>CAOLHI010000247.1:0-600000 GCA_948474755.1 Ctenosaura bakeri | reverse complement strand
CCAGAGGATGTTGAAAGTGGAATCATCGCGCTATAACAGGCTGGTGCGGAAATGGTCTGTGTTGGTGTGTGGATAATAACCCAACTGTTGTGGACTGCTTCTCTATGTCATCCAGAGAATGTGCACAACAGTCACTGAAGCTCTGTACAAAATACAGTTCAAGCTAGTATGACTAGCTTGTAAGTTAATAAATATATTTGCAAACACATTATCTCTTAAGAGGAGCTTCACTTGAGGAACAGGATAAGGAAACAAATTTCATGAATTACTTGCTTTTCTGACAGTATTTGCCACATGTGCTATAGTCGCTGCTAAAGTATACTTTTCTTGGTAGGCGAGAAGGAATCCACACAACTTGGGCTTTTCCCCATCACCATCTAGAGACAGGTAGGGAAGTGACATGTAGCTAGATAGCCCTATACTAGTTAGCCATAAAGTCAAGCCCCAGCCCAATAAAAATACCAGTTAGATGAAAAGGATTCAGCTATTTTGCAGGGTTGGAAGACTCTCAGATATAAAAGGAAGGGCGGTGTGCAGACCAGCTGAGTGAAGAAGCAAGGTAAAGGACCCTACTTCTATAAGCAGAATGCCTCCAGTAGGTCAAAAGCATCCTGTGGTCAGAATATGCTATTTTGTGTGTAAACGGCAGTCTGAACCCTGCCCCTAAGAAAACAAGATGGTAACAGACAATTTTCAATTGCTGATTCCCTGAAAATCTTTTATGGCTGCAATAGTTTTGCTCATAAAAGATTTAGGCTAAAGTTCAATGCAAACTTATTATCAGAAATACAGTGATAACAGATGAATAAGATTACACAGGAAGGGAAAGTAGCTCAAGCTATCTCCATACTTGTTTCCTGCTATTAGTTTTAGTACACTTGCACAGACTCCTTGCCCAACATGCATGGTAAAAAAAAATCCTTTATTGCCTGGTGCTGTTTACTAAGTAATTTTAAGTAACTTGACACATAGTATACAAAAAAACCCAAAACTAAGCCCAATGGTCCATTAGACTGAAGGTCATGAAGCACCTAGCTGCGTATAGCAGTCCCAGGTTCAACTTTGCCCCATTATACTTACTTAAAATGTTAACAAAAATACTACAGATTTAAAATGGAGCAAGAAAGTACTTGTCCCTATTGGCTATAGGCCAGGCTGCAAGTTTGGCATGGAAAGCATTGAAACACTAAACTCAAGATTAACATTAGTCTTAACTTTCCATCAAGTTACTGGTTTATTTATGTTTTGTAACAATTGCTTACAGCCCACATCCTTGCAGATAGCCATCATACATTAAATGAACTTTCTCATATCACCTTGTGGTTCATACTGTACTCCAGACACCAACCCATATACCAACACCATTTCTAGAGGGGAAGTGAAATATTTATTAATTGTTTAAAACTCTGTACATAAAGCAATAGATTGGGAGAGGGCTGAAGTGGGATCAGCGAATGCCTTGGTGGATAATGCTGCTCTTGGTACTGCTGTCTTTCTCCTTTTTCCGTGCTGGGTCTAGCTCAAAGCAGCGCCAGAGCCTCAAAGTTTCATCTGCTGCTGCAGATGCCACTGTTGACCCATCTGGACTCATGGTTAGGCTCAGTACTCTGGCAGTGTGACCTGACAAAAGATAATAAAAAAACAAGATATACTGAGCACACACAAACTTCTCTACTGATTTCTTGCAGACAGAGTTGAAGCGTTCTGTTTGGGATGCACTATATCTAAGACAATTCTTCTGCACAGTTTAAAAGGAGCACCTTTCCTCTGCTCGAGGATAGGAGGAACATTACTAACATTACTAACTTATAAGGCAGATAAAAATAATAGTCATAAATCTATATAGACATAGAGAGGTTTGAGGATGTGATTTGGTAAGTTTTTTTTTAAAGTTCAAAGTTTTAAAAATGTAATCCAGGTTTTTAGACCTTTTGTTCCTTATGGGAAAGGAAAGATTTGGCATGGTTAAGGCCTATTTATTTTTCTGTCTACTGAGGAGTTGTTTATTCTCATTTAATCACTTACTAATGATTGTCACTTATTGACAAACTGTGTTCCATTTGCAAAACACATCCGTACCTGTAGTAATTCATACCAAGGTGTTTCAGACTTATAAAACATTTCTATATCCCCTTGTTAATTTTGTCTTACACATCTGTAACAGCAGCAGTTTATGCAAAATCATTTTAGACTAGAAATATCTCCTTTTGAGAATATGAGTCAGGCAGATTTTGGATTCATGGTCTAAGGCAACATGTACATGTGCTGAATTCTTCCAGTTTATGGAAGTTTGATTAGGATTCATGTACAGTAATTTTTATTCTATGATTAGTACTTTATATTATTATTATATTATTGTTGCTTTCCAAATTCTGTTTTTATCACACAAATCTAATCTCTGAACTATTTCCATATTGCTATTCCTTCTCAACTTACCCTTCAGCTCAGTAACTTTGGACATGGATGGGTATTTCCACACAACAAGCTGGTTCTGGGCAAAGCCATGACCAGAAACAAGTTCCTTGTAGTTTGTAGACCAGAGTACTGCACACACCTGTCAAGGCAATAGAAAGCTTCCCATTAATAAGACAGCAGCTACCTAGATAGGTACTAGTGTCAAAACTGCCTTCCATTTGATCTTACTTGAGACTGTGCATCAACTGCATTGAGGCAGGTACCAGAGCACACGTTCCATATCCTGATGTGCCGGTCACTTGTTCCTCCACCCGTCGCCAGCACATTGGACTGCCATGGACTCCAAGCCACAGCCTAGAGGAGAAACAAATAACAGTATGTCACCTTTCCCTGTTGCTATCAGTGCAAGTGATGCCTACATACACCACACTGCTCACCTTAACAGCTCCCTGATGTTGTGTGAAGGTCTGCACAGGATGCAGGGAGCCACTGTCCCCTTGAGCGGCTGGCCAAATGTTTACCAAGTTGTCATTCCCCCCACTGGCTAAGTAACGGCCATCAGGTGCCCACTTTAGGCCACACACTTCTTGTGTATGGCCAGCCAGTGTTGCCACGTGGTGCTCTGCTACACGAACATCATGGTGATGGATATGACCAGTCCTTGACCCACTGTGAAATGAAAGATTAATATGTCCTGGTAAGCAAATTACACCAGGAAGCCCAGAATACCCAGTGTCAACCTCCTTTTATCAAGAAATCAGCTAGAGAAGCTCTCCCCTTTGCTCCCAGTTCTCATAGAAAGGAGTGCTTGATAGATCCTTTCTCCTCACCTGGACAAGATATAGTTGTTCCAACTGAGGGAGCTCACACGGGATGAGTGACTGACCATGTTTCGTAGGCGCTTCTTTTGCTGGATGTCCCATAACTAGAACCAGGATCACAGGTAGACAGTTAGTACATCCAATCCTGCTATACCTACTGTGCTCAGAGGTAGCAGCATCAGGCAAGAAGAAAACACAAAGGTTATGCTGCTAGCTTCCAGCCCACCTACTCAGTTGGACATAAGAAATGCTGAAAAGACTCAAGCCAGGGCCATCAAAGGAAACAGTTATCATTTCAACCCTGAAAACACCAACCACCATTCTCTGAACTGGCTGGAAGGAAAAAATAAAATAAAAGAAACCTCATGTGTTGGATAGCTGAACATCCGCACAACACAATTAACTATGGTCACATTGGTCTGCTCCATTGCTTTGCTCCTGCTCTTCCCCACTGCCAAATGATCAGGGCCCCAATATATAAGCCCCAAAATCCAAATACATAATGCCAAGAAAGGGTCATTCCTCTCACCTGGACTTCTGCATTACTTGTGCCAACTGCAAGGAAGTTTCCCTCTTTGATCCACGACACAGAGGAGATATAGTCATCTGGATGTTCCATCTGCATTAACTGTATTATTTCTCGTGAATCGTAGTTCCATAGATAGACTGTTTTATCCAAAGCCACAGCCAGGAAATTCAGGGAGCTCCAGTCAATGAGGTTAAGATCTAAACAAGACATGCAACACTCATTAGTGATAGCTTTCCTTCCTTTGTCCTATCCCACCCTCATTACCAAACTAAGGCAAAACCAAACTAAGGCAACCCCTGTCTGCCCCTCTGCAGTGCTTGGTCTAGTGCAATATGAAGGCACAACCTCTTGCCAAGTGAGCTATGGCATCACAGAACTTCTCTGATCCTTTTGGGGAAGATAGTCACTTCTACCTTTTTGAAAGGTAGATGGTGTAGTTGGAACCCCATGCTCATGGCTGCTTACAGTAGTCGTTGCGGATGTCGGGGGCATCCAGAATCCGGTCTGACATGGACGCTATGTATCTACCATTCTTCCGAGTGGAACCTGGTGTGCTCTTCTGGCTATAAAGCACTTTAAGATTGTTCTGGTATCCTGAGGAAGAAAATTATGATTATTAGACCAAACCAAGGTTAACAAAGTAACTGTCTTCCTTAGCTTCTGTTGTGGTTGAAAAAGATCTCATTTCAGCAAATCTGCCCCAGCTAAGCAATCAGGGCAAGTAGCAGAGCAAGGCAGGGCTGGGCTCCTGTTATAGGCACTTCAGAGTCAGATCAAATGGCTTAGAAAAGGAGCTCTCCATCTCTCAGGCTATGCATTTAAGTGGAGGTATAGAGTATACTGCATCTCAGCTAACTAATGCTGCAACCCTATTCCACCAAGTATTATGGGACTAATTCCAACAAAACATGAGCAGAAGCACTACAAAGCAGTCAACTCCAATTTGGGGATGGGGGGAGGAATAGAACCAAACAAGCTCCTCCAGTGCAGATCATAGAGAAGAGGAAAAACATTTCTCCAAGCATCCCCGTTGGTATCCTAAACAGATATGTTTTTGACAAAAGACAAGCAAAACAAATTCATTTTATTATTTACATGAGAAGCACTGGAGGTACTTGCCAATCTATTCCCCTACCTAGCATCCAAGTCAACACCATTCGCTTCCCTGGATGAATTCAATGTGAAGGCAGACGAAAATAGCTCAGTTATCACAGATCACCAACATAATAGCATCAGTTCAGAAAACCTCTAGCTATTTCCGCACTGGACTGTTAAAGTGCTATTATTCCCCTTTCAACATCCTATGGATCCTGGGGTTTGCAGTTTTGGGAGGGGCTGGCTGACCCCTCCCTAAACTGCAAACCCCAGGATTCCATAGGATGTTGAAAGGGGAATAACAGCGCTATAACAGTCTCGTGCGGAAATGGCCTCTGTCATCAACAGTCTGCTCTAAATGACCAGTATCTTTTAGAAGAGTTTCAGATAAGGGAAGTGTTAGTGAAAGAAGAGAAGCAACTCTCTGCTTCTTCTCTGCTATTACCTTGCAAAAGCCATCTAAGCAGGGTATTAAAACTGATTCTATCCCATTTCTTATTATAGGAATTGAAACATTTCAATATGTTTAACTTGCACTTCAAGGTGATGGAGTGAAATAGTTAAAAGATTTCCCATACCTAAGTCATAATCACATTGGAAACTATAGTCAAGTAATCAGAAGAAGGCTGAGACTTGGAACGCAGCTATGGAGAAACTAGGTAAGATCCTCAAGTGTAAAAATATATTATTAAATACGGTACCAAATGGAAAGCATTTGAAACAAAGGAAAATTGCATGACAAGTGGATTGATTCAGTCAAGAAAGCCACAGAACTGAATTTGCAAGACCTGTGCAGGGATATTGATGAGTGGGGTTCATGGAGATCTTTTATTCATAGAGCTGCCACATGCTGGACCTGACTTGATTGCAAAGAACAGCACCCCAAAATAGCTTCTTCCTCCTTCCCATTCCTTACATATCATGTATTAAGTTTAGAAGAGAAATCTGAGGGCATGACTGTTATCCCACTTGTTTTTGTATGATGTTCTGGGAACCATTTGTGCAAAAAGGAAGAACATTTTAGTATGTTTAGTATTTAGCACACAACTTATGTTCCAACTCATATAGTGATGATTTCCTCAAGGCTGACCTACCTTCAGGGGCATTCTGGGGCTTTCCACTCAGTCGCAGGATTTTTGCCTCTTCTACATCAAAGCCATTAAGATTCATTGCCCAGGCCTTCTGATGCTCCTTGGAGCAAAGAAAAACATTGTAAGAAATCAATGGTAGCTTGTTCTATTGGACAGAGCTCAACAGATATGAGTCTACATTCCCACAAAATCAGAGAGAAAAGAGACATCAAATCCAAGTTGGGAGGACCTACACATTTACCTCAATCACACAAACCAGTGTACCATACTGGTTGCAGGTATATGTTGAGAGCAAAACATTCAAGTTGTTGTTGTGGGCCCTCGAGTCACTTCCAATTTAATGACAAAATTATCACTGTTTTTTTCTCAATGAGATTTTTTCAGAGATGGTTTGCCAACATTTCAGTAATTATGCACACACACATATAGAATGGGCAAGTAAGGGATATATACTGCCCGCTTTCATTTTGAAGCCAATTTAGGCAGAAAGACTTGCACATTATGGTAATTAAGTTTCAGAAATACAGGCTTCTAAGCTCCCTTTTCCATCTTTTTAGATGACTGTCAAGTAGCCTGTTTTGCCCGTTCTTAAGCCTAAAAGCTATGATGGGATCTGTGGTACTTCTGTAAAATTTATGTTAGGAGGAATTGTCCTTCATCAGAACAGCATGAAGCTCATAGGTACAAGCTCAACATACAATCACATACAAAGCCCTCTCAGCTTCTACAGTCTCACCTTCTTGGTAGGGGTCTCATCCGAGGAGTCCTCTTTAGTTATGAGGAAGTTGGCCACATCCATTTGCATAGCACTACGATTGGGGATATATCTGTCCCCTCCAGTTTTGTTTGGAGTGTTTTGCCCTTTTGAACCCGATTTGCCTATAGAACACAGTACATGCACGGCATCTCATTAATCTAGATCTTTGAGGACAGAAATTAAATTCAAAACAAAGATGGATTCCCCAAATCTAATTGGAGAAATACCACAGCACAAAGAAATGACACCTACCAGTTTCTAGAGCCCCAGCCCCTCCATTTGTGAGTCTTTATCCACAGATACATTAGGTGTTCTTACCTGGTGTTTTGGACGGGGTCTTGCTGGTGCTACGGGGTCTGTTAGCAGGTTTCATGGGTGAAGGAGCTGTGGTGTCCGGGGCAGGCCCAGTGCTGGCAGCCGCTGCCGCCGCCGCCGCCTCCTTGGCTTTGCGCTGCCATCGGGCCGGGGGCACATTGGGTATGGGGGCATCCAGCTTCAACAGTCCATGCAAGTCACTTTCAAATAAGAACTGCGCCATAGGGATGGAGTGCTGCACGCAGACAGCACGATACAGAGAGGCAAGTCTACAAGAAGGGAAAGCCAGTAAAGTGAAAGAAACCCACAACTGGAGCCTCGGTTATATTGTTGGTCCACGTGCGCTCCCCATTTTAAGTTAATTTTGAGATGGCAAATTCGTGCCCAAAAACCAGCAATTTGGAAGAGATGCAGAATGATGCGAGGGAAAGCACTTCTCTATGGACACATAAAAATGCTAGATTACACTCCCTCCTCCAAAATTTAGGCCATTTCTGCCCTACAGTGTTATGGGCCATTTCCGCACTAGCCTGTTCTAGCGCGATGATTCCACTTTCAACCTCCTCTGGAATCCTGGGGTTTGCAGTTTCGGGAGGGGCCGGCCGGCCCCTCCCGAAACTGCAAACCCCAGGATTCCAGAGGAGGTTGAAAGTGGAATCATCGCGCTAGAACAGGCTAGTGCGGAAATGGTCATAGTACCACTATTCCACTTCCGACACCCTGGGGAATGCTGGGGTTTGTAGTTCACTGAGGCCAAAGCGCTCCCTGGCTGAGCATTCTAAAGGCCCCTCCTTACACTGCAAGGCCCAGCATTCCACAGGAGGTTGAAAGCGGAATAATAGCACTATAACTGTGTAGTGCAGAACGGCCTTCCTTGTGCCGGGTGGTTCCTCACAGGGCAGCGGCATTCAGCCGTGGGGGCTCCCATCCGAAGCCCCGACCGGCCCCCCGGGGAAAACCACTCAGCCAGCCCAAGGAACAGGCTTCGCTCTGCCCCTCAGCATCTTCCACTTCCCTCCCTTCTCCGTCCCCGGCGCCCAGGCTTTGAGAGACCGTGCTCTACTCTTGACAACCGTTACGGCGGTTAGCGGTTGATTTTAGAAGCCACGCGCCCCCTCACACGTTCCTGGCCCGCATGGACGACCCCTGACCCCCGGTTACTCGCCCTGGTATTTAAAGACCGCGGCGGTGAGCGACCGGCAAATATTGGGATAATTAAGGAAAAACCCCCCCCCAAGGGTGAGGAAGCGGGGGAGGAAAATACCCCCAAGGAAAACACCCAAGCCTCGGGCTATGAGCTGACGCGGGAGAGAAGCTCCTTACCCACCGCTTCTCGCGTTCTACTCGCCACTCTTCCGGCCCCTTCCCCCCCATTCACGATTTAAACTTGCCACTTTGATCAACTATTGGTCCTTTCGAAGATAACGTCCGTTCGGTCTCCAAGCGACGGTCCCGCCCTCTCTCTGTCACTGGTTGCCCGACAAGTAGGCGTGGCTTTGGTGAGAAGATCGACGGGCTGAGGTGCGGGGGCTGGCGGATAAAGCTCGGGTGGGTCGCGGTGACTCGCGTAGTAAGGAGGAGGAAGGGAAGCCAGGGCGCGTCCCGTGATGCATCGCGGCAGCGGGGGTCGGGGGTCGTTTCCATGGCGCTTGAGGCGCTCTGGTGGAAACGTTCTAGTGAAGGCGGAATTGGGTTCTCCGCCCCGCCCCCCACCTCGCGAGCGTTGGAACGTCCGAGGCAGCAACCAACGGGATTGGAGAAGTGGGGTTGACCATGACCTCCAGAAATCCTGCCGTTGGGGGTGGTTCTTTTTCAGCTTGGTCGCTGCTGTGCGTGGTGGCGTTTCTGGCGAGCAAGAAAAAAAATCTAGTGTACGAGGGATCCTCTTGGCCATTTCCGCACTAGCCTGTTATAGCGCGATGATTCCACTTTCAACATCCTCTGGAATCCTGGGGTTTGCAGTTTCGGGAGGGGCCGGCCGGCCCCTCCCGAAACTGCAAACCCCAGGATTCCAGAGGATGTTGAAAGTGGAATCATCGCGCTATAACAGGCTAGTGCGGAAATGGCCTTTGTCTTTGAAACTAACCATTGAAACGATGCTTATTTTGTCCTCTCTCACCCAGCTCTCCATTTTAAAACCTAACAGCGTCCGTGGGCGACTCTTACAAAGCACCAACAGACACAAGGCCATGGTGGTTTTGGACCTGTATAGGATTGCCTTATTCTGCTTATTCAGATTTGGTCGTCTTCTTTCCGTATTATGTACAGTCTAAAATGCATTCCAATTTTTTTTTAATTATTTATTTGTATCCCACCTCTCCATATGGATCGAGGCGGCGAACAACTTACAAATAGCACGTATTTCGAAACATTTCTGTACATGCCCCCCCAACAAGCTGGGTACTCATAATTAAAAATAATTATCAATTATTCAAATTTGTTGCATTTTTATTTTCACTGTGTTCAAAATCATACCTTTTTTAAACATTTACGACTGAACTGAGAGAGAGAGAGAGAGTCGGTATACAGTGATGTTTAACGTGGCGGATTTGAAAGGGAGAGACCCAAGTTTAAATCTTGGACATGGAATTTATCACGTGATCTTGGGCCAGGACTGTCACTGACCATTAAAAACTATGGCTATTTCTGCACTAGACTGTTATAGTGCTGTTATTCCACTTTCAACATCCTATGGAATCCTGGGGTTTGCAGTTTAGGGAGGGGCCTCAGCTTCCTTGATATAATGCTCTCCATGGCATGTAGTATGTCGTTTCTGGTTCTTACGGAATACATGGGACGCAGAATGTAGCCACAAATGATTGTATCCCACTGGTTCTACCTTTTACCCCTGGTTTCTGTTATGCACACTTTATCTGGTTTTCCCTCAAAACCATGCATTTTAACCCTCTCATTTTGGCTTGGAAGCTTCTGCATTCGTGATGTCTTCCAGCATATGTATTTCCTCTTAGCTTCTCTAATTGCTTATCATATTCTTTTTTGTACATTCATGTTCTTCCCCCCCCCATCTCATGCCCATTTGGATGTCACAAAAATAAGTTCACTTTATTCTTCAGGGATGATTCAACCCAAACCAGACAGTTCCCAGATCCTGTTGGTTTCCTCCATGGTTCAGTTTAAAAGCTCCACTTCCACCTGTTTTAAACAGCTCCCAGTTTGTTTCAAGGGAAAACACCCAAAATGTCCCCCTAAGCTACTTTGACAAAGAGCCAAAGTGTAAAACTAGCTCCTAGACAAATCTTTTTATGAATAAGTTTTTCAGCACTTTTTCTTTAAAAAAAGAACCAGTATAACTGTGCAAGGCTCAGAGTGACACAATCCCTTGTATTCAAGTATAGCTGTCTTTATATCCTTTCCTCAATCCTCTGTCTATTGTTCTCTACCCTCTTAAAAATTCCATTCCCATATCTGGAAACTGACCTAGCTCTCTTTCTTACAGGTCAGTGCTATTAACTGACCTAGAGTTGCAGGTCACCAGCATCATATCGCCTATGTCAGGGAGACCTGTGTCAAGGTGGGACCTTGTCATGGCACAGAGATGGAACAGGCAAGGCTTGGCAAGTGACCTTTAACTGTTTCTAGGCCATGAGGGCAATCTATGTATATGAGCCCACAAGTGGGGTGAAACCCACTTAAACCAGATAGCATGGCAATCTAATTCTAGGACAGAGAGGAAGCATTTTTCCTCAACTGGACAGATGAGGAAATTCATTCACAGTAGCTGCAGATACTGCCTTTCCTGCTAGATCTAGCATCCCATGCGGTCATATCTACAGCACACATGATAAATGGGAGTGTTTTAGGATCCCATGGTGTTGCTGGGGATTACAACTGATTCATCGCCAGTCCATGGAAAGTCTTCCAGCCAGCCCTGCACTGCTGTCACGTAGACATGTAGGTCACAATGGTGACACACCTCTCTTGACCTTATTCCAGATGGCAAGAGAAGTCCAAGTTTATGCAGTCATTAGCTCTCTCCCCTGTCCCCTTCCCTTCATTCTAGCTTTTTGGTTTAAAAACATTGTACAAGTGCAACACACACAGGAACACATTTAGCTGATCCAGCTAAGTGACACCAGAACTTTGGAAAAGCATAGCAATTTCCTGAAGTATCAGCCACACCTTGAAAGCAAACAATCCTATTTTATTCACATCCTCCTTGATCTTTTTGAATCAAAGCCTTCTAGTGTTAATTGGCTACAACAGCAATTGGAGGGACCTACTCAGGCCTATAAAAATGAGACAATCTTCCAAGGGCTCAAGTGACAAAACTTAAATACTTTTGCAAGTTTAATAATAGGGTGAAGTGGGTGGAGTGTTCAGCCTTCAGCTACTGCTAGGTCTGATTAGCTAGAGTTCATTGGAAAGCCTATGCTTTGGTGGTAGTGGTGGTATAGTGGTACTGAAGAAATTATATTTCTCTGCCATTGTTATGTCTGTACATAGTTGCCCAGTGGAACTGTCAATAATGGCCAAGGGTCTTCTGCACTCTGCTCTGCAAGTTGAGAACATTGCCCACTGAACAGCCAACTGTGAAGAATTTGCATGATGCTTTGTAAACAAAATTGGTCTGTTCTACTCTGATTTCTGTAGTTGATACAAGTCAAATGGATGTGGCCTATATTCCAGCTTATCCTGGGTTATTGGATACCTTTCTGTTTCTGCAGGTTGAGGATGTAGATAGGATCCCTGGAGAAGTAAGAGCCACCACATCTGTGTGATGATGCACAGCATCACAATCATGTTTTGATCATTGCTCCCTTTGTAAGATTCTATCTTTCTGGTTGATGTTAGTTATGGACCCAAGATAATAAAATGTGACCCATCTGCAGAATAAATTAGGAACTAGGAGAAAATATTGAAAACACTTTATGATTTTTCCAAGAGCCAAAAATCTTTTGGATGTTGGGTCATATTTGCATTCAGATTTATTCACTCCATAGCTGTTGTATGTCACTTAGCACAAGGGACCTCTTCTTCCTAACTTTCGACTTCTGAGACAAAACAGTTCTAATGCCCAATTTGCCATCGTCCTTATCTAATATGAAGAGTGATACTGGATCTAGCTTTGTTCAAGATTGAGAAAGAGAAGACAATTTTGAGATCCAAAAGTGTTTCATCACATTTGTTTTCCATTCAAATGCAATTGCCTTTTTGATCAGTCCAAACGACTGGTGATTATGTCAATCTCTCCTATAAACCTCCATTGATAAGAGCAACTACTCCCCAAAATCTTGATTTCACTTACAGGGAAGATCAGACATAGTGAATATTATGCTAATCATGTCTGATTGTATATAGCTGTTCACACCTTTTTCTGTTTTGTTCACATGATATGCATGTGCCTCCAAACAAAGCAGTGTGCATTCTTGGCATTGGCAGCACTTTCACAATAAAGGCAAAAATTTAACTTGACTGTAGTCACTTCTTGTTTTGTGTGTTCATACATGCACTGTTTTTTCCCCATACCCACTGTGATGTCGTGGCATTGTGGGCATCAGTTCCACCCTCCGTTTTATCCCCTCTGCCTGAATTCTGGCCTTAGATACATAACCTCTGGTCCTTTTGCTGGCAGGGACTGCAGCTGTTGCTATAATGGCTGCTGCTGTGGATCACAGGAAGTGAGATTCTGCATCTGCATGAGCAGAGCATAAAGCTGCCTGTAAAGTTGCAACAGGCTGCCTTTCTGTCATAAGAAAAGGTTGAAGCTCCACTAAGGAGTGCACACCCCGTGGCAGATTGGTCCTCAGGAGGGAATGCAGATACTGGACCAGCAACTAGTTGCAGTTTTGCAGATGAGAAGAGAGATAACTTTCTTTGATTGCCACTGAGCATGTACATTCTTGGTAAGGATCTGGGGGAAATGATGGAGGGCATCATTTCTTACTTCTAAGAAGGGTAGACCGTAGGTAAATCCCATTGAAAGGTCTACTTTGTCAAGACTAACAACAGGATTTAGTGGGATATCTCCTTTTGTTGCCTGGCTGAAAAGCTGAAGCTGGCTGTTGTTGTAGTACCCTGCATTATGCCCCAGTCACTACATTGCCATGGGGTATGTGTTTCCTCACTGGGCGTGCTGCCTTCCTTGGATAAGGTTATGAAGAAGGTAGTAAATAAGTCTTTCTGTTGCCTCCACTGGGCGTGTTGGGCGTAAGCCCAGGTTATGCCTGCATATGTCACTGTGAGAAACTGTGTGTGTGCCCCCCCCCGCTACCACCACCTGTGAGGTAACCTCTGCTGCTTGCTTGGTCTCCCTGCTACCACAACCTGTGATAACCCTCTTCTGGTTGTCTAAGCTGCTGCCACTGTCTGTAAACACTCAGCGCAACCTGTTGCTTCATAACCACGTTTGTGTGAGATTTTTTTACTCCAGTCCTTCCACTAGTCACCAAAAATGATAGCCCCACTTGTTTTTCTGTTGCCATCACAGACACCAAGGTGTTTGACTTTATAATCAAGTATCACTAGCCTAACAATAGCATAGTGACTCAAGCAGTGTGTATGTTACCAAAATAATTTATTAAACTGAAGAGAATAAAACTGTTTATTATTCCTAATTGTTTAGAAGCATATGGTTGTATAAAGTCTTTTGTTTCAATAGATAATATTATTTAATTACATACCTTGTCTAACTAGCATACAACAAACCTCTCGTGCCACTCTCCACTTTTCCTGTGTCCATAGTTCTAACTAACTAACAGACTACATTCTTTGTCCTATGATAACTAAACCTGACTCTTCTAAGTTGCTGGTCTAACTGCTTCCCACACAACCATTTCCAAATTCCTTTGAAACTCTCAGCCAAACAGCATTCCTGTCCAACATTTCATGCTCTGAAACTGAACTCCAATGGGTTCTGATCAGGAAAACATTGGACACCTTTTTTTTTCCAAATACAGAAATAGATTTTATTTTACAAATCACAGAATAAAAATATTTACAGTGAGTAAGAGAGGTATTCATAGATAACACAGTATAACAGCATAAGTATGCATAAGCATAAGTAACAGATTTATACCAGAATCTCTCATCTGCTTGCTCTCTTTTCAGCTATTCACTTCAATTGCTTTGTGGCTCCTGCTCTCCTGCATTATCTCCCCTTTACTTGGTAACCAGATCCTTCCATTTTATCACCTCACACTTGACCATTGTCACACAACCTTCAGTGTGCCAGGTTAAATTATTCTTGGAATGCTGGGCCAAAGACAACTACAGGATTGATATAGACTGGCCAGCAATGTTTTTTTTAAAAAAGGTCCTATACATATCCTGATCAAAATTAAGCCCCATTTAGCTCAATACAACTTATTTCTAGGTATGTGTGTGTGTGTATGTGTATATATATATATATATATATATATGAATGATTGCAGTCCTAAACTAGTTTGTTCAAAGTGTTCAAAAGCCCATTTCTCTGTTTTCCCAGAACTGAGACCAGGATGTCCTCAGGTGGAGTGGCTTGTTGTGTGTTAGCTTCAGTTACTTGTTTTTGTATCTGATTAATTTGCATATTGTGCAATTTATTTTTGACTTTTTAATGTGAATTTCTAATTTCCATATGAAATATTACTTGCAAAGGTATATTATTGATGCGGATAAAGATGTCTGAACCTGAACTTGCTATGGGTAATTAGCAGTCTCATAAACTGATTACCATCCACTCTAACTGCCAAGCTGCTGAGAGGATATTTCGGGCTTACTTTTCAAGCAAATCTGGAGGAACCTCTTTGTCACAGCATTCCATTGTCAAGCAAAATCATGTTCCTCTTAAATCTTTGCTTCTCTGAGCCACTAGTAAAACTGGTGAGGTCATTGCCATGATGATTCAAGCCCTACTTTTAAGCCATATAACAGCTCTTGGCAGAGCATTTTTTAAAAAAAGAAATGGTTATTGAGTGTCCATTCCATTCAAAAGGTTCATGAGTGGAAACTTCTTCACTACATACAATCCTGACATTCAAACTGGGTTGAAAGTAATTTTTTTTAAAGGAGGAAATCAGTATAGAGATAGAAATACCTTTACACACATCAGTATCTTAGCAATTTGCTTTATCCTGCCCACCACCAGAAAATCTGTGAATTAAAAGAAATATTCCTAGAACTTTATTAAAGCTTAGAAAAAATGGTAAAAAAACAACTGGTTGGGGTTTGCAAAAGATATATGTTTGGGATTATTTTTATTTTTGGTTTACAGTAATTTGTAGCATACATGGAAACAGGGGTTTGGAATAACACTTATTGAATTGTATCTGTCCATTTGTCTCCATTGGGTGTCTAAAGGCCAGGACTGTGTGTCCATTTGGATATAGCATCGTTACTTAAAACGCCTTGGTTCTGAAAGGGGATTTGGGTGATTCTGGCTTTTTCGTGGATTACCATCAAATTGACCAGATGACCCTGTCAGACCCTAACTTTGTCCAGAATGAATCATTTGACCGAGCATCTTGGAGGGGCCAAGTTTATTACAAGTTAACAGTTTAATGAAGGGCTATTGGCAGGTGCCCCTGAATGGGAATGCAGCCCCAAAATCTGAAATTGTTACCCATCTGATATTGTTCCAATCCATTATATTGTCCTTTGACTTGAAAAGTACCTCTGAGATTCCTTAGTGGCTACTGAATAACTTTTTACATGGGATAAAACACTTTGCTTTTTTATATTTGGACAATTTTACAATATCATTCTATGTGGTGTATTTCAGAATATTCAAAGTAGGACTTGTCACCAAGACCCCAAAATGCCAGCTTGACATGTGAAAAGATACCTATCTTGAAAAGGTGAATAGATGTAGCATTAAAACTTTGGATTCCAAAATTGAATCTGTATGAGTTTAGTTTCTGGCAGCAACAAAGAAAAAAAGCAACAAAGCCAGGCTGCTAGGATTCAGTAGGCCAAGGAGTGTCAGCAAGGTTTTTCTGCTTCAAAAGCAGATTAATCCAGCCTTGCAACCTCCAGATTTTGACCTGAAATTCTAAATCCAGCACCTGGCTGCTTATATATATATATATATGAAGTTATTATCTGTTGAAATCCATTTTTTTTTTGCCCTGGAGTCTGTTCATGTTATTCGTTTTAAAGGGAAGAGAAAAAGTATATCTCACAGTTGTAATGTAGAGGTGTAGGTGACAAAGTTATTTGTCTCCAACAACTGATGGGCTTCCTTAAGTGCCAAATCTTATATTCAGGAAGTTGAAGAGAGTTGACTGGGTTGCACTGGGTTCACAAAATGGTGGCTGCAGCAGGGCAGAATGAGATGACAACCTGGTCCCTTCCAGTCCTCCACACGTCGAGAGACTCTTTGATGGAGTCCCTGATGTGCATGGATCAGAAAATTGGACTATGGAAACAATCCTCTGAGTCTTCTTTCCCCAGGAGACAATTTCAGCTGGTTTCTCTGTCCTGAAATGGCTCCTGCCACATCCAGCACCATGTCTGAGGGACTCAGTGAAGTGATACTACCACATGATGCCATTTCCCAAGCCATAAGTCCCCCCCCCCACAAAACATCAAGGATGGTTTATAAGGTCTGGGTTTTCCTTAGTTCAAGGTGAGTTGGACAGAAGGGGTGGTTGGCAGTTCTACTTTACATGGTTGACTCAGTCCTGGTTATCATACGTTAAGGTGGTTGGAAGTGGTGGAAACACTTGGTAAGTCTTAAGACTCTTCTTATTTTAGGACGCATTTGAGAAATGAGTCTCCACAGAAAGTCCTAAGTATTACCTCACTTCCACTATCCCCTCCTGTAAGTATGGGATAGTGTTTATAAGAATTAGTGAAATATTAATTACTGAGGAGGGGTGAAGGAGAAAAAATTAGGGAAGAAATGGAAGATGCATTGTAGAAGTGTATCTCTGCAAATACTTTTTGTTTCTTAATATTTTCAACCCTTCACCTATTTTTGTAAACATTTTACAAAAATGATTTCAGTATATCTGGGATTGAAAAATCTACTAGGAAGATCTGAAATGCTTATCTGTATTTTTTCTGGTTATACTGGGATTAAATTTCTCTCTAAATAGGGACAATGCAAGGAAAAACCTTGAAAGTAACCACATTATCTCTATTTAGATATAAATATAGTCCTACAAGTCTTAATTAGAAGAATGCAAAATGTATCCCAGAGTAATCAGAATGAATATTGGTTTAGCTCTGCCGGTAGCTAAAACAACTTGGAGCCTGGGAGGAAAAAGAAGGGACATACAGGTGCAAAGTGTGCTTTATACTCTGTACAGTGCAATCGGCAATTTTCTAACAAGCACTGAATCAAGAGCTATGTAATTAATAATGGTGTAGATTAGAGAGATGGTTGTGAATATTTGCAGTTCAGCATGGTGGAAGCAGTCTTTAATTGGTTGGAAGCTCCTCCCAAAATATCACTGGATCAGGTGCATTCAGGCTGACATAGGGTATTTCCCTTAGTTGAAGCCAGTGGGAGGGGGAAGGAATTAAAACTCCTCATTGCAAGGACATTAAAAGCAGGGAGGGATATTTCCCCACCTTCCACATTTAGGCTAAGCCAGTGAGGCTTGAAAATGGGAGATCATCTGAGTTTCACACTCATACATCCGTCAGTTTAAGATTGCTGCATTATTCATTTAAACATTAATTCATCATTTTTTTCTTTTTAAAGCAAAATCAGATTTAAAAGGCGTGCAAACCCACACAAGTTTCAACCAAGCTTCTATTGTACACCTATGGAACCAGTTTCCTCTAGCCTTGTTCCTGAAGAGAAAATTGCTCATTTGAGCAGACCACAGTGAATGCAGTTGCACAAAAACTGCATAATACAAATAATGTGACTTTACATGGCAACATAAGTAATTATAGTGATTTCTAATTTGTGATTTGTAAGAAGCAGTTGTGGTTAGTGTGATTTAAAATGAGCTACGAAGGCGGAACAGAAAGATATGATCTCTAAGGTGAGCTCTGCCCCAAGTCAGAATGATGCTTATCATATTGAGACTATGCAATCACATACACAAGTAGCTAATTGTATTGTACTCACTTTTCCACATTTACCACGTAGTTCTGCCTCTGGACATGCTCAAATAGTAAGAAAATTTGTTGCTGTGCTTGACTTTTTCATCATGGTCCTCTCAAAATATCTCACCCCACTAGCCAGTCACCCTCTCTTCTATTTTGGGAAAAGCCATAATGGGCTTGTTGCATGAGTGCAGGTAATTCAGTAGGATGGACTTTCTTAGATATTATGCTGCCTTTGAGGAGCTTTGATAGACCTTAGTTACCAGGTGCCATGTGGACATACATATGGGTGAAGACTCCTATTCAATTTTCACTCAGTCCCTCATGCATTCAGCTGCTATAGACAGTAGGTACTAAGAAAGAACCTCAAGATGTAAAAGTTGTTAGCTACATAGTTCTCCATTGCTACTATTTTGCTGTGAAAATCCACGACCTAATTATCACCCTTACTGCCATCTTTTAATAAGCATGCATAGTTAGGCCATCAATAGATAAGACTGATTTGATATGTGTGTGGCAGATGTGGACTGGTTCTCAGAAGCTTCCCAAATTCTTTCCTCTTTTATTTCAGGTACCCCAATGGAGGTGCTAAATAAGGTGAAAGAGCTTAGTTGGATCTTAGGCTCTGAAGTTATGTGTGAGTCCTGGTCCAAGGGAAGTGGGAGGATGTCACACCCATCTTCTGTGCCATCAAAATACTCATTTTCATGACGGCTCCCTTGGGAGCTCCTAGGACTTAGCACCATGTAGTGCTGGTGGGAAGAAGGCTGGCTGTCCCATTCTGTATGTTCCACTGAAATGCTCTCAAGAGGAGGGCCATAACTTTGTGATTCTACAGGCCTTTCAGACAACACTTCCAGCAGACAAGTCAAAGGTGTATCTTCCAAAGTTTTGTTGCAGAAGGAAGGATTCACCTAGAAGATGAGAAAGAAGCACCATTAGAAACACAGAAGAATCATTGGGCTTCAGTCTAGGCTTTCTTCCATACATGCACTTCTTTTAGAAAATAATACTGTTCTCCCATCCACCAATTGCATTAGGATTATTGTTGCATGGAATAAGGAGGTCTCACCTGTTGTTGCTGCTTGCCATTGTCCTCAAAGAATCCATCCAGTACATGCCGGAAGTCTGGTATGGGTGGCCAAATCTTTTGTTTCGCTGTGCTAAACAATAAAACATGGATTGTGAAATCCACAGCTTGGGAAAGTTACATTTTTGTACCATAGTTCCCAGAATCTCTTTCACCTAGTATCACCATGGCCATGCTAGATAGCACTTTATAGGGACTATAATCCAAAATGACTATTCCAAGTGTTGAAATCTGGAGAACCCAACCCATCTCACAGCACAGTGTTAGGACTATGCAATATATAATTTGCTACTGGGGAAGCAAAAGTCTACCTCTACTGCAGAATATCACTCCCACATCCCAAAGGGTGTCTTATTGCTGAATGATAGAACTCGATTTTGCCTTTTGCTGGGGTTCAGTTACCTGTAAATTGACAGCCTGGTGCAGCCTAAGCTCAGCACAAGTCCTGTACATAGCAACAGGGCAACTCCCACGTTCAAGATGGTTGATCCTTAGGCAGAAACATAAGATAAATTTGTGACTGAATGAAACCACCTCTTTTATGAGTGCCTATCTGAATTCAGTATTCTTTCACTTTGTTTGCCAGCCACTTCATTAGAACACCTAACAATCTCATTCCTTCTTGTTTCTAGCTTACATTTCTGTATCTATACCATGAGTTTCTTTTACTCATGGTTGGTTGTTGTTGTTTGCCTTCAAGTCATTCCTAACTTATGGTGGCCCTAAGGCAAACTTATCATGGGGGCTTTCCGAAGCTGAGAATGTGTGATGTGCCCAGGGTCACTTAGTGGGGTACTGTGGTTAAGCAGGAAATCAAACCCTGGCCTTCGAGGTCATAGTCCAATGCTCAAGCCATTACTCCACTCTGCCTGTTTCTTATCTGTATCAGGTAAGAAAAGCTGAATGCGCACAAATTCTGAACAGGAACTCCAGCCCAGATGAGGCTGTGCTCTTGCAGCCATCTCCCTCTGACCTAATGAGGCATTTACCCTCCCCTGAATCTATCCAGTTAATCTATCTCTACTGGATCCTATCTGCCAAGATGGGCAAACATCAACCATACATGTAGTGGGACAGAATTTCTCTATCATCTTCTCTTCATTATTTAGCTATAACAACCAAAATTGGTCCCAAGAAACTTGACCAAATGGAGCACTGGGGTTTTTCCAGACACTGTTTCTGAGTGAAATGAAGTGACTTTCTCCTCACAATGTGTAGTAAATTTATCATAGCAGGATGGTACATCTCCTACTGTCTCTGATGACAATAGGCTCTTCAGCATTTGGAATAATTTTGCTAGGTGACTGATTAAAAATAAGATGATAGAGACAAACTAAGACTTTTTCTCAAACTTACTGCTGTATAGGAGGCACACTGGAGAGTTCTTTCTGATCTTTGATCCTACTTGATCTGTTGACCTACACTATCTGCACATTAGCCTTTATCTAGCTTGTTTTTGTGTGTACTGAATTACAGGAAATCACTGTTTCCATAGTGTTTCATTTGGCACTGTTTGCATATCTAGAGCACCATTCTCACTTTAGTATGAACAGTATAATTTATTTAGCATTAATTACCATGGTTCTATCTTGTGCAATCCTGAGACTGGCAGTTTAGGGAGAGACATTTAAATACTCAGCTTGAGCATTCAAGTGTATTACCAAACCATCAGTCCCAGGATTCCATAGTATGGAGCCATGGCAGTTGAAGCTGAATAATAAAACTATAACTACGTAGTATCAGTGGGCCCCACTTCTTGCCGTACCGCTTCCTCACACGCACACTGTGAATGATTCTTCCTCCACTCCTGATTTTCCTTCAAATTCCACCTCCCTGTTACTGACGGTTTACTTCTGGGGCCTATATATATTGTCCCCCACAGTCTTGTGAAGGGGTTCTTGGGAGTGATCATATGGATAGCTCTTTTCCATAGCAAGTCCAAGGTCTAGACTGAATCATAAGTCCCATCGCCAGAAAATCCACAAGGGATTCAGGCATCATTCAGATTCCATAAATTTTTAGGGGTAGGTCATGTTAGTTGATACCAAAGTTGGTGGGTCTTCTAGGATTGTCTAGAAATCAGCACAGGACATGCAAAGAAGGCCTATGTATATAAGAAATCTCACAGGAACCCAAAGGCCCACAATGACTGGCCAGCCATTGCATACCCTTCAAATTTTCACAGATGAAAATACATATGGCCAAGCAGCATCAGAGTTTGGTCAAGACTGGAAAAGTTATTAATGAGGAAGGACGCACAAAGTAAGAGAGGCTGCAGCAGGTTGCTTTTGCCTGAGTCTACTGAGAAGGGCAAGACCCCATCCCTCCCATCTCCTTGCCGAATTAATTGAGTGCTACTTGTTTTTGCACTTTAAATTCAGCTTGCATCAACTGAAGTAAGCTGAAGATGAAGGAGAAAAGTGGGAATGGGAGAGAGAAACTGGAACATTTTACAACCAGTTGTAAAAGTGGGATGACAGAGGATTATTCAGAACTGCCCCCGACAAATTGGGACAGTTGGAAGGTATGCCATTGTAAGATGAAAATTTTATTCTCTTGCTTGGCATCAGCCTACCTAGATGGAGAATAGTAAGAGGGGTTGCCATGCCAGCTGCAATCCCAGCAAACAGAACCCTGGTATTTCATATATAAGATATGATTGCTGCATATGTAGTAAATATTTGGGGGTCAGTCTGAAAAGAGCACAGCTGACACCCATTATTAGATACAGGAAGGGGGGGATATTGTATCTCAGTCTGATATGGGTGCAGACTTTAGGACTCAAAAACAGAATGTGTCATACAAAATGGGACACCTGAGAACCCCATCTACCACCCAACCAAACTCTATGAAGAGATAATTTGACCTCAAAAAAGCATTATTCAATCCCACCACTACATCATCCTTTGTCCACACAGCAGCAAAACCAAATTCAAGCTGTGTCCTGCTGCATGTGTTGAGCCAGTGATCAGAGGCATATCTAGGGGGGACAAGGAGGAGGCATATCAGGGGGTGCAAAAAAGCCATGCTGGACTTGGATGACTTAGCTGTGGCAGCAGAGGAGGAAGAAAGGGCCCCAGAGAAGGAAGAGGAGGAGCAGACAGCTCTGCACTCTGAGTCCAGAGAGCACGTGACCTATCCTGAATCAGGAGAGCATGTGTCCTTGTCTGTTCACCCCTCTTTCCTGTCATTTTGCCTGGGTGGGGAGAACTTCCTGCCAAGGCAAAATGTATTGTTAAAGGTGGGGGGTGCAAAAGGAGCACTCCTCCTGCCCAGGGAAAATGCATAGTAAAGATGGAGGGGGCAAAAGGAGGGGTCCTTTCACCCCTCCCACCCAGGGAAAATGCATAGTAAAGGTGGGGGACAAAAGGAACGGTCCTTTCACCACCACCACCCTGCCCAGGGAAAATTCATAGTAAAGGAATGGGGGAGGATGAAAGGAGTGTTCCTTTCACCCCTCCATCCTGCTATTTTGCCTGGGTAGGGAGAACTCTCTGTCCAGGCAAAATGCATAGTAAAGGGCAGGGGGAAGCCTCCAACAAACTCTCCTGACCCCCCCAGGCATTTGCCTCAGTTAAGAAGGTAGAGGCGCAACTTCCATGCTTGCCCTGGGCACTGTTAAAGCTAGATGCGCTACTGCTAGTGATGTACTGAGACAGCCCAATAATTGTCATGAAGTCTTCTGCCTCAGGGTGGATATTAAAGTCCCCCAAGGCCTCAGCTCTGAAGTTCTCCAGCACCATCTCAAACAGGGAGGCCCTACGAGGCTATAAAACTGAAATTAAGCACTTCTGTCTTTCCCACTGATGCCCCATCAATGTTCCTCTACCCTGTATCTGAGACCCAGCGTAGTATAATGGTTTGAGCATTGGACTACGACACTGGAAACAGGGTTCAGTTCCCCACTTGGCCATGGAAACCCACTGGGTGGCCTTGAGTGAGTGACATACTCTCAGTCCCAGAAAACCCCATGATAGGTTTGCCTTAGAGTTGCCATAAGCTGGAAACATCTTGAAGGCGCACAACCACCACCACCATACCTCTGTGTTCACATTAGCTCAAAAGAACATCTATAGCCATTTCCGCACTAGGCTGTTATACCGCTATGATTCCATTTTCAACATCCTATGGAATCCTGGGGTTTGCAGTTTCAGGAGAGGCCCCTCCCGAAACTGCAAACCCCAGGATTCCATAGGATGTTGAAAGTGGAATCATAGCGCTAGAACAGCCTCGTGCGGAAATGGCCTATGCCAGGGTAATTGTGCTATAATGTAGTGGGCAAATCCACAGAATCTGTACCTGCAGAGAGGCAAATGTCCTAATACTGGAAATGCAGAAGATCACTTAATTGTTGATTATATGGTGTAACTGATATTTCCAGTATACTTTTTCCAAGGGATGTGTGGTTTTACAGTGCCTATATGCCTCTTGTAAAACCTTCTCTTAGCAGTCTAATTCTAAACATTGGCACTGTTGTGTTGACCTATAAAAGCCATTTAGCAATACTGTGTGGGCATCCTGGCTTCACATGTAGGAAAAAATATGCATGTGATGAAAATACATGATCGTAACTATCAAAGGAAATATTTTATACAATGTTTTCATATGCTTTGTTACAAGCTTCCTTCTATCTGAAGGCAGGGAAGAGTTTAACTTAAGGAGGACCTTATAGGAATCAGATCTATAACTGTTTCATTTCTTTTAGCCTTGTACCCACTTGAATTACCAAGACAACACAACAGTGCACATTGCTGCAACTCGGTGTACTGCCTTCACATCCACAGTCCTGTTGTATCATTTTGCAACTTGGATGTATCGTTTTGGCCCAAGGCAGCATCTGTGAGGCCTGCTGTCAACTGCCTCCCAACCAAGCAGACACTCACCAGGGAGATGAGGTATCTCTGCTAACACTTCTGGAGACCAGGGTCCCCAGACCCCATTAAGAGAGTCACCGTCAGGCTTGGTACGAACTCGGATGTGGTACTGCTGCCCATGGAGCAGATCCCTGAGATGACACATGTGGCTGTTTTTCACCACAACCTATAAGAAACAGGGAGAGGCAAATGTAAAGCTTATGCAGAAGAGATCTCCCATTAATCCAGCTGGCACTTGATAACAAAGAAACCTATCTTCGTCTGACATTTCCAGGCATATATATCTCCCAGAAGCCCACTTCCTACAAGCCATACCCTTGATGGTGTGTCCCCAGAGCCTTTAGCATGGTAAAGAACTTCATAGGCCAAGAAATCCATATAGCTGATGGGTGGGGGAATCCACATCACACGCAACTGTTGTGCAGATCCAAGCCACTCGGCCGTTACATTCGTTGGTGGAGCAATCAGACCTGAACAAGAACGCAGAGAAAAGATTTTTTAAAAAAGCAAAAGTTATTTTTTGTCTCTGTTTGCTAGTCATTGGGGGAGAGGAAAGATGAGTTGGGAATTGCCCTTCTGAACTGGGTGAAAACCAGTCAGGTGGACAAAATTAGCTGCCTGGTAGAGAGGAAATCTAGGTAGTTTTTTTTAGTATTGCAGGTGTGTCTCCCATTTAATTAATGGCTCAACACTTTCATTAGAAGCACTCAGGGTGGAATCACAGACTTGTTCAACAACAACAGTTGTTGTTATATAAACTATAGGCCCAAGGCAGACACATAGCTTTGCTATTGCTTGTTCTGAAGGACCTGTTTGAACACAAAGGATCTTTTTCCAGCTACAAATCACAGAAAAAGAGAGGCTAATTTTCTAGGAGATTTATTATGAGGGAAATATCTGTTTACTGCCTTCATTTCACTCAGAAGTTTTCTGCATCCTTCTTCTACATGTTCACCAGTGGAAGATTTCTGAAATCACTAGCTAGGTTTGCCTACCTCCCTTTATAGTGAAATCACTCTCAGACCACCTGTACCTGATATTTCGGTTAAGATCATTAATTCATTTACTGTCTCTCTTGAACTCCTCTTTTGGCTCAGAGGACTTTGGGTAGTTTGTCTCCTCTTCTCTTTGCTGAAAGTACAAGATTACTTTGCTTTTGTGTAGGTAAGTTGAATGATGCCAGGGAGAGGTAATTCTGCCACTACTAAATCTTATCTTTTAGGGAATATTTTCTATGCACATTTGGGAATCCCCCTATTCTCTTTGTGGGGCTGATAACCTGCTTTTGATTCTTTCTCTTTTTCTTTCTCCTTTTCCTATCATTCTTTTGTGTAAAATTCAGTAAAATTCCTCTTTATTGATATGGGTTATTGAATCCCATTTGCCTTGGATATACTAACATCAAAGATTTCTTACAGGCCTGTAGACTCAGAACATGTATGAATTTCTATGTGCTCACCAAGAACATGCCTGGTAGCACTGCACACAAATTCAACAATGCATTTAAAACGTTACATTTAGTTTACCATTAAGAATAATATCTAATGTTCCCTTTGAATCTTCCTTTCAGTATTAACTAATCTGAGTAATTGATGTAATTTTCTACTATATGAAAGTCAAACTTTGTGAGTAAGTTTGTCTGTCTGTGTCAGGCAGGCGAAGACATCATATGATTGGCTGGCTGTGAAGATTCTATGGAATCCTGGGGTTGGCAGTTCCGGGAGGGGCCTTTAGAATTCTCAGCCAGAGAGCTCACGCTGGTTGCTATGTAGACGAGGCATAGCAGCAAGAAGGAGGGCATTGTATTCTCTCAGGAAACCAAACTCTGTATGTTAACACCTCTGAAAACAGATTGGATTGGGGAATATGGGGGGAAATTACAGGTACTGGACAGGGCTGTTTGGAAAATTATGTGTATTTCAACCGCATCTAATTCCTAACAAATGTTATCTATGAGAAAATAAAATCCTGGGCAATGCTAGGTAAATATGCTAATAATTTATAAATTCTTTTGTTAAATATACACTCCTTCCTCCACATTCATGGGTTTGATTTTGATTATTCACAAGGTGCCTGCTTGCCTTCCCCTCATTCTCCCTCTCCCATTCCCCTGCCTTTTGTCTGGGTGCATGTGTCTTCCTTCCATGGGCCTGGGCAAAAGGCAAGTGAATGGCAGGGAAAAGCCCTGTGTGCATAGAAGGTGCATGTGTGCCTTCTCAGGTCATGTCACTGCCCCTTCCCATCCTCTTCCCTATCACCTGAGTGCTGGAAAGCAAAGTATCTGGGCAAAACGCAAGCGAAGGAGGGGGAAGGCACATGCATGTGCTTTCTCTGGGTTGCCCCCTCCCATTCACTTGCCTATTGCCTGGGCATCTGGAAGGAAGGTAGTGCATCTTGGCAAAATGCAAGCAAATGGCGGGGGGGGAGCCCTGGAAAGGAATAGGAGGAGGAGAGCTCACTTGGGCAGGGGGGAACCCCTGTGAAAGTTGAAGGGCCGCTGTACTATATATTAATAAATTAAATAGTTTGAGATGAAAAAATAAGTGTGGTACAGGATCTGTTTTCCTCTTACCCAGTTTTTCCATGTAAGACTCACTCTGTACAGCCTCACCCCCCAAAATCCAGTTCCTTCATCTGTTCCCTGTTCCATCTCAGCCCCAGGGTGAATGGACTGTGCATTTAACTTATAAACTCAGATACAGATAGTCAATGTGTACTGCCTTACTTTCAATGTAATTCATACTCAGATGCATTTCTAAAAGTAGAGCCAAATGCAGATTCAGCTGAAAGTAAAACAATGGAGGCATGACAGTCACAGTAAAATGCACAGGATGCATTACAGATGTGTATCTGCATTGTATCACTTGTCCTAGAATGTGCACCTGGAGACACATATGGGTGAGCATCTGGAATGCACGTGCCATGGATTGGAGAGAGATCTGGGATGTGATTTGGAGGCACACCCTCATGTAAACTATTAAAATGTCAATGGCTATACATTTTGTGAAGTTAAGAACAACACAGACAATTGTGGGATTAATGAGCAGAGGAAAAATAATAATTGCAGCAGTAAACATGATGCAAGATATCTCTCCATAGTTTCAAAAGCTGAACAACAGGAAATCCAAAGTAGTACATTAATGAACATAAGCAGATTTGTTAGATTTCTCCTGTCCGTGCAGTAGTTTTATATGGGAGAGTTTCACTGAATGGTTGAAGAAATTGGGGATGCAAGAATCTACAAAGGCAAACAGGAAAGTTGGGACAGGGTTAGGTCAGCAGCAAGGCAGTCTGGGACTCATAGCACTCTGTTATGGATCAGAAGGCAGGCAGAGAAACAGTTCTCCAGCAGGTCTGCACAAACAAATACAAGTTAGAGAACTCCTTCTCAAATATCTGGAAGATATGCACTGATGTTCTGACTATGTATAAAAAGGCACAGCAAAATGTTAAAATGTAAGTTCCTAAGGATGTGTTAATGTTACACTGGGTTGAGGCATGGGGCTTAAGTATTGCTCACATATGTGTGGTCCTTGCTTCTCCATCCCTTTGTTTACTTTCCTTTTCCCTCCCATTGTCAGACTTTAGACTATTAGCTATATAGGGCAGGCAGTACTTTTTGGTCTATACAGAAGAGCTTTGGAACTAGTAATACTATGTGATGGCAGAGCTTTCCCAGTGGTGGCCCCATATGTGGCACCATCAGTGCTAGTTGAAGAAAATTAAATCTCAAGACATTTTGATTAGGCTGTATTAAAAGAATTGTTGTTGTTGTTGTTGTTGCTGTTGTTGTTGTGTGCCTTCAGTTTATTCTATGAGTAATAGTGAATGAATAACTAAAGTATGCAGCCACCCCTTGTTAATGGTGGAGATGAATGACACATATCCCTAAAATAGATTTGTCACCTTGAACAACACCTTCAAAGTTCAGATTCATACCCAGAGCAGATTCACTACCTAAGTGACATGGGAGCCATAAGCCATCATTGCCATACAGTAAATGAGATGAAAATGTTTAATCTCTTGGGAGGTCTGGGAGGTCCACAAGTTGGTGCACTTCAGCCTGAGCAAAAGCAAAATTATTATTCAAAATAGCCTATGTTAATACAGGATTTCATCAGAACCGTGGCATTGATTCCAGTGCCAGGCACTGGTTATAGCATCAGTGTATTTAGAGATACTGCACAACCCCCCTTCACACTGCATGAGCAAAATGGGTCTTTCATATCAAATAAGGCTTACCGACATCTTCTACTAAGAGCTTCTGGGTGCAAGTGATGTGATTGCTAACAGCCTCTAACACTTCTATGCTGAGTTCTCTATAGATTTGCACTCTATGATTGTCACTGGAAAAGTTGCAGGCATAGCGCAAGCCTCCATCCTTATGTTCAATTGATGTCAGATTGCATTCTCTTCTCTTTTCTCTGTAGGAAAGAATAGAACAGAAAGTGGAACATCACACAAGGCTAAGGCATTTTTCTATAACACAGGGCTTTCCAAATGGTGTGCCTCGACATGTTAGTGTGTCACCTGAAGTGTGTAGGTGTGTCACCTACAAACTTGGAAATGTATCTTATTATTTATAAATCATATATTTTTAAAAATATATGAAAGGTTTTCATGAGATATGTTGTGACCCCAATGCATTTTGTTATTACACTTTATGTATGTGTCTGTATCTCTTATAAGGTATTAGTTTAACCTCCAGTTTGCTAAACTGAAGTACTGTGTCACAAAATGATGTATGTCTAAAAAAGTGTGTCACCAACATGAAAAGTTTGGAAAGCTCTGCTATAACAACTCACTTTAGTCCTGCCTCAGGGCCAGCCCTACCATTAAGCAGAATGAGACAGATGCCTCAGAAGCAGATACTAATTAACACGAAAAGGCAATAACTATTAGCTATTAGACCTGCTATTACTGCATATTTACTTCCTGGGATGGAGAAAGGTGCTTGTGGTATTTCTGTCTCATGTACCAGAATCACCTGGCTGGCTCTGAGGTTTTTTTGGCTTGGATGTGGTGGAAGGGGAATTAATATTCTGTCTCAGGGAGCAAAATACCTTAGGCTGGCCAGTCCTTGAAAAGGCAAGTTGGTTTTAAAGTCTTCTCTCCACCCTGTACAAACAATGACTCCTTCTAGACTCTTAAAATCATTTGGCCAGAAATAACATTCAGGCTGACAGATGTTTTGCCATGCTCTCCATCCCAAATAGCCTGTGCTATGATTCTGGCCAGAGCAAAGATATATAAGCAATGCAAGATTTATTTATTTTTTTTTCAAAAAACTAAGAATCTTGAAATCCACCAATCTATGTGCTGCAAAAAGATCTACCAACCAAAGCCTGATTCTAGTCACAGAATTAAAGAATTCTGAGCCTAGGAATGTGTTTTGAATATCAGAACAGAATTCTTTCAATGTAAAAATCAATTCCCCAGTACCTCAAGCTTTCTTCATTACAACATAGCCATTTAGGCTGAGGTAGGAGTGAATCATTTTGTTCTTCTTGTTAAATAATTAGGAGTCAGAAATTCATGCAATCTACTGCCGATCATTTGGAGATCTACTATTAGATCCAAATATATCTTCTGACCACCCCAATAATATAAAGAGTAATCTCTTACCCTTTATATGTATAGAAGAAACGATATGAGCCTTTCCTATCTACTGCTTCATCCCAGAAACAGGTGAGATCCTCAAAGGTTCGAGAAAAGCAGGATATGTTTTGAGCTGCTTCAGCCAATAAAGCAACCTCTGTAAGGAGATAGTTTTAAAAAAAACAGAGTGAAAAAGAATGAGACCCTAGCAGTATTCTGGTTGAAGCAATTGGCAATGGTAGCCACTAATGCTCAAACATACACAGATTACTCTGGGTGATGGGATGGGGAGGTGAAAAGCAAACAGGAAGGTGACACAGATGACCAAGAGTGGCAGCAATGTGTTCCAGTCTGCCGTTGTAGACTAAAACCTCAACCAGACTATGTAAAAGTATTGAAAGTTTCCAATTACTTTTGTTTTGATTGTACCTGCATATTTCATGAATTTTCCTGCTCCTGCATCCAGTCCTTTCTTGAAATATTTCAGCTTTCCGTCCCTCCCTTGTATCTTTCCCCTTCCTCCCCCCACTGATCAGCCACAATTGTTTATGGCTCAGCATAGCATAGTTGCTCTGCATGCTGACTTATTGTAGGTTGAGCAATTTAACGCTCCCCAATTTACTATAAACCTCTGAGTCCCCCTCCCTGAATGGCCATTTTCTGTCTCCTGGGTAACAAGCAGGATTGCAGAAGCATCTGGCTACATCTCCAAAACCAGATGCAAAAGGAAGACACCACCAAGGTCCTTCAGAAGACTCAGCAGTGCTATACTCATTTCACATCTGGCCACAGGTACACAGCCACATGCTTCTCCCGCCTTACTCACTCCCAATGAGGCATGTGGGAAAAGGAGTTCAGAGACCGCATGGTAAGACTGAGTGGGGGGCAGCTTTGGAAGAAGAACTGAGTATTAGCTTCTGTACTCACCAAGAAAGGATATAAACAGGTGTAAGGCAAACGTATGTGTGTTTATGCCACTACCGAGATCCCAAATCCCAGTGTCACATCTAGTCTCATGCGAGATTTCAGAAACTGATTTTCACTCATTTCCGCTGATGCATTTCGAAAAATTATCTAGGCTCTCTAGTAGAGGCTCTCTAGCAGAGCATTGAAAATAACCAAAAACCTCAGGAATTGGGGTAAAAAAACAGTTGTGTTGGAAGATAAGCTCAGAGAGCTTGGAAATGACAGCTACAGATCTTATTTATGCTTCAGGGGGTCCTGGAGTCAACAGAGCAAAGTAATATACTTTCCTTCCTAAAGTCAGCCCAGAGATTCTGCTCAAGTCAGATGACATAGAGCATACTCATCAGTCAATTTCAATCAAATCATCAAGGAAAGCAAATTGGGCAGGGAATATAATTATTAAATTTCTAAGATTTACCAAGAAAAGGCAGATTTCCCAAGCCTTAGCTAAACATCCCGGTTTATGATGCACTAATGCTAAAATGATCATACTTCATGATATTGCCCCGATACTTTGCGCCAAAGAAATTAAGGGAATCAGAGACACATTAAGGAAATCATTTAAAGAAATCAAAGCCACATTAAGAACAGAGAACATATGCTGCAAGTGAAGGTTCCCACCGAAGTGAAGACTGTCTTCTCAGGCATGACAGAAAGTATTTGTTGTCCTTAAAATCGGGTGTGACCACCACCTTGTCATTATATGAATGGCAGTCACTTCACCCTTCAATTGTCAACTTTCCTCGTGATTTTCCTCTCCCTCCTAACTCTTTTTTTCTCATTCAGTCCCAGTAACTGTCTTGTTATTTTTACTAAACTAATAATAGCATAGGTTGCACTATACATTGATTGATTTAAAAGTTTTTAGTAAACGGCATAATCTTAACCTCTTTTGCTTATGTTACTTCCTTCTTAATGCATAATCCATATTCCAGTGGTGGAATGCTAAATTATTAATAGTAAACAGAGTCACTCCCTTCCCACTTTGATGCTGATCATTTAAGACTGGGCACAGAGGGATATTTCCCTCAGCTCCGATAAAGGGTTCTGTTCAAGTCATCTATTTTGATGTTATAATCTCTGTTGCATTGCAAGATTGTGTTCATTACAGTAGAGTAGCTCTATATCAGTGCTCTTATTAAGAAGGATGTTGGAGCTTGACTCAGTAATGAGCTCCCATATAATACAGGCCATTTCTGCACTAGACTGTTATAGTGCTATTATTCCACTTTCAACATCCTATGGAATCCTGGGGTTTGCAGTTTAAGGAGGGGCCTTTGAACACTGCAAACTGCAAACCCTAGAATTCCATAGGATGTTGAAAGTGGAATAATAGCACTAAAACAGTCTAGTGCGGAATGGCCATAAATGGGCTAAATACAGATAAAAAATGTTAAAACCTTTGAAAGACCTTAAGGGAGACTTAGAATATCTACAGGAGGTATATTTGCAAAAAATGTACAAATTACCTTAAAATGTGCATGTTTTCTGGCACAATTTTGTGCTGAGTCTTCCTCAAAAAGGAAGGGGATGATGACATTACAGCTCTTGCCCTTTGGCAGTAGGCAATGTATTAAAAGATCCTAATGGTCAATTTATATTTGTTAAGGGAAAACTAGAAGTTAAACACATCATTTTGGTAAATTACTATGCTCTCAACAGTGAAAAAGTTGAGGTTTTTTTAAAGAAATATTTAAAACAATTAAAAAAACTTTATTAAGGGGGACTCGATAATGGGAGGTGATGCCAGTCTTGTTCTAAATCCCCAAACTGACAAGTATTCAGTTGAGAAAAAAGGGAACCACAGACCTACAAAAGCATTAGACAAACTACTTGAAAAAATTAACTTACTGCCCTTCCGGTCGCATGGCAGGCGTGAGTGGCAGCTCGGAGAGAAGCTGCGCAATGGCACAGCTCTGGGCTGTCACTCGCTGGAATCCAGCCGCCTCTTTTGAAAGCCAGAGGCAGCCAAACACCCCCCGGTACAAGGGGTGCGGAAGCGGTCTGTCGGGGACCCCACAACTGGCATATGGCTCTACCCGACTGGGAGAGCCGAAAGCGCCAGGGGGTCAAAGGACCATTACGGATCCAGCGGGATTGTTGCTGGAGCGGCACAAGCTCCACCGCACAACTTTTAATTAAAGAAACAAGAAGATACAAATGAAAAAAAATAAAGCATGTAACCTGTTCTGGTTTCTTACTTTTGAAACACCACAGCAGATTTATGGCTTGCTACAGTGCGCAGGAGCGAAGGAGGAAGGACCAGGAGACTGTAAGTGTGCTATGGCAGAGAGCTCATCTTAAAGGGGCGGTTGATATTAAGGAAGGGGAGAGCTTTTTCTGCCTTTCTCTGTGGACTGAGCTATTAAAGGTAAAAGATTTCTGATTTTTTTGGATTTACAATTGCTAATTGGATTTACACCTGAAATTACTGAATAATTAGATGGCTGGTATGGGATGAGCAAGATTGGATTTGATAAGATTTAAAAACCTCCATTTGAACAGTGGATTTTCTTTTGATGGATTTGAGGTGTTTGATGTGGGTTGCTGACTCTGGATTTTTGAAGCTGCAAGAATATTTGGGAAAACAACAGTTATTAAGGAGTGCGTTTCAGTACATGAACTGTTTCCTGTTTTTTTCTTCTTGAACTTGGACTGTTGTGACTGTTGTGACTGTAACTGTGTGCTGGAAAGTCAATCAAGCAAAATAACTTTACTCCCAAGGACAAAGCTGCATGGATCCAAAGTGACCATGAGAAAACAGAGGAATTTCAGAAGTATTCTATGCAGCAAGTCTGGGAAGGAAGGGGTGAATAGGAGGTGGATTTTGGCACAGACTTGACAAGTGTAATGATCTTTGGCAATGTCAAATAAGCTTATGTGAATGATATACTGACATTTATATGGACACTGAGATATTGTTAAAGGGACGGAACGGCTTGGAATTTTTTAAGCGACGCTAAGCATACATTGAATTTTTTTGAAATAAGTTCCGGGCTGTAAAGTCCCAGATGGTAGGGGGGAAGGAGTGATGGATGTAGACACAGTACTCTGACTTAGGGAGCCCTGGTGGCGCAGTGGTTAAATGCCAGTACTGCAAGCCACAAGGTTGTGAGTTCGATCCTGCCCGGCTCCAAGGTTGACTGAGCCTTCCATCCTTTTGCAGGTTGGTAAAATGAGTACCAGCTTGTTGGGGGCATGTATAGAAATGTTTCGAAATACATGCATTTGTAAGTGTTCGCCACCTCGATCCATATGAAGAGGCGGGATACAAATAAATAAATAAATAAAAAGATGAAGCAGTATGTACTTTGGCAAATCTAAGCTTACATTTGATTGGTATGGTGTTCTTAATATAGACATTGTGATATTGCCAAAGGGTTGAAGGGGGTTAATCAGGATATGGATAAAGGTGGGAAGCAAGACAAGTTTAATATAATAAAATCCAGAGTGAGAGGACGAGTAAACGTTGTAAGTATAACAGCTCAGACTGCCAGATATATATCAATAGATGTAGGTTGGAGAATATGAGAACCTGGGATTTGAATGATGGAGGATTACTAAGAGGGGAAGATAACAGATGGAGATTTTAAAAGAAATAAGTAGAAGAATGAGAATAGATGGAATTTTGAGGAGGAGTAGAGAAAAGCAGAAAGGCTAAAAATAGATAATAGCTGGGAACTGTCAGTGGAAATGACTGTATTGTGATTGTGGAAATGACAGTGGGATAACTCTAACATAACATGGAAAGGGAAAGTAAGGAGCATGTTCAAACATGGAGATAAACAATGTAATGTGGCACATGAATATAACAGATTGGATTTCGGGAGGTAAGGGTCAGAACAGGGTGGAAGATCAGAAATATTACATGTAAAAATACAAGTTAAAAAACTGTTTTTTTTTAATTCTGTGAAACTTAATAAAAATTATTAAAAGAAAAAAGAAAAAAATTAACTTACTGAAGTGTGGTGTTATTTATACCCACACAGCAAGACTACAAACATTATACACCAAGACACAAAGTATATATATGCATTGATCGTTTCTTAGCTTTCCCCTTATTCATGCAATATATTAAATCCACAGACATCAGTCCTATCTTAAGGCAAAACCACATTCTTCAACCATTATTTTTTTAAATCCCAAACTGCTTTGAATGAAACTAAGCAATGGAGGCTCAACACGGCATTATTAAGCAACAAAAGTATAATTGATTCTATAAAACAAAATATTAAAAATTTCTTTCAGGAAATGAAACACCAGAACAAAAACAGTTTATGTTGCGGGATTCATTTAAAGTTGCTACTAGGACACACCTCATCAAAGAAAATTCTACCTTATGAAAAGGGATCAGACCAGAAAAGTATTAATTCAAAGCATTACTCATCTCTTAAAATGATTCGAGAAAACTGGAAGTTCAAAAATACTAAACACCGTAATGAGAAAAAGGTTTGAATTAGAAGCACTGAGCACAAGCCAAGTACAGAGAGCATTGATTTACAACAAACACTCTTTTTATGAATACAGCAATAAAAATTCAAAAGTACATGCTAATGCTCTAAAAAGGAAAAAAGACCAAAAAAATCTAAATTAAGACATGAGAATGGGCATTTATTAACAATGGATTTTATCAATTTTATACTACTCTACATAAAACTGAACTGATTGCCTCAATTAAATTTAATGAATTTCTGGAATCTAGCCAGCTGAAAGAATTGACAGATGATCTTTCAGCTTCTTTAAATGCTCCTATCACTGTAAAAGAAATTTAGGATGCTATCAAGAATATTTAAAAAATCACCAGAATTGAATGGTGATTTCTAGTGATTTCTAGAAGATTGTTAAAGATGAACTAATCCCTAAGCAAATGGAACTCTATAATAATGTCTTAGAGGTAATGAGCACGCTAGCAGCTGGAACTCAACGCTTGGGGATGGGATGGCAATGGTTGGCGACGACATCGTGTGGAAGCACAACCTGCCAACTGCTTCCATCCTGTCCCAAGAGTGGCCTGATTGGAGCCATTGGTGGAACAGCTCCATTTAATGACAATACTTAGAAAACAAAGATTTGAAGCAATATTTATTTCATTAATTAATCACCTTTATTCTCAGCCCCATGCATCAGTTTGCACAAATAATTTAGCCTCAAAGCCCATTAGCCTAAAGAGAGGGACAAAACAAGACTGTATCTTATTTCTCGCATAGTTTGCATTGGCTAGTGAACAGTTAGCAACCTGTAACCGTTCAAAGAAATTCTGGATTTATTTGCAGATGATGTCCTCTTCTTTTAAACAAATCTGGAATGTTCTCTACTTGCATTATAATCAGTTTTAGCTCAGTTTAAAAACAATTTTTACAGTAAACCTTAAAAAGTCTAAATTATTCTGTGTTAAGGTTTCCAAATCTGATCAAAATTTACTTCAACAGCAAACTAAAGTAGTGTAGAAATTAGTTATTCTGGCTTTAAGTATTTGGGCATTAAGCTTAACAAAAGTCTGGAAACAGCCCATTAGGAGAAATTACTTGTAAGAGTTTCACCACTTAAAGCAAAAAAACAGAACAAATGTCCAGTCATAAATTGATCGATATGGCGAAAACTACCATAATAAAAATGCAAGTACTCCCAAAATTATTCTTCCTATCCCAAAACATCCCCAAGCCTATGAAATTCTCCAAAATAACAGAAGCTGATTAATAAGTACATTACAGGCAGAAAAAGAAATTGTTTCTCAAAAAAAGCACAATATAATTTGACAAATTCAGGAGGGCTGGCAATTCCTAATTTTAAAATCTATTACAATGCTTTCCAATTGTGACAATAATTGTGAGCATACTTCAATTCAGGGGGTAGAATTAAAGATGGATAGCAATGAGGAGTGTGAGCCAGCATGATGTAGTGGTTTGAGCATTCGACTGCAACTTGGAGAGCAGGGTTCAGTTCCCTACTCAGCCATGGAAACGCGCTGGATGACCTTGGATATGTCATACTCTCTCAGCCTCATATTCTCTCTGTGATAAGTTCACCTTAGGGTTGCTATAAGCTGGAAATGAAGGCACACAACAACAACAACAACAACGACAGCGATGATGAATATAGTGAGACCATGCTTTATTCAAATTTGAATACTACCAAACTAAGCAAATTTACCAATCCCTGTTTTAAAAAATTCTTGACACATTTGGTAAGTCTGGAAGAAACATCGAGCTCCAGATCCGTCCCCACCTGTGCATTTCCTTGCCACTCTAACTATATTTAAAGATAAAACATGTTGGTTTCGACATTGGAGAGAGTGTGGATTGTATACAATATTACCAATTTATTTCACAGAGGAAAACCAACAGTGTTAGACTATATTAAAAATAAATTGCAAGATATAAATTATACCTTGTTACAGATATATCAGGTTTATTTTTCTTAACTGATATATAAAATAGAAGGGCCTCCCAGATCTCTTATGTATTTTGAAGAACTATGTATGACAACGGATGTACAATCTAGGGGAGTTGCCTCAGTGATCCACAAAAATCTTATAGAAATGTTATATGACATGCTGTCAGGATTGAAAGTCTTGTGGGAAATGAACTGAATAATCACATTTCTGAAATACAAACGACAAGGTTGTGGAATTTACCACAATTTAAATCTCTATCAGCATCAACTAGAGAACACTTCTATAAGCTGTTACACAATTGAACCAAGTGAAACTCTCTAAAATGATATACTTGGTTTCTCCACAATGGTGGAGGGTAAAGACAAAGGAACTATGATTCATATGTGGTTACAATGCAATAATGTTAATTTTTTTTTGGACTGATGTTCTTAAATTCCTGTTAGATTTGCTGAATGAAAAAGTGCACTATTGTGAAGCTCTTCTTTTCATCTTTAAAGGGCCTAATCATCTCTTAAATATAAAGAGTTGCTTTCAGTTCTCTTCACAGCAGCCTAGTAATTGCTAAACATTGGAAACTCACAACTGAGATTTCTTTTTCTTTCTAGATTAAAAAAAAAGTATGGTCCATTGCTCTTGTGGAAAATCAGCCATATCAGATAAGAACATCAAAATGGCAAACAGCAAGAGACAAATTTGCTACAATTTGGCATCTGTTTATTGTATATACAAGATGTGAAACCATGTCATTTGAACCTCTGGAACAACACTTGAACTTTTGGATTAATTCATTTTAGCAACAGTATTGCTAGAGTGAAGACATGCAAACAATATACTTAGACCTACTGATATTAAGGTGATACATAGATTTTGTGATTGAATCAAATCAAATTATATTGTTGGTTTGTTTTAGGTTCTTGTTTTTTTATTTCTTTTCCTACTATAACTGTGCTTAATCTTTTTTTTTTTTTGGTATTTTTTATTAAATTTCAAAATTTTAAATTTTGTTAAAATTTGAAATAAAAAAATTAAATAAAAAAAGCTATGTTTATTCAGAGAGCACCTTCCTAAGAGTTACTCCTGGTTTTGAGCATTGTGGACAAATGGGATATTTGGGAGAAGTTCTCAAAAGAAGAAAAAGTCCCAGATTGCATGGGGGAGGACCCATAAAGAAAATAGAAAATTGTACAGATGCTACAGTCTGCACTGTTTCTGTTGTGATCCCCTCATTCCATGGTACTATATAGGGAATCAACACAGATTCAAAGTATGAGTGCTTGCAAGTTTGAATTAAAAACATCTGCACTAAAGGAAATGTTCTCTTTGGGCTTGCCCTTATTGTTGAGCAAGTCACCCGAACATCCTAAAAATCACTCACTTTTTGGATACTGTTTTAATGATAGAGGCCAGGGCACTGGTTGCTACATATTAACATTTTGAGATCTCTTAGAGCAGCCTTCGAGATCTCCTTGAATTGCAACTCCTAGCATTCCTCACCATTGGCTATGCTGGCCAGGGCTTCTGGGAGTTGTAGTCTACCAATATCTGGAAAGTTATGTTACCCCAAAAGATGGGTGCCACAAGGGCCAACCTGCGATGCCAATGCCTCCGTTCAAAAGTGGAGAATGAATTAGCTCAAAGTTGGAGGCTTGCAAGAGGGGTGCAACTTAGAGAGACCTTTCTTATCCATGTTTACGGGCTCACACAGGAAAAGAACCAAGCAAGGGTAAAATGTAAACTAAAAATGTGTTTTATTGAAATATATTCACTCACACACACAACAGTTCAAACACGCACACAATCACACAAGAACTAGCCAAAGAGAAGGAAGGAAAGTGGGATACAGATTGCTGAAGGATTTGGGCAATAATTGCCAAATTTGGAGAGAAGTGGAGAAAAGCAGTGGTATGGTTTAAATAAAGAACCGAAGGACAGTTCTCAGTCAGGAGATGGATAGACAGAGTGGTGTTCAGATCTGCAAGAAACTGCACTGGGCAACTTGGAATCGGGGGTGTTTGTACTCCAAAGATAGCCTTTGGCAGTGGAAGATACTCGCAGTTCCTGGTGTGGGAATTGCAGTGCTTACAATAGACTATTAACCCACTAATGTTCACAGTGTTAGGGTGACAAAGGTATGATGGGTGTTGTAATACTTCTCTATTGTAAGTGTTACAAGGAAAGAGGAAAAAGTCCAGGTGCACAGGGGACGGATATAAGTCAATCAGTGTCCTGGTAGGCTTCTAGCTATCGTGTTCTCTGGGAAAGCTCCAGCTTCTACTTAAACTTATTATCCATAGGAACAGCATTTATTTGCCTGACAAATGACCTAGCCTTAGCTAGAGGGTGTCTTAGGTTGACCTGCCTTTCTTTCTCATATTCACAGTCAGAATTCTCCCTTGGTCGGTTTGACCTCCCAGTAACCTTCAGGTTTGATTTTGATATCAGTGCCAATTAACATGTGTTGTCAATTAAATGTGATGCCAATTAGAATGGTGCCCATCCAGAGCATACCAATGTCAGACCTACACATAGGGCCCTTACTGCTGCATGATTCTTGATATTGTTGTGGGCCTTCAAGTCATTTCAGATTTATGGCAACCCAAACGTGAACCTATCATGGGGTTTTCTGGGGCTGAGAGTGTGTGAAATGCCCAGGGTCACCCAGTGGGTTTCTATGGCCAAGCAGGGAATTGAACCCTGGGTCATAGTCCAATGCTAAAACCACTATGCCATGCATGCTCTTACCTATGGCCAAAATTATCATTGTTCCCCTTACTTTGAATACAAAAAATATGTTTGCATCAGCAGTTTTGTGCATGGTTTAGGAGACATTTTGGTAAAAGAGGGAGACAGTTATTAGTTCCCATGGTGCCTCCATTGTCTGTGTTGTCAGAGAGCTAGAGGACCCTTTTTCTACAAACAAACATCTCAAAATAGCCATGTGGTTTTTTTGCCGGATCTTGTGGGAGAGGGAGAAAACCCAAGGAGATAAAACTCCCAGTTGAGAGCTGGAGGAAGCAAGATAAGAGAACAAACTATACACTACTGTCAAAGGCATACAATGAAAGTTACCTTTAAAATGTAATTACAGTGATAACTAATGTCCTTTGGAACCTTGGAACTGCAACTGTAGCTGCAACTAGTTATTTTAAAATAACTTCCCATATCAGCTCATTTTGCCCCTGTAAATCTACTCCCCATCCCTCTATCCGGTGTTTTCTATTCACTTGGCATTTAGATTGTATGCTTCTGAAGGCAGGGACTTATTTTTTGTTTACCAGGTGGGTAACACAGCTCTGTGTATGTTGTTATTATGGCTGTAGGGAAATATGATGAAGGAGGAGACTGACTTAGAACAGTAGATTTGGTGCCGTCTATCTTTCTATCTCATGCTCAAGAAACGACACTGGGGAGGGGGATCATTCTCTAGCACAAGTGGGAACCACTGGCCTTCCAAGATGTTTTGGGCTAGAACTCCTAGAAACCCCAGCCAGCATGGCCAATGGTAAAGGAGTATGGGAGTTGTAGTCCAAACCATCCTGAGGGCAAAAGTCTCCACTCTCCTGCTCTAACACAGCATGAGCAAAGGGTGATCCTTCAATAGTTGACAGACTATAGTATTCAGCATTCTTTACCACTATCTAAGCTGATGAGGGCTGATGGGACTTGCAATCCAGTGTTATCTGGCAAGCCACATGCTTCCCACCCATGCTTTAACACAGAGGGGGATTGTGATCATTTCACCACTATGATGCTTCTCATTGTACAATTTTCATTCAAGGAATGTACCTTCCCCCAGCTCTAAAAATTAATACCTTATCAAGTGCAAATAAGAACACTGGGTTGCCCTTCTGCCCACCAATATCTAACTTGCTGGTAGATGGTTATATGTGTAAATATATCCTTTGTTAGAGCATTAGTCATGGGAGGGACTTTCAAGGATATTTGGGTAGCATACTGATTTAGATAGAAATTAAAATGCAAAATAAATGTTAAAAATCCTCATTTGAAATAGTGGGGGGATGGGTGGCACATCTATATCCTAAAATTTAGGATAGAACCTAAATTATAATTCTTATTAACTCAGATTGTGTAGTAAGTGATGTTACTCTGGGAGGCACATGCACATGCATGTGTTGATACAATGCATACCTCCACCTCACCCTCTGCCCATCATGATTCATAACCCTGACATTCTTAAAACACTTTTGATGATGGCCTTATCAGATGAAAATACAAGCCACAGGCACCCACAGTGGGCCCTCTACATTTGCTAGGAGTAGGGGCACAGGATCCTTGCAAAAGTGGAAAAATCATAAATATCAAAATGTGCCTGTGTCTCTGTGGGAAGCGAGGGTGAGGCATTGTGGGGAGAGCAGACACTCAGGGTCCAAACCAGGGCCATTTCTGCACTAGCCTGTTATAGCGCGATGATTCCACTTTCAACATCCTCTGGAATCCTGGGGTTTGCAGTGTAGGTAGGGGCCAGCTGGCACTATAACAGGCTAGTGTGGAAATGGCCCAGTTGGAGGAGGAGGCAGAAGAGGACAATCCGAAGCAGGTTTTTAAAGGGCTGCATCATCTGATTGGAGTCACTGAGAGGGAAGGGTTGAAAAAACGTGAAAATAATCAAATCCATTAAAGTGAAAACCCACAAATGTGGAGGGCTGACCTTTCATAAACCTTCGCCACATCTTTCAGTCATGACAACTCAAATTTTCATATGGGGTAGAAGTAACAAACACAACTTATCTGTGAGGGCTAATGATAATTTCTCATACTCAGTACCCCACAATTGCTACATGTTGACCAGTTATCCTAAAAACATGTCAGAGCTATAGAGATATGCCCACCTACAGTCAGCCCTCCACATTTGCAGGTTTGACATTCACAGATTTCATTATTTGTGAGTTTCTCCACCCCCTGCTCTCCCACCTCAGGTGCTTCTTTTTTGGGGAAACCTTCCCTCTTGGTCGCTCCAATCAGGCCGCATAGCCCTTTAAAAACCCACCTCTGGTCCTTCTCTTCCTCCACTAGTCTCTGCCTGGCCAGCTAAGGATGGCTCTCTGCCCAAATTCTCAGCACCACAAACCCAGTGCCCACGCCCCACACACACCCAAGGAAGGAGATGGGCAAGAGAGAGGAAGCACAGGACCACTATGCCAACCATCTCCTTTCCCTGACCTGGTTTAGACCCTGGATTCCCACTTTCCCCACCCTTGCCTCAAGCCCTCTTTGCACAGACAATCATAAATTTTGTTATTTGCAAATTTTTCACTTTTGTGAGAGTCCTGTGTCCCTAACCCTAGCAAATGTGGAGGGCCAAATGTATGTGCTCTCTTAGCAGAAAAATAATTAAGCTGGTATGTTGCGGCTAAAGAAATTCCCATGCCTCTCTGGGTAAAAATATTAATGATAATAATATGGATGACTATAAGGATGCTGCAACCAAGACTGTGCTAAAGGTCTGTTTCAGCAGGATTTGTCCTGCCTTTCTGATTTCATTCACCAACCCACTGGCCAAATTTAATTCACTAACTGATGAATTGGATGGCTTGGAAGTTTCCAGTTATAACTGCGCACTTCTTCCACAAATACCTGCAGAGGATCACTTGGACAAATTAAGATGACAATTCTTCAAAAAGAGAGCTGCTGGTATAATCTCCAAATTGATTGCCAAAATGAATGTTGTTTTCAAATTATAAATTATCATCATATCTAGACCATAACCTCTGCTTCTGTGCAAAATTGCAATGCAGGAAAGGGCTGAAATTCACCTGTTCACCTACAGTTTGCTCCTCCTTTGGGCACCTGTTTTGGTACCTGTTTTTTCTCCATCCACTGAGGCTGCTTCTTTTGCATGCAGTTCCTCACTGGGAATCTATTATGAATACGGTAAAAACATTAGCACAAAGAGACAACCAAATATGACACTATAACATCACTAAGGACAAGTGCAGCCAATTTAGAGGGATGCCAATGTTTCCTTTATTGTATTGGCCTCACACTAAATTGGCAGATAGAGAGATCACTAGAGTTGGATATCAGATAGGAATCAAAGGGGAATGGAGCTGCTATTATGGCTACTGGTTTATACTTAGCTTGGGTGAAATTTTGCAACTTTATCCACTTTATGCAACTTCCCCTAAACTGCTGAGTGTGTATAGTACCATATGTCTTCTTTTCATTGCTGTAAACATGACTGTGATAGCCCGATGTCTATTTTGACTAATCTCTAATTATGACTGGCTTTCCTAGGAAAAGTCTCAGAGAGATACAATCTAGTTTCGTCAATAACACCAAATACCAGGGAGGATATCTCTCCAATTGCATGTTCTTGAAAATTTACCAAAAAGAAAAAAAATTGTCACGAGGCCAAACTCACGGATTATGATGTCAAAAAGAAAAAGAAAAAATTGATGGGAGAACAAAGAAATATAGTGGGCCAGCAACTGCAAGATGTTCAAAAGGAAGCTTTCATCCGAAGGCAAGCATCATTTCAGGATAAAGGGGATTTGTGAAATCTGAATGCTAAATACAATAATAAGTAGTTTTACGTCTTACCCATGATCAATGATAATTTCAGGTTGAGTTTCATGGCCAGAGGAATTTCCCTAGTTCTCATTTCTGACCTTATTTAATTCTTGACTTTGCAACTTCTATCACCAAAATTAGAGCCTAAAAAAAGTAACATTCTGAATTATAACTCTCAGGAACCCCTTCTCCATTATTACAGGCAATTTTCTATGCTATGGCAAAAGATCCCAGTGATGAAATGGCTGTTTGTATCTCTATAGAATATGGGAATTTTGGAAACAGAATAATTTGATTATTTGTAGCTCACATCATTGTAAGGCAGGTTATGTTTCTAAAAGAGGCTGGGTTTGCCACAACATTTCTGGGAACACTGGCTGGCTTGACCCCTGGGTAGTGGTAGCACTTCTGGACTTTCATGGTTCACTGTATCTGTGAGACTTTGCCTTAGCCTGTTATATGGTTTTAAGTGAAGGAAAACGAGCCTATGAGAGTTTAAACCTAAAAGAAAGGAGAATACACCAAAAGTCTACAGAAAGAACAAGAATACATAAAGCAACAAACCAACCGTCAAATCTTGACAGATCCCATTTGTTTCTAAATGACAGCAGCAGTGCAAGAAGTTCTCACAATACAGAAAGTTTTAAATTAATGTTAGGACAACACTTGAGGCTTTCTTTTGTTTTTGTCTAACAGATTCAGATAGTCAAAGAGATGAAGAGAGACGTAATACAGAAAGAGAGTTGGCAATGTTAGTTGCTGGAGCAGAATGTCAGAAAACAGAAAGCTAATTCAGCTGCCAGTCATGCATCTCTCATCTCTTTGTGTCACAAATGGCCTTCAGAAAGAGCACTGTAGAGCATCGATCAGTTTCTCTATTCATTCCTTTTTTACACAGAAGTAAGCCCCCTGAGCTTAATGGGACTTCTTTAAGTGTATCTTGAACTAGTTGTTGGTGTTATAAAAATTATTTATTACTAGCAATTATAAACAAGCACTAAAACATTAAGCATACAACCACGAGCTCATCCACTGAATGGCAGAAAACAAACATTTTTCAGGAGTGTTTTAGTTCTGTACTCCTGTATGGCAGGGGGTTGGACTAGATAACCCTTGTGATCCTTTCCAGCTTTTAAGATTCAATTTTTCTACTTCCATCACCATGAAAAGGCAGCAAAAGTCACATGTCCTTGCTATTCTTCTCTCCACAATTAAGGGAAGTGTAGCACTTTGTCATCTTACCTTCATCTGTGACGAAGATGAAGTTGTGCCCAGGGAAAAGGGTGAGCAGAACAAGCAAGAGAACCAGCCTCACCCAGCACAAAAGGGCTGCCATCCTCCTAGAGGTGGAGTAGGGAATACCTCCAGCAGGAGACTCAGGTCAGCACCTTGTGCATCTGAACATCCAGGTGGGCTGAGCCTGGACCCTTGGAGGCACCATGGAGTAGGCTCTTGCAAATAGTGACTGTTCAGCCTTAGGTACCAGCAAAGGAGGCAGCTAGTCCTCTGAGCCTTCGTTGCTGGACCTCTGCAGGGGAAAGTTATCTGGGGTGTGTCAGTCCAGCTGTTCAGGAAGCCTGAATGAAAGCCTCCTCCAGCCCCAGCCCCACCACTTCCCCAGCTCCAAACCACCAGGTCATGGTCTGCAAGAGAGGCACCCCTGCCTTGCATAGGCTGCTTCGATCAGATAGGCAGCGTGTCCTGCTCTTGTGGTGGTTGGTGTCTAGGATGACAAGGTCCTTGGGCAGGAAGCAAACACCCCCAGTCCCTGTACAGGATGGTATAGAGGGACAGGCAGGAGCTGTTCTCAAAATAGGAAGTCCATCAACATTCTGAATGGCTAGAATGGCTAGTAGCAACATAGACAGCCAGTGTGGTGTAGTGGTTTGGGCTTTGGACTATGTCCCTGGAGACCAGGGTTCAGTTCTCCACTCAGCTATGGAAATCCACAAGGTGTCTTTGGCACATCACACACTGTCAGCCCCAGAAAACCCACCCTTTGGCTGGCTGTAAGTCAGAAATGAGTTGAAGGCACAACAGTAACAACTAGCCTTAATGGGAGAGGGAGATGGGAAACAGGAAGAATGTTCTTTCTCTCTTTCTTAATATACTGGTCTCTTTAGGTTGCTCCTGGGAATTTCAAGTGTTGGGTGAGGCTTGTACTATGGTTGTACTTGCCACATGGATAAAATGGAATCAGCGTCCCATAAGACTGGCCACTAATTTTGTGGGGCTATGCCCAGTATCCTCTTAGTGGCATATGCTGACATAACCTCCACTGACATGTGGACTTTTTTTGAACATAGCTCATTCTGGATACTGTGGAGGAAGGATTTAGTACTCCTCCTTTAACACATTCACCCTGTGTATGAATCCACAGGGTTGGAGAGGGCCTGCAGGTGAAGCACAATATTTTCATCTACTGACTGAGGTTCACTGAATGTCCTCTTGAGCATCTGAGTCAAAGGAACAGCCTTATGTTGTAGATGCATGCTGTTCCCTCATCCCTGGATGCTCAAGAGCTGTCAGAACGTGCTTGAGTGCCAGGATTGGTGGCCAGAGAGATGGAGCTGCAGCTGTGAGCCTCCCAGCTGTTCTTGTGCACCCAGGGTAAGCGGGGGGGGAATCCCCTCTACTGAAATTGTGAGTATGCTGACTGTAACAGTGGGATTTGGGGAACTGTTATTCCAAATATATATATATGTGGCCTAAATATCTTGAAGGCACTAGATTCAATCTGATCTTGGAAGCAAAGTACTGTAAGACCCAGTTAGTACTTAGACAGAGAACTGCCAAGGAATACCAAGTGCTGTAAACTGTATTGCCTAAGAAAACCTTATTATGGCATTCATAGGTTTGTTATAACTTGACAGTTGACTTGAGGGCACATACCACAGTTTTTAAAATGGGCAGCTTTCCTAAGTTCTGTGCTATAGTTGCTAGAAATGCTAGGAAAAAGATTTTACTGGTGCCTGACACCCACAAACTGTGAGCAGCATCAGTGAGGATGAGGTCTGAAGCTATTTAAACAGGAATGGCTCTAAAGTAGGTATACATCTACAGGTGGATGATTTGGAGGAAACCAACAAAATCTCCAATCCCCAAATATTTAACATCAGCAACAAAATCCCCTCTAAACCATGTTGGTGGAATGAACAAGACCTGAAGTAACCAGGACTGGAATTTTATTTGGATGAACTCTAGATTCTTTTTTGGCTCTCAAAACAGATTTTGTGGAACAGAATTGCTCAAGTCTAATTGTACTGTTCTTGTTCATGACTCTAGTCAGTACATTCCAGAATGTGCTAGTGAAAAACAAAGTGGAACCCATAAACTTGAAGATGCATGTTGCCAGTAGATGAGTGCTGGGAGGTTTTCTACCTTCTGTGGGCATAGCTACTGGCAGAGAATGAGGATATTGTCCTCCTCAAGTAAGAATTCTGCCTCCCAATGAAATTTTCTTTCAGTCCCCAAATTACTTCCATTGCAGAATGAAACAGTGAAAACTCTTCACACTTAGAGCCGTTGTATTTGCTGTGTGTAACTTTACTTGCACCTTTTCTTTGGATTCCTATATTCTAAACACTCAACTGAGGTTTTAAATTACTGAACTGCTAGAAATTTGATGACTGAGAAAAAAATTCATTGAGGAGGAATTCTGGGTTAGTGACCCCGTTTTGCTCATCTGTAGGTGCCCTCCTGCCCCACACAACAAGAGACTCAAAGCCTAGATTGCCATGGCTGTTTCAAAGACTGTTTGAGTAGAAAGCCAGGCTACAGGTGGTATTTGCTCCTCTTGTATAGATTAAAATTAGTAGGACACACACTTAGAGGCTCACAGCTCATATTCTCTACTCAGGGTAAAGTCCACCTGGCTGTTGCCATAGTAGGGTTGCCTGGCAAATTATTGCTAAAACAACAAGTAAGTAAGGGGCTGTAACTAACACAGTCATCAAGTACAGAGTTGAAGTTAACAAACTAGAGGTCAAATCTCAGAGGCCCAGCTCTGTGCAAACAATACCACTAGTGGAGAAAATGAGCTACAGAGGCATTTCCTATCCCACTTTCCCAGCTGTGAGGAAGCAGATAGTTGAGTGATATTGATCCAAAGGTTGATGAAACTGTGGAAGAGTCAAAATAAAATAGCCAAGAATGCCATTTAAGAACACCCACAGACAAAAAGGTGCCTGAGGCGAGAACATTCTTGGCTATTTTTGGTAAATTTCCCAGATCAAAAACTGGAGAGAATTCCTGAACTGTTAACATTTGTCCAGAATGAAGAATTTCAGCATTTCTGGGTTGTCATGTCACCAGGTAACAAGCGATACCTGCTGAGATTCCTTCTTTACACAACTATTAAAGGTAGAGGAGGCATCTCAAGTTTTCACTCTGGCAACCATACCTGGTGGTGTTACCAACATTCTTGCTGCTGAAGCAGTAACAGGTAGCAGATTTGGTTTTGTGACCAGGCTTGTAATGAGGAGTTCTTTGGGCTCAGTGGTCTTACTAAAATGTAAATACATGCAAACAACCCAGAACAAAGAAAGGAGTGATGATATTATGATAGCTATTCCAGACTCTTCAAGGGCCTTGGGAAGACAGACCTGTGTGGCCATGTGGTGACTCAGTTTTAAGTTGGGCTGCAGCATGAAGGTGAAGAACAGGTTGCTTACCTGTAACTGTGGTTCTTCGAGTGGTCATCTGTGCCATCATACACTAGGACCTTTAGCGCCTGCGCGGTAGCGTTCGGAAACTTCTAGAGCTCGTTCGCTTGGCGGGAACCCCTCCCCCACGCCGGTACTGCGCATGCTCCTCCCGCCGAGCAACGGTCTCTCCTCAGTTCTGTCATCCGCCGTAGAACCTACAGGGACCTGAGAAGAGGGAGGAAAGGGCGGATATGTATGATGGCACAGATGGCCACTCGAAGAACCACAGTTACAGGTAAGCAACCTGTTCTTCTTCTTCGTGGTCTCTGTGCCTTCATACACTAGGAGACTGTGTAGCTTACCGGTCGGATGGCGGGTCAGGTCCTACAGCACGGAAGCCAGCACCTCACGTCCGAACCGAGCATCTCTGCGCGACCGGCAGTCAAGCCTGTAGTGGCGAACGAAGGTCGATGGTTGGGACCAGGTCGCCACACGGCAGAGTTCGTGCAGGTCAACTCCTCGCAGGAGAGCCGCAGAAGTTGCCACAGCTCTGGTGGAGTGGGCTCGAAGAAGGGCTGGCGGAGGCTTCCTCACGAGCTCGTACGCCAGCTGTATAGTCTGTACTACCCACTTGGAGAAGCGCTGGGTGGACACCTTGTGGCCCTTCCGACGTCGCCCATAACAAACGAAGAGATGTGGCATCTGTCGGAAGGAAGCAGTCCTATCGTTGTAAAACGCCAGGGCCCAACGCATGTCCAGGGAGTGAAGGGACTGCTCCAGCGGTGTCGTTGGGTTTGGGAAGAAAGAAGGCAGGATGATGTCCTGGTTGAGATGGAAACTGGACACCACCTTAGGCAGGAACGAGATGTCAGGTCTCAGGACCACCTTGTCTCTGTGGAAGACCATGAAGGGCTCATCGGATCGAAGAGCTGTTATCTCACCCGCTCGCCTTGCTGAGGTCACCGCTACCAGGAAGGCAGTTTTCATGGTGAGGAGCCTATCATCCGAGGTCGCCATCGGCTCGAAGGGCGGCTTCGCCAACTGCGACAGCACCAACGAGAGGGACCACGGTGGTAGCGGCGGCGATACTGGCAGGTAAAGGTGTTGAAGTCTCTTCAGGAACCGCTTAACGGTATCGTTCCTGAAGAAGGCCGATGCCGCAGATCGTGGCGGCTGGTATGCCACGATCGCGGAGAGGTAAACTTTTAGGGATGGAAACGCCAGGCCCTGTTGCCAGAGGTGAAGGAGGAAATGCAGGACGGTAGAGAGTCCCGCAGGCGATACAGGCTCACTCCTCTCATTAGCGAAGGTCAGGAAGCGTCGCCACTTGTATTGGTAGTTGCGACGGGTGGATTCCTTCCTGGCCGCGACGAGGACAGTACCGAGCACGGGATCGTCTAGTGCGATATCCTCCAGGCATGGAGGGCCAGGCGTGGCAGGTCCGGATGGAGGACTCGGCCGCTGGAGTGGGAGAGCAAGCCCGGCGTCGGTGGTAGCCGGAGCAGGTCGCCTCATGCAGCTCGTAGCAGGGGTGTGAACCAGTGCTGCCTCGGCCAGTACGGGGCTACCAGGATCGCGTCGGCTCGGTCAGCAAGGATCTTCGATATCGTCCGGTCGAGCAGCGGGAACGGTGGGAACGCATAGAGGAGTTCCCCGGTCCACGGAAACTGGAAAGCATCCCTGATGGAAGCACGATCGTGGCCTGCTCTCGAACAAAATCGGTGACACTTCGCGTTTTCCCTGGTCGCAAAGAGGTCGATCGACGGTTCGCCCCAGTGGAGAGAGACCGTTCATGATGGGATGAGGTGTCCCTGCTGAGGGCGTCTGCTGTGGTGTTCTCCTGCCCGGCCAGGTGAACAGCCACGGGATGCGTGTGCAGGCGAATGCACCAGTCCCACAGATCGAGGGCGATGTTGAGCAGGGTTGTGGAATGAGTCCCTCCTTGTCTGTTGATGTAACAGACAGCAGTGGTGTTGTCTGTCAGGACCAGGACTGTGCACCCCGCGACGACGTGGCGGAACGCTCGTAGTGCCTTCGAGATGGCGAGCAGCTCTAGTGCGTTGATATGGAGAGCGGTCTCGTCGCCGGTCCATCTGTCGCGGACTTTGAGATCGCCGCAGTGGGCACCCCAACTGTAAAGGGAGGCGTCGGTCGTTACCGTCACCTTCAGTGTCGGCTGTTGGAAGGGCATCCCCGACATTAGATTGTTTCGTGATTGCCACCATCGGAGGGATGAGTGCACATCCTCCGGCAGTTGCAGTCGGATGGTCTGTTCGTCTCACAGGGGATCGAACACGCGGACGAACCAGTGTTGGAGAGGTCTTGCCCTCAGTCTGGCGAGATAGGTCACCGCGGTAGTCGCGGCCATGTAGCCCAGGAGCTGCTGGACACTTCTTGCAGACAAAGTCGGGGCCGTGTAGGCGTGAGCGGTGGCCCGGATCAGGGTTTGAGCCCGAATCTCTGGCAGGTACGCCCTGGCGGAGATGGAGTCGAGAGCGGCGCCGATGAAGTCCAACGTCCTTGCCGGCTCGAGGTGGGACTTCTTCGGATTGACTTTTAGCCCAAGGCGGGTGAGGAGCGACAACGTCATGTGGATGTCGTGGTAAAGTCTCTGTTTGCAGGACGCCACCAACAGCCAATCGTCGAGGTAAGGGTAGACGGAAGTGCCCTTCGTCCGCAGGAAGGATACCACCGGGGCCATGCATTTGGTGAAGACCCTTGGGGCAGCCGAGAGTCCGAACGGCAGCACCTTGTACTGGTAGCAGGTGTCGTCGACTGCAAAGCGGAGGTACCGTCTGTGCTGCGGGCGAATGGCGATGTGGAAGTAGGCGTCTCGATCGATGGAGGCGAACCAGTCCCCTCGATGGAGGAAAGGCAGGATCGACGGTATCGTGACCATCTTGAACCTCTTGGGGCGGATGTAGTAGTTCACCCCTCTGAGGTCGAGGATCGGTCGGAGGGTACCGTCGGCCTTCGGTACCGTGAAGTACCGGGAGAAGAAGCCGGTGGTCTTGGCTTCTGACGGGAGCTGCTCGATTGCTCCTTTTTGGAGGAGGGACTGGATCTCTTCCAGGAGGGCCGGGCTCGACGGAGTGGAGTAGTAGACGCCTCGAGGTGGAATATCTTGAAACTCGATGGCATAGCCAAGACGGACGATGGAAAGCACCCAAGAGTCTGTAGTGACATACTGCCACTCTGACAGATGTCGAGTCAGGGTTGGCCGGTCTCCGAGGGTTGATGGGAGGCTGAAGAGAGGATGTTGGGGAGTCCCGCAAGACAGGTCAAAATCTGGACTTCGCGTCCGAGGAGGACTTCTTGGAAGAAGCTGGACGGCGCCTGAAAGGACGTCTGGCCGACGAGCCAGAGGACGGCCTTGACTGGCCAGACTGGGCCGAGCGATGGAATGACGAGGTCGACAACCTTCTCCACGACTGGCGGAAGGTGGAAGGCCTGCGGGCTTGCGTGGCCGGCTGGAGCCCGATCTTTTTGGTGGTCCACTGTGCCTTAACTAAGTTGTCCAACGCCTGGTCGGTGGTGGAGTTGAAGAGGCCCTCGCCATCGAAGGGAAGGTCTTTGATTCTCCTTTGAGTGTCCTCCTGGATGTCGGCCGGCCGCAACCAGGCATGGCGGTGCAAGCCGATGGATCCTGCCATGACTCGAGAGGCGATCTCCACCGCATGCCGAGAGGAGACGACTTGCTGGCGGGCGATGGCTACGGCCTCATTAAAGATGACCAAGGTGGCCTGACGGATGTCATCCGGCACCGTCTCATCGCCGGCTGAAGGCGGTCGAGGACCTTCTTCAGGTAAGCCGCGAGGCAAGTCTGAGTGTTAGACAGCCTAATATGCAGGGAGGCGGCGGAGTAGAACCTCCTTGCATAGGTGTCTAACTTTCTGCCCTCTTTGTCCGGCGGAGTAGTGTGCTGTCTGCCGCTGCCCTTTGCGCCGACTCGACCACCACAGAGTTTGGCACCGGGTGGTTGAAGAGATAACTGGCGTTATCCTTCTGCACCCTGTACAGGTGCTCCAAACGCTGCGGTATCGGCTGCGCCGAGGCCGGCCTGTCCCACGCGGACTTGACAACCTTCGCAATCCGGGGCAGGAGAGGCAGCAGGGCGGTGGCAGGTTGTCTCCCTTCAAATATGGAGAAGACCGGGTCGTCATCCTCCGGCTCCGCCTCTGCAATCTTGAGGCCGAGGGTAGTGGCCATTTGGAGCAGCATGGCAGAGAACTGGTGGACGTCCTCTGGAGTTGAATCTGGGATCGGCTCCCCGAATCCCAGAGGAGGAGACTCCTGCGAGGCCACATCCGAGACCTCTGACTCCGCGCTCGAGTCATAGGACTCGGAGCTAGGTGAGTCCTCTCGTTGCTCCCTCTCTGGCTCCTTCACTGCAGTTGTGAGTGGAGCCTTTTTGGGCTTTTCCACAGTCGAAACGGCGACGGTGGTAGTGTCCCGCTTCGGTTGGGCCACAACCGACTTCACCTTCTTGGTGGTGACAGGCGTAGTCTGACAGGCCGTGGTGGTCGTAGCCTGTCTAGTCACCACTGACTCCACAGGGCGCGTAGCCGTAACCCTGGGAGGCGGCGATACCGCTCGGTATCGAGGTGAAGGCTCTCTCGCCCTATGGTATCGAGGCAAGGGAGAGCGGCTGAAGGAGCGGCAGTCAGACGGCGAGCGGCTTCGGTGCCGACAGTACCAAGGTGCCTCTCTCTCAGGTGAGAGGGAGCGAGAGTCGCATTGCCGATGAGGTGACCGGGACCTCCGGAAGGTTTCCCAGCGTCTCGGGTCACGGTGGTACCGATCCCGGTACGATGGAGAATGTGACCGGTAAGAAGCCAGGCGCTCTCTCCACTCAGATTCCCTCGCGTACCTGGCCACATAGGACGCTGAGGTATATCTGGAGGCAGACGAGCGAGGTTGTTCCTCTCTTTTCTCCCGAGGAGGCGGCGAGCTCAGTGGGCACTCCGAAGAGCGGGACCGAGATCTAGCTGAAGTCGAGCGCCGCTAAGGGGAAGCAGAGGTCTCTCTCTGCTGCAGGTCAGCCGACCTGCGACAGCTCGAAGGGCGGTGGTGCTCCTCCACCAGGGTTGGAGGTTCTGCCACAGGCGAGTCCGGACGTTGTTGGGGAACGTCCTTGATCTCGTCGTCCAAGAGATCGATGGGCTCGCCTCGCCCTTTGGAAGGCTCAAAAGTCGGAGGAGGAGTGGGAGGCTGAACGTCCCCAGCCGGGGAGCGTTTCTTCTCCTTCCTTTTCTTCTTCTTTTCCTTCTCTTTTCCCTTGTCTCCGTCCGGAGCAGGGCACTTCTTAGGAGGCGTCTCCTTGGCAGGCGCCTCAGCCTTCCTCACCGTCGAGGATCCTTTCGCTGACTTGGCAGCCGCCGACAGCTTCGGGATCCTCGGTAATGCCGATATCGGCGTTCTCGCTGGTACTGAGCCCGATACCGACGAGGTGGACAGTACAGCAGCCGCCGATACCGTCAATGATGTGGTCGTCTTCTTGTCGGCCATCTTGGAAGAAGAGGTCTCGTCAATCGCCTTCAAAGACTGCTCCCAGCAGTAGGATTTCAGCCTTGAGGCCCTGTTATGGAGGGTCTGGGAAGTAAAATCCTGACAAATTGGGCAAGTCCGATTGTTGTGGGACTCACCCAAGCAAAAGAGACACTCCTTATGACCGTCGTTGAGGTCAACTTTGCGCCCACAGGACACACACTTTTTGAAGAGTGTGGACATAAGACGACATGCCAAAAAAAGAGAAGAAAGTCCAAAAATCTCCAATCCGAGGGGAAGTCCACGAGAGAGGTCAGAAACAGTCCGAAAATAGTCCAAAAACTGTGAAGACAACAAAGCCAAGCAAGAAAAGCGAGGAACAAGCCAAAGAACCTTCCGTACGTGACGGCGGACGAGAAAGAACTGAGGAGAGACCGTTGCTCGGCGGGAGGAGCATGCGCAGTACCGGCGTGGGGGAGGGGTTCCCGCCAAGCGAACGAGCTCTAGAAGTTTCCAAACGCTACCGCGCAGGCGCTAAAGCTCCTAGTGTATGAAGGCACAGAGACCACGAAGAAGAACTGCTAGACACATCCTACTGGATACTTTTTTATGCTATATGCAAAAGTGCAACCACCTATGTAACCTGGAGCTACACTGGTATAATGCCCCAAAGGGAATTTTTCCTCAATCCATCTTTTCTTTTGAAATTTTGTTTTGAAGAAAGTCTTTTTTCAAAATGTGTGTATATTCATTAGAGAGATGACTATTCTACACTTAATGAAGAATTATAAATGAATACATGGAGGCTTAACTCTTTGATATGTGCAAAGAAATGTGACGGCACTCAAACTTAATTTGGGGAGAGAGACAGAGAGAGAGTTAGTTCTCCTCAGTCCACCTGCCATTTCTATGCTTCAGCCACCCCTTCCCTCGGGCATATCAAAGCATGGATATACATAAGGCTTAGACGACCAAGGCAATATTTGCAATAGCTTTCCCCAGGATATTTGTGGGGAAAACTGGTATGTATTCTACTGCATCCTGGTTGGACCACTATGTGCAGTTCACAGTGTTTTAATTCCTGATTGCTGGCTTCACTAAAATCTCATCTTTCTGCAACATACTGCATTGTCCCTGATTGCAGAAAGGCATATTGAATCAGTTCACAGTTGTCCCCAGCTTTTTCCCCCTCCCCAACTTGGATGTCCATACACAGAAAATTCTGACATGTAGTGTTATCACTGTTTGTTCCAAGGAGATTACTCTGCCTAATATGACTTTGCATTTACCAGGCTAGAAATGGCCTAATTAGGATGATGCAATTAGTTATGCTTAAATGGGAAAAGAGAAGCACATATGGTAGCTAGTTACACACGAGATCACTCTGTTGAGATATTTCACAAAACAGTCAAGTCAAGTCAAGGCAGGAGTGAAATGGCACCATGGGTTTAGTCATTGTTGTTGCTGTGTGACTTCAAGTCATTTCTAACTTATGGCAACCCTAAGTGTACCTATCACTGGATTTTCTGGGACTGAAAGTGTGTGATGTACCCAGTAGGCCGAGTGATGTACCCATGGCCGAGTGGGGAATTGAACCCTGATTTTCAGAGATGTAGTCCAATGCTCAAACCACTACTCCATGCTGCCTTTGGTTTAGCCATCCTGTATACAAAATGCTTACGGATAGTGGCCCTGATAGGCCACTCTCTGAACCCTAAAGCCAGGAAAGCCTTTTCTTAAAAAGGGGAAAAGGCTCAGAGATCCAACCTGTTTCCAATCATGACTCCAACTTAACCATGGAGAATCCTCTATCTGAAAGGTGGCCACAGGCCAGTTTTTGGTTTGAAGGTGCCATTTGCTCAGAGGGCTGCCCTCTCCAAGTCTAGTCCCATAAGAAGAGATTGATAGCAGGGGCTTTGAAGCTGAATGTTCTCAACTATGGCAAGATGTATTTCTATTTAAATTAGGGTAGATATTTTAAATTTTGCTTCTGTACATACAAAGTAGTAGAAGCAATTCTTATACAAATCTCTGCCTCCTTTTTTGGCAGGGGAGGAGAAATAATGTATTTCTTCTGTTTTGGTAACCCTTCCCCCATTTTTTGGCAACACTTTTTGTATTTCAATCCTAAGAGGCAGAATATGTAGTAGTATAGGCAGGGAATGACCATTTTTCTGGCTGCATGCACTGCCCTAGCAAACGGTCAAAGCTAAGCACATAATAAAACAAAAACAACAGCTGCTATAGTAGTGATTGGTTACTTTTCTTTTTCATTTCAATGACTTATTTTTTAATTAAGCTGGATCTAATTTCTCCTTCTCTGTTCCTAGCCAGCAGCATCCAAAACAGGAGCCAGCCAGCATATCCATGGTGAATTCCCTATCTCATAGAGAGTATCCATGGTGTGTGGGGGTTGCCTTATAGGGCAGTGTGGAAAGAACCATCCTCTTACTTAGAACATGAAAAGTTACTTTTGAGGCATATAACTCTAAGATCCATTTGCAGTCAATGATGGCCACGTAGGCTGGGGGCTTCTAAGAACTGTTGTCAAAAAGTATTTTTTCTATAGTCTACTCTTATGTCTATTAAGATATCTCTTGGAATTAGTGTTATTAGAGGCTCTGGGATTGTGTTCTTTACTCCAAAAATGAACAGTTTGATTTATCTGCCTATGATGATGAAAATTAAAGAAACTCTGTTACAACAGAAAGAATGGTAGGTGCAGTGTTGGGGTCATGGTTAAATGGTGCAACCCATGCATTGCTATAACTTTTGGGAGCTGTAGGTTCTGTCTGTTGCCTTAGCTCACTTTACAACTTCTGCTTTTTATGCATTTATTAGGCATAAATCTGATGTGGAAGCAGCGTAGAATTGCATAAAGGCATAAACAGTAACGTACTGTCCTTTTTTCATCTCACTGGAACATGTTTCTTAGAGTGAGTTCACATCCCAGCAAAAACCTCTTGTAGTAGAAACAGTGCTTACAAGACAGAAAATACACCAGTGTTTCAGTTTCTCTTGCCTCGTAGGTGTTCCACACAGTGCCATATTGCCCTCCCCAAGAGTCCAAACAATCTGCAAAGCATGGCTGTTGTTGTTTTCCCCCACCTAGTTTAGCTTCAATTCATTTCTGACAACATATTTCCTTTCTCTTTCAGTGACTGTTCACATTTGTCCAGTATCAGTCTTGAACAACTTGCTGGTTACAAACCACTGTTGAACCCATAATATTGTGTGGGTCATATCAGACCCAGCATCTGTTTGCCCACTTTCAAGGGCCAACTCTGTCCACACTGTTCTGTCTAGTTGTTGTTGATAGTGGGGTGGGATACAGCAATTGTGAAGAAGCACCTGCATGGTATAGCCTCCCCATATTCACAAGAAGGTGCCTTGCACTACCATCAGATTATTACTCTAATATTGCCCAGTATTGTATTATTTGGTTGGCAGTTTTTCCCATCACTTGCCAACTAGCCTTGTAACTGGAAGCACCAAGGACTGATCCTGGTACCCTCCACATAGATTCACAGAATCTTTGTACTGGAAGGGACCACAACTGGGCATCAAGTCCAACCCCCTGCCATACAGGAATATACAACTAAGACACTCCTGAAAGATGCCCATACAGCCTGTTTAAAGACTTCCAAAGGAGGACTGTCCACCCTCTCAAGGCAGTCTGTTCTGCTGTTGAAGTTTTTGCAGTAAAGAAATGGTTCCCAATATTTAGATGAAATACATGCACAGCATGTGCTCTACCACTGAGCAGTGGTCCCTCCTGTCACATAATACAACCATGAATGTTCTAATGTATATAAGAACCTAAGAAAAGTCCTAATAGATTAAAGCACAGGTCTACCTACTACAGCCAAATGCTTTTTGTGTGTGTGTGTGTGTTAATATACTCCTCCCGGTTTTAAAGACAGACTTCAGCGCACACATCACCCCTGGACGAGCAGCAGGAAGAACCTATGAAAAGGGGGAAAAACAAAGAAGCAGAAGAGAGAATATTGCTCCTTGATCAGAAGCACACTGAAAAGTTCAGAGCAATGACTGGGGTGCCCTTTTGACAGCTTTGTGCAGTATTGCCCTTTAAAGACAAACAACAGGTCCTCCACAAGAACATGGCCAGGGGTGGGTAGCTGAGAAAGTACATGAGGTACAGTTCAAAGAGCACAGGCTAATCTTGCAAGATTTTGTCCAAGAACATGGCTATACTGGCTGGCAGCCATTTCCGGGGAATGGTTCTCAAAAGTGGCGGTGGTAGCTTTGCAGATCTCATGTGAAGACATGCTGGTTCCTGCTTAGTGGCTGGGCTCAGTGGATGGCCAACATCTTCACATTCCAGCCTTCTCCCATATAAATAAGGCCTGGATGAAGGAGTGCGGAAGGGGAGTGTGAGAAGCGGGGAGTGTGAGAAGCTTTTATTCTGTTGTTTCCAACAGACTGCCAAGTAGGCATAAGGTAAATTCTGACTGAGATCTGTATTGCAGGAACTCAGGACTATAGGCAGATCTGGCCCAAGGTATTTTCCTGCCTGTGAGGAAGGATAAGATGGCACATCCCCTTCCTTCAGTGTACAGAAGCTAACTGGATTGGCAGGTTGAACCTTTTTTTCAGCACCGGGGCTGGCATAGCAAACCTCTGGGGCCAGCAGGCCAGCCTGGAGTGTACACGACAGACTACTTACTCCACCCCACTCTGTAATCCTACCACTGGCCACTACTTGCCCCACCCCACAGTATGTATTTCATTCTGTCTGACAGTATAGCTGGCGCCTGTCTATAGTGTGTTCATGCATATAGAAGATAAGGAATCTCCTGTTCCTTTGGCACCAGCATGGTTTGTTTGATTCTTCTCCCTTCATTCCCATGTTGATTTCAAGGCTATCAACCTCTCTGCAGAGTTCTTTGTCTGTTGCTGCTGAAGGCTACTCCACATCTAGCCATCTCCTCCTGTATTGAAGGAGGATTCCATGCTATCCATCATGGAGGCTGGCTGGAAAATGCATAGGCAGCCCAAACACTTTCAGTGCAGTCAGCGTGTGGAAACAGCAGTATGACCTATACAGTACTATTGACCAGGAGTCCATGACAAAGAGGAGCCACTGGCACAATTTTATAGTGTTCCCCTCCTGAGTTCTATGACTCTTTTTTGTATGGCAGAGACTTGATTATTTGTGATGCATGCTGCACATGCTTTTGTGGCAAAGGAAGGAGAATCTGGCATGAGAGCTGGCTCTGGCTCTTGATTAGCAATGTCCAGGTATGCTCTGTGTCCAGCACAGTCTGCATTATAAGATGGTGGTTTGGCCATGAGGTATATATACAGAAGGGTCCTATTTCATGGGCATCCTCTTTGTGTCGAGAGGTGGAATGGGTCAGAGCTCAGTTTCGTCATGCCTCTTCAGCTGTTGCATCAATCCCTGCATAGGTGAAGTTCTCAAACAGAGCCATGTTCACATAGGCCTGTCAAAACAGAAAGCAGAATCAGTTTTGGAGATGTTGGTTCTGTTTGGCTCCCTTCCCTCTTCCTTTCTTTTGTGAATACATTTTCCCTCCAAATTTCCTGAGGAAAAGACAAGGCAATAGAAGTGCATATTTCAATTAACCAGTGAGATCCTGCTGAGAGCAAGCTCCATTCTAATGCCTTGGGAGAAATGCCAAATGTAGGGCCCAGTACTTTGTAATCTCTCAGGAGCACCTGCATCCTGCCTTGGTGAGGAAATCAAGACTCTGCGTCCAGCAATATATCCTTCTCAGCCGAAAGACAGAATAAGGGCACTTGGGTACCCTAGTGGTGCTGCTGGGCTATGTCACTTGGATATAAACAGAATTTAAACAGAACAGATTGTGTATTTAGAGTGCAGCAAGAATCACCCCAATACCTTCCTAGCTTCCAACATGCGGATGAGCTGCACCGAGATCTGAGCAAAAGGTGGACGTTCATATGGCCGGTCCCGCCAGCACTGTCGCATTAGCTCATATCTGAAGAAAGAAGTGAAAACTCAATACGAAGCAAACATGTGAATGAAGGAGAACTGCCAGGTTATTGGGAGGTTGATCTGCTTGTGTATTTCTTTTTAGCTCCTCCAGTGTGAGGAGGGTGGGAATAAAATGAAGTACATCTTCATATTGTACATAGTACATGAAGCCGAAAGCATGCAAATTAACATGAATGGGAGACAAGTGGATACACATAGTGTGAGTGTGTGTATTCTAGGGACAGGGGCTTCTACTTACACCTCATCATCACAGTTGAGGGGCTTCTCCATGCGGTATCCTTGGGGCAGCTTTTCATAGAGCTCAGCACATGTCATTCCACAGTACGGTGTTCCTCCTAAGAAGGTGCAAGATTAGACCAGATTAGACACTCACAAGCCAAGGTACACTTCACACATCTCCCTGGATGCTGCTGGGGCAAAGATAGAATACTTCCATTTTTCTCCTAAATTATCCACCTTGGATCACTGCACCCCCACGCACAATGAAAGGGCAGAGCTTGGAAATTATTTTTTACACTACACCTCCCCAAATCCTTGAGCCAACACAGCCACTGGCCCAGAAAAGATTTTTCTTTTTTTTTTTTGTTTAAACACCATGTGATATACATAATAGTGAATTAAAAAAAATAATTTTTTTTCTTTTTCTTTTTTTTCTCTTCTCTTAAGCAATACTAACTTTCATTGTTATTTTGCACCTTTATCCTTAAATTTATAAATCTGTTCAACTATTATAATTTCACATTTAATTCAATATTTTTCACATCCCCTTTAATCTATTTCTATTGTTAATTCTTTTAACTTTTTTTTTAAAAAAACATTGACATCACTTATCCTTTTAAATCTATAAATCACAAGTTTAACACACACACCTACTAAGAGTTACAAAATATACAACATAAAAGAAAAACAAAACTAAAACTAAAAAATACCCACCCCCCAGAGCCAACTTTTCATTTAATCCACTTTCCAAAATTGCCATTCTTCTTTTGACAGGGTAGTATTACTATCTCTTTTCAGAACTTTATCCAAAAATATTTTCCAAATTTCTTCAAAATCATTCCCTTTAACCAAACCTTTCATAAATCTAATTCTACATGTTAGTTTATCATTAATTGCGATTTTCCACACTTCGTTATACCATTCCTCTATTTGAAATTTTTCATTTGCTTTCCATTTTTTTGCTATTATTAATCTCGCTGCAAACAAATTTGTTATTAATTCTTTCTTTACTTGAGTACACTCAACCTTATCATATATAGATAACAATGCAATATTTGGACATACTGGTATATCTGCTCCTATAATCTCTTTTATCTCTTTAAAAACCTTTTGCCAAAACTCCATTATCTTATTGCAATTCCACCACATATGCATATATGTACCAATTTCTTGACATCCTCTCCAACATAATCTTGAATATTTCTCATCTATTTGATTTAATTTCACTGGAGTCAAGTACCATTTCCACACTAATTTATAATAATTCTCTTTTATTCTTATTGATAATTTTTTTAAATGACGTTGTTTCCAAATTTTTCTCCATTCTTGTATATCTATATTTTGTACTATCTCTTCCTCCCATATTTTTCTAAGAAAATCCTCTTCTTGTTCTTTTGCTAATATTTTATATATTTCACTTGTAATACCTTTTAGTATTTCATTTTCTTGCATATTTTCTCTTTGAATAATAATTTGTTCAAATTTAGTATATTCTTTAAAATCCTTAACATATCTTTTCATACTCTTTGTCCATTGCTCTAATTGTATATAATTAAACCAGGATATTTTAGTTTCCTGCAATCTCTCTTTCATTCTATCTTTATTTATCATTATTTTCATCCATTCTTTTAATCTATAAATTTTTTGTTTTTTTATTTCTTTCTCTATTATTTCTCTTAAATTTATTGGAAATTTTTCCATCATCACTATCGGAGTTAATATTGATATATTCGGTATTAATTTTCTTTTATTTTTTTTCCATATTTCTATTATATTTTTTATAAAAGGATTTTCTATCTTCTCCATTTCTTTCTTTGAAAAATTCCTAAAAATATATTTTCTAATTTTGTCTCAATATTCATATCTTCTATCTCTAACCAATCTAAATCACCCTTTCCTGAAACCCCCTCTATGATATATCTCAATTGATTTGCATAATAATACCATTTTAAATTTGGAAGTCCCAGGCCACCTTCTTTTTGACTTTTATACCAATATTTCTTGTTAATCCTCGATTTTTTATTTCCATTACAAAAATTATTTAATATCTTTTGCCACTCCTTTAATTCTTCCTCTGATATTTTTATTGGTAGCATTCTAAACAAAAAGTTAATTTTAGGTAAAATTTTCATTTTTACCACTGCTATTCTACCAAACCACGATAGCTTTATATTTTTGTAGTCCTCTAATTTCCTTTTTGTTTCTAATCTTAATTTCTTGAAATTTTTTTCCTGTAATTCTTGTAAATTTTTTGTAATCTCTATTCCTAAATATTTAATTGATTCTTTTATTTTAAGTAATCCTCTTTTACTACTTATAAATTTTTGTACTTCTTCTTTAGTATAATTAAATAACATTATTTCTGATTTGGCCCAATTTATTTCTAATCCCGTCTTCTCCCCAAACTCTATTAAATGTTTATCTATCCTATCTATCTTTTCAATTGGATCCTTAATTGTCAACAATGTGTCATCTGCAAATAAGCTTATTTTATTTTTTTCCTTAACTCCAATTCCTTCCAAATTCTCATCATTTCTTATCACATTCGCTAACATTTCTATAACTATTGCAAATAAAACTGGAGATAATGGACATCCTTGTCTCGTTCCTCTTGTTATTTGAATCTGTTCTGTAAATCCATCATTTACCATCACTACAGATGTATTATGTGAATACAATTGATTTATTAACCCTTTAAATCTCTCTCCTAATCCTATTTTATTTAAAATTGTTTTTAATGCCGGCCATTCCACACAATCAAAGGCTTTAAATATATCTAGGGCTAAAATTCCAGCTTTTTGTTTATCTCTGTCCATTATATTTATTTTATTTATCGTTTTCCCTATTAAATTTGCCATCTGTCTTCCTTGAATAAAACCACATTGATCTTTATGTATATACTTATAAATAAATTTATTTAACCTCTTCGCCATTATTGCTGTCAAGATTTTTGCATCTTGATTTATTAAAGATATTGGTCTATAAGAACCTGGATCCATAGGATCCTTATTTGGTTTTAAAATTAATATTATTAGTGACTGCTTCCATGATAATGGAATTTTTTCACCCCTCAATATACTATTATATAACACTTTTAGTTTAGGAATTAAACCTTTTTTAAATGTTTTATAATATTCTGGACCTAGTCCATCCAATCCTGGTGATTTTCCTCCTTTTAAATTATTTATTACTTCTTCTATTTCCTCTTCTGATATCATTTCTTCCATCAATCCTTTATCTTGTTCTGTTAATCTTACTTTCCAATTTTCATTAATATACTCCTCTATGTTCTCTAAAGATTTATCTTCTGCTGAATACAATTCTCGAAAAAATTCCTCAAATATTTTTAATTTCTCTTTCATCAACCTTTTTTCTTTACCAAATTTATCTTTAACTACGCCAATCATATTTCTAGTTTTTTTTGATTGTACTGATTTAGCCAGCATTTTAGAATTTTTATTACTATATTCAAAGTATTCCCTTTCCAAGTATATTAGATTTTTCTGAACTTCGTCCATTTCTATCTTTTCTAATTCATCTCTTTTTGCTTGTAATATTATTAATTTCTGTTTAGTTCTATCTATTATATAATCATTCTCTAGTTCCTTTATTTCTTTTTCTAATTTTAATTTTTTTTCTCCTAATTGTCTCTTTAATTTGCTTGATTCTTTAATGCATAATCCTCTTACCACTGCCTTCATTGTATCCCACAATACATCTTGTGTTACTTCCTTATTGTTTATATCCCAAATTTCTTGCCACTCCTTCTCTATTTTATTTACTATCTCCTTATAATTAAATAACTTAGTATCCAGTCTCCACCTTTTTGCTTCTCTATAATTCCTTTTCATAGTTATATCCAAGTTCATCAGAGCATGATCTGTCACTTTTATTGTTTCAATTTCTGTATTTATTAATCTAGGTATCATATTCTTTGAAACAAAAATATAATCTATTCTTGAGTAATTTTTATGAACAGATGAATAATACGTATATTTCTTTTCTTCACCCTTTATTAGCCTCCAAACATCTATCAGTTCATTTCTACTCACTAATTTATTCAAAATTGTTATATTATTGTATCTATCTCTAATTGATGGATCTGATTTATCTTTCCATCTATCCATCACCATATTAAAATCACCTGCGATTATTGTATAGTCTCCTTTCATTTTTTTGATCTTATTAAATATTTCTTCATAAAACTCTTTTTGCTTTTCATTAGGTGCGTAAATATTCATTATACCATATGTTTCTCCATCTATTTCACCTTGTATAATTACATATCTACCTTTTTCATCTAACTCCACACTTGTTACAATGAAATTGCATCTTTTGGAAATTATTATTGCAACTCCTCTTGATTTGGATGTACCAAATGCTTCCTCATAAATGTCTACCCAGTTCAATCTAAGCTCATTTTTTTTATCTCTTTTTCCATGTGTTTCTTGTAAAAAAATTATATCGGCCTTATCTTTTTTTAATATCGATTCTATCCTTTTTCTCTTTATTATTGACCCCAAACCTTTCACATTCAATGTTGATATTCTCAATCTATTCTCCATTTTTCATATTTTGAATTTTCTAATTCCACTCCCCATTGGCTCTTTAATGTGATGGTGCTCCCCTTCCCCTTCCCTTCCCCCCTCCCACTCCCCTCCCCCTTCCCGCCCTCCCCTCCCCTCCCCACACAAACATTTCTCCCCCCCTCTTCCTCCAAAGCACTTCTGCCTTGGAAACGACCAGCCATGGTCCTGGGGGGGGGTGAAGGTATGCCAACTCCCGGCATAGAGACCAATACCCTCTCCCGATTTATTTTAGAAAAGATTTTTCTAAGATCCAGAAAAGTGTTGCTACATTGGAAGGAGATGGCAACAAGATTGAGGTGAGGAGAATAGACTGTGTAGATTGCTAAGTTTTTTCAAATTCTACTGTGTTTTGTGAGGAAAGAGTTGCTCATCTAAAGCACAGGAACACTTTGTACTCTTCTCTCCAAGTGAAGGTTTTTATTCTTGCTGCCTGGGGAGGGTTGGGTAGATGCATAGCTATTTTCATGTCCTTGGACAAAAAATGAGCCTAAGATACCCTGGCCTAAATCCCATTTGCAGACGCTACTGAATCAATCACTAAACTGTTAAGTCATCACTTATATTATGGATGAGAATCATGCAGCTCTCCAGATGTTGGACGGCAACTCCTAGCATTTCTCAACTTGGTTATGCTTGCTATGCTTGCTGGAGCTGCTGGGACTCAATGACTCCCACTTCTAATATATGTAAATCCCATTGCTAGTCCTTCTCAATTGCTGAATGGTAAATCAATATTTGTGTAAATTAGGTTGTTTGAATGACTATACTCTAGTTGCGGCTGGCAACTACGTTTAGATCTCCAATGAGGCTGACATATGACAAGAGGATATGGAATAAGTGAGAACAAGTTGTACAGAGCAGTTTGGGGCCTCAGCAGGATGCAGAGTAATGAAAAGTCAGTGGGGACAAAAAGACCGGACTGTTTTCATTAGATAGGAACTCACCCAGGCTGACAATTTCCCACAAGAGGACCCCAAATGACCACCTGCAAGAGAAAGATAAGTTAGGATGTGGACTGAAGTCCATCAGCACACTCAACTCTACTATAGACCATGCTAATTTTTTGAGGCTATTTTGGTTCTGGCCTTTACTCTAGTACCAACCAAAAAGGCAAGCCAATAAGTTCTGTTTGTTAACTGCAACTTATTGCAGTTGCAAAAAAGTTTTTTTCTTTGTTTTGTTTTGCAATATTCAAGTGTATTTTAATTTAAAGGACTGTTTCAACAGGCAAAGAGCAAAACATCAATCAGCCAAGCATTCTTCCCCTCCATGGGCATTCCTTCTCTTCTTATGATGGTTTTTATGTCTCTTAAGCAGGAAAAGAAGCAAGGGGTTGGAGTTTAGAAGCCTCACCAACAATATGACCATTGGAAACTCTGCAAACTGAACTTCAGTCTGTGATGGATCTTGTTCCCCAACCCACAACCCTCACATATAAATCACTCACACATCACTCTTGGTTGTGTATACGCTGTAATTCAAGGACTCAATGGCCATCCAACGAACTGGCAAGCGGCCCTGCAAAAACAAATGTCATTGTGGGAGCAGAACCCTCACTTTAGAAAAGGAGCAGAAAAAAAATGGAGGAATGTTCTCCTCAAAAGAGAAGTTAGTGGGAGGGGGTCTTTAAGAGTGGCGTTCTTCTGTATGCGTGTGTGTGTGTGTACATGCCTTCAAGTCACCTGTCGACTTCCGATGACCCTATGAATTTCATAGGAGTCTAGATATTCTTTTCTTGGGCAAGAAATACTCAGAGGTAGTTTTGCCAGTTCCTTCCTCTGAAATATATGATGCTAACTCCACTCTGCAGTGGTCCAGTGTATACACTCACCATTGTCTTCTTTACATAAACTTCTTCCCCCCGGGACAAACCAAAGTCAGCAATCTTAGAAGTCAGGTTTTCCCCCACCAGAATGTTCCTGGCAGCCAAGTCTCTGTGGATAAACTGGAAGAGAAAGACAAGCACACTGAGTCTGCTTTCTTAATTAAGAATGCTAATTTTTACAAAGAGAAACTTCACATGTTCAACCAATTCCCTGGCTTGCCTGGTCCCCTGGAAAGCTATCACACTCAGTCTGCTTTCTTAAGAAACAAAGCCAACATTTATGAAGACAAATACATTAAGATAGAAAAGCAAAGATAGATCTATCTAGCCAAAAATGACTGGGACCCATTTTAACCCCTGTTCCTTGGAGCAAAGCCAAGATGTCCTTCTTGGAAGGTTGAGAGAAATGTGAAGAGAAGTGAAAAAGATGTCATCAACAACCCTAATGGTATCAGTCTACTTTGGAAGGAAGGTCACCAAAGGTTGAGTAGACAAAGTACAGTCTGACAACTGAAGGCCTAACTTCCTTTCCACTCTTTACCCATGCAGCCATGTGCATCTTGGATATAAGTAGAATTTCATCTCTCTCATCACCAACATATCCTACCCTATATTCTGTCCCCTGAAGTGTTTCTATGTTTGTCTTTCTTCAGAGTAACACTGAAACCCAGTCAGCCCCATCTCTTCCCATATATCATTCGTTCCAAACGCACTTCTGCTGTTGCAGCTATTGGAACTGAATATCTAAAACTACAATAGACCTGCAATTTCTGAAATACATAAGAGACGGAAACCAGAGATAACCTCCCTAGGCTTTCCTTGGTGATCCCCACTGACCATGACTGCCCAACCCAGTGGGAAAGCATAGTTGGACAGACGTACAGACCTGTTTTTCACTTAAGTACTGCATGCCTTTTGCCACATCAGATGCAAACTGCAAGAGCTGCTGGGAAGTGAGGGTTGAAGCTGTTCCATGCTCTCTGGCAAAGGCAGGATCTGTCTCCAGGACTCTGCTCTTGCGCAGGAAATCTAGCAAGTTCCCATAAGGTGCATATTCAATAGCAATATAGAGATATCCTGGAACATAAGGAGAGAGACCATCAGATGGGCCCAAAACCACACGTATCTCCGAGGTGCCAATTTTAGAAGCTAGACAGAGAAAGGAAGCAGGATTATGAGAATGATCTGTTATAAAGTGGTGATAAGTAGAGCTTCAGAGCATGGCTGGTGCAGTCTGAGAGTTATAGTACAAAAAAGGGTCTTTTTCAAGCCTTAGTGAGATAATGTGCAAGATGCTGGTCCCCTGCATATTGTGAAAGTAGAAAAACACATTCTTATGCAAGGGTTCATTTAGACAAGGCAAATATGTTGGGAGGTTATGGCATTTGTTGCTGTAGTTTTGGTTTTTTTTAAAAAAATATACAAGTGATGTTTTTGCTGTCATTAGCTATTTTCTGCCCGTTCCCAGCACCACCTACAATATTTTATTCCCTCCACTCAAGTGGATTTCCTTTTAATGCCAAGACAGATCAGAACAAAAACTCTCCTTCTCTTTTCCTTTTTTTTTAAATCTTAGAATTGTAACACAGTAGCACATCATGAAATGGTACTTCTGCACTTTAACATGTATCTCCTAGGATTTTTTTTAAATAAAAAAAAATATTTATTTATTTATTTATCTATCTTATCTTTCTTGCAAACTTAGGACTCAAAGTGCCTTACAATTTAAAGGGAACAATATAGCTAAACATACAAAAAGTGAGGATCAAAATACAATTAAACTAGTTACAACATTAAAACAATTGAAACCTACATTTAAAAGGATGACATTCCAATTAAAAAGATAAAAGACTATTAAAAACTGTTCCATTTAAAACAACACAGCACCCTTAGCCCATTCTATAAAAATGATCAGCTTTAAAAACTTGTTGAAATAAAGAGGGTTTTATCTGACAGAAGGTGAGGCCTTCCTCAGAAAAGACCTCCAGAGCTTTGGGCAGCCTCTGAGAAGGTTCTCTCATGTCTCCACCACAGTGCTTGTGATGGCGGTGGGACTGAGAGAAGGGTTCGCACTGGTGATCTCAGGGTCACAGCAGGGTTATATAGGGAGATTTGGTCTGCGAGATAGCCTGAACTTGAGCCATATAGAGTTGAAATGTGCCTGGAAAGAACCTGGCAGCTGGGGAGCTAGTTTAACAGGGGAGTAGCAACTCTGTATCTTGCACCGGCTAACACTCTGGCAGCAGCTCTTTGTACTCTTAAGCAATGGGCACAATTGGCACACAAGCTTTAAGTGTATAAACACACTCCTGGCCATCACCCAGTGATATACCCAAGCTGCAAATTTCTATCTTCAGGGGAAGTATAACCCCATCTAATACAGACTGAATCCTTATTCTCTGATCTGCCTTTTGATTGATCAGGAGCACCTCTTTTTTGGCTGGATTAAGTTTCAGTTTGTTTGCCCTTGTCCAGTCCATTACTGATTACTGACAATGGTTTAGAACCAAGATAGCCTCTTTGGATTGAGGTGGGAAGGAGTAGCAGAGTTGGTGTCATTCACATATCAGAGGCATTGCACCCCAAAACTCCGGGTGGTTTCATGTAGATGTTAAATAGCATGGGCAATAAAACAGAACCCTGAGGGGTCCCACAGCCCAACAACCAAGGGTCAAACAGGAGTTCCCTAGGACCACCTTCTGGGTTTAGCCTTCCTGGAAGGAACAGAGTCATTGTAAAACAGTGCCATCCAAGCAAAGCAGCCCAGATAAGTACCATGATTAATAGTACTGAAAGCCAATGAGAGGACAAGCAGAACCAATAAGGATATACTTCCCCTGTCCAGTTCTCTCTTTGGTGTTGCCCCCACCGGTGGCAACCCTTTTTTATAGTCCTGTTTTCATAGTCCCAAACAGGAAGGCAGAGGACACCTTGGCTGGACAGAAGTCAGAGCCTGCTGAGTCAGGGCCTCAATCCTGCAAAGAGCAGGAAGTCCACTTGAAAGCAGAGATCCAAGGAAGTAGCAGTAGCAACAGCAAGCAGCAACGTCTTATTCCTCACACCCTACTGGTGTCTTTTGTGGGGGATAAAATATGCCCTTCAACCCATAAGACTGCCTCAGCACCCTACCCACCAACATCCACGCCCCCATGTTAAAAAAACTTTGGAAGAGCCCTAGTGCAAATCCAAGAAATTACTACAAACATACAGAAAATTTGCCCTTCAAACCATAAGACTTAACAACCCACGGTGCTCTCTTCTGGGAATGAATGGACACAGAGGTGACTACAGCTGGCAAATCCCACAAGAACTTAAGCTTCTTTAGACTAACCTGGAAGAGTCTCTCTCAAAAGAGGACTTCAGAAGAAGTGTAATGCTTTAGGTCACTTTTGCCACTAGAAAGTGCCAGCACTGTGACCACAGTTCGGACACCAGAAGCAAAATGTTTGGGTTGGGGGAGCGGAGTGCTGAAGAAAAAGGGAGAAGAATGAGGGATAGATTGCCATGCACCATGGGCAAAGTGGCTCACCCTTGTTCTCACAGGCTCCCAGCAGATTGATGATATTAGGATGGTGACCGAGTTTACAAAGAACTTCCAACTCTCCAGCAAAGTCCCGGTGGTCATTTTCAGAGGCAAATTCTGAAACACAGATGAAGCATTGAACTTGGTGCTCGAGTGGGCTGAGAAGTGTTCAAGAGGAAAAACCCAACAGAGAGCCTCCTCTGAATAAAGACATGGGAAATGTGCTGTTTGTCTTCACGTGGTGGCAAATCCATGCTGCCCCCTATCATATACGAAAGGGGAATTTGTGATCAATTCCAGCATTCAGGTATATCAGCTACAGGTATTGCTTGCATAGAACTATTCTAATATGTGATTGGAAACACAAATTGCTATGTGCACATTTCCCTGTTTTACAGGCACCCGTACAAGGTGTTGTTTTGTGTACCCATAACAAAAACAATGCATGAAACAACCACAAAGTACTTTGAGAAAGGCCTTCACTCAGTGATAAAGCACACACCATGAATGCAGATTATCCTAGGCTCAACCCATGGCAATTCCTGCTCAGGCTGAGAAAACCCCTGTCTGAAAGTTACCATTAGTTTGAGTTGAAATGCCAAGCCAACTTGACAGCATCTCAACTCTGATGTACTATAATGAGGCCTCCTGGGTGTAAAATGGGTGTAAAATTTCCTGCTTCATTCCTGTAGGTTGGGTGAAATGATTTCCTAGATGTTATGTTATGCATTCTTGGCAACATTTTTTTCAGTGAGGGGTTTGCTCTTGCCTTCCTCTAAGGCTCAGAAAGTGTGCCTTGCCCAAGATCACCAAGTGGGTTTCCATGCCTGAGTGGCAATTCAAATCCTGGTCTCCTAGTGGGCTTTCTTTGTAGCAGTGCCTTTACTGTGGTAACTCCTACCCAAGGAAGTTAGACTGGCCCCATGTCTTTTAAGCTTCCAGTGGCAACCAAAACAGTGTTGTTCCATATGGCATTCGGTGTTTGAGGCGTATGTAGCATAAACAGCGCCTAGGCCAAGCGTGGAAGTTGCGTGTGGCCCCTGGCATTGGCACCCAGGGCACATTTCTTACTTGCCCCACCCTAGATACGCCTCTGTTGAAATTGCTGTTTTAACTATTTTAAACTGAATTCTAGGATTGTTTTTAGACAGCTTTTGGAAGTTTTAAAGATTATTTTAATTTGTTTTTTTAAAAACGTTTTTATCTTTGTATTGTTTTAATTGGCTTTTATTTGTTCACCACCTTAGGAGTCCTTGTGGGCTGGGAGGCAATACAAAAATAGTTTAAATAAATGAATAAATAAATAAATATCCAACACTCAGATCGCTATATTGTGCCGGCTCTTTTCTTTAGACATTATGAACACAGAAAGGCTTTGTCAGCATTCATTGCAATCACTCAACGCATTCAACATTTACAGGTCACAGAGCATTTAAATACAGCATCCACATGGGAAAAGGGGGAATCTGTTACATCAAAATTGCATCATAACTTTCTCACTATATGTGAATAAATTATTCTTCCTTTCCAAGCCCGCTCCAAGGGCTGAAACATACTGGTTCCATAGTACATCATGGATTCTTCTTATTCAAAAAACCCTTCTAATTATAGTGCTGAAAATGTTATTAAAGATCTCTAGCATGGTGCCACCTGGGGAGAGGAAATTGCTGTGAAACTAGTTTAACCTGTTTAAAGTTGTTGAGTGGATGTGTTCTTAAGTATCTATGATCTTGTGCCACAAGGTTGCCCTTTCTCTTATCCTTCATGGAAGGAGAAGTTGTAGGCCAACAGCATTTGGGGCTTTAAAAGTTTTGAATTGCTTGTTCAACAAATATCTGGCATATATCTCACCTTTCAGCATCTTGATGGCTGCGTTCATTCTCAGGCCATCTTTTTTTATCATGGCCCGGATGACTTGCCCAAAGTTTCCCTCCCCTATCATGTCCTCAAACTTGATGTCTTCCCACTCCAGGATAGGATAGCTGAGAGGCTCAGGCTGTGGCTTGGGACGGCGTGTCAGGGTCAGTGTGCCTGAATTGAACTGCAGGATGGTCTCTTCCCCCTGAGAGAATATGGATTGGTGGTGAGGGCAGTTGGTACAGGCATTACAAACCAAGATACCCTCCAACATGTCACAGATAGAAAACAAGTTTTTTAAAAATTGGCAAGCAACAGAGTGTGCTTAAGATGACAAAAAATTATTAAAGAGGAAGATCACATAAGCTAGGAGAGGCTGCAGCAGTTTGCTTTTGCCTGAACCTCTTTTCAGCCTCTCCTATCCTCTTGCAAATTGAGTGCGAACTATGTTTGCACTTTAAGCTCAGTTTGCAGCAATTGAGGTAAGCTGAGGACAAAGGAGGGAAGAATGTGGGAGAAGGGGAGAGAAAGTGGGGCATTTTACAAACAGCTGAAAAAGCAGGATGGCAGAGAATTAATCAAATTGCAACAGTTGGAGGGCATGCACCAAGCAGGCAAGTGGCCTGAGCCTCTAGGGGTAGAGAAGTGAGAGGAGAGGCAAAGCAGAGTCAGTGGGTAGTTCAGGAGTATCATCGCTTACAGAGCCTGACTGGTAGGTGAAGGTCCGGCGCCGGTGGAAGAAGTTTTTCTTGATGAGGAATAGGGCCAGGAGGGCAAATAAGATGGTCAGGCAGGTGACAGAGACAGAGCCCACAATGGCCAACAGCAGCTGCTGATCCACATTAGAAGGAGACAAGTTCTTGCTCTCCAGGGTAGGTACTTGGCTCAGTTCTCCTGAAGGTGAAAAGGAGATGGGAGCAAGGAGAGGAAGAAAAAAGAGAGAGAGAAATTTGTAGGAGTTCTTGACAAACACATAGTATTCTAAAGACTTAGGGATGTTTCCAGAGATGAGGCCTTTGAGTGTGCCAGACAACAATGTTTTTAATTTCTAGCTCTCTGATGCATGCACACTGCTACTTCTCTCTTCCTTCCATGGTGTGGAAAAGTTATTAATTTTTGTTCTTTTTTTTTTTTTTTTTTCTGCAGCTCCAGGAATTACCACTGGTCATTATGAGTGAGGGAATTCTGGAAGTTATAATCCCCAAAAAGTATCTCTTAGCAGAAAAAATACTGTTAAGGAAGGAAAAATGGAACATCTCTGGAATAATTCTGAATTGGCCATGCTTTGAGCCATCTGTCTGACAAAGAAGTACTTGCTACCTGTGGGCTTTTGAGCAGTTCTACCTCCTATTTGCCAGGAGACAGTTGTGACTGTATCCTGCTTGGCCCATGTTTTATGCACCTGAGAAGTGCTGTAGGCATGGCAGGGGTTCACTTATGTCAACAGTGGATGGTCCCCGCATCCATTGGTGGTGTATCCACACTGAAAATTATAGCATTTTGATCCCACTTTAATTCTGATCCTATGGTTCCATCCTTTGAAATTCTCTGATTTTTAGCCTGGGGAAATGCCCTCTACTGAACTATAGCACTAGAGCTCTCTGGAAGAGAACTCCAGGTACCTTCGTCATCCTACAGATCGCACAGTTCTGAGGAATGGAGCCACAGCAGTTAAAAGTGCTATAACCTGTGCAGTCTGGATACAGCCTGGGTCAACCAACCCAACTGGCCCATTTGTCCACTCACCATCACCCAAGATCTTAACTCTCACAGGTTTGCTCCACTCGCCCGGTACGTAAGAGTTGGCTCGCACTCGGAACTGATATGATGTGCTAGTGTTGAGTCCCATGATGAGCTTTGTGGTATCCCAGCCATTTTCTGTGTCCACCCATTGTGGTTCGTTGCTCCCCCCAGCTGCTGCACTTCTACGATGTACTTGTTGATGCCACCATTGGGGTACTCTGGGGGCAGCCACGTGAGCTTGACACTACTGTCAGTGAGGGGCTCCACCTCAAGAGACTGTGGGGCTGAAGGGCCTGGGAGGAGGGGAAAGTGGTACAACTGTTAGCTCTTCAGTCTCCACCTGAAATATAAGCCATACCAAAGTATATAAGGCACTTGGAGACCTCTGAAGCTTGGGGGTTTCTGCTTGGGAGGGAATTGATTAGAAGGCTTTTTATCAGGGCTGGCCCTACTATTGGGTGAAGTGAGGCAGCTGCCTCAGGCAGCAGATATGGAAGGGCAGCAAATTGTTATTTAATGTAATATTTACTGCATCCTTACAACAGGGAAAGGGAGAGGTACTTGCGAGATTTTCTTGGCTCATGTGCTAAAATAATTTGATTGGTTTTAGACGCTATGCACCTTGACTTTGGGGTGGTTAGGATGCCATTTGCAATTCTTCCTCAAGCAGCAAAATGTCTCAGGCCAACTCTGATTACCAGGATGCAGGAAAACAATGATTAGCTGAAGGTGAACATCTCCAAGGTGGTACTTGGCTTCCCACCTGGCAACATATATTGTTCATCTTCACTGGGAGCTCACAGAAGTCAGTGTGGTGAAACAATAGATTGGGAATTTACAGGATCAAAGTACCAAGGCTTTGTGATTAGCAGGGACACTGAATTAATTTGTCAACATCCTGGGGCTTTACTGTTCACTCTGAACTTAGCTGCAATCTTTGCAGTTGCAGATGAGGGTAAAATTTCTACAGGAACAATATGAGTTATCCCTATCGTAATGCAGAATTTTGAACAAGCAATTGGGATTTATTAGGTCTTAAAAGACCTGCTACAAGTAGAGATGAAAATAGCTAAAACAGTTTAGTGACATTTTTGGACTCTTTTTTGCAAGGAGTAGCTATAAGGATGGTCATGACTACTGCTTGGTCTTGTACTAGTTCTATACAGCAGAGTTGGAACAACTAATATCTAACATTACACAGTGGGAAACTGACCTAGATGTTTGAGACCTACCAACCGCACAGCAGAGGGTCAATCAGAGACTGGTGCAACACTGCAGAGTCTGGATCCATTTGGGACCTCCCTAAATAAGGTAGTTACTCTGCAAATAAAACTATGCTGAGCACTCCCATCTCATATGATAATGATCCTACTTCCCACCTTTGCTGTTGATCTTGACCTTGTAGGGATCAGATGGTGGTCCCAGGCTGGAACAATGATACACTAGCACTTCCAGGCTATACTCCTTGTTGAATTTAAGGTTTGGGATACAGGCAGACTGCACGGTCATGGAAGTAATGTTCTCTTGATGCACAAGCTCTTTGGCTGAGTCATAGAGCCGAACAAGGAACCCAGACCCCACAGTGTTACTGTTGGGCAAATTCCAGTTTGTGCACAGATTCTGGCTCTCTTCAATGAATGAACCTTCAATCACAGGCTTGGCTGTCGGCTCTGTGTGGAATGGAAAAGTCAAAAACCCATCAGCCTAATTCTGTTGCTAACAGTACCGGGAAGCAAGAGGTTCTATGGTAATTTCTCTTCAGCCAGGGCCATAAGCCATTCTCATCAGGGATCAGTGCAACACACAACCACCATTTCTAGTGTTGCTATTTCACAGTAAGAGGTTGACATACTAAATAGCACAGGGAGTGTAACTCTGTACATGCAGCTCTTTGCCTTCCCTCTCTTCAGGATGCCTCAAGGCCCTATCGGACAGATGCTATGGCTGTTAAACAGCTTTGGAGTAAGAGGTAAGTAAGCAGCATGGCCACAGGATCATTCCTGTGCCTCTTTTTCTAGTGAAATTGCAGTGGGATGAGAGGCTACCCAGTTGTCCCCTCCCTCATCCTTTCACCATAACAGTAGCCACACAGTGCTTGGCAGATGCTGTTATCACGGTTATGATACGTTGGGTGAGAGCAATAGATATCCTGTTGATATCAAACAATTTGGCCTTTGCTTGACCTTTCCTGCCACCCCACTCCACGTGTTTGCAGAGGTCCCCTGGACAAGCACGTACGGGCGTGGCTGTTAATGGTTGTACATTCCAAAACCCCATTCAGGCAGGCAATTTAAGCCTCTCCATTGCTTTAGGGAAAAACTTCCCTGCAAACCGGCTCTGCTCGGGTCCACACAAAGCCATGCAGCCAAGAGCCAAGCCATTTCTTTATGTTGGGCTATTAGTGAACTGGCCACGCTGTTGTCTTAAGAGCTAAACCCATCATGCAAAACTTGACCTTTTCCAACTCCTTTGTCCAACTCCAAATTTCCTTTGTTCTCACCGAGCATAACATAGACTGTAGGTAAACTCCACCCTATAAAAGGTCCCCACTTTTGGGATGTCTTTGGACTACTTTGGACTTCCATCCCACCTTGCTGCCGGTTGTCTAAGGAAACTCCCCTCAGCGAGCCCCGCTGAGCTTTCTTCCCTGGAACCCCGCTTCTCTCCAGGACTACGAGACCAGGTGTCGTATTGCCCTTCCTGAAAAGCCCTCCCTTTCTGTTTCTCAGTTAGTTAGTTTATGTCTTGTCTTTCGTGTTTCTTGTCTTTAATAAAATATTGTTCGTTACTTTAAAACCATGTCTAGCCGCTCTCTGACCTGACACCGTATACATTGGGTTAAAGATCCTTGCTAAAGTTACCCTGCCTCTTGTTTAGCTGAGAGAGTGCTTGAGTTAAATTCCCCCAACTTGTGTTTTTATTTGGTTGTTTGGGTGCCCCTCCCGGGACCCCCAACATACAGGGTAACAATGCTGGGGAGGGAGGTTTTGAACAAGGAGCAGTAGGCTACATACATGATACAAATATGTCACTAGCAGGATTCTGACCACTGTCAGCAATTCACCAGACATTGTTGGGAAAGACAGATTTCAAACTTGCTGGACCTACTCATTAGAATGTATTGCAAAGCACTTGCTTAGGCAGAAGATATTTGCTACAAATTAAGGAGGTGAATCTCAGCAGACACTTGGCCTAAATACTCTAAAGGCACCAGATCCTGTTTGATCTTGGAAGCTAAGCCGAGTCAGCCCTTGCTAGTACTTGGATGGGAGACTGCCAAGAAATACCAGGCTACATTTCAGAGGAACGAACTGGCAAAGCCACCTCTGAGTATTCCTTGCCAAAGAAAAATTTAAGAAATTCATGGGGTTGCCATAAGTTGACAGGGGATATGAAGGCACACATACATACAAATGGACAAGGAATTTGTGATCAGAACAAAATTCTTAAGTCCTTTCATGCAAAAAATCCGCTCACTATTTTCTCCCAAGATTCCGTGAGCAACTAGAAAGTTTTGGAGAAGGCTTCTAGTTGCTGCTATTATTAAACAACTGGGAGTCACAAACCATTGCTGATTTTCTGATATAGTCACACAGAGATCCAGCAGTAGATCCTGCATGCCTGCAGAGTATGAGAATAATATGTTAAAAGGAACAGTGTTACTCAGTGTTTTTCTTCTAAGTAATGAGGTGCTATATTTGAGGAACATGGGGCAATTAGGTTACTTCAGAATGTTACTTTTCTGTCCCCTCTAGTTGGTAGAATTGAGGGGCACTGTTGTATTGTTAAGGTTTTTATTTTTGAAATTATCGTAAGGGCTGTATTTTCTCATATAAGCCTGTCCAAGTTTTTGAGATATTTGAGGGAGGCCCCCTCTCCATCCCAACAAGCTTACAAGCACGTTTGGTGGGAAGATAGGTGAGGGCCTTCTCAGTCAGTGGCTGCTCCTGAGACTCTAGAACTTCCTTCCTAGAAAGCCTCAGTTTGCTTCATTAATGGAGTCCATCCAGCAGCAAATGAAGATATTTTCATTTCAATGGACCTTTGAAGAAATGGTTGTTTTGGGGCAGGGAGGGGAACTGTTAGCAACAGAGCTGTACTGCTCTTCTTTTTTCCTTTTTAGTTGATATTTTAAAACATTGCTTCTAATTCTATTGATAATTTAACTATTCTTAACTTTTTGTATTTTTTTACTGATGTGAACTCTAATCTATATCTTTTAATTACCATATTTGCTGGCACATAAGACACACTTTTTTTCTCAAAAATACTGTTTGAAAATGGGGTGCATCTTATACACTGCTGTGTCTTATCTGCCGGCAAATTTTGCATCTAGACATTTCCTGGCTGTCGCTGCCGCTGTTCCCTGACAGAGAACAGCCCCACTCTTCCGTCCCCTGGGATCACCCTAGCCCCGCCTCCCTTCTCTCCCTCCTCCTTCCTGCCTTTCTTGTGCAACCCTCCCCTAGTTTCCAAAGGGTGGTTTGACTTCGTGGCCACCACTGCTGCCACAGAACATCCTGCTCTAAGTCGAGCTGCATGGGGCAATCACACCGCCTAAGGGAGCTCATTGGCCAGTGAGGAGGCAGCTCAGGAATGCCTAGGCATGAATGACATTATATTAGAAATATACTAAATTTTCCCCCAAAAAATGCTGCTTGAAAATGGGGTACATCTTATACGTCAGCAAATACAGTATTTTAGGCTTCTCTGAGTCTCCGGGCTGGGGAATAGATGAGAAATAAAATTAAAAAATAAATGTTAAAGATTTCTTGCTTTAAATATTAATTAAAAATAATGCATTAGCAATGCACTTCTAAAAAGTGAAGTTATAGCAGAATTTCCCATTGATGGAAGAGAGCTCCTGAGCAAGTTCCTGCTGGAGGTGCCGGAGACAGTCTTTAAGTTTTTAGACTGGCTGAATAAAGTCTGTTGAGGACAGGAAATTCTTGGGGCTCATGTAGGTCTATCTGGGGCAGACCTAGGTGTTTAGGAGGGGAGGAATAGACTTTCCAGCAATGGTGGACCAGCAGAGACTGGAGCATTCCCTGGTGCTTTCCTACAGGCTGCTAGCAACTAATCGCCTTGTTACCAATTTTTAAAATAAAGCTTCAAAAGGCTATGCTTGAAATTCTTCTTGGACTGGTTGCAACATTGCCTCAGTGAAATTTGTACTACTGGCTTGTTAAAGTGAGTTATCCTTACTTCTAAATATCATGTTTTACATGATCCCCCTATCTTCACATTTACAATGTGGAGGGGAAAAAGAAAAAAGCTGAAAATGGGCTTTTAAACTGCTGGCTTAAAAACATCGCCTTATTTACAAAACCAGGGGTATCTGACTTAAAATTAAGAGTATTATATTAATATTTGTTGTATCAGCTTACAGTGGGAACCAGTCAATTTCCCAGTCCACATAACAATAACAGGAAGTGAGGCGCTGCCTGATTATTTGGAGCCTTCCTTCTAACTTCCTTACATAGAGCTATATATAGGTTGGCAAAATTTTCCTGCACTATACTGACACCTTTTGACCAGAAGTGGAAGGAGGCTTAGAACTGATTTAATAAAGAAGAGCAACGAAAAATAAAATCAGAGAATCAAATCAGATAAGAGGGGTAAAGATAAAGAACAAACACAAAATAAGAGCTTTTGCAGATGACACGGTGGTATTTTTAGAAGAACCAAAAGAAACGCTGCCTAATTTGCTAGAAGAATTGAAAGAATATGGACAAGTAGCTGGCCTCAAGAAAAATAAGAATAAATCATCGTTATTAACAATGAATATGACTAAAAAAGAAGAGGAAGAGCTGAAAGAACTCTCTGGATTTAATATTGAGAAAAAGGTTAGGTATTTGGGTATCTACATTACAAAGAAAAATTCGGAACTTTATGATAACAACTATCAAAAAACTTGGAATCAAATTAAAACAGACAAATTACAGAAATGGAATAAACAGGATCTTTCATTATTAGGACGGATAAACACTACAAAGATGACGATACTTCCAAAGATCATGTTCCTGTTCCAAAATCTTCCAATAATTAATAATAAAAAAACATTTGCAAGTTGGAATAAAGAAATTTCAAAATTCTTTTGGGCAGGGAAGAAACCAAGAATAAAAATGAAAGTACTACAGGATAGCAAAGAGAGAGGAGGATTCGGACTACCACATCTAGAAGTATATTATAACAGTATAACATGCTGTCTGGAATGGATAAAAGAATGGATACAACTGAAAAATTACAAATTATTGGAACTGGAATGATTTAATATAAATTTTGGATGGCATGGATACCTATGTTACAATAAGGCAGAGATAGACAGAGAATTTAGAGATCATTACATTAGGAGAGCCTTGATGAGAATGTGGCAGATTACTAACAAGAAATTCTACAGTAAATTACCAATGTGGACATCACCTCAAGAAGCTTTCAGAATAACAGAACAGAAACAAGGAGGAACATTAAGATATATTGATTTAATAAGATGGGAAGGAAGAACACCGGTGATAAAGACTAGAGAAGAATTAAAAGAGCAGAACATTGTAATGGATTGGTTTCCTTATCGACAAATAAAAGAAAGGTATAAAATGGATTTAAAAATCATAGGATGGGAATGGGAAAAGAACAAATTGGATGAAATTTTTATGAAAAATGAGAAAAGAACTGTTTCAAAAATTTATAAAATTTTATTGGAAAGAGAACTGGAACAGGAACAGATCAAGGATTACATGATAAAATGGGCACAAAATATTGGCCACAATCTAGAGTTGGAAAAATTGGGGAAAGTATGGAATGAAGATATAAAATTTACACAAAGCTTGACGTTAAGAGAAAACTTTTATAAATCAATGCATCGATGGTATATGACTCCCCAGAAATTAATGAAAATAACAAGAAAAGGAAATGGGCAATGCTGGAAATGTGGAAAAACAACAGGAACCTATTTTCATACATAGTGGCTATGCCCTACAGCAAAAAAATATTGGAAAAAGATCCACAACAGTATAACCAAGCTGCTAGAGGAGGTGAAATTCGAGATGACTCCGGAGATACATTTATTAAATATGATTGAAGAGAATAGTCAAATGAAGAGTAAAAGAAAAATATTGTTAAATCTAATAACAGCAGCAAGGTTGAATTATGCAAAATATTGGAAAGAAGAAAAAGAACCCCTGCAAGAAGAATGGAAAATAAAAGTGATGGACATTATTGAAATGGAAAAACTATCCAACAACATGAAAGGTAACTCAATTCAACAATTTGAAAAGCAGTGGAAAGAAATTATTAGATGGGTGAAGGAGAAATGAGAAGAAGGTAAAGAATAGAAGAAAGGAATGCAAAGGGTAACATTTACAGTAAGGAGAGAATACAGGGGGAAGAAAAAAAATTAATTAAGGTAGAATACAACAACAAAAAGAGATTTCAAATGAAGGAGGTTTAGTAAAAGAAAGAAAATAAAGAGTTTGGAGTGGAGAAAACGCAGAATAAGGATAGGAAGAAGGGGAGAGGGAGAGAAGGGGGAAGGTCAGGAGGGAGGGGAAGTGGATGTACAAAGGGAATGGGGGGAGAGAAGGGAAGGGGAAGATAGGGAGGGAGGAAGATTGAATACATAAAATAATAAGGAATACTCGATAATAATGTCTGGAAAGAACAGAATAGAGGACTTATGTAAGAATGATATGAAACAAGGTAAATTATATGTATTGTGTATAAACTCCTTGTCTTTATAAAAATAAAATAAAAAATAATAATAAAGAAGAGCAACTTCAATTCCATTATATCAACGGATCTATATACAAATAGTAAAGAGACTTTGTTATTTTTTTGAGAACCACTCTTTTTTTCCCCTTCAAGTAGAATGAAAGAAGATTATTTGGACTATATGAACTTTATGAATTTTATGGAAGAAGAAATTTGATATTGTTTACATTTCAAATCTCAATTTTGGAATTTTGAAATTTGATTTTTTTATTTTTATTTTTTACTTTTTTATTTCAAAATTAAAACATTTTACTTTTTTTAAAAAGTTCTTACATTTGTTTTCTTTAAAAAACGTATTATTGAGGGATTTCCCTTCCTTTATAATTTTTAAAATTTTTAAATTTCCCCCCTCTTTTCCTCTTTTTCTTTCTTTTTTCTTAACTTTTTTCTTTCCTCTTTTGTTTTTTTCTTCTTTTTTTGAATTTTCTATGTCTCTTTTTCTTTTTTTCTTTCTCTTTTTCGTTTTATTTCTTTCTCATTTCCTTCTTTTTTTTCTTTTCTATATTCATCTTCTTGTAAGTTGTACAATCAAGATGTCAAGAGAGTGAGATGTGGCTAAAATGGTTAAGCAGGTACTAGATGTAGATTTAAAAGGTTCACAAATAAAAGGATCTGCAGATCAGACTAATGATATAGACCCAATTCAAATATTGATGTTAGAAATGAAGAGGATGAAGGAACAGCTAATGGAGGAGATGCAACAGCTAAGAACAGAAGTTACATCCAACTCAAAGGAAATGAATAAAATGAAAGAAGAAATCAAGACAGAATTACAACAAACCTCACTGCAAATGAGGTTAGATTTGAAAGAGATAAAGCTATCAGTAGCCCAGATAGCAATGGATATGAAACACCTAAAAGATATAGTAGAAGATACAGAAATCAAAACTAAAAAGTTAGAAGAAGCAAAAGAGAAAATAGTGCAAGAACAAGAGAAACATTTAGATCAATGGCACTTCTTGAGATGAAAGGAAGAGAGACATGTCTAAGACTACATGGAACACCTGAAAGAGAGAATGATAATATTTATGTTAGAGTTTGTGATGCTTTGGCCAACTTTCTTCAAATTCAAGGAGGAGAAATTACAGCCAAAGTAGATCAAATATACCAAATAAATTCAAGAATAATCAAATAAAGAAATTTACCATGAGATGTGATAATTTATTTTGTGAAAAAGAATACGAGAGACCATGTAGTACAATAACATTTCACAATTAAATTGCAAATGAATGGAAGAGAAATTACAGTCTTTAAAGATCTACCAAATAGAATTTTGAGAAAACAAAGGGAATACTTTTTGACAGTCAAGCTTAAACAATGTGATATATGTTTCAGATGGGCCAATGCAGAAGGAGCGGTAATATATTACAGGCAAGGGAGATAGGAATTAAATATCACATTGAAGGCAAGAGACTTTCTAAGGAAGTTGGAAAAGAAGATGGGTTAGAGTAGAAGAGGATCTGCAGAATAACCACCACAAGATGTAGATACGGACCAAACTCGGACAAAACTGGTTTTGACAATAGACAAAGAAAGTTAAAGATGGCTATGAAGTTTTTATCTTTTAATGTTAAAGGTATTCATTTGGCAGGAAAAAGAAGAAAGATTTTTCATTAGTTGAAAAAACAAAAAATTGGATTTGCTTTGCTTACAGGAACACATAATAAAAAACAGGATAGTAAATATTTGAAGAACCCACTATTAGGATTAGAATTTATGTCTTCTGCAGATAAGAAAAAAGTTGTGATTTATTCTAAAGCTAATATACCGCCTGAAAAGATATTTGATGACTTAGAAGGAAGTCTACTTGCAATACAGGAACTACAGGAACAAAAGATTTTAGTAATTGGACTATATGCTCCAATAGAAAATCAAACTAAATTCTTTGAAGATAACATAAGATTTTAGACTTACAAGTCAACAGATTATTATTTTGGAAGAATTTAATGGAGTGATAAATCTCATAATTGATAGATTATCACAAAAGAAAATAAAAAAGAAGCAAGGGAAATTAACAATTTTTTTCTTCAACATAATAATCTATATCTAGTAGATGCATGGAGAACCCTGTACAAATCATCTAAAGAATATCTCTTCTACTCAGAGAGACATAAATCCTTCTCAAGAATTGACATGTTTATTATTTCCAAAGTACTTACACATGAACTAAAAGATATAGAAATTTTACCAAAAGTATTTTCAGACTATAATCCCATTTATAATCCTATTTATTTATTTATTTGAGAAAAAGATGTCAATTTCATTGGAGATTAAATGAAGATCCACTTAAAAAATGACCTTAAAGAAAGCAAAAGAGACTCTCAAAAGCCATTTCAAAGAGAATCTAAATAAAGGGACAGATATTGGAGTAGTTTGGGATGCTGGAAAAATAGTGAGAGGCAAAATTCCTTACTAAAGAAAAAACAACAACACAGAAACAACAAGACAAAATTATGAATGAAATTAAAAAAACAGAATTGGATCTTTAAGCTGATCCTTCAATTACATTGTTACTGAAAAATCTTAAAATTTTACAGAAACAAGCATCACTTGTTTCTAACATGGCCTAACATGAGATAGGAAGAAAGATGAAATATCTACAACAAAACGTTTTGAATTTACTAAGCCTGGCAGGTGGTTAGCCTACAGGTTGCTGAAAAAAAGAAAGAAGAAAATGATTCTACATTGAAAAGATGCAACTTACACCTAGGAGAGAGTATGGAAAACTGACATAAAATTTACAACAAACCTAAATTTAAGAAAGAATTTTTATAAAATGCTACATAGATGGCACATGACCCCAGAAAGATTACAATATATCGATATAGAAGAATGGAAGGTAAAATTTCTGGATATGGTTGAGATAGAAAAGCTAACATTCTCTTTGAAAAACAAACCTATCCAGAACTTTGAGAGGGAATGGAGAGAAGTTTTGGATTGGATAAAGATATGAAGGTATAAGGAATGAAAGAAGGAATAATGTAATCGTTCTTTTTCTTTGTTAAGCAGAAACTATGTATGTAGGTAATGAAAATAAGCAGATTCAACTGGAAAATGAAAGCTTGGAAGTGGGAAGGAGGGGGATTTATTTTCAATTTAAATTTTCAATAAAAATATTTTCAAAAAAAAATAAAAGATGCAACTTACAGCTGATAATGAAAAGATGAAAAAGATTTTTCTGTTTTTTTCAGTACTCTACAAAGAACAAAAAATTTCACTGGAGAAAATACAAAACTCACTACCAATATTAGATGAACAAAGAAAGGTCATGAACGCAAGAATGACAATAGCAGAAGCAGGAGAAGCATTTAAACATTTAAAAATGGACAAAGCTGTAAGTGCTGATGGCCTTTCAGCACTTCATTATAAACAATTGGAAGATCAATTATCTTTATTTTTACGTCATTTGATAAACTGTATAATTGATACAAGAAAGGTTCCAGAGAGCTAGTCAACTGCAAATATAACTTTGATACCCAAAGAAGATTGTGATACAGCTGATCCAAGAAACTAGAGATCAATATCTCTTTTGAATAATGAGTATCAGATAATTGAGATATAAGATAGGTGAGATGAGCCACATAGACATGAATAACCATAAACATGGACTCAGACTTCCCTGCCTGTACACATATACGCACACACATACATCTTCCTTTGCTCCAGTCATATGCACAAGTCTTTCACACAGTACCTAATATTTGACATACTTATTGTGGTGGTTGTTGTGATTATTGTTAAGGTTTTTTTTAACATACCACACTCTCTCCATGATTACTGGTAATAATATATATCTTCAAGTCGCCTGCTGACTTGTGGCAACCCAATGGATTTTATACTACCGAAAGCCAATCATTTTGGAAAATATTTTTTGTGTGTGCAGAACTGCACATTTTACAGAGGTCTTGATCATCTGAACATTAAATGTTTATGCCTCCAGAGAGAAAGAGAATGAGAAGCACAAAGGATCTACAGCTCTGGGTTTGTCTTCTCTATCTGGACAAGACCCCATGTCCCGCTTGAATCCAAGCCATAATAAACAGTTCCATTTCCCTCTCCACATCCTGGAAGCATATATATCATATCCTGGCAGATACAGAGCAAAATGCATCCACACCAGCACTCATAGTGGAATCTTTTCCCTCCCCCTCTCTTTTTGGGCATTTCTCATCTGGGTTCATTGGGCTCATTAAGCATCAGATACTGACCTTGGCACTCTGTTACCATGACAGCCACAGGGCCAGGTGCACCTTCCCCTCCAGCTTCAGGGCGTGTGAGTTGAACTTTAACAAGATAAGCAGTGACAGGTTGCAGGTCTGTCAGGGTGACATTCTGGGCATTGTTAGCTGTTGATCAAATTAGCGGTCATTAGTGCAAAAGTCCCATGCTAAGATCTTTGCTCCACATGTTTCCTGCTGCAACAGGCCCACTGACCCTCCAACTGGAATTTCTGCACCCATTCCATCCTGATCCATAGTTATCCAGAGGAGAGCAAAATGAAGCCCTCCAGATGTTCCCATCAACTATGGTGGCTAGGACTGGTGGGAGTTGCAGTCCAACAAAATCAAGAGGGTTACACTTTGCCCCCTCCTGCATTAATCCCTCTTCTAATAACTATTATATATCAGAACTGGACTTTCTGGAATGCCATGCCTAACTCTGGGGACTAGGACATGTCAGCCACACCTCTCATGCCTATTTCACCTGTGCAGAAAATGCCCAAAGAAAGCTTGTGACTTTATAGTTGCCTGGGCTGTAAACATTCTGTTGTGCCTGCACTGCAATTCCCAACCTGTATGGTTCAAAAAATAATTCAAGTTACAGCTGACAGATTAGCACTTAATGGAGTTCCCCTTGTGCTGGAAGAAGGGAGAAGGCAAATGATCTTTGTAGTTCTGGTTTCCCTCTGCAGTTCCTCATGCTTCCCAAAAAATCTGCTCTGGAGAACTGGGACTGGGGAATTGGGGAATTGGAGGGGAGGTGCGGTGGAGTCGGGGTGGAACATCCAGGGATGTAGCTGAGAGGGAGGGTAATGAGGGTGTTACCCCCAAGCAAGAATTCTGCCCATTCTGATGAAATGTTCCTTCATTCTCTAAATTTTCAAAGAGTGTGCCACTGAAAAGAATTCACAACTACAATTCTTACATTTGCTCTGTTCACATTCCATTGGTAACTTTGCCTGCCTCTTTCCTTTGAATACCTAAACTGCAGATGATCTCTAAATGGTCAACTGAAGTTTGAAGATACTGCAGTGGTAAAAATTTGGGGACTGAAGGAAATTTTCATTGAGGGAGAAGCAGAATTCTTACCGGGCAGGGGAGGGGGGGGTCAAAGCTCCAGTTTTCCCCTTCTTGTACCTACACCCATGGACTATCCTCCTGCTCTATCTTCAGTGGGAAACCTCCAATGGGTCCCAGGTCCTTCCATGAACAGAAGAAGTCCTTTTGTTCAGGGAATGACCAGTCTGGATCCAGTCCAAAGACACAGTGGAGACTGAGCCCTGTTGTGGAAAGCCAACTTCATTCAGACCCAATTACCCCCTTACCTACAATGTATATCCAAGAAGATGAGGCAGTTTTGGGTTTGTAGAGAACCTTGATGGAGATGATGGGCCCATCCCCTGAAAAGTGCCCCACTGGAGATATCACGAGCTGCCGACTCTTCTTGGCCAGGAGTGTGGGAGGGCTTAGTGGCACAGGAGGCACTAAGGGAGGTAACAGTGTTAGTATTGAAGAATCCTTCACAGATGAGACAAAGAGGAAAGTAGACAAGTGACATACAGATTTCACCTCTAACCTTACAAGAATGTTTATTTGAACAATGAAAACAGGTCTGCAGGAAGTAGTTCTCACAGGATGTTTCCCCAGAATAGTACCTGGCACAATCCTTACCCCATCTCCAACTTTTGATCCACTTTGAAGTTGCTTCACTTGAAAATCAGTATCAACTTACAAAAAAGACAGTCCCACTCACCATATTTTCATGTTGTCTGGACAAGCATTGTGGAATGTCTAGGGAAAGAACTACTGCGCCTGCCCTGGAGCCTTCTTTTTCTTTCTTTCTTTTTTTATTTTAAATCTCTCAAAAACAAAATATTGCAAACTTTGTGCGGCAACAATTCAGTAGCAAAAGATGCCTTCCCTGCCAATTTTGCATTTCCCAGAAGTAGATCACAAGTGGCTCTAACCAGGAGAGCTCAACACCTGCACTATCTTCTCACCTTTCACAGTGACCTTGAACTTGCCACTATCCTGCCCCCCAGTTGTAGAGACACGGCATTCCCAGAGGCACGTGTCAGAGAGGGTCAGTGGTGGAACTTGAAATTCACAGGTCGTCATATCCTTTTCCATGATGGCTTTTGTGGGCTGGGCAAGGAGAAAAGAGCACAATCAATTGCACCCTCCATCATCTCATATATCGAGGCAATACACAGCCATCCTGACTAGTAGCCACAGATGACCTGAGTGTCAATGAATATATCCATTCCCCTTTTAAAACCCTTCAAGTTAGCAGGTATCTCTACTTGCACTGTATGAGCTTGAGAAGCAAAGGGAAGACAACACAGGGTTTGGCGACAGGAGAGGGTCTGATGCAGGGTATGATGATACTTTACCACAATCACTGTTCCATCAGCTTTGCGCAGTTCAATGCTGTCACGCACAGGGGGCGGGTTGCCTGTTGCTATGCAGGTAACTACAGGCTGAGAGCCAACATTAAACTCCAAGCAAGAAGGCAAGTTGATGATCTGGGGTATCCGGTCTTATCATAGAACATCATAATAAAGACAAAAGGTTATTACACAGTAGTGAGAAAGTACATTTAAATGTGTGACATGTTTTCTGACGTTCAACCGCCTCTTACACCTCTAGGGGGTGAACAATGGTCAATAAGATGGGTTTCTATGCTTTATATATTCCATGTCTGTAATTCCTCCAGCACTGAGCCCAGCTTCTGACTTCCCATTAATGCCAAGGTGCTTTTACCTGACTTTTCACAGTGCTGTCCATGCCACCCAGATGGACAAATACAGCCACTGAACCGGTTACAGGTACCCCCATTCACACAACGGCATTCCAGGGCACAGTTGGGGCCATACTTCTCAGGGGAACAGGCTGCAGGAAGAACACAGGAAATGGAAGTTAGATTCTTCAGACTGTGTTGCAGAGATGGAATTGATAGAACAGTACGTGAGTAGACTTCCCACGTTCTTAAGCTATCTGGTGGAATGGCAAGGTTTTTTTTTTCCAATGTGCCAGGGAAAGGCACCATATTTGAGCACAGCTGTTGACAATAGGATGAGTTGGAGGTCTCTAATTCATAGGCTCATTGATAAATCAATTTGACAGCAGTTAACACCAACAACCCAAAATATGAGTTCAAGGCCATGAGATAAATCTATTTGATTCCCTTCAGAGTATTCCTCACTCCACAAACAAACATGGGCAAGGACTGCCTAGGGAAAGGGGAAGGCCAGAATCAAACGGCTGAGACAGCAAAAGGCTTCTTTTAAGATTCTCTTTACTGTGTAACATCCTGCATACAAGGACAATTTTTCTCCTGGCAAGCTGGAGTCAAGCAAGAGGGAAACAACTCTAAAGAAACAAAGAGAGGAAGCTACTCTCTCCTGGCTATTAGCCAGGCAGAGTCCCAACAGGGAGAGCAACCAAGGCTGCACAAAAGCACTTATGCAATTTTGTGTGTATCTGAGATGGAAGCAGAGTTCTTGTGCTTCCCCCTCCACCACATACAGATTTTCCCAGAAGCCGCGCAACTACTCTGTCAGTAGTGACAATAAAATTCCAAGTCTAGATGAAAACTTAAATAACACAGCTTGTTGAAATTTGCTCTTTGTGGTGCTCTTCCAATATCCATTGTTCCCAGCTCCCCTGATCAAGAACATGTTCTCTCCCATGGATTTGCCAAACCTCCTTTGTGACTGGAAGATGATATGGCTCAATTTCCATATTAGCTGCAGTTTTATAAGATTGCCTAAAGAATGTTCTGTGTGATTTCCCCCTTTCCACCCTTGCTTCTGTTCAAATGAATGAGTGAATATTCAAACGTTTGAGTGCTGTTGTGTCAGTACCAGCGTATTTATAAGCAGGCACCTCAGTCACTACTGTGAGCAGTGTTCCATGTGTGAGTTCTTCTGGGTCTTCTCTATGTCTCTTCTCTTTGTCAACCTTTAAAATTTTAAATTAATTTTTCAATTGTTGTATTACCACATATGTATCAGTGGCTGAAAACCAGTACAGTCAAAAAGGTGAAATGTAATGTCAATAGTGACCAATCACTGATATGACATCTGAGCTGTCAATGAAAACTGTTTGGGATGCAAGTAAAGCTGTTATGCAAGGAAATTTCATTAGATGGTCTGCCGAAATAAGGAAAGAAAAGGAAAAAAAAGAGGACTTAATTTTGGAGAAAATGAAAGAGATCGAGAAACAAATGAGACAGAATCCGGCTAATCAACAGATTAGGCTACAGATGAAATTGCATCAAGCTGAATTAAGTCAACTAAATGCAGACGAAATAGAGCATCAGATTCGGAGAACAAAATATAAATTTTTTGAACAAGCAAACAAATCTTCAAAGTTTTTAGCCTCTTTGCTGCGTAAAAGGAGGGCAAGAAATAATATATCGGAGATCATGAATGGAAAGAAAAAATTAACAAAACAGGAGGATATAAAACAAGCCTTTTATAAATATTATCTTAAGCTTATGGGCAAGGCCCCAAAGCTGATAAATCAACAAGCAACTCAAGAGTACTTGGAGAAAATGAATAAAATGAGGTTTAATGAAGAGCAAAGACTGATACTGAATAAATCTATTTCAATGATGGAAGTGGTTGAGGCCATTCGGAATCTGAAGACTGACAAGGCTCCAGGACTAGACGGGTATACCGCTAGATATTACAAGACTTTGGAACATGAGATTTCAATACCTTTACAAAGTACAATAAATGAAATAGTAAAGGAAGGAATACCAGATACTTGGAAAGAAGCGAATATTGTACTGATTCCTAAAGAAGGCAGAGACTTGACTGATGTGAAAAATTATAGGCCAATATCACTTTTGAATGTAGATTACAAGATTTTTGCTTCAATCCTTGCTGCCAGACTTAAAAAGGTGTTGTCTGATGTTATCAATGAAGATCAGAATGGTTTTTTGCCAAGAAGATCACTGAGAAACAATATCCGAATGGTCTTAAATATAATTGAGTACTATAAAAGGCATAATCACCGGGAAATGGCTATGATATTTCTTGATGCAGAAAAAGCATTCGATGTGGTCAATTGGCCATTTATGATAATGACTTGTAAGCAGATGTTGGCCGGAGGGAAATTTGTCTCATGGATTGAGGCAATTTATAAACAACAACAAGCCAGATTGGTGGTAAATGGTGAGAGAACACAACGGATAGAATTGAAGAGAGGGACTAGACAAGGGTGTCCATTGTCCCCTCTGTTGTTTATTATGACAATGGAAATATTAAACAATGCTATAAGAGAAGACAATGACATTAAAGGAGTTCAAATTAAGAAATAACAATACAAGTTAAAAGCTTTCGCTGATGATTTGGTGATTTTCCTGGAAGATCCTTGTAGATGCATTGGAAAACTGGCTAAAACAATTCACGACTATGGAGAGTTCTCTGGATTTAAGATAAATGTAGAAAAAATAATTTTTTTAAACTAAAAATCTGACAGAGAGAGAAGAGATGGAAATAACACAAAAAATGGGATTTAAGAGAGGACAAAAAGTAAAATATGTGGGTATTTGGATAGGTTAAATGTAATGTCAATAGTGACCAATCACCAAGAATTTCCCAGAACATATCTAACACTGAACTAGTCACTAGTTTAACGCAAAATAGTTTAATGTAAAATAGTAAAAAGGCAGTCTCTAGTTCCTGGAACAGGTAAAAAGCAAAAATATTGTGATGAATACATGAAGTATATGGGGTTTCTTTGTGATGCAATTACTTGAATTCATTGCATCTTTTTAGTTTTGAATGTAAATATATATGCACTATCTATTCACCTTATTATTCCATTGCATTTTAATCCCATTATTGAGCTATTTATTTACAGTTATAATATATAAATTTGAAATAACAGCAACTATATTAATTACAAACATTATGCTAATATGAAGGGTACGATATATAAAAATGGGCTGCCAAGGGATATGCATGTGAAAAAATGTTGAGAACCAGTGTAGCACTCCAATGTACAAAGGTGCTGCAGTATTGGGAAAACAGAAACTGCAGGTAGACATACCTGAATCACACTGTAGTCCACTCCATCCAGTGGCACAGGAACAACCATATGGGTCAGGCAGGCAAAAGGCCAGACCCCTGCAGCCCTGCTCACTACGACACTTCTCCTGGCAATTTCGGCCAAAATGCCCTTTCCTACAAGCTGCAAGGACAGAAAACTCCAGTCATGGATCTGCTGTTGCTTCTGCCATCCAGCCACCAGTGAATGTCCCACGCACTGCTCCTCCATGAACCTCTCTTCCCACAGAATTATGGGCCAGAATAATTCTCCAGAATAATTATTCCACTTTGATGCCACATGTGCCTCTGTGAGTTCTGGCTTCAAGCTCAAGTCAATGTATCTCTGCTTTTATAGAGTACCAACTGATTCTTCTACAGGGCTTCAGGCCATCCTTCTACAACCCCATCCATTGCTGGGGAGTTCCTGTGCCTCAGAGAACTTAGAATTCTATGCTAGAGAGCTCTGGTGAATTTCCCTGAGGTGTAGCACTAGAATTCTCTAGCACAGAATTCTAAGTACCAGTGGCAGCTGGTGACTTCCCTGAATCTACTCTGCAGTTTAGTCTGAGCTTTCAAGGCTTGCCCTCTCCTTGTGCCATATGGTAGAACAAAAAGAGCTTGGAAAAGTTACTTGCTTGGACCCACAACTCTTAGAATCCCCCAGTCAGCATTTGGGGTGCAAAATGAAAATAAATCCAACCTCACAAGCAAAATAGAAATTAGCAGTTCTCTCCTCTCTAAACATAAAGTTTTTGAACACTCTGATGCACATGTGGAGATGTCATATGCTTGTGCTCTGATAGTCTCTTCTCTTCTGGGCACAGCACATGATACATGGAATTCATGTTGACTATATAGTTTTCAGAACTGGATCTCCAGTTTCAGAGGAGAAGAAAGTTTTATCTTTTTGATTCAAGAGGTTTTCACATGTGCCTTGCATGCTTCATATACCTTGCAACAATTTTAAATGGATAACATGAAAACTAGTATGGAAGACATTCCTAAACAATTGTCCCAGCACCCTGAGATATTCTCCCTGGAAAGGAAAAGTCCAAGTCAAACATAACAGATGCTGGCCTGAATATGATCAGAAGTCTCAGGCAAGGTTTTGCTGTTGTGTGTCTTCCAGTTGTTTCTGACTTACACATCCTGAAGGTGAACCTATCATGGTTTTGTTTTTTTGCAAGATTTGTTCAAAGGAGATTTGCCCTTGTCTTCTTTTGAGGCTGAGATGGTATGACTTGCTCAAGATCACCCAGTGGATTTCCACGGCCAAATGGGGATTTGAACTCTTCTCAAAATTGTGGTCTAACATTCAAACTACTATACCAAACTGACTCTCAGCTCAGAAAGGATTTTACCCAGGGATAATGTGGCCCTTATTGGATATGCACAGATAATGCAGAACCTCAGTCCAACATCCAGCTAGTTGCCAGGAATGCTGGAGCTTGTGTCCATCTCAGTTATTCCCAGCCTATGGAGCAGAGGCATCCCTTCCATTTTGAATCCAGCTATGTGGTTTTTCTCTGACCTTTCTCACAGCGGGTGCCCATAAAACCTGGTGGACAGATGCATTCTCCCACAATATGGTGGCAAACACCTCCATTCAGGCAGTCAGGACAGTCTTTGTCACAAGAAGATCCCCATTTCTTGGCTACACAGCCTGGAGAAGGAGAGAGTCAGAGACAAGAGAAAAGTAGAGGGTTCTTCTAGATTGGTCTAAAGAAGCATGAATTCTCACTGTATAGCTCCTTGGGTTCCAACGGGTGTCACCTCCACATTCACTCATTCCATATTTTTGGAGGGCATTTATAGCAATTTTTTGGATCTGCACTAGGATTCTCCCAAAGCTGTTTTTTGGGGGGAGGGGCTGTGGTTTGCTGAGGTAGTGTTATGGTATGAAGGGCTGATATTCTCCTCCCTGAATTTTTTAAAATTCAATTTAATTTCATTGATGCACTATAGTACTATAACTATTTTTTAAAAAAGAAAAAAAAGAGAAGGGAAGGGATCATATTATTCTTATTTGGCACAGAATTGAAAGAAATCCACTTGAAGCTGGGAATAAAATGTTGCAGTTGGTGCTGGGAATTACCAGAATACAATCCAAGAAAACAGAAATGCCATTTGGATTTTTTTTTAAAAAATCCAAGAATTAGACCAACAAATGCTGCAAACTCCCAATACACTAGCCCCATTGGGAGGAGCCCAGAGGTACCCAGGCAGAAGCATGGCACTATGACCAAGGCACGGTCTTCAACAGCCATTATACTCATGGCAGGTTTACACATTGTGTCTGTCATGGGTATTCACTTACGGTGTGTGTGTGAAGGGAAAACTTGCATATATTAGACAGATACCCTAGGCCCGTCCGCTGCTATGAGATAGATAGTGAGGCAGCTGCCTCAAGCAACAGATTTGGGGTGGCACGAAAGGGCAGAAGATGGTTAGTTAATTCATCATTTGGATTTCCACTGCTAGGGATCAAGAAAGATCCTTGCAGAATTTTCTGCTTCATGTGCCAAAAGTAGCTTGCATGGCTTTGGGAACCAGGTGCCTCAATGTTTTTGGACTGCAACTGTGGCCCTTCACACATTTGTGGACTGCCTTTGCCTAAGCTGGCCAGGGCTGAGGGTAGCGCTGGCAAAAATATCTAGAGGGCCATGCTTGCTCACCTCTGTACTGTGAAGAGCGGTAATGGCTGGCGGCTTTATGTCAGTGAGGTAGCGAATCCATTCCAGATTTTATTCTAAAGCTGTTGAAAGCGCTGAACCAAAATTGGTATCTGCACCTTGAATAACTCTTTTAAAATTCAGACAAAAATCCAGAGTGGATTGACCACCTTCTTGACATGGAGCCAGCACCTATCTCTGAAGAAGAGGTGTTTTGGGGCTCACAATACAACTATGCCAGAGGGGATGAAGCTGTTGCCTCAACTCTTCTGTACCATCTTACCTCGCACAATCAGTCTGAAGAAGGCACTTGACAATGGGCTGTCCCCCATGAATGTGGCACTATAAATTCCACCATCAGCTATGGTAACAGTTCGCAAGGTCAGAGTGGACTGACCCTCTGTCACCTCACCCTGGTCCATGGTGTCATGGTAGGTCCCTACAGGGGAGACAGAAAAAGGCAAAGAAAAGCAAGTCATAAGAGCTAAAAACCAAACTTGAAAAAAAACACACCTTAAGATGGGGATCCCAACCCTCTCCAGCCTCAGTATGTAGAGAGGGTTATGGGCTCATGCTTGCAGACCAGGGCCAGCCACTCTAAAAATAGTCAGGCCATGGAAAAATCAAGGAAGCACAAGGCATTCCCTTTCAACTAAGTGCAGAAAAGCTCCATTTGGACTAAAACGTCTAGCATCCCCAGCCAGCCAGGGGATTATGGCAGCTGTAGTTGAAAAGTAACTTTTCCAAGTACAGCCTTGTGTTGATTGGTCAGCATTCATTGTTCTCTGCTGAGGTAACAAGAACTCCTACAGAGGATTGCAGGAGTGTTACAGTTTTATTATTGGGAACGCCAGTCTTCTAGGAGACAACAGAATTTGGAAAGCATGCATCTGTTTGGACTTCAAGTCCCAGGATCTCCCTGGTTTTCTGGGATTTGATGTCCAAAAAGGTAATTGTTCCATGTTCAGTGATAGAGGAGGCTTCTGGAGCAAGGGCAGATCTCATCAGAGCCATCAAGCTGGGGAAGCGGATCACTTGCCATTCCTTTTCCACAAGATGTCTGCATTCTTTGCGTACTTTATCTTGGCAACAAGTTCAGCTTTCTGGTAGAGGCTGACTGTTTGTGTCACCTTTTCTGGGATTAGGTTGGCTGCAGATTCAAAGAGAAATTGGGGGTAAGTTAGATAACAACAGCTTTTCATCCTTACTCACCAGAGGGTTGTGACCTTCTAGTCACTTACGATTCTTTCTTTCTTTTCTTTTCTTTTTTAAAGACTATTCAGACCTGAAACTGGTGTAGGATAAAGATCAAAATTGCTTTAAACAGCCAGTTCCAACCACCCCCTGAAGATTCTGGGACACTGTTTATCATTTTCCCCTCCCTAGTGTGGGAATATTCAGGTTTTTTGGGGGGGGGTCAGATTGGCCACACTTTGCTCCCCTTGATTTCCAGTCTTGATTTCCAGTAAAGTCTTTGTTCTGCTATACCCAATAGCCTCTGTACTATTCAGGCCTTCTAACATACAAAGTTCTCTTTCCTTTTGGTTATTCTTCCTGAGTTCCTTGTTTAAATTACCCGACTCATGGTTCTATTCCAACAGGCTTTTGAGAGCTGAAGGTTTTTAAAGCAAGGGGCAAAAATTCGATTGGGTACTTATGGTATGTCTTCGTAAGTGGACTTATGTCTGTGGAAATTAGAATTGCACAGTTGTGTAATTTCCATATCCGGTAGAGGGCTATTGTTATATTACTTCTTAGCAGAGCTGGCAGAGTGACCATTGTGTAATGGGACTGATGCACAACAGAACTGATGTGCATCCCGCTCCATGTATGTCAGGCACCCTTGCTGTTGTTCTGTTAGTCATCTTCGCAATTCAGTAATGGGGTTCTTAGCACCCCTGTTACATAGTTAGGTATACATAAAGTTACATAACATAATAGATCATATAGGATTCTGGTGAAGGCTTTTACGACTGTACTGTTTTAATTGTATTTTTTTTTGTATTTAATTGTATTTTTTAAAAAAACCTGCTTTTTATGATTTTAATTGTATATTTTAAGTTGTTTTTAGTGTCGTCCATAGCTTAATTCTATTTTAATGCTGATCTTTCATTTATTTCAACTAAGTAAAGGTGGAGTATAAATAAAAATGAAGATGATGATGATAAGGGATTTACCCATATACCTAATGAATGGATATGATCATAGAGGAGAGATAGCCAGTCCCCAGACTAAACCACCTCTCATCCTTGGCTATATTAGCTAGCGCTCATGAGAGATGCAATTCAACCACACCTACAGGGCTAATTACCTATCCTTGTCATTGGGGTATAGAACCTGTTTCATAGAAATACCTATAATGCTGGGTGTGGGGGTGGAAGAAGGAGTTGCATCTTTAGTTCTCCCATTTGCTGCCTGCCTAATTTTGTTTATCATCTTTCTTCAACATGACAACCTGGTGCAACAGCTTTCAGCCATGGAAAACACAGTTCAGGGTGGTGAACAACAAAGTATTTAAAACAGTGGCAGCATGCCCTGTTTCTGGAAAAAAAAAGGGGGGGTGAGGGTGAATTACTTTTTCTGGAAGCCTACAGGAGCGATGACTCATCTACTTAGTTCACAGCCTTCCATTAAAATATTTAACACTTTTCAAAAATAACCACATTTTAGAAGTAGACTTCTAGCCGCTTCCATGTTTTTACATCAAAGTACTTATTACCAGGGCTGACTCTGCTTAACTTCCAAAATCAGACAGGATCTGATGCCTCTAGGATATTTAGACCCTTATAAGTGAATAATACCCCAAGATAAAAGACTGAGTGACATACATTCTCACTTCTTCCTTGTTCTGGTATGTAAACAGGTAAATGGGGAAACAGAAAGATAACTTCATCACATTAGCCTTGGTCTTATCAGTGAGATAATGATCAAGTTCTGAGACATATTACTCTCAAAATATCAATCCCTCTGTTACTCATAAACCAGAGGTGCTTGGCTTCATATCTTATATCTTTTCAATGGGTAACATCCCTCTCTTTTTAGAATGCTTACCATTCATGTTGTTGTGTACATATACTACCCTGGTTTCTTCTGACTGGGTTTTCCCCACACAGTAGATGATGCCCACCAGGTCTGCCCGGGAGAATCCTCGCATCTGTACCTCATTGCTGGTATTCCTGTACATCTGGAACTTGGATCTGGGATGTGTCATGACAATTTTATTGTCTCTGTCAGTGTGGAGGCTGGCATTCCGTTCGCCCGTCACACATGAGAGATAGAAGCTGGTGTATGATGGACTTAGAACATTGGCCATTAGAGTGATATCCAGAATTGCTCCTGCATCAAAAGAACCAAAAGGAAGGGATAAGTCATAGTATCATAAGATTGGAAGAGACTACAAAGAACATTTCATCCAACCCTCTACTATACAGGAATGTACAAAGATGGGCATCCAGTGTCTGTTTAAAGAATTTCAAAGGAGAGTCCACAATTATCTATTCCACTGTTGAACAGCTCTTACCATCAAGAAGTTCTTCCTAACGTTTGGATGGAATCTTTTCTTATATTTGATTCTACCAGTTTGTGTCCTACTCTCTGAAGCAGCAGAAAACAAGCATTCTACATGACATCCCTTCAAATATTTTAAGATGACTATCATATCACCTCTCAGTCTTTTCTTCTTCTGGCCAAGCATATCCAGTTCCCTGAGCCATTCTTCATGAGATTTGATTTTCAAACCTTTTATCATCTTGGTTGCCATTCATGGGCACCTCCCAGCTTGTCAATATCCTTCATCAACTCTGGTGGCCAGCACTGAACACTATATTCCAGGTGAGGCTTGATCAAAGTTGAATAGATTGGTAGTATTACTTCCTTCAGTCTGGACACTATACTGTTGTTGAGGCAGCCTAGAACTGCATTGGTTTTCTTTGTACTGTTGACTCATACTTAACTTGTGCTCTAGTAAAACCCTTATCTCCTTTCCACATGTACAGCTATGTCTCAGTTAACAAAGTAGATGTGTTTTTGGGTATTATTTCTTTAACAGAAAATTTAGTACCAGGTGCAAAAATAACATGAAAATAATACAAATAGTTTCCTACATCATAAAACATAGTAGTTCAACATGTTTCAGCAACCCTTTTATTCAAAACTAACAATATGCAACGTTAAATGACATAACCAGGTCAGGTAAGCCTTGCGTAAGTAAACAGAAGCATTTTGAACCTTTTAGATACCACCTGAAGGCTTCTCCCAAAATGCACCTAGGAATGATTTTTTTCCCCTTCACTAGCCTCTATTTTTCTTTTGGTGATTAAGCTTATAGATCTATGCTTTTTCTAAAAATGATGGGGGTTAGCTATGAGGCAGGTTTATCTTCTCTCCCTTTCTCTCTCTGTTTTGATATTCATGCATAAGTGATTTGGGAGGTGGTTGATGTCTACCTTGCCTGTCATAGGCAGGCACACATAGCAACTGTAGAAACAGCTACAGTAGAATCCCATTCTTTCCCAGCTTAAGTTATTTAGTGCAGAAAGGCTGCTGCAACCACACACTGAAAGTCTGTGTCTCCAACTCTCCTTCACCATCCTGCCAATGCCAATGCTGCTGAACATGTAACAGCTAGACAGAGGACTAGGAGGAGAGTGGGTAGGTGAGCATAGAATTTGTAAAAACGAACTTCATTGTCAGAGGTTTTGTTAACTGAGGTATACCATCATAGATTGGTTATAAATTGGGAGAGGAAATGACGTAAACATAATTCACCCAGTTCAAGTCCCGTTGAGCTTTGGCTCCAGAACAGAGTTGATTCTCTTGAAAAGAAGAGTTTTAAGATGGACCACCAGAACCCAAACACAAACATAGCCTAAAATAGAGGAAGTACCAGTATGGAGGCTATTTTGTGAAGGCCAGCTGCCTGCTAATTATAGCTCAGCCAGTGCTTGAAATAGTTGGAGTAGTTTTTGGTGGTTTGCTAAAGTGGGTGGGAGAGGGGGACCTCTTCCACTGTCTCTTCTTATTTTGAAGCCATGCCCTATGAGGATAGACTTAGAGAGCTGGGTATGTTTAGTCTGCAGAAGAGAAGGCTAAGAGGGGACATGATAGCCATGTTTAAATATTTGAAGGGATGCCATGTAGAGGAAGCAGAGGGCTTGTTTTCTGCCGCTCCAGAGACCAGGACAAGGAGCAATGGATTCAAGCTGCAGGAAAGGAGATTCCACCTGAACCTCAGGAAGAACTTCCTGACAGTCAGGGCTGTCCGGCAGTGGAATGTGCTGCCTCGGAGTGTAGTGGAGTCTCCTTCCTTGGAGGTTTTTAAGCAGAGGCTTGATGGCCATCTGTCAAGAGTGCTTTGAGGGTGTTCCTGCATGGCAGGGGGTTGGACTGGATGGCTCCTGTGGTCTCTTCCAACTCTACATTTCTATGATTCTATGATTCTATGATAACCCCCACTCATCCTCCCTGCAAATTCCAAACCCACTTTGGAAAATCAGCTCCCACTGTCACAACTATTTTTCATGCCTTCACTTCCCTATGCTAGGCAGAAAAGTGTTTCATAAAAAATGTAGACCAGGATTAGTACCTGGTACTATTTTTTCATACAGATGACATGGTTTCAGCATCCCTGTTGATATGTGGATACAACTTTCCAGAAAATATCAAACCTGTCATCATTAATATGGCCCTTTCCACATGTGTGTGGGGGAAACGCCTGAAAACACCCGAAAACGGAGCTTACCGGCAGCTGGGTAAGTCCGTCGCCACGTGGAGCAGCGCGAGCTCGCTGCTTCACATTACTCCGGCATCCCAAATGGTGGCTTCTGGTTGGTGGAGGCTCTCCACCAACCGGAGAAGCTCGCCAGCTGAGAATTCTAAACGCTCTTCTCTAAACTGCAAAGCCAGGATTCCACAGGATGTTGAAAGTGAAATAATAGTACTATAACAGTGTAGTGTGGAAATGCCCCTTAATTTGGAAGTGTCAAAAGAGCCAGTCGTCAGATAATGGTGGTGGCTTCTTGTATTTTACGCAAATACAGGTACTCCAAAATCTGAAAACAATCTGAAATATGAAACACTTCCGGTCCCAAGCATTTCAGATAAGGGATATTCACCCTGTATAGCGTTCATCTAAAATGTCGAGCCAATCAATCCTCTAGTATAGTTAATTACATATCACACAGTTTTTCAGGCATCAAGGGAAGCTGCTAATGTGATTACTCACATGTGGTACATAAAGCCAGGATAAAACTTTTAAAATGACTCTGAGTCCAGGCAATGTGAGATGGTATCTCTGTAACATAAAGCCATGCAACATAATACTACATACTGTCAAATCTGAAAGAAATCTGTGAGCCCAACATCATTTTATGAAGGTACTACTAGCAACACTAAGTGCAATGATGGGCTTTAGCTGTGCACATATAAGATGAAGTGGGCTGTAGTCCATGGAAAAAACATGCTGTGTGCTGGTCTTTTGAGGTGCTATAGAATTCTGTGGGTTTGAGGGGTTGTTTTCTTTTCTTTCTGGGGCTTCTTTTTTCTGCAGTAGGCTAACACAGCTACTCCTTTGGAAGGGAATCCTTTGTAGGCCATTGTAGGTCTCAGATTCAACATTTACTGCTATTCACAGTCTTGTTACAATCATTGGATCATGTTTACAGCTGTTCTTGTTCAAGATTCCTGCTAAAGACTCCTTATCCTATTCCAGGATATTATAGACTATGAAGATCTTCAGCAGCTCACCCCCACCCCCATTTTCAAGGCTGTTTTACAAGTAATACTCAGAGCCCAAGCACTAGGAGTGTGCCTTTTACAGCAGGCCCAGACGCATGTAGTGTGATTGAGGCCATTAGACAGCTTGCGGGCCCCCATGAAGCCCTCCCATTCCTCTTCCTGCTCTGAAAGAATTTCATCAGTGTTGCCATATCCCACTTCCTCAAATCTGGCCATCTAATTTATTTAACTGTGCAAATCAATCTAATTTGCATTCTAATTATATGAAATCATCATGTTGTTGCATTTTTCTTTCTTCCAATATATTTCAACATTCATCCTGTTTTTACAGGTAACACTGATTTTAGAGAACCAACACAGTAATGTTTGAAGTTCATTATTAAGAACAGGGAGACCCAGAGTCAAATGTCTTCTTGGTCTTCTTATAAGTTACCATGTGGTCTTAGCCCACCACTAGCAAACCCCAATCAACCTGCTTTGTGGACCACTTGCTTCTTACACTCCACCACTTGCACCATTCAACTCATCTCGCAATGCTTGTCCCCCTTGCTTCTTTCATGCCACCACTGGTGTTTCTCCCTCCCTCAGACTATCACTGGCACTATTCAGCAATCTTCCCTCCTCTTTCCTTTGCATCCTTGCAATGTGCCTCTCTTTAGATGCTGCTTCTGCTGGCACTCATTCTCTTTCCCCCAAACTCCCTTCCTTCCTTTACTCTTGCTTCTTGCACTCTGCCACTCAGATGGCTCACTCTCCTTTCCCTCCTGCTTCCACCCTCACCTCACCCTTCCATTGCTTCTTGCACTTTGTGGCTTGCGCTGCTTATTCTCCCTTCCTGCATACTTGAAAGGCAGGGGCAGACTTGTTTCTCCAGGAACAATTTCATAGAAAGGTACCTCTACATTTTACCCCTTATTTCAGCTTCTAAAAGGGCTAGAGATTTAGATCATTTCTGCACTATGGCACCATCCTGGCATAGGGACATGTTGAAACCAGGTTGCGACATGTGCTACCGCATGACATCAGTGTGGTCTCGCTCCTGTTGCAACCCCAGCTGTTGCAATTGCACATTATACTATTACCAGAAAAAAAAGTGGTAATAGGCCCCTTTTGTACAACGATCGCATCGGCTGGGGCAGTGCAGAAAGGGCAGGAGTGCTATCTAGGCCCTTCCTTCCTCAGTGCAGCACAGGAAGAGGCCAGCTGCACTGTGGAAGGAAGGAGGATGGTAGCAATCGAGACATGCTCCCATCCCAGCAAAGGCAGTGTCAGGCTGGCCCCAGGACATTGTGGGATGCAGATAAGGTGCAGGAAGGGCTTTACTTTAAAAAGAGAAATGAAAGCGTGGAACTTGGGCTAGGTGACGGTCCAAACAGTTATCAGTTTGGAAGGTCCAAACAGTTATCAGTTTAAAACTGGCCTGATAAAACTGGCCAAACTAAAGTATGGCATCTTCAGCCAAAAAATCTTTTCTGCTCCTGGAGGAGGACGCAACTCCCTTCCACCCCACCACTCCCAAATCAGAACTAGTAATTGATGTCTAGCTATTTCTGATTTGCTTTTTTTTTTTAGTTGTAATTTCTGGTACTGGGGATACAAATTTGGACTAGCCCCCTTCCCACACAACCCCATTAGTACAATGAGAAAAGCTGAGCTAAACTGACAACAGTGGTTGCAAGTATACAAATGTCCATATATCAATACAGTAATAGTCCACATCTATTGAAATTTGCTAGAGTCAATAGAAAGCTGTGTGAAAAGGAAAACAAAAGTTAAGATGAAGTTGCTGACTGCTTCTCTACATGAGAATGCATTTGCAAATGTAAACTAGGATTCGTATTTTGAGAGACAGAGATTTGTGCTTGCCTATCCATTTCTGAGTTTCTTGCACACAGGCAGGAGGAAAGAGCAACTACTGGGAGAAATAGAGCAGCATCATATTCAGGGATGATGATCCTAGGGACAATGGGAGCTTGTGCTGATGGTGGTAGAATTTATAAGCCCAGAATATGAGCAAGAGTCTAAGTTTTTCAGGTCTCTGTCTTTCATGCACAAAACCCAGCCCAAATACCCAGTTTTTCAAGATATAAGAGTTATACAGTGTGCCTTCTGGTATGACCTCTGCACATGCAAATGCAAGGTCATGCAAAGCGTCTCTCCCATTATAGTCAATGGATGCAGCAGGCGCGCACCCACACAGGCACAGGGGTGCACATGTTGTACCCATTGACCAGAATGGGATGTAACACCTGCATTTTTTTCTTTTTCATGGTGGTTCTTGGAATGGAACCCCTGAATATATGGAGGGCACATTGTATAATGTTTGCAGCCACATTGATTCATTAGAACAAACACAATGAAAATATCAAGAGAATATTTGATGTTTTAGGTCCTATATTAGGAATAGCTAAAGTTACAGAATAATTAAAATTCTAGGATTTTTCTTCAGGCTGGACACTGTGTTAAATGACAAATGCAAAAGGAGGAGGGGGCACATTAGACCCAGAGTGGGCCATATTATAATGTTGAATATGTACAAATCTTAATGTCATAATTAAAAGAGAAAAATACATTGAGATTATGTATATAGATGGGACTGGATATGTATGATAGGGGCCCCATTTTATATGTAGGTATGAGCAGGAGGAACTGCCCTCTAGGGAGGGAAGGAGAGAGAGAGGGAAAGGCAGAGACAGGCAGACAGACTAACCAACAGTTAGAAGTCACTGTTAGAAAAAGTGATGATTTATCATTTGTATTGTAACCTGCTCTACAATTCTTTAAAAAATTAGGTTGGAATAATATTAGTAATAAAAACAGTAAGAATTCTCAACCTCAGTTCCCATCAGTAAAATGGAACTATATAATACTAACAGTATAATGTTATATGAAAATATATCTTCTAGCTGGGAGAGGATACAAAGGGGGTGGGCATGATTCCCTTGTGGTTATACTATTGAAGAAGAAGAAAAAAGAAACTCCTGGGAACACATACTGAACCTATTATGTAGAATTACATTCCAAAATACTAGCCCTGGAAATATACTGAGGAAGAGGATCTTTTCTTATAGTGGAGGGAGGTCTGGGATCTGGAGCTAAATGAAAATTCAACAGCTAAGTGTCACATTCTGAGAAGAGTAATTAGGACAGACATGTTCACTGACTTTTGGCAGCCATCCACTATCTGTGTGGAAATTGCATCTGATATCTCCAAGCCACTGGGGTTCCAGCATAAATATTAGGAAGATTTGTTAAAAGATCTTTGATACATTATGTTTTGGATATTGAAGATTCAGGATTGTTAGTTAATAAGAGATGAAGGTGGGGGAGACTGTGCTGGAAAACTGATTGTACCTTGTTTTTTGGACTATAATAGTCCCCCCCACATATTTATATGCTGCATTTACATTTATCATTTTATATCATATGTTGTTGAAGTAAACTTAAAAAAAATTAAAATATTGCAACGTTTTTATGGAAATGAATACACTAAATACTACAAAACACTTTGAATACTAGCCAGAGTGTTATAAAACTTGTCAATAAACATAGTTCCTTCATATCTCTGTGTGTGTGTGTGCGTGCGTGCATGCGCACACACACTGTATAATGTTTGCAGCCACAGTGATTCATCTTCAGGAGATGAAGATTTGAATCAGTCATGGAAAGCCACTGGGTGACCTTGGGCAAGCCAACCTCTTATCTTCCTCTGAATAAATCATGAGGTCAGAGTCAACTTGAAGGCACATGACATCAAAATCCTCCCAACAGGAAGAATGACCAGAAACACAATTACCTTTAGTTCTAGTCTCCATGCGCATACACCTAGATGGTCCACCTGTTTTCTATTTAGTGATCAAATCCAGGTGAATCAAAAGTAAAAGATACTGCAGCAATAAAACCAATCTCTATCAACTGTTTCTACCACTCCCTAGATTCTCAGGCTTTCTGAGCCATGCAGGGTTTTGTATTTTGATCTCTTGATCATTATTATGTTAAAGTACTACTATTGCTATTACTAAAATGCAGCAGCAAAGAGCAGTTATTTTGATTGTAACTACAGACTGAAAGTGAAATTGTTTAATGGTTTCTGTTGTGCCATTTTCCCATCTCAGCCCCTCTCTCCTTTCATATGCACTGCTGTTTGCTGTTCAGAAGATGAAAAAAATACGTAACAGCAGCCAGGTGTGGAAGGGCATTTAGACTGGAGGAAACTGCACCAAGAGAAAATACCACCAATGTTAACAAATTGGCAGCTCCATCATTCCTGTCTTATATTTACACTCAAGCATTTCCCATCAGACTATTGTTTGTTGTTGTGTGCCTTCAAGTCATTTCCAACTTATGGTGACCCCCAAGGTGACACTGTCACAGGATTTTCTGGGGAGTGTGGTTGATGCACCCCACCTCTTTAGTTGTGGACACAGTATGTCACTTTAGGTGATACTACAATATTCTGAATACTATGAGACAAATATAATGCAGAGTGCGATTTTTTCGTGGCAGCAGCTTGTCTACTGCGGACTGTAATTTGGAGCCTTTTGTACTGACAAATGCCATTACAATATTTGATCACATGCCTTGTTTTCTGTAGTCTGAATTAATCAAGTAATTGAATGTATATTTATTGCTGACAATGTTAGACTTGGTTTTTACTGTCTATACCTGATTGTACAATGTACTGGGCAATATTTTGCATTTTATACTTTTGTATTTTTTTTTTAAATAAAACTGGTAACACAAATAAATATGTGCCAGATAGTGCTCTGCCTGTTGTTTTTTCCCTAGCACAAGAGGAAGTCTTTATCTAATACATAAAAACAATATTATTCTTCTGTCTACCCATTCAACATAGTTTGAAAAACAAACAACTAACCTACTAGCTAAAATATTTATCCTTGTATTTGTCTGAATTTGGAAAGGAAACTGGAGATAGTTTTAATGACCAGACAATCCATGAACAGCTTTTGGGCTTCTTCAGATGTGGTAACATTTCTTCACTGTAATTATGACATCTGAGCACTTGCACAGGTATAGCAAAATGAAAATTTGGGAAGGATATTACTTTGGACTACAACTCCCAGAATCCTCCAGGTGGCATGGACAAAAAAGTAACATTTTTAATCTCAAATCAAAATATGCATTTGTAATTACTCCATGTGTCTCAATCATCTACATGTCAGTTTTGCATTATTTCCTGCTTAAAAATCTAGAAATCCTTCAGGGGTTGAAATTCTGTTGTTATTACTCTAAGAAATGCTTTTAATTGCATACTGTATATTTTGGAATGCAGCCTTATGCTGTAACATTGTTACATTCTCTCTTTGTGATGTTTGTATGGATGCCTGCAGGCTTACAACCTTTTATTCAACTTTCTTAAATAATTATGAGAACTTAATGTCATTTTTTTTGGAAATATCTTGAATATATTGCGATGCTCTACAGAAAGGGCTTGGTCTTCTGCCATTTCATTTGTATTTAAATTCTCTGCCCTAGTAGATAAATATGCTTTACATAAGAGTGGCCCAAAATATGCTCAAATCCACTATACCACACTGGCTCTTAGGAACTATAGAATGTTAAAATCTCTGCAAAACTTGATTGGCCATAAGTGAGAGAAGTAACATTTTTACAGTACGAACATACATTAAAGGCTACAATGTCTCCATCTTTCCTTTTTCATCTCTCTTAAAATTGGCAACAGCATGGCAGCTCTTCCTTTTACTCAAGCATGTGTTTGGTTTTCATCACAAATGGTTGCAGGAATCATCTTGGAAAATCCATTGCTCAGGAAATACCATTGAGCTAACTAGCACGATGGAGAGTGGTTTTCTTCCAGGCTTTACCCATGTCACACCATGTCTGACTGGCCTGATTCAATTGTTGTGAATTCCAGTATGAAACAAACTGATCTGATCAGTGTCTTCTGGACTAAAGAGGTCAGAACTACCAGCTCATGCACTTCCTAGTGTGGTTCCTGGCTCAATGACCAAATCCAAATTATGCTTAGAAATATGTATTTTAAGAAAATATATTTCAAAATAAACTTACTAAATATTTTAAACATATATTTCTATGAAGGATTCTCACAAGTGAGGATGTGGAAACAGGACAGAATGGATGCATGAAAAAAACAGATGTGAAATTATACATGCATCCATAATGATAGCTTCACATGGATTTAATATTAGTTGGAACAGATGCAGAGGGTGTGGCAGAAGCAGCCCATTAGTCTGTGCATTATAGCCTTCTCTCTCATAATGCTTAAAATCAGTTTCATATTATTCACCATTTTGCAGATGAAAGTTGGGATGCATGCATCCAAGCATCATCAGAATGTGATCAAGATAGCAAAAGTTATTAATGAGGAAGTAGACTCAGGCTAGGAGACGATACAACAGCTAGTTTTTTCCTGAGCCTATTGGGAAGGGAAGACTCCCATCACCTCTTCTCTTCCTCCTCCCCATGGGTTCATAGAGGACCTGTACTTTGAACTCAATTTGCAACAGCTGAAGTTAGCTGATGACAAAGGGGGAAAGTGGGAGGAAGAGGGAGAAACTGGGACATTTTGAAAGCAGCTGAAAAAGTGGGGCAACAGAGGATTCATTTGGACTATCACTGCCAAATTAGGACAGTTAGAGGGCGTGCAGGTTTTGGAGTAACCTCAGATGGATCAATGCAGAGCTTAGCCAAAATATTGGCTAGGCCAGTGGACCCAGCTTAAAAACAGGTCTTGGTGCTGGTAATAGGAATGGATTAAGGCACAATGTTCAGAAAGCAAGATCTGTATCTTGCAGTGTTACTTATACATCCCCTCATGGCAACTGTTGTAATTTTCACTGGGGTTCTACAGCTTTCAAGTTAAAATAGTAGGCAGAGCGGTTTTATGGACTACCACCTCTGAATCAGAGGTAGCATAATGCACATTTGTTGTTGTTGTTCATCTTCAAGTTGTTTCTGGCTTATAGCAACCCTATCATGGGGTTCTGAGGGGCTGAGAGTGTGTTATGAGCCAGTAATCAAATCCTGATCTCCAGGATCGTAGTCCAGTGCTCAGACTACTACACCACACTGGCTATCACATGGATAATTTTAATTAGGGGTTCCTAGAGGGCAGCATCCTGCCCTGAAATCCCAAACCTCCAGAATTTTCCTAAAGGGAAGTTTGATCACACCACAGATTCTATGGCTACCTCCTCCAGACCCCCCTTGAGGTTCCATTTTCTCTGCCATCAGAAACTTTACCAGGGTGGTGAAAATACAGCACGTGGACTGCATGTGACCCTCAAGCCTTTTGGGAACCTTTCTTCCTGCCTTCTCTTTTTTAAAAAAGCTAGCATTACAATTTATAACTGAAATTTAACAGCAAACTACTAAATGCATGATAGCATATGAGTAAAGGAACTACATAGACTATAATTAATAGAATAAATACAAGGTGATAGTTGTGGTGGTACAAAGGCCTTTTTGTTTTCCCAGGATTTTTTTTCTTTTTTTACTTTTTTACTTTTCCAGGTTTAAAAGTTTCTCACTGACCTTTGCACTGCTCTTGTCCTCAGTTGTTGGTTCTACCTTTAGCTTTATTCTGTGGCTGCCTTATGCATTTGACATTATATCTCATTATAGTTGCATCTTTCATGGCCTTAACTATGTATTTGGAATTATCAACTGAGCTTCAGGTATAGGGCAGCAAAAAAAAAAAGTCAATATAAAAGTTAAGAAATAAATAAGGAGAAATGGCTTTACCTGCCAGCTGCAAGAAGAGACTTAGAAGGCAAATCCTGTCCAATTCCATTTTCCAGAATGTGCTCAATGTCAGGAGAACTCAGGCATCACTGATCCTGAAGAGGAAAAATTTTAACAGGGAATATTTGTCATTTTGCATTTACATCATCCATCTTCCACACTTGGTACTCCTGTGTCCTCCAATGTTTTGCAAGAGCTGAAAGGAAGATTACACCAGACTAAAAAGGAGTGGGGATAAGTTTCTTTTGCTTGAATTAAGAGTAAACATTCTTGGCTTGTTCCATCAGAGACCTCCACAAAATGTCTTCTCTGAAGAGCTTCATGGAGAGAAACTCAGGAAAAGAAAAAGTAGCTCCACTCTAGCCAGTAAGAAGAACTGGGTTTCTGTGCAAAGAAGTCCAATTGCTCAGGAATTCACTGTGATACTTCAGAAAGACCTTTCCGCCCTTCTGAGCCCTACATTTCCTGTCCTGCGTAGCCTCACAGGGGATTTGGCCCTGCTGTTTCTTCCATGTTGAGCCTGGAGATGGGAACAAAAGAAAAAAATCTGGGCAGTTCAGGAATGGATTAAGAGTGGGAATGGACTGGGCAGGATATGAGCTGTTAGAGTCTTCTTGGCTAGGGTTCAGCCAGGGTGGGAATGGAGGCTGTTGGGGGGAGGGATACCTAGAGGTCCGTGCCAACAGCACTGCAATGACATGAAATCCTGTTTCCCATACAGCGTTTCCTGCTCTCCACCCATTGTTCCTTGTGTATCTCTGGCTCTTGCAGGAGGGAGCAGCTCGAGAGATGACTGGATTGAGATACCAACTAAGACAGAGGGCAGGAATGAAAGAAGGCTACAGGGTTCTGATTTTCCAGACTGAAGGCTGAGAGACAGCTGTAAAAGAGAGCCAGTTTACTGTGAGGAGCCCTTGTCCCTAAATCACTAGCTGCCAGGAATAAACCTGGGCTTAAAACTTATGAGGAAAGATGACACAAAGAGAACTCTACTGTTGATTAACCTAAAACCCACCGAACTGTTAACTGCATGTCAGCTGAATAATGCAGGATGGCTTATACGAAGGAACGACCTAACTGCATTAGTCTGGTTATAAAGCTGTACATATAAATAGATGGTAGTGCATCAAATGATGTATGAATTAAATTGTATCCACATATGCATTTGCGTGGAACCTTATTTGGGCCAGTGTACCTAGCCCTTGGCACTCAGGTTTGGAATAGAGCTATTTCCTTGCATTTACTTTTCTAGTATAGTAAAAGACTTGCTCTGTGAGACCCTGATTTGACCAGAGCCTATGTGTCAAACGCAAGGTCCATGGGCCAAATCTGGCCCGCTAGGCAATTTTATGTGGCCCTCACACCTCTCCTGCACCTGTGGCACTCCCCCCACCTGGTGAGCCTGATCCCCACATTATGGGCCCCTGGCTGCTGAAGAGGAGCCCAGCAGCCAGCACTCGCAATCTGCTTCTACTTCTGACTGCTCCTCTGCCCAAGTCTCACCATCAGAGCATTGCTGTGGGTTACCTTGGCAACACTCTGTGTGGCTCATGAGAGCTGGACAGAGGAGCAGTCAGAAGTAGAAATAGATTCTGGCTGCTGGGCCCCTGTTCAGAATACTGGTAGCCAGGTGTCTGCTATGTGGGGATTGGGCTCACCAGGTCAGAGAGGGGCAGGGAGGCAGAAAAAGCCACAGGGGAGGGGGGCAAAAAGAGGCACAGAGAGGATCTGGGGGCTTAAAGAGGCACAGAGAGGGTTTCAACTGGGATCAAAAAGTTAATCAGAGTTATTGTAACAAACAGTGCTTGGTAATATTTGTCTGATGATTAAAAAATAACTGTTTTTAAAACTCATTTTTCAATGAGTTGTGCAATAGTTGTACACTTGAATATCCACTCGCCATTATTTTTCTGAGACTTCTAGTTTCAAAGCTAGTTATTACTAAAACCAGTAATACTTGAATGCAGAGGTGATTATTTAAAATAATAAAAGAGTACATACAGTTACATAGTCTTACAGGTATAACCAGCTCTTTGAGGACAACCATAATGCTGATGCGGCCCAAGATGAAACTGAGTTCGACACCACCGGACTAGAGATACACAGGACCAAACTGAGGGAGGGTCTTTAGAGAAAACAATAGCAGTTGCCTGTCTGGGTAAACATGTTTGAGGAGAAGTCTAAAGTAGTTGCCAAACCATTTATGCTTAGCCAGATTTCACTTCCACAAATTGCAAATTACAAATCATCAGTGCAGTCACAACATTGCTTATCTGAACTGCTGCACACAATAGATAATGACCCTTCTTGGGCACAGCATTGCAAAGGTCTAAACATTGTCTACCTCCTTTAGCTCTCAAAAGTCGGAGCACCAGCTCACATGTTCTGACGGTGAAATCAGAATCTCCACGAATCCCATCTGCATATTGTCACAACTCATGACCTTCCCAAATAGGGTTTATATGCCGAGGAATTTTGTGAACAAGGGAAGTGCTCCTACCTTGCCATGCATCAACTGCCTGTTAATTCCAATAGATATCAAAGATGCTTCTTTAATGATATAACCTTAGATGTGAGTTTAGCCTGAGGAACACAACCATCACTCAGAGCAGCTTCCAGACAAACTTTAGGGCTACTGGGAAAAAAGGCAGATATGGACTGGGTGGCCTGGCACAGTCTGAGACCATAAGTTATCCCTCTGGAAATCTAAAGCAAGCACAGGCAGGAACGGGAAATTCATTCATTGTTTCCGACTATTGACATGGAATGCAGGAAATCAGGTGCCCTTGTGGAGCAGTGGCATGGTTGAAATACAGCAGGCCAGGCTCCATCTCACCACTGCCAGTTCTGCCATTTGCTTGCCTTTAGCAGCTCTACCATGATAATTCACTGTCTGGTGGAGCACAGAACAACATTACGCATTCCTTAAAGAGATCCCCACACCAGCCCAATGTATTAGGCATCTGCCATAGAACACAAAGCAAGTGGGAGCAGGGTATAGAAAGCTACTTTTAAAAAGTACTTCATACCTTATTATAGTATTCTTTTAAAAGGAATTCCTTTTCACTGCTTATTCAATTATTTTTTAAAAGTAGCCTTTTGTGTTTTCTTGACTGTTTTTCTACCATCACATCACCCTCAACTTATGGCAAATCTGTCATCAACAGCTCCACTCAAGTCTAACAAACTTAGGGCTGTCGTTTTCTTAATCACGTCTATCCATCTGCAATCCAGTGTTCCTCTTTTTCTATTGCCTTCGACCTTGCCAAGCATTGTTATCTTTTCTAGTGAATCACATCTTCTCATTATATGTCCAAAATACAACAGTCTCAGTTTAGTCATCTTGGCTCCTACAAAGACTTTAGGCTTGATTTGGTCTAGGAGACATTCATCTGTCTTTTTGGCAGTCCAGGATATCCACAGAATCTTCTCCAGAAGCATGAGATTATTCTCTTCTTATCAGTTTTTTCACTGCCCAGCTTTCACAACCAAACATAGAAATTGAAAAGAAATGGCGTGGACAATCTTGACTTTGGTATTCAATGATACATCTTTACATTTGAGGATCTTGCCTAGTTCCTTAATAAGCACCATTATCTGTTGCATTTATATGCTGAACATAACATACAGAAAGCTGGGTTAGACTCTGAGAAGGAGGCGTGAAAATTGGGAGAAGGAACATTAATAATTTGTAGATAAACAAAAAAATGGCCACAGGTGATTTATGGAACTTTAAAGTAGAAAATAAAAACATTGAGATAGTTACAAATTTCCTATACCTTGGCTCAGTAATTAATGAAATGGAGTCTGTAGTCAAGATATCAGAAGACTAGGATTTGGAAGGGCAGAATTCTGAGTATCACTTTGCTTGCATAGGAGATTAATACAATGGTCCTATGGTTACTGCAATCCATGGTATCCCCTTTCTTGGGGATTGGAATGTATATTAAGGGTTTCCAATGTGTGGAACATTCTTTTGCTTTTCATATTTATTGACAGATTTTAGTTACAATTTGAGTGGATTCTGTCTCTGTTGCTTGCAACAGTTCTATTGGTATGCCATCTGTTCCTGATGATTTATTTCTCCTAAGTGCTTTGAGTTCAGCTTCCATGTTATTTTTTAACATGTTGGATTCATCTTCAAATGGTTCTTCCTTGAATGAATCTGAAAGCCTTTCATTTCTTTTATATAGTTCTTCAGTGTATTGTTTCCATCGTCTTTTTATTTCTACTTGGTGATGTAATATGTTCCCCTGTAGGTCATAGAGATCCCCACTCTTTGAATTTTCAGATCTTAGGGAGGAGGTCTCTTGTTCTTTTTGTTGTGTTCTTCTATTTCTCTGTATTGATTGCTATACTAGTTCCCTTTTTCCCTGAACACAAATCACTGAACAGTTGCATTTAGGGTTCTGATCCTATTTCTGTCCCCTTTTACTTTGCTTCTCATTTGTCCTTAACTGCTTGAAGAGTTTCATCTATCGTTCAATGGAGCATTTCTTTCTAGCTGGCTGGATACATTGTCTTTTTGAATTCTTCTCTGGCTTGAGTCCAGAGTTCCACAAATCTATTTTTACCTTATTTTTTGAATTTTAAGGGATGTTCTTCAGGTTGCATTTTGGTACAATGATTGATTTAGTGTTCTTTTTTAGCTTTAGTCTAAGTGTGGATATCAGCAGTTTATGGTCTGCATCACAGTCTGCTCCTGGTCTTGTTTTTGCAGAGGTAATGGAGCATCTTCTGCTTTTGATTATGTAGTCTATTTGGTTTCTATATCCATGTATATAGTTGCCTCTTTAGTTGCTTGAAAAACGTGTTTGTAATGAACAAACTGTTGGCATCACAAAATTCAGTCAGTTGCTCACTGCTTCATTTCTTGATCCTAGGTCAAATTCTCCTACAACGTTCAGTTCTGTTATGTTTCCTATTTTTGTGTGCCAATTATCCACAATTACCAAGATGTCCTGTATGATCAATTTCCTCCTGGATTCCAGCACAGAATCTTTCAGTTTCTTCTTCTTCTGACTCTGTAGCTAGAGCATAAACTTGGATTATGGTTATATTGATTATTGATATATTGATGGTTATATTGATATATGGTTTTCTGGAGTCTTATTGATGTTATTCAGAGACACTTTGAATTAATCCCTTGACCGCTTTTGCTACATCTCTCCCCACTATTATAGCCATACCATTTCTTTTTAGATTTTCATTTCCTGAGTAAAACATTGTGTGATTATCTGACTCCATATGTCCCATTCCTGTCTACTTTAGCTCGCTCATCCTGAGTACTGCAATGTTTATACGTTTTATTTCTTCTTTTACAATGTCTTGCTTCCCCGATTCATGTTTCTCACATTCTGTGTTCTTATATACTGCACAGCTTTGGACTTTCCTTTCACCACTGGGGCATGTCAAGATGAAAGTCCTTTCAGCTTGAATCCAGTTGCATCACTAGCCACAGCACTACTCAAACCTGTCTTCTCCTCTTCACAAGCAGCTTGTTGAATGCTTTCCAATCTGCAAGTTTCAACTTCTGGCATGATTTTTTGTTTCATTTCGGATTGTCTTATTTTAGGATTTTCAAGGTAGAAGGCTTCAGGAGTGGCTTACCTTTGCCTTCTGTGCAGAACTAGCAAATGTTAGCAATCATGCTACTGCTCTTATCTCTGAGAGATCCCCTGCCAGTGTCACCCCACCATCACTGCTGCTGCCCAGTAGTTGTTTGACACATTTAGTCTGGCTCCTCAGCAAAAGCCTGTCTGATATGGAAAATGCTACCAGGAGCACTGCTACTGTCAGCATAGCCTTTTCTCTCACAGGAGCACACAATCCCACCATCACGTGTTGTGGTGAGCTGGGGTGACATAAAATGGATAAAAACATTTGAAACATTAAATACATCACTGAAACACATTTCAAAATCAGCCAAAAATTTTTTCCTCTTTAAAAATGGTTCTAAAATCACAGAAATTAAAAACAAAAAACCTATTGAAAATAGTCAGAGCAGCCACCAATAATTTTAAGGACTGAAAGTCACAGAAATAACACCACTTTAGCTACCCATTAAAAACTCAGACGAGGTTGAGCCAAACTGATCTCTTTTGGGAGAGAATTCCACATTCGAGGTGCTGTTACAAGGAAAGCCTTATTAAAGGATGCTCATGACAATGCAAAGCATTGGCATTTTAGAATATGTCCCTTTGTGTTGTTGTGTGCTTTCAAGTCATTTCTAACTTATGGCGACCGTAAGGCAAACTTATCATGGGGTATTCTTGGCAGAATTTGTTCAGAGGGGGATTGCTCTTGCCTTCCGCTGAGGCTGAGAGAGTGTGACTCACCCAAGGTCACCCCAGTGGGTTTCCATGGCCAAGCAAGGTTTCGAACCCTGGTGTTCCAGTGTCTTAGTTCAACACTCAAAGCACTACCACATGCTTGCTGTCCCCATTACGTTAAGTGAGGCTTACTCCCTGTCAAGCGTAGCACTGGAGGATTATTTGAAAATAGAAGGAAATGTTTGAGTTAAAACAAAATCATTTCCATTTAAGGTTGCAAACCAATGCCCAATCTACATGGGAAAAAATCCTAAGGAATGCAATTCCAAGCATGCATAGGGCCCAGATCTGAGCTAACTTTTCTGGGGCAAATTAATAAATTGCTTAACAATTAATAGGGGCCAAATGGCATATATCCACATTTTCTGATAAACTTAATGTGAAATTCTTGTTCTTCTAATAAAAACATGGCTCTTGTTATACCATTTGGAAAAATCAGAAATTAAAGCAAAATCACAGCAAATTTGAAAATCCTTCTGAATAGCCCCCTTTCATTGCATGCTGACTGATATATAACGGAATTCTTTCTGCTTTGCAAATGACCACCCATGTAGCTTACATGATGATCATCCTATTTTGCTTAACTTGTTCCTTATTCTAAGGGAGTCTTGTACAACCTGAATTAAAGTTTATATAAATTTCCTCCAGCCAAGACAGCATTCTAATCAGACCCATTTCTTGTCAGCTTACCTTTTCTCCTTCTTATTTAACCCTGATTATCACTTCAGTCCTGGTATTTTAGATTAGAAATCAGGCAAATATTTTAATTAGTAATTAATGTTCCTAAGGGGGGAAAAAAAAACAATTAGGAAAAAAAAAGATAGAGTTCTCTGGCCTAGAAAAAGCCAATCCTCCCTCCTTCTGATGTCGCTGAAGAACAGTGGAAACAGCTGGAGCAAGATGAAGTAGAGGTGGTAGAAGGTCTGACCAGAGGCTAGTTATCTGGAAAGTATCAAGACATCTCTTGCTTATCTCCAGATGTCTCTTAATCACAATACTTATTCAGGTTGGAGCCAGACAGAATGAGAAGTCATGCTATAAAGTAATGAGATGAATATATTATCATTGCAGAATACTAATTAAAAAAAAATTCAGACTAGAGGAAATATTTTGGAAGTTCAGTCTCATCACTGCAATCTGCGTAACTGAGTTGCTGTGAAAGCAAAGACAAGCTGCTGTTACTACGGTTCAGGCCTACCCAGTGATAGCACTAGATATCTCATTTTGATATCAAATCCATTTGGCCTTCCTCTGCCACCCCGCTCCATGTGTTTGCGAGGCCTCCAGACAAGCACGTACCCAGGCGCAGCTGGTATGTGTTGGACATTCCATTGTCCACCTAGGCTGGCAGAACAAAGCCACTCCGTTGCTTCGGGGACCTCTCATGTAGACACCTCTTGCTTAAGCGCGACTCTAAACAAAGACGCCCGGCCTATAGCTGATAGTCTGACAATGCCAAGCTATTTGCATACTGGCTATACTATTGTTACATCTGCGCTAAGCCGATCATGTTAAACTTGACCTTTCCCAAAGCTTTGTTCCGCTCCAAACTCGCATTGTTCTCACCAAGTATGGCATGGCCTGTGGGCACAATTCACCCTATAAAAACTCCCCGATTCCGCCCCATCAGATCGCTCCTGAGTTTCATCCAGCCTTGCTGCCATTTTGTCCAGCGAGTTCCCCTCAGCCTCCATGCTGAGTTTCTTCCTGACCATCTTCAGTTTCTTCAGGACTACGAGAAAAGGTGTCGTCTCACCCATTTCCCCTGAAATTCCCATTTCTAATTCCTCAAGTTAGCTGTGTGTGCTTGTGGTGTCTTCACTGTTTGTTTGTCCTTTAATAAAGATATCATTTTTGCTATTTTTAAAACTGTCTGACTGCTCGACTGACCTGACCCCGTAGACATTGGGTTACAAGATCCCTGCTAAGTTACCCTGCCTCTCACTAGCTTAAGAGAGTGCTCCAGTTAATTTCCCCAACTTGTGTTTGTGTTTGGTTATTTGGGCGCCCCTCCTGGGACCCCCAGAGAACAGGGTAACACTGCCCTACTGTATTTATGGAAAGCCAATTGCCAGAACCAGTATGGTCTAGTGGTTTGAGTGCTGGACTACAATTCTGGAGACCAGCATTTGATTCTCCTTGGCCATGGAAATCCACTGGGTGACCTAAGTCATATTCTCTCAGCCTCAGAGGAAGCAAGGGCAACCCCCTCTGAACAAATCTTGCCAAGAAAACCACATTATAGGTTCACCATAGATCGGAAACCACATGAATGCATACAAAAAAAAAAATTGTTTGAGGATTTAAGCCTCACATATCAGGACTTAAGCCTCATATATCAGATTCTAGCTTTCCCTAATCAATTAGCAGATGAATCATGTTTTTGCACGTGTATTGCCCAGCACTTGAAGGCTTCAGTTAATTTGCTACAATGCACAGGAGAACTTGGAGATATATGACAAGCCAAAGATAATACATGCATTGTGCTATTTCCTGACTTTCTTAAGGAGAGTGCTGATAAGAGGTATGATTCTTCTAACTCCTATAAACTGGCAAAGGGAAATAAAATCTACTTGCAGTAGAAAGAGAAGCCATACTCCAGGGCTATGGAATAAATCTGGCCCATCACAAACAGCAAACTGGTTTTTTAACCCTATGTCTCTGCTAAGGAGTCACAGAAAGAAACCAGGAGTATAACAGGCAGCTTGCCAGCCAGTACTTTGCCAGTCCCTGCCCAGTTATGGCAAGGCAGCCTGATGTGTGACAAGTGCTGCAGTTGCCCAGACCTGCAGGGTAACCCATCCCAGTCCATCCTTCCATCCATCCCAGTCCATCCTCCAGAGTTGCTTTCTGTCCATTTATGGAGCTCCTTGTTCTGGTCAGCTCAGTTTGGCCTCCCTTCCCTGCACTCAGATATGTTGCTGTTGTGTGCCTTCAAGTCTCACTTATGGCAACCCTAAGGTGAACTTATCGTGGGGTTTTCTTGGCATTAATTGTTCAGAGGTGAGTTTGCCTTTGGCTCCCTCTGAGGCTGAGAGTGTGTGACTTCTCCAAGATCACCCAGTGGATCTCCATGTCTGAGTGAGAATTCAAACCCTGATCCAGATTCACCTAGAGATTGTCTTGATGCAGACTCCAGGGAAAAGTATCCAAATGTGGTAAAAACCAGCTGTTACCATGTTAATTAGCTCTAGGCCCAACAGCTTGACCCAGTCAGGTTCACCAAAGTGCAGAACGCCTAGAGCCAGCCCATCAATGCTGTCAATTTGACTAGCTGTGGAAGTAGAAGATTCCACTGCATTCCTCTTCTCCTGCACCACTGATCAGATTAATGTGATGCAAGCCAAGATTTCACCCTCTTTGAGAGATGACTGCATGATTCTCTGCCCAGAAGATAATGACATGCCCAGTTGCTGACACTGCTACGGGAGAATCTGAAGAAAAACACAACCAATTAGATGACAAGGCAGCTGTGCCCTACTCCTGGATAAGGCAGCCAGCCTGAGGTTTGTCTCCATACAGATATAATGTCCCTATCCCTAAACCACCACTTACCAAGAATCTGAGTGAAGGTACTAGGCAGCTCAAACTATGCAGCAGCTGTGGAAGCACAGATTTGGAAAGAAGTGAGGAAAAATACTGAAGCAGGGAGGCCTAGGAGAACCACTACCATCTTGAGGGCTTTACTGAACTGGTTCTGAGTGTGCACTTAGCTGGAAGCAAGTATAAACAAAAACCCCTCCACCTATGGATGGAATGCTAGGTAATCCCTTATGGCTCTTCATGGCAGATGTCCCTCCAGGCATCCCTTGAGTAAACCATGACTAGGGATGGGAGAAATCCAGAATTATCTGAATCTGAATCCGGATCTGAATCCCTGGAAGGTTCTCGGAATCCACGAATCTCACGAATCTCGAATCTTTTGAATCCTTTTTTAAAAAAGGGTTTAAAAAGCAAGGGAAAGAAGGATAATCTTGGACAGGACACACTCTCTCAGCCTTAGCAAACCTACCTCTGAAGAAATCTGGCCAGGACAATTGTCATAGTTTTGCCTCAGGATCTCCCCAGACTGAAAATGGCATGAAGGCCCTTTGTACACAGGCAGGAAAATGTGGATTAATCCCACATTTTCCTGCCTGTGTAAACAGGATCACTACAGTACAGAGATAAACCATGTCAAAACTGGCTTTTCTTTGCATAGCTCTTTCTGGCATCCTGGAGTATGTAGTTTGATGATGCACCAGCACACTTTGGCAGAGAAGGCTGTGACACCTTGTAAAACTAGAAACCCCAGAATTGTTTCTGAAACAGCTTTGCAAGTGAGCTATGCAAAGGAATCTTTCAGCAGTCCTTGAAATCTCAAGCCTGTAGCTTCCAGTCAAGTGCTGAACTTAAATATGAAATGTTCAATTTAAATATCTTAGAATACAACTCTAGATGTAATTTGTGAAATTGTTAGCAAAGGCCATTATTACTCGAAGGCAAAAATTCACCTACCTGCCTACCTTATGTGTCTAGTCTCCCAAATTTTCAGGTGTCTTGTTCTCCCAAGTTTTCAGGCGTCCTGGTCTCCCAGGTTTTCAGGTGGCCCAGTCTCCAACAAACTGTTTTGAGTGTCAGATTCAAAAGATTCGGTTTGCCTATTTTGGCACAGGGATTTGGATTCCCAAATCTCGAATCCCTGCCAAGAATTCGAGGATTCGGTTGGCCCATCCCTAACCACGACCCATTAAGTCTGTCTTGGACCTCTGCAAATGCAAAGTCAGTCCATCTTCCACCACTGGAGGTCAGACAAGAAGAGGACGCAACCTGAACCATCCTAATTGATTTGGGGAAGCAGATCTCCCATTCTAGCAACAGGAGGAAATAAAGCTCAGAGAGAAGGCAAAATCACCTGAAATGGAGAACATCATACAGCAAGTAAGGTCTGGATATACAGCCCCAGAGATGGGCAGGTGGGAATCAGGGGTGAGGTGGGGACTTCCTAGTCCATACCTTTGGAGTCTGATAGACCCTAAAAGTCCATAATTGTGTTGCTCGAAACCTTAGCATTGGAATTGAAGGACAGTTTTGCTAGATGGCCATGTATGGTGTTAGGTGCAAGACCAGTTGCCTGTTAGTGTGCCCTCTTCTGGAGTATACTGACAAGTGACACTGGCCTGTCGAAATCTCCAAAAGGCCTCAAGGTTATTCTAAGTTGAGTGGGTAGACGGGGTAAAAAGAATTAAACTGACTTGGCTTCTACTTCCTAAGATTCCACAAGATGGGGGCTCACCACTGGTACCAGTGCCCAGTGTTAGGGCACTGTGTACTCCCCACAATTTGAATGGTTTAATTGGCAATATATTATTTAATTAGCATTCTATTAATTGGCGCTGATATAAACAATACCTGAGGTGATAGAAAGGTCATGCTGGAAGAGACAAATTACTGATTGTGTATGTGAGATTGCAAGGCAGGTCAGCTGCACCCACATCTTAGGTAGGAACCAAGTCATTGTCAGGCTAATAATGTGGCCATTCTCAAGACAATAGGCTTATGCTAATGAGCCAGACACCTTGGAGTTAAATGGGAAATGTCCACCAAATTGTGATTGTCTTAACCCTGACCCCAAACACCTGGATGTTTCCCTATTGTCTCCCCATCTCTCCACAATACTCAGCTATTACAACAGCCATTACCCATTTGTCACTTAAACACTAAGACCATTAGCTTCGTCTGGGCTTCACTGTTGATGTTGCAACTCCCATTGTCCACTTGGCTGGGAGAATGATTCACACCCATACTCACAAGATATTTTTCAGGTATAAGAATCCCTGATTTCAGGCTGCCCATTTTGAACACTACTCTGTCCATCCAATTTCTGAACAAGAACTGTCCTTAGGTGCCTACCTAAGCCACATTGCTGCTTCTCCTTGCCACTCTCCGGACTGGTAAATATCGCCTGAATCCCTCACCATCCTCTATCCTACTTTCCTCCCTTTCCTTCAGTTAGTCCTTGTGCAAGTGTGTGAGTGTTTGAGCTTTTGCATGCTTGTGTGATTCTTGTTAATAAAACACATTTTTGTCTACATTTTAACTCTCTTTCCTATGTGACTCCGTAAACATTGGTAGAAAAGATCTTGTTAAGTTGCCCCCCTCTCACAGGCTTCCCATTTTGAGCTAATTGTTCCCCACTTTCAAATAGAGGTACTGGAATCACTGGTGGGCCCTTCTGGCACCCACATTCTGGGGTAACACCAAGAACCTCTGGGACTAAGAATGGGAGAGGGAGCCTGAAATAGTATGTTGAATGCCAAGATGTTGCAAACCTAGAGAGCGCAAAGCTCCTAACCAGTTTCATGGGGACTTTGAAGACTGGAAATTGACATTTTGGACTACCTCTGCATTGTCACAGTAAATTAAAATGGATCTATTACTGAATTCCTTATATGTTGACAGCCTCCAATATCTGGAAGGATTCCAGGGAGGTAAGGTCTTTTGACAACCAAACTTGAATCCAGTCATCAAGCCAAGTCTCAGCAGACCACTAGCCTTGGTAGTACAAACCCAGTCCATGATTACCTCGGGCATCAGAGTGGATCTGCATATCTGCCTCAAGCAGGAAAGCGTCCCTCTGGAACAAGGATAGCTGACAATAACACTCTGTCCTGCTGTCTTCCTCTCTTCTGCTCCTGTGAGGAGGGCAACTCAGCTCAGAAGGAACAAAAGAGAAGATTACATAACTGTCTTGGCTAATTAAGAAGTGGCTATTCTTCTACCCTGAGAACGCTAGTTCTACAATGACATTGTCCTTAAGTCTTTTGGCCCTTTGTATGGGGAACTGAAAGGAAAGAATTTTCACACAGGAAAATTAAGCTGGGTTGTTACAGTTGTTGTTGCTATTCCTATTTTCTCATGTCTGCTTCTTTGGTGAATATAAAATCAATCATGTATTTGTTTCATCTTCCATGTTTTATCCCATGATAAGAAACATTTCCAGAGATAGCCAATAAACATGGAGGGCTGAGCGGATGCTTTTTGGCACCACGTGCAAAAATGCTCAAAAGAGAGTTGGCTGCTTCGGCATCTCCCAAGTTATTCCCCAGGCACCACTCCTTTCTTTTCCTCTTTAGACAACACTTCTGTGTAAACATTGGGGCAGCTGCCTTGAAACCTTGCAAAACCTGATGGCAGTCTGACAATAGTAATAGCAAAAGCAGGAACTGACCTCTCCTTGACCTAATTCTCCATTAGGACAGAAGAGGAACCTCAGGCTCTCTCTGGAGGAGCATTTACGGTTGCCTGCATATCTGAAGACTAAACCCCGATGAATAAATGCAAAGGAATTACTTCATAGCATCCAGAAGGCGACTGTAAAAACAACAAAGAAGAAACCAAAATATCTTGCTTGACTGGTTATGAGGCATGTGCATAATAAAAATGCTTAACAGAGAGCAGGAACTACAAATAAGGCAGCCGAGAAGGGGGCAGGCAAGCTTGCTTAAATGGACCTTTGCATCTTTCCAGGTTATATCCATTCCCCACTAAGCCAAACTGGTTGATGGCCCAGGCTGCTTTAGTTGCTTTGCCTCATTCACAAAATATCACAAGATGTTACTGGGGAATCCAGATTATGTCATCATCATCTTCTAATCCTACTAAGTTTTCCCAGCACTACCTCCATCTTCTTCTGTTTCTTCTGCTTCTGCTATGGTTCCACAACACCACACGCACTGAGAAAGTAAAGACAGAACAGGTACTGTACATAGCAACATTTTGATGGATAGCCCTTGGGGCCTTCTAGAAGACTTCCAGAGAAGTCCCCCTTGGAAATCACTGCTAGAGCTGCTAGGCTGAATATGGGAAGGGCTCTTGTATCCCTAATACTTAACAGATCCTGGAGCAGGAAGACGTAAGGTACACCTCTGCCAGGCAGATCTATGCAACTATCTTCCCTCATCCCTGCAATCCACTGCCATTTATTGTTTCCATAGCTGGAGGCACAGCACTGATGCAAAATACCAGTGTTGTGTTCTCAACTTGCATCCAGCTATACGAACATAAGTAGATGCTTTTTTGTCACTGCCAGCCTGTGCAATCCAGTGGCTGGTAAATGGCCATGTTGTGGGAGGAATTAAACTGCTCAAAGGAGTATTGAGGGGTAAGAGAGAAACGTCGCAAAGTTCTGCCTGGCAGAACTTTATGCTATATCTTTCTGCAACATGATCTGCTGCCTATTAAGATACAGGAGTTCTGTCTTGTATTTAACCTGGCAACTCCCAACAGTGATTGCTGAGGTAGAATTCTGTGGGAGACTTCTAAAAGGTCCAGTGCTACCTCTTGCTGCTCTAGGATCTGTTAACTATCAAAGTTATTATTTGATGGTCTTGTCTTTTATCTACATTCCCTCATACATGTTTCAGCTCTACTTAATTGTTCAAAGGCAGTAACATAAAACATTTATTCCCACTTCCCATTTCTACATAGAAACAATTAAAGTTGCAAAATTATTCTTCTATTGATAGTTCCATTTACAAGCTGAACAAGTTGATTTTCCACTTTATACAGGGGCCACCATGGATTACAGTAAATCATCATTTTTTTTCTTTTGTCATAGGGTCTCCCCCAAATTTACTCCAGTTTTTCAAAATGCATCCAGAGGGTTATGGGATGGAACCTTGGACTGACCTGAGCCCATTTTTCAGATGGCTGTCACCTGCTGACTAGGAGATCCCTAGCTCTGTCCTGATATTTTGCCATGTCCCTTCAGATAAGTGTTCCCCAAACCCCATGGGGAACACCATGGGGTTAAGTCTGTTTCAATTTCCATTGCAAAAACACAAAATATCTACATTGCGAACTAATTTCTCCTATTGCAGTTATAAATAGAAATCCATAAACTCACCACTCCAAGGTCTTCCCAAGGCCCCCTGGTCTTGTTGCACCTTTGACCTAAGGTGGTCCAGTGGGCGCCAAAGTCATTGTAGTCCTCCAGAGAAATCTCTAGGCACATGCTCAGGACTCCTGTTGTTGGCCACCAGTGTCTACCCCCACTCGCTGGACTGGGCAAGATCTGGAATTTATTCTCTAAGCCCCAGGAGGTCTCATCTGGGTGGCCAAAAATCCTGTGACCTGGATTTTTCCCAGAGAAGGGACTCTGGGCAGAGTTTATACTCAATGCCGATAAACCACACTGAGAGAGAGATCAAAGTTCTTTTATTTAAAGTTCTGCAGAATGGAACACAAGGCACTCAGCAGATCAAGTGTTCCACGAACACAAACCAAATTACTATATCTCATATAGCTGACAAGGATTATGCAGTCCTCCCTGGGGAAGTGATAACTCTATATGTATACGAAACTATGTCATGAACACATTACTGTATTAGCATTCAAGCATTGTGCATGTGCAGATAGGTGGTTGCAAATAATAATACCAAATCCAACCTTGAGGGTGTGAAAGTTAATATTACAACAAAGCTTAATGAAGCTATAGGTAACTGTACTTCAGCTCTTGTGGTTGCTCTTCCTCCCACTGTCCCAATCTGAGGTGCTTCATATATTGCAGGCCACTGAACTAACTGCACTCCAGCATCTGCTTGCACTTGCTTCCCCATTTTAGCTTGTTTTGCTTAGTCTTATTATTAATAGCTTTTTGCTGTCTTGCAAGCTTTCTTTTGTTATTCTTCTTTTAAGCCTTTAGCTGCTGGCTAAAACTACTGGCCAGTTTCTGGACCCTGGGATTTCACAAAAGACTCAGCAGCCCTGTCCCATATTCAGCCTTGCAACCCTAATCACTGCTGAACTTTTTTAAAAGCATGCTGGATGCCAAGTCTGAGGCTAAGTGTTTTTTGTCCAGTGTAGTTATGGATCCCTCCAGTGGTGAAAATTAGAACTGTGGAATGAAGATGGCACTTGCATTTTTATCATACAACTGCCCTACCTCAAGGGTGGGCAAAGTGCAGTTCTGAGACCACATACAGCTTCCAAGGCAACTTTTGTAGCTTCTGAACCACTCAGACTCCTCAGAGCCACCCTTTCTGGAAAAGAGGAACTGTCTTTCCTGAAAGCCTCCAAGAGTGGAGATTTTCCTTTGAAATAGACCACAAACACACATGTTTAGCATCAAAAAATACTATTCTTTTTGAAACTGGAAGTAGACTAACAACCATGTCTAGTTTTGTCCCATCTCCCATTGTTTTGACAGTCCATGTGGCTCCAAAAAAGATTCTGGGGTAGCAAATTAGCTTCTAGAGCTGTCAAAATTGCCCATTTCTGCTCTATGTTGTGGCGCTTGAAAAAAGAGCCTGCTATTACAGAACATCACATTTAACCTTCCTGTGCCTGCCCACCACTTTTTCAATTTTTTTCCCTTTTCATAAAAGAGGACAAAAAGTAAGAATAGCTGCACAGTGTCTGTCTAGAAAAACTGAACCATTGTGTACATTTTGGTAGTTGCTCTTTTTCACAGTAAATACTGAGACATGCGATTCTGTGGTGAAACAGAGGGTACAGAAATCTTGCTACTCAACACCCTAATCTAATTGCAATCTCTTAGATTCATGCTAACGAGGCGGTATAAAAGTGTGACAAGTGCGTTGGTATCATTGTATAACCTTTTCCTCACTACTTTAAATGTCGGAGTATATTATGGAGTATATTCTTGAAGGACATTATGGAAGGAAAAATGTACACTGCTAAATGTGCTACCACCATTAAAAGCAAATCAATAATAATAAAGTACCCAGAACAGCTTCAGTTCTCTGCACACTTGCTTGGGAACAGGTGTGAACACAGTGGAACTTAGTTCTGAGTAAACATGTTTTGGACTACATGGTAAATGTTCTGCAAAAAATATAACAGAGCCTTGAGACCAATGAAAAAGTGACCTCAGTTGTCCTGTACAGCAAGGGTCAGAATCGTGAGGCCATCCAGATGCTGTTGGACTTCAAAGTCCATCAGCCTTAATCAGCATGGCCAGTAGTGAAGGATGCTGGGAGTTTCAGGCCACCAACACCTGGGGTGCTGCATTGTATCAAGATATTTATATTCTATCCTGTATAATGAGATCTCAGGGAAGAGGGAGGGGTACAAGTAAAATCAATATATTCTATATTTGCTAGGGTTAGGAGTGCAAGATTTCTGCAAAAGTGGACAAACTGCAAATATCAAAATGTATATGTGCGTCTATAGGAAGGAGGGGTGAGGCATGGCAGGGGGAGAGAGCATACAGGGTCCAAACCAGGTCAGGGAAAGGAGAGGGGAAAGGGCTGGGTCAACATTGTGGCCCTATACTTTATCTCTCACACCCATCTCCTTCCTTAGGTATGAGGGGCCATCGGAAGAGGGTTTGTCGTGCTCAGAAATCAGGCTATGATCCATCCTTAGGTGCCCAGGCAGCGGCTGGAGGAGGAGGAAGAGGACCAGAGGTGGGCTTTTAAACAGCTGCATGGCCTGATCAGAGCTGCTGAGAGGGAAGGTTCCCCCAGAAAAGTACAGCGGGGCAGGGGTTGGAGAAACTTGTAAATAATCAGATCCATTAAAGTTAAATCCACAAATATGGAGGGCTAACTGTTCATAGACTAAGGCCATTTCCACACTACACTATTGTAGTGCTATTATTCAACTTCCAACATCCTGTGGAATTCTGCGATTTGTAGTTTACTGAGGCCAAAGAGCTCTCTGGCTGAGAATTCTAAATGCCTCTCCCTAAACTGCAAACCTCAGGATTCCATAGGATGTTGAAAGTGGAATAATAACAGTATAACTATGTAGTGTGGAAATGGACTAAAACTACTCAAAGCAATAAGAATAATTCAAATAGATTAAAAACATATTAAACATGTTAACAAGCTAAAACAGGTTGGAAAAGTTAAACCAGTTTAAAAAATCCTGTGTGCAAGCACTTTGGAGTAAATTAGTTAAGTCTAAAGACCATGTTTTTACTTGGCACCTAAATAAAATCAGTGTTGCTACCAATTAGGCTGTTAAAGAGAGAATGTTCCACAACTGGGCTGCCACAGTTGAGAAAGCCCTCTCCCATGCCCCCCTCCACAGTGATTTGACTTCACTGCTGGGACACAGAGGAGCCTCCGACCAGTAGACCTCATTCCCTGGACAGTATAGGGAGAGAAGCTCCTTCATGCAAAAATGACAATACTAGAGCATCCCCATTCCATAATCTTCCTGAGGCCCTGGCCCTTAACAGCTTTGCAGGCATCTATTCATACTATACACAGCGAATGAAGACTGTTTTATTATCACAAGTCACAAAGGAAAGGAAGGGAAGCAGAGACTATCCACCACAACATGGCATCAGGCTGTCAAAGAGGACATCCACCATTCTTTGGGATAAGGGTTGAAATCCCACTGAAAACAGAAAACTCTCTTTTGCCAACCAAGGCATGGTAGGGACAACCAACAAGCAAAATCAGCAACCTTTTTCAGCTGACCAAATGGGGCAAGAGCCAATTGAGAAGGGTAGGAACTGTGCAGGTGAGATCTGGTAAGACCAGTGGCAGCAGAAGTGGGCTGGTGGACAACAGAGAGAACTGAGCAGACAGACTAGGGTGGTTCTACATGGAAGTGCCTAGTGGGAGAATTCTCCAAGAAAATGAACCTCTCCTGAAGCAACATAAACCCATTTGAAATGCATCTGTTCTTTTTGAAGAGAATTTTGGACTTTACCGTCATCATTTCCAGAACGGGATTTGTTTGTTGTTTAAAACCGAACAAAAGCAAATAAAAATTTAATACCGTAAAGGCACCAGATCCTGTCTGATCTTAAAAGCTAAGCAGGTTCACCTCTGGTTATTACTTGGATGGGAGACTACCAACAAATACCAGGTGCTGTAAGAGGAAGGTACTGCCAAATGACATCAGAGTACTCTTTGCCTAAGAAAACTCTATGAAATTAATGTGGTAGCCAAAAGTTGACAGGCAACTTGAAAGTGTACGTGTGCGTGTACACACACACACACGCAGCTTGTGAACAGGTGATCATTGTAGAATGCTAACAGGGCTATCCTATCTCCTCAGTTGCAAGGGACTGAATATTATATTGCTGTTGTACTTGCAGTAGTTCTAGCACTGCATTTTTTATATTTGTAGAAAGCTCTCTCCCCCATTACTTTGTTGCCAACATTGTTTCTGGCAAGTCTCCCATGCCTTTAACAGCTGTACAACAAGCACAAACCCATCTTATAACTGTATCTGTATTTAAAGTCCTAAAAGACCTGGGGATAACATTGAGACTGGCTTCTGCTGCACAATCTCCCTCTATAAACAGAGTGGAGAATCTTTAGCACTCTAGATGTTTTGGACTCCAACTTCTAGAAGGCACAGCTAAGTAAGGGCTGTGGAGGTTCTAGTCCTAAACCAAAGTTTCCCCACCCATGGTGTGGGGAAAGTTCGGCCCTCTAAATGTTCTTAGACTGCAACTCAAAATGTTCCTTAAAACTAGCTAGGTTGGCTAGGGCTTGAATTCCAAAGACCCTAGGAGAGGTACTTTTTGCCAGTCTCTGCCATGTACTGACCTCTTCAAAGAAGGCTATACTTCAAAGTTCGTTTGAAATTAGTTTGGTGCTGATTGGATCATGGTCTTCTCAGTGGTAACACTATCCTTTTTATATTTTCCTAAAGAAGCCTTCTGATCTAATACTCCTTTCATGTTCTAAAAACAAATAATTAGGATTCTATTCCACCATGGCTAGAGATCACTGAAGAATGCTATCTATACTATTTTAAATTCCATCATGGAGAAAAGGCAGAAAAAAACCCTGAATGTTGAGTTTTTTTGTCTCTTATTTGAAAGTAGTGTATATACCTGGTGTTGCCAGGGATTTTATTTTCTCATAGGTAATACTTGTTAGAAAGATTTGAGATTCTGTATCTCTAATTCCCCAAACTGTCTTGTCCAGTACCTGTAACTTTTCCCTATGTTCCCCAATCCAATCTGTATTCAGAGTTATTAACATACAGAGGTTGGATTCCTGAAGGAATACACTGCCCTCCTCTTTGCTGCTAGGTCTCATCTCCAGACAGATACTGTTGACTGCGGTCGAAGAGCTCTGTGGCTGAGAATTCTAAAGGTCCCTCCCTAAACTGCAAAACCCAGGATTCCGTAGAATCTTCTCAGGCAGCCAATCATATGAGGTTTTTGCTTAACACAGACAATTTTGACTTTTATATATTAGATTGCTTTAATTTCGGTAAATTTATTAACTGGCCAGAGAGCAGTTACATCCTGAAGTGTTATACCCTGAACATACTTCAACTCTAGTTTTTGACTGTAGTCTTCAAGACAGAAAAACTATGTTTAAAGTGTCACCATAAGATATGTTAATATTAACATCTCATAAAAGAGTAATAAAACTCACACTGAACCTGCAGCTTTGACCCTTCTATTAATCAACAAAAGAAAAGCCATTAAGTACTTATATAAAAAGAACTATTTTTCTCTTGTGCTTAAAAGCCATCTCAGAGAACACCTGATGAACAGCTAATATGAAGAATTTACATTACAGGGAAAGTTCTGCTTGCTGAATTTCTGTTTTCCATGCAACTGTTAAAGATTTTAAAAACACTGGAGCCTAAAGAATTAGCAACCTTAATCTGGAAAGGGTGCATCTACGAACATTTGCTGGCAAAAAGTAAAGGGTGTGTGCATTTATAAATGAAGAAATAGCAACAGCTTCTGGCAAAGGGAAGGGTGGTTTGCCTCTGGGAGGAAGCTGCAGGCTACAGGCAGGGAAAATTTTGAAGTCTTCCTTTTTCTAGGAAAAATTGGGGTGGATAGGAATCTCAAGAGTACTGCATTAGTTGCTGAAGCAGGATTCTCTTGACTGCCATAAAGGACATGGGCCCTCTTCTCTACTTCCTGCTCCTTTTCAAAAAAGAAATCAAATTTCCTGTGCATTTTTCCAAAGCAATAGTCATGTTCACCATTAAGATTCCTGATGAACTGATTGTGTTCTCTAACCTGTGAGACATTTCACGATGTATTCATGATGATACACTGACCTACCTTATCAAATTCCAGATGGCAATTCAAAAACTTTACAAATAACTAGTAGAAGTATTTAAAAAATAAATAAACTATCATATGAAATTTCTCCTGGCCAAGAATATCAGATATCATCCCTTAATCAAAGAGAGTATTTTCTTCGCTTGGTTCTTAGCCGGTTCTTAGCCCTATTTGCAGTTCGGAGCGGTTCTGTCCTCCTCTGCCTCCAAGTTCGTAATTCTGAGTTACTTTTGAGCCCAGCAAAAATATATGCCAACCTGTGCAATTCATCCTAGGGCTGCCAGAGTAGAACCTTGTGGTGGATCCTGTCACTTGAATGGCTGTGTAGAAGAGGTATTTCACCAGGTATTGCTTGTCACCTGGTTGCATGACAAGCAACACCTCCCAAAAAGCCCTCTTCTACACATTAAAGGTAGAGGAGTCGTCCTTAGTTTTCACTCTGACAACCAATATCTTACCTGTTGCTGCTTCCACGAGAGTTGCTACCATGTAACACATTAGGGCCAGCATCTTGTTAGCAACTTGCACATGGGTAAATGCAACTTATATATATGTATGCCCCCCCTTTTTTTGATGAGGTACAGAGAGGCTATTCTTTTGCTCTTTTGCTTCATCTCAAAACCTCTCCACCACAGCAGCTGTCAAGCTCCCAGGAAGTAGAGAGGGAGGTAGTGCCGCTCCTGCTTCTAGCCACTGGGAAGGGGAAGGAGAGGAGAGGCAATTTAGAGTACAAAGATATGGTTGCTCTAGGCTCCTGGGAGAAGGAGGTGAGCAAACCCTTGTTTCTCCACCTGCCCACTGAGCTGAGTCCAGCTGCTGCTCCATGGTCTGAACTGCCTTCCTCTTTCCCCTCCCCACCAGTCATCAGCACTAGCAGCAATTCCCAGGGCTTGACAGCTGTCACATGGGGAGGTACAAGAAGGATGGAGAACTGGATGTGTGTGCTGTGCTCTGGTGTAGGATCTCGCCCTATAGAGATGACAAAAAAGGGAGTGGTAATATTGCTTCCGCATAGCATACATTTGTATTATCCTGTCAAATGGTAAGAATAACTATATAATTTATAATTTTATAATACATCCAGTAGATATGGGTGGTAAAATGTCTGGATTCCGCAAAAAATATTGATTGGAACTGAAGTTGAAATCAGAAAAAACAGCAGTGAGAACAGTTTGTTACCCAACCCCTTCACAGTTGGTGCCTGCAATAACTAACCAGAATTTAGAAAAAGCTACTTTTTCTGAATACAGCTCCCAGAAGTCACTGGTGGAGGGATTCTCAGTGTTGATGTCTCCCCCAAAATCCATTCCCAAGTTTTACAAAGTGCTCAGTCATCCAGAGACTTTATACTATCCAACATTTCACAGATAAAAAATGGAACATGTGTGACCAAGCCACATGAGAGTGTGGGCAAAAGTTATCCATGAGAAAGTACACACAAGCTGGGAGAGGCTGAAGCAGGTTGCTTTTGCACTGGAGAGGGCAAGATTGTGCCCCTCCTCTTGTCTCCATCCTGCTGAGTTAACTGAGGGCAAACTAATTTTGCACTTTGAGTTCAGTTGCAGGAATTGAAGTAAGCTGAGGACAAAGGAGGAATGGAGCAGGAAGAAAGAGAAACTGGAATATTTTTAAAGCAGCTGAAAAAGTGGGATGACAGAGGACTATTTCAGACTGTCCCTGCAATGCAGAAAAGTACCCAGCAGTGGTTCACTGAGGTTGTGAACCAAATGGATTATGAATCTCACTAGAAAGTCAGGATTTATAGCCCTGTCCAAGCATGTGCACAGATGTAATCTATTTGCCCTGTGCTGCAGGCAGTCTTTAAAAAAAATGTTAATGCATGTGCACACATATGCGCATGCAGGCAAAAACACATACGAACAGGTAGAGTTTAAAATGGTGCAAGTTCCCTTTCCAAAGTATCGGAGGAAGTGCTTTATAGTGACCAGAGGGAGTGAGAAAAGGGACAACAGTGTCCACTCCTTGTCTCATGTCTAACTAACATAGTTAGATGTGCTCTTCTTACTAAGAGGCCTTGGGCCACAGATTGGATAGAGGCAGACTCAGTTTTGAGAGGGGGTGCTTTGTGTCTTCAGTTCAGAGGCAAAATAAAACTTATGTTTCTTTTTCTGCCTTTGGCCCTAATGAGCTCATGGCCATGGAGTGTGTTAGCAGCTTAGTCTACAAAGATCCTTCCTCAATGCCACTGAAAAGGAAAGTAACTCTAACATGATCCCTTCATGCCTTTTTACCATCACTGCCTGAAGAAGTCTGTGAACTTCAAAAATGTGATGAATATTTTGCTTTTCGGCTAGCCCAATAAAGATAATCATCACAATATGGACTATAGATAGTAAGATATGAACATTCCAAAAAGTCCAGACTTCCTGAACTGTGGACTATCTATGGGAATTCATTTTTCTTAACTTAAACTAGGAAAGCAATGATCTACAGTGCTAGGAACTGTTGAAGTACCCAAAGTCAGTGAAATGCCCAAACTGGCCACAATTTAAGTAATTTTAGTATATGGGTCAGAAAACCAAAACTGTGCTGTCATTTTTAGTACACTGGTAGTGGTGGGGAAATTCCTCCAGTCTGTAAATTACTGTACAAAAGTTTCATCTCTTGTGCAGTATCTGGAAAAGTTTTTTTTAAAAATGACAACCCCCAAAAATCTCCAGCTAGCATGGGCACTGATCAAGATGGCTGGAGGATTCTGGGACTTTTAGTTCAAAAAAGTAATTTTCTTATGCTCTGCCTTAGGTGTAGATAAATTGGCAAAAGATGACATAAGTAAATGAAATCCAATAAGCAGAGCTAAACCCATCCAGCTGTCTTTAACTGCTCCAGAAGAACAGTTACAGGTCTGCTAAAAGAAGGCAGGAAGTTGCTCTATTGTTTAAGGGAGCCCTTTGTTTCCCCACAGGGCAGGCAGCTGGAGATGTGATATATCTCTAAGCCAAGGAATTCAGCATCAGGACAGTGAAATCATTCCACACCCATCAGCCCAGGCTGTGTCAGCTATTTCATCAGGTTTCTGTAAATTCACCCAGAGAATACTCCACCCTTTGAGACCCTAAAGGCCACATCAAAAGCTGCAAGAGGCAAATAGGGCATCCATATGAGTAGCTGGGATGGCTCTCTTTTTTTTCTCATTGAGAAAGGGTGAAGAGGTGTGTTTCTTCATTCATTTCCCCAGGCAAGCTGACTCTCTTAGCAGGCAGCTTCCTGATCTCTATCAGGCTGCAGCTCCCCCTATAGCTGGTTTAAGACTATAACAGAACTAAAACATAAATCAGAGGAGTGGGAGAGACAGAAGTGGGAAGGTTCAGAATGTTTTTTGTATTTTTTTTTAGGAGTGTTTGGGTGCAACATCAGACTGCACCACCTATGCTCCCTTGCTAGACCTTAACCTACTATTTGGACTTGTATCATTAGCACAAGGATTCCCATAGTCCCATATGGCTGGTTGATATCAGCAAAACACATTGAGTTGGAACAGTTCTGTGAACACATTGTTGGGGTGGGGGTTTCTCCCCTCCCAGCTCCACAAACTAGAGACTTCCAAAGCCAAATGTGAGGCAATTAAAGAATGGTTGTGTTATGATTTAACTGGTCAGCAGAGTCTTATTTCCTGAGATTTCAGGGCCTAAACTTTAACACCATATGACAGTTCCTTGTGATGTCACAGAGATGGACAGAGAAACGAGGATTGTCAAATGGGCCAGAACTGCTTCTGGGAGGGCAGCTGACTGTGGAAACAATCACAAGAGCAATCTGGATAAATGAACTCAGAAGTTTGTTAAAAACAAATTAACTGGGTAATAGTGCAACCTAGGGGAAAGAAAACCACTGGTGGCACAGTGGTTAAATGCTGGTACTGCAGCCACAACGTTGTGAGTTCAATCCTGCAGGGCTCCAGGTTGATTAAGCCTTCCATCCTTCCATAGGTTGGTAAAATGAATACCCAGCTTGTTGGGGGCGATTAACTAAACATATTATAAACCTCTTAGGGAGTGCTTTGTACTGATAAGCGGTATAGAAATGTAACTGCTATTGCTATAACTGCTATAGTAGCTATAAAACTGCTATGGTACCCAGCCATTTGTCAGTGGCTGGGTCCCATAGCTGCAACAGTTGCCACCATGCCCAATAGAGCTTCTTCTATTCTGGAAATGGGTGTAGTTCCAGGCCTTCCTAAGAGTTCTTTCATATTTAACATTGATGTAGATTACTGCTATAGCACAAGCTTTATTGGCGGTAAATGATATAGCAGATGATACACAGCAAAGAAGCATTCAAGTCCTATCACTGATGGGGTCCAGATTTTCACAGCGAATGGTAGAAGTGGACCCACAAAAAAAATTCTACCCAGACTGTCTGTGGCCAGCATTCAAATTCAGTCCTCATCACTGGTATATGGGATATCTGGGATAGAGTGCACCCCCCCCCTGAGGCCAATGCAAGATGGACTCCCAGGAGTTATACAAAAGTGAACAAAAAAGTTATGCAGAAGTGAACAAAAAATCAAAGTGCACAAGCATGAATCCCCCCCCCACCATTAGCTATGAGAACTATGCAGGGAGGTTAGCAACAGAGAAAAAAATCACTCCCCACAGTCCATTCCCAGCTGTAGACTGCCAAGTTAATGCAAAAAGTATCAAACAAATCATTAATACAAATGGATTCTTTTTTTACACTGGGCAGCTGTTGATAATACTAACAAGGATTCCAAAACCTATCTGCCTAGTGGCAGAGGGCCAAATCACTATAGGGCTCACATCCCACCTGGCCTTATTGAAAGCACAGGTAACATATGGGGAGTTTTTCTAGGCCTTGTGCTGCTGGGGTTTGTGGAAGACTCACTATTAGTTCTTGGGGAGGTGTCTTCACCAGACCTGCACTGCTGCTGCCAGGTCTTGTACAATTAGAAGGTCCAGGAAGCACAGTTCTGGAGTTTCACCCACCCCACCCCTTCCCTGGTCTTCTTTCACTTGTAGTAACATACTTATTTTCATTCTGATTTGTCCTAGCCAGAATTTTCTAACGTTAAACATGTTTTTACAAGTCCTTAGTCTTTTTAGGTTATTATGCTTGACTAAATAAGAGCTTAGGCACAAATCAAATAACTGATTAAAAGAAAAAAAAATGTTCAGCAGGAAAATGATGTTAAAAAGAGCTGAGCAGGTGAATTGTACCTTTCCTTTCTCTATCCCCATGATTCCTTATCACCCATTTGTATGGAGAGAACATTGCAGGATGTATACATAGAAAAGCTGCAATACCCTTGGGAGAGTGCAAAATAAACTGTAGTCCACAATAGTGGTGGCTGGTGGCTCCCATGTCAGTGGGGTGGGGAATCCGTTCTGGGTGTTGGCTTGCTTTAAAGGAACTGTCCAATATGCTGAACCTTGGACAGTTCCTTTAAAGCTGAGGTTGAAACTGGACTAAACTCACTATCTCACTGACATGGGAGTGACTAGTCACCATTGGCTCACGAAAACAGAGCAATGGATTGTTAACACTAGGAACTGCCTGCCTGGAAGCATCCATGGAATGGCATCTTATTAGGGACATGAGCATGAATAATTTTCCCTTATGTCCTTTTTGGAGGGGCTGTGGGAGTTGGTATTCCCCTCCTCCTTCCACAGTGCCCAAAGTCCCCCTTTGGCTTACCAAACAACCTCTGAAGCCTCCCCTGCCACATGACCATTCCCTACTTCATGGGAAGCAGGTAGGTTCGCAGAAGCATCTCCCCATAGCCTGTATTAATGTAAATAAGTACATCTTAGAACATCCTTACCATATATACAATCAGAATTGGAGAGGCCAAGCCACAGGAAACATAGCAGGTTACCTTACCCAAAGTCAGACCATTCCTTTTTCTAGCTCAGTATTGTGTACTGTACAATGATGAGCCATGAAGAATCTCCTCCAGATTTTAACCTAAACTTTAAACAAGCTAGCCATGATGCTGAACCTTATCCAGCAAGAAGGTTAATCACCTTAAATAGTCCCTTTAAAATTCAGACTAAAATTTGGCATGGTTTCACCAACCACGGACATGGGAGCTGCCAGCTGTTTGTGGTTGTGGCTCTCCACTGTTTCAGGCAGCAGTCAGTTCAGCCCTATCTGAAAATGCTGGCAATTAGAACTGGAACTTTCTGCATGCAAAACATATGCTCTACTACTGAATTATTGCTGCTTCAGGAACACGGGCACCCTCCACGCACTTGGGCTTTTTACCTGAGCTGTCACTCACACCACAATTAAGGCATGCAAGCAGGTAAACAGAAAGAACAGTTTGCGCCTGACCTTTCTCAGCAACAACTTCTGTGACTGAATTAATTAGGCTGTCCATATTTGTAGACATATGGTACCTATTTGGCATCGTCCCCTGATTTTGCTCTGTCATTATGCCAGGGCTTTGTTTTGGAGCCTATCATGCCAAAGAGGGAAGAGAGAGAGACTAATACCAGTTAATGTGTAACTCTCTTCTTTACCTTTCACCTTTTTTTTTTCCACATTCACCATCCATTTTCTTGGGCACCTGCCACTCCCACAGTACACAGACCAGGAAGAAAGAGAGAACGTGAGTGTGAGTGGGAAAGCCAGAGGAAGCACACACAACTTGGCATAATTTCTGAGGTAAATGTTCTTCCTTTTCAAGGAGTGTTTGGGAAAGAGGGAAAACCAAGCAAAGAGGACAAGATTTTAAATTAAAACAACCTTGCCTCATGAGAGAGTGCTTTGTAAAGTGGATAGTGCTTCTATGTACATGTAGTCATATGTCTGGGTGCTGATTCTGGGGAGTCTAAGTTTGCTTCGTAAGTCGGGGTTGAGGTGGCCTTGGGTGTGGTTCAAAATCAGGAAGTCAATCTTTTCTTTTTTTAGCAGAAGGTAATCTATAGAGTGCTTCTGCATTTTGTGTGTGATCTGCCAGCAGGAACATGAGCAATGTCATTCTCTGTAATGGAGCTAGCTGATTCTGAGCCAAGAACTATATAGACAACGGACATAAGAAACTAAATAGAAGCCAGTTGTAAAAATAACCTGGCCCTCTTAGGGAAGTCAGTGCTCTCACATAACCAGTGTTACCACTGCCTCCTGAAAATCCAGCTTGCTATAATCTGTCCACCTATTATAGGCCAAATAAAGCATTGCTTCCTGCTTGCTTTAGTTGGCTCTCCTTGTTTCACGGTCTCCAGCTGGCCTATTCTCAGCTCCCCTAGGCTGTGGGTGGCATAGCTAGCTAAAGAGAATGAAGAAATCCTGTCATTTCATAGTAATCCAGGATGAAGGTGACAGCTGAGACAGCACAAGATGTCTGGAGTAAGTGGTCATATGAGAGTTAAGTCTTAAAGCTCAACGAGTGTTGATGATAATACTTGTATTGTACAACCCTGTAGCAGGTTCAACAGAAAACAATCAAGCCACACTGGATAGCAGAGGGTATTTGCTATCAAACTGCCATGGCTAAACTCAAAGAGGTCCTAGAGCAGAGGAATTTTGCCAAACACTCCTAACAGACCCATGCTTTAAGTGCTGATTGGTTTTGGGCCAAGTTTATCAATAGATTGTGTATGTGGTAGCCACTTCAGGCAGAAGTTGGTGGGTAAGGAGCAGCAAGAAGATATTGGAGGACAAAGTAGTGTGTGCCAGGCAGTCCACCCTGTATCTCCTAAGCAAGGCTGCTCCTTTTAAGTGCAGTTTCTTATGGTCTGTGCTGAAGTAAAATTTAGCTGCCACTTGCTCATTTAGTTTCTGCACATGAAACGACAGGTTGGGATTCTGTCCCTCCCCTCAGGAAGCAAAACGAGCTGCCCCAGCCATTATTGGGTTTACTTTTCATACTCTAGATTTTGCTGGTGAAAGCAGTCACCAGTTCTTTTCTCCTGTCCTTTCATGACATTTTGTTTGCCAGTGCCTCTTGGAACTCATGTTTTTCCTGGGAGCTTTTCATATGTAGGTTTGTTTTCACTGGCATGCAGCCCTGCATGAGGCTCTTCTGGGAATTCATGAAAACTGTAGGTTAGGATTGAAGAGTATCAGTATCATGCGCCTGTGTAGTTGTTTCCCCTTGCCCCCACTTTTTTTTTCTGATGAGGGTTTCTCATCTTTCTCCAGTTGGTAAGAAATGTGTGTGCGCACACACACACACACAGATTCCCACCGAAATATAAATGAAAACAGTCTTACATCCCTTCCTGGGGGAAGGATGGTTTCTTGATTAGGAGAACAAAGTCTGGCTTCAGACTTAACTAATCTCTCACAGATGAAAGCCAGCAGCTACCGATCTGATCTGCCTGTTTCATCAATGTCAGCTTTCATCTACCAGTGATTAGTTAAGTCTGAAGTTAGAAGAAAGAATTAATTAATGAATTAATAAAATAAATGCTGCTTAAAACTATAAGACTCTTTTTCACTTTATTTCGAGGTGTCTGGGAGGGGAGGTGATGGAAAAAGAGAATGAGAGAGAGACAGATTCTTCAGAGTGGGGCTGGAAAAGGAAGTGGCGAGGCAGTGATCAAAATCTTGACTTTCCTGTCAACCCCCTTTTGGGTGGGGAAGCAGTCATTTGCCAATTTTTTATTTATTTTTTTTTGCCTAAAGGTTTAAAAGTTTCCCAGTTGTTTTGCCAACAGAAAGAAAATCAAACTGTTATTTCCACCTCTTTTCCTTACCCTTGATCACTGGAAGTGGACTGATGTTTCTCCACCCACAGCATGCCAACTGAATACCCCCTTATCACCCAAAATCAGCATAAAAGCACAACTGAGCTTTCACACAGGAAATCATAGCAGAACAGAAGTGGTAAAGGAAGTCATTAACAGATATTGGTGCTAATAAAAGGAAACACTTTCCAAATGGTCTCCCATGGGAGAAAAAACACAACAACAACATCATATGATAAGTACCTGCCAAAGATACTATTATGCAGCTGTATGTGTGATTTACTGCCTTGTGTGATAAAACCCTGATAATCATGTGCTAGAGAATCTAGTCTGCTTTACCCTAAACTGTAATGCCAGAGCTTTCTAGCAGAGAAATCTAAGGACCTCAGTAAACTACAGATCCCAGGATCTGCATGGAGCTAGGGCAGTGTGGAATCAGACGTTGTAAAGATGGAATGTGGATATACCTCTAGTTTCTAATGACTATTAGATTTTGTTAAATATGGTTGTTACTCACCCTGGGATTTCTTTTGTAAAGCTGAACTATAAACAAAAGCAAACAAATGCATTGATCTCTTTTTGCACTTTCCCCCTCTTCTGCAGCATACTGAAGCAAAATGAAAGATACTTGGTACTGTTGGGTCTTCATTACACTCTGGCTCTGGCCTCTGATATTGGGACATCCCTGCAGCATTGATGAACAGGTGAGCAAAGGATGCATCTGCGTGAAGTATAATCTGAACCTTCTGCATGGGAGGGACTTTGGTCATAGCAGATCCTGACCAATTAATTTGATTCAGTGTTGGCTTTATAGTCACCAACGCAACACAGTTAACCACCAACACAACACAGTTAACCACTTTTATTTTCACGGCTCCACACTATAAAATTTTGGGACTTGTGATTGAGGAGGGATGTAGACTGATATAGTTCACTCCCTGAACTTAATTTCCCAAAGAGAGCCACTGACTGTTAGATCGGTTTAATTTTGCAACATAAGCAATGCCTGTGAATGCATTACAGCTCTATAGAACAGGATTGTCAATATCTCACCAAACTGCAAAACCCAGGGTTCTGTGGGATGGGACCATGTCAGCTAAGCTGATATCAAACTGCTATAGTGACATCATGTAAGTATGTTCACAGTTTCTAGATTCAGATTTTGGAGGCAGCAGAGAACTAAAGGATTTCACATACATTTCACAGATTCTTGCATCTTTTGTGAAGTCTCTGCAGCCTCTCTGCAACCTCGAGTCTCTCTGCAGCCTGCCATCTGGTTTGCTTGCTTGCTACTGTACTGTACAGTAGTTGTGTCATGTTGTTATGTGCGCCCCTTATTACTCTGAGGAAAACATGGCTCTTAAAAAGCAATTAAGTGGTCAAAGCAATCCCTCAAAATCTAAGACTGACAACTCTTGATGGGAAAATAAAAACCTTATATCTTTTGAAAAGTGGCATGTCAGATTCTGAAGTTGTCCATAAGGTCGATAAGAATGAATTGAGCATCTGCTGAATAAAGGAGGAAGAAACTGAAGTTTGTGGATGTGTTAGTGCAGGGCAAAAATGGTCTTTATGGTTCATGATAAAGTGCTTGTAAAAACTGAGAAAGCATTAAGTTTGTTGCTAAAGGTCATAGACCAGTGGCTCTCAACCTGGGGGTCGGGACCCCTTTGGGGGTCAAACGACCATTTCACAGGGGTCGCCGCTCCTCAATCCTGCCCCCCCTTTTAAAAGAAGGTGGTCTCACAGCCAATGGGAGCAGTGCTTCTGAGACCCCTGCGCTGGGAGGAGGGAAGAGGAGGCATGCTGGGCGTTTCCCCGTCTTTCCCTGCCTGGTGGGAAAGCACTGGAGGAGCCTGAGGTGGAGCCAGAGGTGTGGAGAGCGGGAGGAGAGAGCTGGAGCCTGAATGTTAAGGCAGAGGTGAGGACACCGAGAGGAGGGAGCTGGAGCTGGAGTGTTAAGGCGGAGGTGAGGAGAGGAGACCTGCAAACCCCAGGATTCCATAGGATGGTGAAAGTGGAATAATAGTGGTATAACAGTCTAGTGCAGAAATAGCCAGGATGACTTTCTTCTCTCGCTTTTGTTGTGCGTGGACCCTTGGCGCTTGCCACACGCAGGTGTTGTGTTCTTCGCCCTGACTGTCTTGCATTCCTCGCTTTTTGTATGTTCAGCGTCCACACTCCCTTTAAGGGAGGGAGGAGGGAGGGAGGGAGGGAGGGAAACAAAACGCGTCTGTTTATGCCGTCACCATCTTTCCTCTCTCCCTGTCCTTTCCTCCCTGCGCCTCATGTAAAATGTGGGCTGTTTCGGCATTGCCTTTGGGAGTGACTGGCTTTTTGAACTGTGAAAACCCAACATTCACAACTAGAACTACTGCCTTAATTCTGGCATTTCTGTGCTTAAAAAAGGGGGGGAGGGTTACCAGTTTTTAGGCATTAGAAGTCTATCCAGAGCAGTGATTTAGGGCAGTGTTTCCAATCTATTTGATGTTGGAAATAACTAACTAACTAACTAACTAACTAACTAAATAATAAATAAATAAATAATAACGAAAATGATTTTATGGTTGGGGGTCACCACAACATGAGGGACTGTATTAAGGGGCCGCGACATTAGGAAGGTTGAGAACCACTGTCATAGACTAATATCCCTGTGGATGGCAGCATTATATTAAACAGCATTTAGCTGCAAATGAACAAGCAGAATTGGCTCTGCTGCTCTCAACAACTGCAGAGTGATGGAGAGGTTCTGCAGGGACATGGTAGTGGTGGTTGGAGCACCTCCACAGCTGTCCTACATCATTTTTTCATAGGAACTTGAGAACACACAATTTTTAGTATTCATGTGGGGTCCTGAAACCAATGCCTTGTGAATATGGCAGGCCCATTGTACCAACCAGGGCTGACCCTGCTTAGCTTCCAAGATCAGGCAGGATCTGATACTTTTTTTCAGCCATAGGCAGAAAAACATCTTTAGCTGTACTGAGCATTTCCTGTCTAAAACATAGGAAGCCAGAAACTGTTATACAGAAGTCAGGCTTATTTAGTAATGGTTATTTACACTTCCTAAATAACACTGTCATGGAATTGTCATGTGGGATGTTCTTGTGCATATTTTCTCAGAAATCATTTCTACTGAATTCATGGAAACTTACTCCTGAGTAAATTTGCACAGAATTGCAGGCAAAGAAAAGTACCTACTTCACTTTTATTCACAGATTGCCTAGGTACAACTTTTCAACTGTTTCAATAGAGAATTTAAACATTTTGTTTTAGCACTGTTAATCCCCAAGCAGATCCTTCCTATCTTAGAAGGCATATTGAGGGTCGGACTTAGGCCATTTCCACACTAGACTGTTGTAGTACCATTATTCCACTTTCAACATCCTATGGAATCCTGGGGTTTGCAGTTTAGGGAGGGGCCTTTGAAATACCTTCAGATCTTGTTGGATTCCAGCTGCTACACTCCCCTGCCATCACGGTGAATGATCAGGGTTTATAAGAGCTGGAGCCCAGCAACACCTAGCTCTAGGCAGTTGAGTAGAGCTTTTTCTAGCACAGGTATGCCTCATCTATGACTCTATCACAGTGTTTTCTAGGGCTGAAAGTGTGTGATGTGTGTCCAATGTCACCCAGTTGGTTTCCAAAATGGCTCTTATCACATCAAGCGGGGAATCAAATCCTAGATCCCGGGGTCATAGTGCAGCGCTCCAACCTCTACACTGCATTAGCTCTCATTCTTTGCCTTGCCTGGTGCTAAAAACTTCCAGTTAGGCTGAACACAAGAAATAAAAGAGAGGCTGGGTGAAATCTTTAAAGTTGTTGCAAAAAAGCAACTTCACCAGAAGAGGCTTCATTAATTGAAATATTTCTGTAGTGCTTTGTGCATTTCCAATATTCTGGTACTATCTGTGCTGGAAATGTCACCTTGGTGCAGTGCTTTGCCTCAAGTTCATCACACACCCCACCCCCACCCTCTCTTCCAACTTGATGCCACTCAGAAAATATGGCTGTTTTTGCAAACAATAACATGCAATAGTAGCCTTGTGATATCTGTTTTCTTCACCAGCAATCCCATTGCTTAGGGTTTTTTTTAAATGTAATTTTAGGTTGATGGGAGTTGCAAAATGTATCATGCTACCACATAGTATTCAGTGATTTGGCTATATAAAAATAAAGTCCCCAGAACAAACTGAAAAATGGATGCATTTAACACTGCTTGAATTTCTTGATGCTTCATAAGTGCAATTGTTTTCCAGGGCTGTGCTGCCTGCAGTGGAAAGAGCCTCCTTCATGTTCCAAATTCCCTTCCAACACATATCACCAGCCTGGACCTATCTTTCAATTCCTTAAAGATGCCTCAACATGGAACCCTTCTGAGAAGGTTCCCATCTTTGCGTTCCCTAAACCTCACCGGCAATACCATTCCTACACTTTATCCTTCCCTCTTTTTTAACCTTGGTACTCTCCACCTGTTGGATTTAAGCAACTGCAGCATTTCTCATGTGCACCCGAAGAGCTTCTTTGGTTTAAAAACCCTTCATACACTCCTCCTGAAAAACAATCAGCTTTGGTCTCTGGACGTCTCCATCTTTCCTGGTCCTGGAGCCCTTGTCTATCTGGACCTGCAAAACAACAAGCTGTCCTACAGAGATGAACTTGCTCTATTTTTTACGCAAAAAATCCATCAAGTTAACCTTCAGGGGAACCCCTGGATGGACAATTCCTCCACCATTCCTTTCCAGGAAGTACAAAGACAAGGTGAGATAAGGAATAGAAAATGAGTTTGCAGTACAGAATAGGAAATGGATATGCAGAAACATAGAATTCTCTTTAATTAGCATAGAAACCAGAGCTTGGAACAGTCAGTACATGACATTGGTAGAGAGGCACATAAACGGGTAGGCATGCTTTGCCTCTCCAGGGGCCTTTTCACACTACATTATTATAGTGCTACGATTTCACTTTAATAGGCTGCATCCTATTGAATTGTGGGGTTTGTAATTTGGTGAGACAATAGTGCTCCCTAGCTGAGTTTCTAAATACCCCTACCTAAACTGTAAATCTCAGGATTCCAAGAAATTCAGCCATGACATCTTAAACTGAATCACAGCATTGTAATTGTGTAGTGTGAAAGGGCTCCAGCTACAAGTCTCAGCATCCTTCACCACTGGCTGTGTTGGCTAGGGATGCTAGCAGTTGTAGTCCATAATCTGGCGAAGTGTATAATTTCCATCTTGACCCAGGGGGACCTATTAGCATCTTTTCATTTTTCATTTATGAAAGCACAGTGATCCTCTGAATTTTATGGATAGTTCAGATCATCAGCACATAAATGATCTTTCAGCCTTTGACTCTAAGCATACTAGTTGCATGGCTAGCATAGTGGGCATCTCCACTTTCATAGAAAGAAGCAATGTATCCGGAAAAAAGTTCAAAACTAGCCTACAATTTGCGAATGCAGAGGAAACCTATTCAGTTCATTTAGGTATGAAGGCCACTGATTTGATGTTTATACAGCCTGTTCGATCCTTAGGTGATGGACTGGGGGGAGATAGTCTTGATTTATGGGGTGGGGACATAGCCTTAATTCATGAAATACCATATATATTTCCCTCCCATACAACAACAGCTAGATCTGTGCAGTGGTAATGCCAGAGGGGGCACATGTGTATATGCAAAATAGAAATCTTACAAACATCAAAGGACAGAAAAAATCAGCTACCTTGTGTGGGGATTATTAGTAGCTATATTTATATCACACTTTTCCTTCATCGGCCTGGAGGATCTTTTCCTTCCTACTTTATCCTTACAATAACCCTGTAAGGGTGTAAGAAAGTGACTGGCCTAAGGTTCCCCCAGTTAGTTTTCATGGCTATGTAACACCTTGAACTTGGATTTCACAAATTCCAGTCCAGCACTCTAGCTGGAGTGTTGACTTTAATTACTGCAAGAAGTAGAAATAACTTTTTTCTGATGTTCTCCAGTGTTTTAATGTACATTGCTTTATAAGTACATCTGTGATCTGAGGAGTAAAATGAGGAAGCTGCATTTACTCTCTACTCTTGTAACATAAAAACAAATACTCTCTCTTTCTCTCTCTCAAAGAAAGAAAGGGAGGGAGGCATATGAAATAGAACTAATGCAGGGCAGGAACTTTGCAGAGTAATCACAGATACCATTCAGTAAGTGTTCACAAGGCTTGGAAGTATTGCTTTTTTGGGTTATAATTCAGTGGCTACGCTGTTCAAGGAGGAACTCTGGGAACTATAATCCAAAAAGTAGTTTTCTCAGCACTGTTCATGACACCTTCTCAACACAATGCAGCAATTTTGCTTATAAGAGATGAAGGTGTCTTGCTGGAAATATGTTATTTCCCACAACAAATGTGCTAAGTGGAACAATATCATTTGGAGACCGATGCTATGTTGGTTTAGGCAGTTTCAGATTGGGAGGAAGGTGAACTGTTATGCACATTTTGTATTACTTGGTAAAACCTTGGTGAAACCTTTTAAGAGATAGGTGACTTTCTACACTAATGGAATAGAACTAAGATAGGGACAAAGTGATTCAGCATGTGTATCATTGACAATGGACACAGATTTTGTGTCTTCTAGCTAAGAAGATCTCCTATGAATCATACCCAGAACTCCAGACTCAAGAGGTAAGAACACTGGACTATCAGGAGCTGGGCCATAGAGGAAAAGTTCGGGTCCCTCGTGCTGAAAACCAGTCACAAAGTCCAGCATTTGAGAATGACAGTAAGTTAATCATGACAAAGTTCTTCCATCTTGCAGGTGAACTATGGAACTTTGGTCCTTTCATCTGGCATTTCCAATCCTCCACTGAGTCAACAGTCGCTGCTGAGTGCTTCTCTAGCAGCATTTTCTAAGGATGAAATTTAGAGTTCCTTTCACCAGAAACTACATGTTTTGTAGTAGTAATTGCTGATCCAAACAAGACTTGGAAGATTTGACTGCACAGACAGAGATTCTGCATTGTGATAGGGCAACGCAAGTGGCTCTAAATTTTGGTAATAAGAAATGCCTCTTAATAGGATCTGTCTTACTGTGCTTCCTGTTTACTAGCACATTTGCTCTTTGGAGTGACAAACAGATACAGGAAGGACTTCCTGGTGCCACTGCTGTTGCCTGGAACAGACTTTACAGATGGGATAATTAGCTTATTCTAGTTACAGCACTGTAGGGCCCAAATACACTAAAGGCACAACGTCCTGTCTGATCTTGGAAGCTAAGCAGATTCAGCCCTGGTTACTACCTGGATGGGAGACCACCAGTGAACACCAGGTGCTGTAGGCTATATTTCAGAGGAAGGAACTGGCAAAGCCACCTCTGAGTATTCCTTGCCATAAGCTGAAAGATGACTTGAAGACACATACAGTTACAGCATTATCACAGCTGTTATAAGCTTTCTTTCTACAGAGTTGATACCAAGGCAAGCCAGAAGCTTCATAGTGCATGCAATATGATTCCAGGACTTGGAGATGCATGAAGTTTGAGTTGATGTCCACATCGTACTTGCTCCTACCTTCATTCAGGACTGGCCTTGCCAATAAACATAGTGAGGCACCTGCCTCAGCTGGCAGATGCGGGAAGGCAGCAGTGGCAATCCTCTAACCATTGCCCCTAAATCTTCTAGCCATTCCCCCCTCTTGGAAGGCAAAATTATATTCCTGTCCTGCATCCCTCAGACTAGCCTGCTGCTCTCAGGATCACTGGGGGACATTGTCCTGTCTCTACTGTTGATTTCAGATTCAGTTTCCCATTCAGCTTGCTTCTATATGTGTGATGGGAGATGTACCATCTTGTCCTTTGCCTCAGGCATCAAAATCCCACTGAATGTTGCAGCAAATGACTACAAGTTGTGTGTATATTTGCATGTGTCATTCCTTTTTGCCCCACTCCCATCCCTTAGTACTGAAAATCTGCCCAGATGGAACAAACAAAGCTGATCACATAGTTGATTCTGTCAGCTTAAAAAGAGGGCAAGGAAACTGGTGAGGAGACTGGGCAAGGAAGTTAACATCCTCCACGGGTAAACAATTAACTCACTGCTGGGCTTTCATTCATCATTGTCGATTACTGCTCTGTTCTCATCCCCTTCTTTATCCTATCAGCCTCTGCAAAACATCCTTCCCTTTTCCAAGAGTAAAAGGAAACCTCCTCAGGATATGGTCTCCATGTTCTTGACACAATAATCTTTCTGACCATCATCCTCCCCAAGGAAGAATCACCACGTAGGACCTTTATGGTAGTGAAGCGATCTGAAAACTGAAAGAACAAATGAACAGAGAAAAATAAACACTCCCCCCAGTCCCACCCTAAAACTGCCAGAGTGCCCTAATCCATGAGCAAACCAACTAGAATTCTCCTTTGTTTTGCTCAAGGTTTACTTTAGCTGGATTGGATCCAGAGATTATGCTCAGTAAACCTTCTTCCAATCATATGGTGCTGCATGTTACACCACTGTACTTTTATGTTAAGATTAAATAACCTTGTATAGTGGGAGGAAGAATCAGGCAGGGTAGATTAGAGTCAGGCCCAATTGTAGGCCAAGATTCTTCAAATAAGGGGTTGCCATATTTAATGTTGCAATTGTACACTTCACATACCTGCTTGATGTGACTCTTTGGCCATTTCCGCACTAGACTGTTATAGTGCTATGATTCTACTTGCAGCATCCTATCGAATCCTAGGGTTTGCAGTTTCAGGAGGGGTTGGCCAGCCCCTCCTGAAACTGCAAACCCCAGGATTCCATGGGATGTTGCAAGTGGAATCATAGCACTATAACAGTCTAGCATGGAAATGGCCCTTATGTTTTCTCCCATTTCTCTCTGAGAACAGTCCCAGTGTAGCTCAGAGCTAAACTACTGTTGTTGGTGGTGGTAGTATTATGTGCCTTCAACATCCTTTCCCACTTACGGTGCCCCTAAGGCAAACTTATCATGGAGTTTTTTGGGGCTGAGAGTGTGTGACATACCCAAGGTCACCCAGTGGGTTTTCATGGGTGAGGGGGGAATCGAATCCTTATCTCCAGGGTCATACTCCAACAGTCAAACCACCACACTGACTCTCTTAGCTAAACCATAAGATATGCTAAATATGTAACATGCTACTGAATTTGAGTTTCTTTCTTACTCCAGAGTAAATGCACATGGGCCTGACTCAGAATGTGTGGGTAGTGGAAATTTAAAACTTGCACATCATGCCCTCTTTTTTCTTCCTAAATTCTCCCTTTCCTTGCTGGAGTTTAAAAAAGGGGGAAGGGGAAAGAAATTCATAAAATGCCAGTTAAGGGTTCCTTCTTCTTTTTCCTCAACACAGGATGAGGACAAATTTGGGAGGAGGGAGTTGTGTGTGGTAGGTTTAAAGTTTAAACATCCCTTACCCATATGTGCAGATCCCCCTGGATTAGACTTTGGAGATGACTCATGAGATACTGAAGATTTAAAAGGTTTATGGTCTAGAACAACTTCAATATGTGGGTCAGTTTTCATTTTGCTGGCCACTTCACAATAATGGGTACCATTTGCCTTTGCTCCAGTGATAAGCTTTGATGTTTGTTCATTTTCCTTACAGAGGAAGTCAGCCACACTGTGAGATTATGTATTTGTATTCTTCACACAGTCATGGTATGCAATCTAATGCACATTTGTTGTTGTCGTGTGCCTTCAGGTCATTTCCAAATTATGGTGACCTTAAGGTGAACCTATTACTGAGTTTTCTTGGGCTGAGAGTGTATGATATGCCCAAGGTCACCCAGTGGCTTTCCATGGCTGAATGGGAATCGAACTCTGGTCTCCAGGGTTATAGCTCATTGCTCAAACAACTATGCCATGCTGACTCTTAATGCACATTTACTTGGAATAAAAACTGTACTAAATTCAGTGGGATTATTCCCCAGGCATTGCCTGTGTAGAATTATGCTGTTAAGATCTTTCTTCTGGGAGAGCAGTGGCACAGTAACATTCATGGACTTCTACCAATCTTTCTCTTCTTTCTTTTCCAGTATCTACTAGCATGCCTCCTCTTGAGAAAACTGGGAAGAGCTGGCCATACTTTGCTGGTTTTGTGCTTCTGGCTGTTGGCATCTCCATCCTGATTGCACTGGTGGCCAAATGCAAATTGCGCCAGAGGAACCGGGCCAGTTACCAGCATCAACGACTTCCAGATTCCCGCTCTGTTGGAAGCAGCCATGCAGAGGAAACTGACATGAGAGTGCCCTATGGGAGGAGTCAGCCAGGAGCAGATGGCTATCATGCTGATGACGATGATGGTTTCATTGAGGACAACTACATCGAGCCCAACAGAGACCTGCGAGAAGAGGAAGAGGAGGAAGAAGTAGAAGTGGAAGAGGAGGAACAGGAACCACATTTCAAACTTTGAGGACCTATTTGGAATCAAGGCCCAATTCTTCATATCCTCCACCAGGTGTCCTGAGTACCTATTCACTTCATTTTCTACATGCTTCTATCTAGCGATCTCACTGTAACATCTCCTTCCCATTTTTTGGCTTACAGTCTCTGGTTTCCCATCCTTGATCACGAGAATCATCTGATCAGTCAATGGCTTTCCCAGGTGCTTCTCCATTCTCAGGACTAAAATATCATCTCAGTACCTTTTATTTGCATAGCTTGAGGTTATCCATGTGTTATCTCCCATGTAAGTGAGCATAAGGATCTGCAGGTTTAGATAGCTGACAGGCTGATGCAATTTTAGTAGTGAACTCAGTCTATTAGCAAAACACAGTTTTATGTGTAAAAAGACTAACTAGTTGTTGTTCTTTTAAAAATAAAAACAACCACTCCAAAACAAAAATTGATGGGTAAATATGCAAGATGCTTGTGGAGGCTGGTTAGCTACTAGTCCAAGAGCACAAGACAGAAAGTGGGGAGCATGATGACAAGACAGTCAGCATTCAGTTCAGAGGGTGATCATGTATGGTTTGATGTAGAACTCTTTAAAAAGTTACCCTTTTTTTAAATAACAACTCTCAGAATTCTCTAGCTTCCAAGCTGGCTAGTGATTGGGAGATCATGAGAACTATAGACCAAAACATTAACTTTTCCAGGTTGTAGTCTGATGCAGAAAAGTCTGTACTTGCTGGTACAAAATGTCAAGTAGAGATGTCCTTCCTTATCCTTTCCGTGTTTCTGAAAGTCATCTGACCTGATACAGTGTCAAAGTTCTTCATTTTGCTGTGGTTCAAGTACTTCTGGAGATGGAAAGAGGAGAGGGTAACGCCATGGAAACTGAGAAAAGATGCTGGAAATATAAGATGCCCATCATTTGGAGGGAGAGGTTGATTTAAGAATGTTAAGTGTTGTTGGGATGACTATCAGTATATCCATGTCTTGTCTGCAGCCCACGCTGGTGAGTGCTGCCTGTGGAAGGCCTCCATACAGCCCAGAATGCAAAGTGCCCTAGTTGCAACTTCCAAAACAGTAGAGGCTAATTGAGTTTGATGCAAGCAATCCAACATACATCCTCCCACCTGCTGCAACCACCAGAATCACTCATGACAGCCACGCTCCTCTGACTGATTTAGAGGCTGCCTTGGAACCTGACCATACTACATAAAGATGAGTATTCAAGGCTAGCTTCTGTCTGAATAACTTTGCGTCAGAAAGGCAGCATCCTTGACTCTGAATTCACTGTGTATTTTTGGCTGCACCGTATGCATAGGAGTTCTGCACATTGACTGCACAATGTCTTTCCTCTGTATGAGATATTTATCACTCCTAGTAATCTTTTCAGTCTGTGTTTGGTAGAATCAAAGTTATTTTTACCTATTTCACTATAGTAAGGAATCTACAGCAACTTTGTAAATAGAAACCCTTCTTTATACGAGTTTCTCTTTAGTCTTAAGACTATAGTTGTGTTTTGACTATCAGTTGGCCATTTTCATCGTTCAGTCAAGTATTTGGCTCTAAAAATAGAACCTCTTCTGTGTGTTTGATGCATTGCACCATGGCACCTTTCCAGATGGTTGTGTGCGCGTGCGCACATGTGCATACGCATGCACACATTTCCCCTAACCTGTATTTCTGATGTGGTGATAAGTTTTCACCAGCACTGAAGCCACCATTTTATTTTTGGGAAGAAACATATAGAAGTCTGTCCCTTTTCCTATTCAGTTGCTAGTGGTGAAAAGTTGGTAGCCATACTTCATTTTCTTACAGTGCAATCATACACATTTACTGACAAGCAAACTGGATTGTGTTCTTCAGTGGAACTTACTACCTGGTAGATCTATGTAGGATTGTATCTTCAGATTCTGCTAATGCAAACCTGGAAAATATTTTGGAAAAGTGAAGGTAAATATATATATAACCTTGTCAATTTCACATTCATTGTTTAAATAAAATGTCAGGGCTCCCAGTAGGACAACAAATGAGATGTACAGTCTGTTTTCCCAGTGCTGGAAAACAAGGTTGCCTTCTCCCCTGCTTCAAAGCATTTCTCTCCCCAACTATGAAACATAGCAATTTGAAGGGAAGATTAGGTAAAGCAAATAATGGCCCTATATCAAGTGAATAAGCCTGCAAATTCCAAGTCTTACCTAAATGCAAAACAAACAGGATTATCATTTACTGTTCAGCTTACTGATTTGGCAATTAAAGGCTGGTGATTTCTGGGTGAACTGGATGGGAACTGAGATCAAGAAATGGCAATATAAACTGCAGCAGGAGAGATTCTTTATTTAAATTATACCTCTGGACTGGGGAGTCAGGGTAGTATAGTGGTTTGAATGTTTGATTACAATCCCAGAGACCAGGATTCCATTTCCCGCTCAGTCATGGAAACCGCGGGGGCACATCACGATTCTATGATTCTATCACACACTCTCAGCTCCAAAAAACGCCATGATAGGTTCACCTTAGGGTCACTGTAAATTGGAAACAATTTAAGGGACAACAACCTCTAGGCTGATATACAAGAGAGAACTGAGTAAATGAACTGGAATGGTCTCCACTCTGATCAGTATGTAATGGTTTGGTTGTTCTATGAATAAAAACACTCCTGTGTTTTCAAACCAGTGTCACCACTGGAGTACTAGTGTCTTCTTTCATTTAAACCTGAAAATCAGAAAATTGGGGTTTTGGTTGTAAAGTTGTGCTCACTGTTTTATCTGTATGCAAATACAAAAACAGATTACAACCATAGCTTTACTATTTATCTAGAACAAGATTTCATTGTGCAAACAACTGCTCAGAACTCCAAACAAGGAGAGGGAGTCTGGGAGAACTAGCAAATGATCACGCTCTCCCCACTCCAACTTCCTGCTTAGGGAGAAATGAAGGTATTCTTGGGAGAAAGAATGGGGATAATGTTTTCTATCCCATGGTACTCCACCATGTTTTTCTTCCTTTCCATCTAGTCTGATTGTTAATTTCTATTTTCTTTATTCTGAGCATGGCCACTTCCTCATTTCTCTATAAGTAATAAAGTGGCGGTAGGGACAGGATAGAGGGAGATGGATGACAACCAAATAGGGAAGAAAGTACCAAGCAGCATGCATCATCAATAGTGGGACTTCCATTTCTTGCCTGTTAGGATTGCTATTACAAAAAGTAAAATTGTGTTGCTAGTGAACTACAAATATCACAACAAACCCCCAATCTCCTGGTCAGATAATTTATTATTACGCTTTTTCTTCTAACTGCTTGATAATACAGTCAGCCCTCCATATTAACTAAGGTTAGGGATGCAGGACCTCCACATGTGGAAAACCCGCAAATATCAAGATGTGTACATGTGTCTGTGGGAAAGGGGCTGATTCATGGTAAGGAGAGCAGGTACCCAGGGTCCAAACCAGGTCAGGGAAAGTAGGTGGGTTGGCATGATGGCCCTATACTTCCTCTCTCATCCAACTATTTACTTGGGTATGTGTAGGGTACTGGAAGAGGGCTTGTAGTGCTGAGAAATCAGGCTGCAAGCCATGCTTAGCTGGCCAAGCACCTGCTGATGGAGGAGGAGGAGGAGGACCAGAGGCAAGTTTTTAAAGGGCTGCATGGCCTGATTGGTGCTGCTGAGAGAGAAGGTTCTCCAAGAAAAGAAGTGCTTGAGGTTGGGGGCAGGAGTTGGAGAAACTTGCAAATAATCAAATTGTGAAAGTTAAACCCACAAATGAGGGGGGCTAATGGTACCCTTTGTTTTCAGTCCATCAGGGAAATCACATTATGAGTATTCAGAAAATGAAGTGACATTTTGGTTTAAAGTCTACCAGCTGCGTTAATATTGCTTGAGTTGGACTAAGAAGGGGAAAAAATACATAAGAAGCTGCCTTATAATAGAGCAGTGGTTTGTATTGTTCTGGAAGGCCTGATCCACTCAGGTCCTGCTCTGTTTAGGTTCAAAGAGTACAGTGAAGTAAAACTAAGCCACTGAGAATTCAAGGTATAGTTTTATTGATAACTAATAGATAAAAAAGATGCAATAACATTAGCGAAATATTAGCAAAGAAAAGTGTTCTTATTTCTCTTTAGTCAAAATTTTGACACAGCTTCAAGTGCAGTTGGTCCCCAGGTCTGCGCTGTTAGGACAATAACATGGTTCTTAAGCAAGGTGCCAGCACCTTCCCTTTTCAAGAATGTGGCAAAGCAAATGCCTCCCAGGTAGAGATTATATGTTCTGGCAGTATTAGATTTTTAGCAGTTTCAAGATGACAGGAGTCCCCAACTCCTCTTCCCCAGGCAGACTGGGAGAGGAGGGAGATTCCTGCTCAGAGGAAGAGACATCCTTATCAGGACTTTATCTCACATAGCTGCCTCTCTGTTTATAGTGGTACTTAAGAACTTCTTACAGCATACATGAAACTCAAGCAAAGTACAATGAAGTTGGGAAACAGTTATATGTGGCTTTTAAGACAAGCTAGCACATATACAAGTAGTATATTAACTGATAAGCCCAATTACTAAACATTCCATGTCAACCTTCCACAAACACAACTCATTACATGGCCCATTTAGCTTAATATTCCTACAATTGGCTGATTTCCTTAGTTTTCTAGTCCTGGTTGGAGACACCAGGTGTGAACTAGGAACCTTCTTTGTGTAATGCACACGCCCCCAACACTGAGTTTCCAAAACACATATCCTTAGTAAATTATATATACCTACACTCACCCACAGAGAGCCAACCTGGTGTAGTGATTTGAGCATTAGATTACAACCTGGAAACCATGGTTCAATTCCTCACTTGGCCATGGAAACCCGCTGGGTGATCTTGGGGATAGCACACACTCTCAATCCCAGAAAATTCTGTGATAGATTCACCTTAGGGTCACTGTAAGTTGTAAATGACTTGAAGGCACACACAACAACAGGTTGGAAGAAGCCTACAACTGTTGTCTAGAAGGTTCTGAAAGTTTTTGATTACTTATGCAAAACTTATATGACCTGATCGTTTCACTGTTGTTGTTAACTGGGCAGGAAATTGAACGCTTGCCATGGAAACCCACTGAGTGACCTTGGGCACATCACACACACTCAACCTTAGAAAACCTCCATGATAGGTTTACCTTAGAGTTGCTGTAAGTTGGAAACAACATGAAAGCATGCAACAACAACAAGTTGGAAGAAGCCTTCAAGAGGTTTGCTGTAATCCACAAATATTGGAAAGCATGTAACAAACCAACCCATAGTACACTGAGTATGTACTTCATCTTCTTCACCTCCTGCATTTCCACATTCACCAAGAAATCCCTAATTCTATCTGTTTTACTTACATTTTTACAAAGGGATCTTGTAGCACCTCTGAGGCTAACTGAAAGAAAGATGTTGGTAGCATAAACTTTCATAGACTTAATTTAACTTTATTAGATGTAGACTTAAGTCTATGACTGCTTATGCTACCAATTTCTTCTTCTCAGTCTCAAAGGTGTGACAAGATCCCTTTGCATACTGATCCAGCCTAACACAGTTATGTCTCTGAATTTTTTTTTTACAATGATTCCTAAGTACTTTTGTCTTTGAATTGCATTTTTACAGTGATTCCTAAGTACTTTTCCCATGCTTGCCCCACATATGGAAGGTTTGAATCAAGGAAATGAAGGCTGTCTGCAACTCTTGCTTTCTTAAACAATTGCTTACTTCCTTCAATTCAAGACTAGAACAGCAGTCACATGCCTAGCTAAATGCTAGACTAACACTTCCAGACAGGGCTTCCTGCCTACTTTTTCACACCACCTTTTGGTGGTAAAAATGACAACTTCTCACACAAGCATGAGAAAAATATACAGTATCACCATGCAGGGATTCAGCAGCTCCTTTTAAAAAACGTAGAAACAAAAACAAATTTGTATGCTTTTTCAAGGATAGATCTTCTTCTGTATGAAAAAAGAAATGCATTCTAGTTTATGCTGTATGGCCATACATATTCCAGAATTATTCTCTTTACCTTGCACGTTCAGTGGAGGTAGTGTGCTCAAATGGTTTCCTGCAATTTAGTACATTATCATTATTTTCCTATTCCAAGTAGTATGTAGATTATATTGTTTTTTTGCCCACCTGATAGCACTGTGTTTGAGAGCTGATTTACTTAAAGCAACTAATATCTCATTCTTTATTAGTGAAGTACAGTTTCACAGATATAGATTTCTACAGCAGTGCTACACTGTTTACATACATTATTAAGTTGTAGGAGAGTCTAACATTTGCAAAATAGGGATTTAAATATTTCAAATGAAATAGTTTCACATACAGTGTTTGTCAAACAGGGGAATCCTATATATGTCTCCTTGGAAGTAATCCCAATTGACTTCAATAAGATATTCAAGGTATGTGAAAACAAAACTGTAGCTTAGCCAAGTGTGTGGAGGGGTGGGAACTCTTCAGCACACTTTTGCTGGGAGAGGGACTGTTTGACGGTGCACACACTGCTCTTACCTTAAGAAAGCCCCCCCCCCAGCTAACTGCCAATTTTTGGTGGCAAACCACTCAGAGGTGATATTTTCAGCAACCTTTGTTTGTTCATGCAGAGGTGTGGAAAACTCTTAGGGAGCTGCAGACAAATAAGCTGGGGAGCACACTTTCCCCACCTACCAGTAAAACAAAAACATTCTGCAGACTTTTGACTTTCCCATCTGGATTTATAAGGGCAAGAGAGGAAAAAAAGATGGAAGGCTGTAGGAAAACACAGGAAGATTACAAGAGATAGATGATATGATCAAGGCCATTTGCACACTGCACTCTTATAGCGTGATTATTCCACTTTCAACATCCAGCTGACCCCTCCCTAAACTGCAAACCCCGGGATTCCATAAGATGTTGAAAGTGGAATAATCACGCTATAAGAGTGTAGTGCGGAAATGGCCCAAGACTGCCTGACTGCTCCTAACAACTGTGGCCGGGGGGGGGGACTTCACTCAGAAGCACCCAGCAGAGACATGGTAGCAGGATTTGTGCCTGGGTGCCCAAACTGCTCCCTTGTTTGCCTTCAAGTCACTTCTAATTTATGGCAACCCTAAGGTGTATGTATCATAGGTGAGGTGTTTGTTTGTTTGGCCAGATTTGTTCAGAGAGGGTTTGCTTTTGCCTTCTTTGGAGGCTGAGAGAATGTGACTTGCCCAAGGTCACCCAGTGTCTGAGTGGGGATTTGAATCCTAGTCTCCAGAAGCCTTTAATAAATATTTGACTATTTAAATCTAAATTTAAATACAGTCGGCCCTCCACATTGGCAAGTTTGACATTCACAGATTTAATTATTTGGGGTTTTCCAGCCCCTGCCCTCCCACCTCAGGTGCTTCTTTTTGGGGGGAACCTTCCCTCTTGGTGGCTCCAACCAGGCCGCACAGCCCTTCAAAAACCCACCTGTGGTCCTCCTCTTCCTCCACTAGTCTCTGCCTGGCCAGCTAAGATGGCTGTCTGCCCAAATTCTCAGCACCACAAACCCCGTGCCCATGCCCCACACACACCCAAGGAAGGAGATGGGCAAGAGAGAGGAAGCACAGGACCATCATGTGGCGCAGTGGTTAAATGCCAGTACTGCAAGCCACAAGGCTGTGAGTTTGATCCTGCCAGGCTCCAAGGTTGACTCAGCCTTCCATCCTTTCGCAGGTCGGTAAAATGAGTACCCAGCTTGTTTGGGGCATGTATAGAAATGTTTCGAAATACATGCTATTTATAAGTTGTTCGACGCCTCGATCCATATGGAGAGGCAGGATACAAATCAATCAATCAATCAATAAATAAAATAAAAATGTCAACCATCTCCTTTCCCTGACCTAGTTTAGACCCTGGAGGCCCACTTTCCCCACCCCTGCCTCAGCCCCCTTCCCACAGACACAAAAATGTTATTGGCGAATTTTTCACTTTTGGAGGGTCCTGTGTCCCTAACAAACGTGGACGGCCAAGTGTACTTAAATCTTGAGTTAAGTCTTGGGGGACCTGGCCAACAAATAATATTTACAGGGGGTTCCCTGTAAAGAAAAAGGTGAGAACTCCTGCTCTGATCTTGGAAAGTAAGCATAGTCTGCGCTGGTAACAACTTGCATGGAAGACCGCCAACAAATATCAGGTGCTGTAGGGTATCTTTAGGAGGAAGGAACCGGCAAAACTACCTCTGAATATTCCTTGCCTGAGGAAACACACACACAAACTACACCCCAAAGCACTGGGACTTCTCCGCGTAAGTACGCGGTTAAATACCTGAAATTGTCGGCATGTTCATACTGCAAAACAGGCAGCATAATCATGGCCATTTCCGCACTAGCCTGTTATAGCGCGATGATTCCACTTTCAACCTCCTCTGGAATCCTGGGGTTTGCAGTTTCGGGAGGGACCGGCCGGCCCCTCCCGAAACTGCAAACCCCAGGATTCCAGAGGAGGTTGAAAGTGGAATCATCGCGCTATAACAGGCTAGTGCGGAAATGGCCCATACCTAACAAATTTCATTTTGCAGCGAAGGTAACCGCCGCGGCATCGCCACAGGCAGGCGACTCCGCCTGACACCGCCCCGCCCCTGGGAAATGGGGACCCCTGTTTCATTCTCCAACCACACGATAGAGCGGTTTCCGGAAATGACGCCACGGGCCGGGGAGAGGGGCCGTTTCGAAAGAGACAGTTGGCAGTATGTGAAACGGGAGGAAGAGGAGGGGTGGTGTGAAGGCGGTTTCCAGAAAACGGCGTTGTTGGCGGGGCGAGGCGAGGCGAGGCGAAACCGGGCTGAGGTAGGCTTAGGCGACGTCTCCCCCCCCGGCTCGGAAAATAGCGCCTCGTCTTCTCTTCCGCGCTTGTGTTCCGAGGTCTTGCTTTCTCTAGGGGGCGTTGCCTGTCTCTAGTTTCGTGAGCGGAACTAGACGCGAGGTCTTATCACTGAGGCCATTTCCGCACTGGACTGTTATAGCGCGATGATTCCGCTTTCGACCTCCTCTGGAATCCTGGGGTTTGCAGTTTCGGGAGGGGCCGGCCGGCCCCTCCCGAAACTGCAAACCCCAGGATTCCAGAGGAGGTCGAAAGCGGAATCATCGCGCTATAACAGTCCAGTGCGGAAATGGCCCAGAGTTTGCTCTTGTGTTTTAAGATTCCCAGTACAGGATTGCCGCAGGTTCCGAGTTTTCCAGGCCAAAACAGAGACCCAGGGAGGGCCCCTGGTGGTGTCATTCACGTCAAGTACCGACGAGAATAGCTCCCAGCTAGTCGTTCAAACACATGCGCGCGTACACACTTGTTTGTTGCGGTTTTGCTTCACACGCAGATCACATTTTCCTCTTTGGAAATGAAGACAGAAATCGTCTCCGGGGGCTGCTCCCAGGTGGAATGTCACTTACACAAGGGGATGGGATAAGGAGCGTTTAATCAAGCCAGTTTTCTTCTCTCCAGAGTTGCAGAGTGGAGTGGAGGGTGGGCAGAGCCCTGGCACCCTAATGACGGGGGCGGGGGGGCGTGGAAAGAGGGGAAAGCTATCTAAGTAACTGCACACACTGCTTGGAGGATCTTTACAAGTGCAGCAACAGCCAGTGAAACCTTGGGAATTGTAGCAACCTGCTTCTCTACTAAGTGAGGTGGAGATTTGCAAACAGCAAATCCTCTTACTTGGAGCTGTTGTTGTGCGCCTTGGAGTTGTTTCTGATTTGTGGTGACCCTAAAGCAAGCCTATCATGGGGTTTTCTGGGGCTGAGAGTGTGTGATGCACCCAAGGTCACCCAGTGGGTTTCCATGACCGAGCAGGAAATTGGATTCTGATTTCCAGGGTCGTAGTTCAACCTTCAGACCACTACCCCATGCTGGCTTGGCAGGGAGCTTCTTTAAAACGAGAATTTGCAGTCTGGAAAGGACTCTTGAAAACTGGGTACTCAGAGCCTGGCTTTGAGATCTGGTAATAGCAATATAGCAATAGCATTTATTTCTATACCGCTTATCAACTGAGTGTTATCTAAGCGGTTTACAATGTATTTTAGCTAATTGCCCCCAACAAGCTGGGTACTCATTTTACCGACCTGCGGAAGGATGGAAGGCTGAGTCAACCTTGGAGCCCGGCAGGATCGAATTCACAACCTTGTGGTTGCAGTACTGGCATTTAACCACTGCGCCACCAGGGCTCCTCAGAAGGTAAACCATAGGGTCCAAAAAGCCAAAGTGCTCCAGCTTTATTTTAATGAAAATGTCTGTGCAAAAGAGAGGGAGGCTGAGCTGGGTTGGGACCGTGGTTTAGAGGAACTGTCAGTTCTTTTGACCACAGCTGTGTCTCAGTCAAAGCACTGCATGAAAACTCGAAGCCTTTTTACACTTTAACTGCCATGTTTGCATCATAATGGAATCCTGATGTTTATAGTTTGGTGTGGTGCTAGGAGAACTCTCTGGCTGAGAGTTTTAAAGATCCAAGATTCCATAGGATAGAATTATGGTTGTTAATATAGAATCATAGTTATGCGTAGTTATTATTGTGCATGTGGAGAACCCAGTATGTAGATCATCTTGTTTGACGACAATACTCATGGCTTCCCAACAAGCAGCAAATGCAGGTATCTCAGATTGAAATGTTATGGTGCCACAGGGGTGGAAAGAATGGCCTTTAGGTTGACCCCAACGGCATTCTCCCTCTGGAATCCTATAATTACTTGGAGTAAAGGCATTTTTCATGTACACAAAATGTCTTTCTTTATTATCTTCATCTATCAGTGTATCTAAAGAGCATTGTCTCATAGACTCACATCTGGCTATTGGTGGCAGAACTAAAGTGGGGAAGAGAATTTTGGACTTCAAATTCCATTGTCCTCTGACATTCCATTCTTTCCTGTTGGATAGGCAGGCCACTTTGAGTACCATTTTTGTCTTAGAAGCCTTCTGCCTTTACTGGTGGAGTAAGGAACCTTTGTTTTGCAAGATGTTTTGGTTCACAATTCCCATCAGCCCCATGAAACATAACCAATGGTAAGAGATTGTGGTAGTTGTAATCCTAGGTAGGTGTCCTATCCCTACTTTAGTTTCTGTGTGTGAAGCAGAATTCTATACATAAAGTATATTAAGTTTCCCTGTAATTTAATCTCTTTGTTAGTTAAGACTACATTTGTTGCATGTTTTCTTGTTATACAGCTGTTAAAGGCAGTGGAGCTTTATCATGAGAAGGAACAGAAGGAATGACAAGGATGGAAATCTGCATCCTTCTGTGGCACAGATGAGATTGAGTTTTCATTAGTATATACTGTACTCAGAAGACATTTCTGTCACCACCTGTAAATTATAACTAACCATAAAATGAAAATTAAGATTGCAGTCCTTTGATAAGTAATGGATCAGAATCAATAGGACTGTTATTTCTGTAATCTAGCATATGGGGCAGAGCTTTGGTATCTCCACTTTCCAGTATTCACTTCCTGCAAGTGATGTAGGAAATATGTAATATATGAGAAGCCCATCTTTGCTTGCCTCTGTAACAGGTACGAATCTGTTTCTGCAGTTCCTGTTTTGCTACAGCACTAAGACTGGAATCCTATACATGTCTACTGAGAAGTAAGCCCCATGGGACTTACTCTTGGGTAAGTATGTATAGCAACTTTCCTAATGCCGCGACCCTTTAATACAGTTCCTCATGTTGTGGTGAACCCCAACCATAACATTATTTATTTATTATTTACAATGCCTCCCCCCCCCGGCAAAGGCCGCCTCGCTGGCCAGGAATGGGGGGGCGGGCAGGGAGGGAAAGAGGAGCTGTGCATCTCCCCCGGGGAAAAACTCCAAGACCCCCCCCCCGGGCTCTGCTTCTGCTTCGCTCTCGTTTCCGCTGGGGGGGCAGTGTGGGAAAAGTTTCCAGAGTGTCGACCCTGGCCGGGGGGAGGAATCCCAGCACCTTTGTCTTTTGCGCCGGGTGCAGCTCGCCCCCCCCGGAAAAGCGCTGCCTTGCGCCCCCCCGGCCCTTCCGCAGTTCCCCCCTCCATGGCGAGTGGGGCAGCGGCTGTGGCGAGGAGGGGGCCTGCCCCCCGTGCTGCCGCCGCCCCCCCCCCAAGCTGGCCTGTCAGATGGGAGGTTCTCCCGGTAGCGGAGAAGGGGAGCGATTCCAGTCCCTTCTGAATAGGGGGCAGGAGGACACAAGTGTGTGGCTCGCGCTTGCGCACCACCACTCCTGCTGTGGCAACGCCGTGGCTGCATGCGCTCCCGCCAAAGGGAGCAGGAGGACACGAGCGTGTGGCTTGCGCACCACCACTCCTGGGCCTTTTCTGCACATTACCTTATCGCGGAGGTGGGGGTTGCTGTTCGTGCAAGCAGGTTCTTCGCGAGGCGCTCTCTTTGCTGCTCCTTCATCCCGCAGCTGGCTTCCTGGTCATGCGACCGCCCTGCTCCTTCCTCCCCCAGTGCAGCCTACAGCTCCCAGACTGCACTGCGGAAGGAAGGGGCGGGGTGGTCGCGCAACCAGGAAGCCAGCTGCGGGATGAAGGAGCAGCGAAGAGAGCACCTCACGCAAGAACCTGCTTGTGCGAATGGCACCCCCCACCTCTGTGATAAGGTAACGTGTGGAAAAGGCCCAGGAGTGGTGGTGCGCAAGCTGCACGCGCTCCCGCCAAAGGGGGCAGGAGGACGTAAGCGCGTGGCTCACACTTACGCACCACCACCGAGGAGGGAATGGAGCCTAAGACCATCGGAAATACATATTTTCCAATGGCTTAGGCGACCCCTGTGAAAGGGTCGTTCGACCTCCCCCCCCCCAAAAGGGTCGCAACCCACAGGTTGAGAACTGCTGATGTATAGGATTGCATCCTCGTGTTGTAATTTCTGATCACTTTCAGAACTTGGGAAATGTTCCTTTTTTTTTTAGCTCCTACAGTATCCAGCCATGTTTGCTGTGGATTTGGGGAGTGGTAGTTTTAAAAACTAACTTTGCATAAATTTCTTGCAGCTCCATGTTCCCTAATCATGGTTCTTTGTTTGTACCTTATTTATACTTTATTTACATCTGTGAAACAGAGCTTTGCTTCCTTTTTAGTGGGTAAGGTACAGAGCTAACCAGATTTAATGACTCAACTTTTGACTCTTTAGATTACTTGATGTGAGACCCAGCTGAGCCATGCTGACTTTGTCTTGCTTTGGTCGTAGCCCTGCTGGAAAGCAACATGGCAACTCAGAGCTCCACATCGCTGCAAGATTTGATTCGGGAAGATTTTTTGACCTGCAAAATCTGCTATGACCTGTATGTGGTGCCCAAGATCCTGCCATGCCTGCACAGCTATTGCCGTGGGTGTCTTGATTTTCTGGTGGAGAATGGGACTGTGCAGTGTCCTGAGTGCCGCCTGCAGACGGATGTCCCAGAAGGTGCTGCAAGCCTGAAGACCAACTTCTTCATCAATGGTCTCTTGGAGCTGTTTCAGATGAAGTGCAGCAAGGACCTCAAGTGCACAGTTTGCTCTAATATTCAGAAAGCAGTGGCTGCCACCTCCCATTGCCTAGACTGCAAGGATTTCTTGTGCCAAACATGTTCTGAGGGCCACTGCTGCTCGCGCCTTACCCTACACCATAAGGTGGTGAACCTGGAAGAATTCCTTGCTGGGCATTATGATACCGAGGTGAGATTCTTACAAGAGTTGTACTGCCAGAGCCACCCACAAGAAGCACTCCGCTTCTTCTGTGACACCTGCAGTGTTCCCATCTGCAGAGATTGTCGCATGCTGGACCATTTCCAGCACAAAGTGGTCTCCATGGCCAGTGCAGTGCAGCGAGAACGGCCCTCGGTGGAGCGGCTGATCAGGAGCCTACAGGGAACCATTACTCTAATGTCTGAGCAAGAAGAGGCTGTGGAGGAGGCAATGAAGAAACTGAAAGCAGAAGAGGAATGTGTGAAAGAGAAAATTTGCAAGTATGTGGAAGATATCACTTCTTACATCTTTGCCCAGAAGGAGTCTGCTTTGTCAAAGCTGAATAGTTTCTTGACTGAACAGATGGACAGGTTTTGTCTTTCCCAGAAAGAGCTGCAGCTGCAGAAGGACAAAGCAGTGAACACTCAGGAGTTTTCTCAGCGGATTCTGAGTGTTGGGAAGGACTGCGAGATCCTCTATTTGGAAGGGATGATCAGGAATAGGGTTGAGGAGCTTCAGGCCTACAGGCCACAGCGACTTGAAAGCCAGACCCCAGAACTGGTTATTGCTTGGGATGAGCCCCAGAAACTTTCCAAAGCCCCACTTTTTAGTTTTGTGTTTCCTGGAGAGCAATCTGGGAGAGATGGACAACATTTGGAGCCAGGCAATGAGTCATTCACTTCTCTTGGTGAGGAGGGTGGAGAGATTACAGCATCTCTTTCAGATTCTGACGAAAACTCCACAAGTGTGTCTGATTCCTCCACAAACAGCTCGTCCTCTTACACTGATGGCAGAGTAAGGGCAGAGTATAATTATAGTTTTGAAGGGGATTCATCCTACACCAAAGAAAAGCCTAATATTACAGGGATTGCTGTTGTGCCTCACACTGGCCAAGTTCTCCTTTTGGATCAGGCAAATGATGAGATAAAGCAGTATAGCTCTTATGGTCAGTTCCAGGGAGTGATTTCTTTGCCCTCTTCTAACACTGCCTTCTGTGGTATCTCTGTGTGTGGTGAGAGCCTGGCCTGTTCCTCAGAGACTCATCTTTTTTTCCTTACCCTTGATGGCCTTTTTCTACGTAAATTGCAGATGAGAGGCTCAGAATCCTCCTATGCCTTGGCCTCCTACCAGGACTCTTATGTGGCTGTTAGTGAGGGAACTCTCTGTTCCATCTCTTTGTACAGCCCATCTGGGTGGTGTGTTGGCAGAGTTCAGCCAAACAATTATCATGGGGGGAAGTTTTTGTTCATTGCTGTAACTAGCTGGGAGGAATTTGTTGTCTCAGATTTCATCAAAAAACAGATTGTGGTCATGCAGAAATCTGGGCTGCTTCTAAATGTGCTGAAACCCTCAACTTCACTGCTAACAAAGCCATTCAGTGTCTGTGTTGATGAAGACCGAAACATTTTTGTGGTTGATCAGTTCAAGGTAATACAGTTTTCTTCAGATGATGAGATTGGTAAAGTAGTGGTAGATGACCAGAGCATGGTGCAAAGACCTAGAGTCTTAGCTGTCAATAATGACAACCTCATTTTAGTGAGAGAAGATGGAATCACCGATGTCTACTACCTATATGTCATTGTTTGTCACGAGGGTGAATCAAGTGCCTGAATACAGTGAACTCTCTTGCTAGCAAGATGTTCAGGAGGGTCCACACAGTTGTGTTTGTTGAGTACTGGAGAAGGCCTTAGCTTTCCTATAGTGAGAACTCTTGGCCTGGATCAGATTCAGAGAAAACTGCATGTTCAGTTAGATTGAATATAGATTGCTGAAGGCTTCTTAATGTGCCTGAAGCTGTTAGTGCCTAACCTGGAAATATTGACAGCAGAGCAACTTTTTCAGTCGGCTTTCAGCTGTTCATTCACAGAACAGCACTGATGTTATCTCTGCCTAGGCCTCTTGTGTCTGCTGCTTGAATTTGTATCTCAGATTAAGGGCCCATGAGGAGAACTGGACCACATGTTCTTTGGAATTGACATTCCCAGTTTTTTCTGACACTGCTGGTGGTGCTAGAAGCTGCAAATGTGGGTAGGTACAGGTGGGGTACAAGCTGATCTGGTCTTTATTCAGTGAGCCATAGATTGTTCATTCCTTTTTCAGCTGAATGTTTAAATTCCAAGCATCAGGGTTGGTGTTGTGGAAATCTCAGTGCTGGCTTAGTATTTATAGAGACTGTGTAGGCTTCTTACATTCCATGTCCTCTGCCTGCTGCAGTGATGATTCAGGAACAACTGTTGCTTACTAGTTGTTTGATTTTAATGGGGGATGTGATGAAACTTCATAATTTAACAGTGCCTGATTGTGAGGCACGGTTAAGGATACATCTGCTGATATTCGTTTTCCCTTGAACTACTTGCATTCTGGTTGTTTTGTTTTTTGAACTTAGGATGTACATTTTCACACATGCAAATGTCACAGCAAGCTGTTTTGCGTAGTCCCTGGGTGCACATATAAATGCAACATTTCTGCATTTCTATCCATTAGTGTAGCTTTTTCATTCCTGGCTTATGCACCCATGCTGGTTTTGGTGGTAACTCCTTATGGGAACTTACTGAAGATCTCTAGGTATGAAGAATTTTGGACTTTGGAACAAGAGACACAAATAACCTGTTTTGGGATGACACACAGGTTAAAACACATGCTAAATATTCTGTAAAAGTGGCTATATGCTTGTCCAGCCAATACTGAGAGTACATTCCTTTTTCAGCTCAGTGTGGTAGAGAACTAGACGTTTGGTATACCTAGGTTTTCTACTGCATGCCTCAAAATAAATATTCTTAAAGTCATGCTTGAATTTGAAGATTTTATTTTCATCTGTTGCACATTTTGGAAGGGGCCTTTAGTGCTTTTTCTCCACTGAAAATCATACATTCCTCGACTTTATAAGTTGCCTTTTTGCCTGTGTAGTTTCCTTTTCCTCCTCCTATCAGATACCGTTGTAGGCATGAAGAATAGCAAGGCAGCCTTTCACTAAATACCAGAATGCCTCATGAGTGCTGAAGCAGAAACTTGCCTAATTTTGTGTTCAAGAATGGACATATAGACAAAGTGCCCCCTTGTGCATTGCTTCATTACACTGTATATTCCTGTGATCTTACAAAATTTCCTTCCAGTATGTCCATTTGATCTTAATAAAACAGACTTAATAGTTACTTTGTGGTACTTCTAGTCTCAAACTCTCTTTTAACAGCAATATTTTGTTCATATTTCTTTTGAATAGAATGGAACGCCCCCAATGCCTACCAGTCATTGATGGCACTTGAAGTGTGTGTGTGTGTATTTTGGTTTTTAAAAAAGATTTTACTGGAACAAGGAACTACAAACAGTACAATGAGGTATAGAGTATTTTTCTAAAAATAAACATGTGAGGAAGGAGGAGCAAGAAGAGCTGTGTTTTGTTTGCATAACTGATAAACTTGTACAGAGTCTCATTGAATTTAGAGTGGTCTTGGTTATCTCTAGTAGCCCTTACTTTTCATGATGTTCCCAGATTCTATCTAATCACTAAGAAGGTATCAGGGCATTTAATTATGTGCAATCTCTAAATGTGCTGCCAAATATAAATGCACGACCAATTCTTTCTGAGAAAGAGACTCTTTTGCATCATAGAAAATAGATTTTTAGTCCCAGCTTGGCTGATAAAGAAATTGTTTGTGACATAACTTTACTGGCTTCTGCAAATACCAAATTCCAGAAATGAAGTACTTGTGGGCTTGACCACAACGTATGATAGTAAGACTTGAACTCATCACATTGTTGCCCATTTGAGCCTTTAGAAGATATTTTCAGTTTCATGGGAGTTCAGTATCACCAATTTATTAATGTTATAATTTGATATTTGAGGCAAGAAGTTTCATTAGCCCATTTAACTACAGATTTGTCCTGTCATAATCTAGGATGGTTGTACCCAAATCTTTTCCTGTGATTAATTTTATTCCTTCTTATTGTGTGCCTTCAAGTCATTTCTAATTTGTGGCAACCCTAAAATGACCTTCTCACTGAGTTTTTTGGGAAAATGTGTTCAGAGAGGGTTTGCCTTTAAATTGTCAAAGGTCACCTAGTGAGTTTTCATGGCTTAGTGGGGATTCGAACCCTAGACTCCCGAGTTGTAGTCCAGTGCTCAAACCACTACACGGGCTCTATAATTTTGTTCCTAGATTATTAGAAAAAGCAACAAAGATTAGAAATTTATATAGCCTAGAGTCCAAGCCTTTAACTTCAGTTTCACCTAGTAGTACAAACTGCTCAAATGTCAATTTTCCTCTTGCCTGATTTTGAATTTCAGACAAAGTAGTAAAATAGGTTATTTGCAGAGTGTGGAATCAAGTAGGAGTATGTTCTGTGAATTGATCATGCAACTGATTACTAGTTTTTCGACGGCACCTAGTATAAGACTGTATAATGCCACCCATTTCCAAAACTTAAACTTGTTTCCATTCATCCATAATAAAGGATGGCACAGAAATGGTGACAAAGGTGATGGTGTAGGAATTAATTTTCTCTGCCATATTCTCCAGATTATAAGAGCATTTTTAAAGAAAAGGTTGGGAGTGTTTCCTATTAGCTTATTGGAAGTCTGAGAGAAGAGAAAATCCCAGCCAAGGACAACAAAGTATCAGGAAATCCTAACACTAACCAAGAACATCCAACAGAGTTTGGGGTGAATTGTGTATATCTGTGATAGTCTGGCTTGACTATGAGAGCCAGCATGTTCTAGTGGTTTGAGTGTTGGAAGGGTTCTATTCCCTGCTTGGGCATGGAAACCTACTGGGTGATCTTGGGCATGTCACATCCTCTTAGCCCCAGAAAACCATGTAATGGGTTTGCCTTAGGGTTGCCATAAGTTGGAAACTACTTGAAGGCACACTACATCAACAACAGCTTAAGTATAAGATACCTCACTGCATCAGGTTAAATGCATATTCTTTCTTTTTCAAGTGTATGCCAGAAATGTGAAGCAATTTATATGATACTTGATTAGAATAGTGTCAAATGCCAAGTTTTCATAGAATGTCAATCATTACTGCTTTAACTGTGTAGTTGGAAAGGTCTAAAATCTAATTTCAGTCCCATATCTCTATGTCTATTTACTTAATATATTTGCATTCTGACTTACTCCATCATGTAGCGTAGAATAGTACTAAATAAAATTCCCAAGCAGTTCCCATTCAGGCACTCACCAATCCCAAAAAAAATTAGCTTCAGCAGCGTTGTTGTATCACATGCTTTCTCTTGCTTACTACAGTTGGCCATGGCTCTCAGGCAAAGGGCTTTCATCATACATGCTAGTTGTGATTGTTTAACTGGAAACCTGGAAGTAAATTTGCAGTTTTGTTTACATGTGTTCTATGTCAACTTAGCCATATGCCCTCTTTAATGTGTACACCACAAGTTTAAATATAAAAAATACTTCGGATACTCCTTGTGCCTAAGAACTGATTTGTTAATGTAGGTCTTTCAGATTTCCACCTAAAGAGTCTATGTTCGCCCTCTAAGTGCTTACTCAGAAATAAGTCCCACTGAGTTTAGTAGATCTTGCTTCCTGTAAGCATTCAAAGTTTAGTGAAAAATAGATGGAGGTATTTGCCATGCTGGAAGATCTGAGGCATAGTTGTTGCTAAGTTTCAGAAGCAGATCTATCAGTTTTTAACAAAGATAAATCAGAATTGCTGAGAATTCTGGGTCATCATTCATAAGACAGAGGGCTGGTCTCTTTGCCCCATCATACCAAGTGACATCTGTTCCAGGAAGCAAGGAAACTCACTAGCAAGGTAAAATTATGTTCCAACCTGACTAACTCCTTGTCACTCGCAAATAAATCAGGAATTTGAAACAAACACTATCTTCAGAGTCACGTTTGTTAGGAGGGAAATAGAGTTCAGGAGTTCAGCTGTAACAGTAGATCTTTCCTTGCTAGTATGCCCCTAGTTTGTTTGGCCACTGTCTGGCATAGGACCTGGCTGATCAGCAGCATACATGAGCATCCTGCATGTGAACAGTAAACCAGCTTTTGCTAGATTCCGGTTTAGGATTATGTGCAAATGTAGCACATTCTTCTTCCAGAAGGAATCTTTTGAGCATTTTTAAAAATGCCATGTTTGGCTATTTGTTTGGCCTGATTTTGTAAGATTCAGAATAGGAGTGCATATTTAGAGCCTTGAACCTCAAAGGAAGTGTGTGTGTGTGTGTGTGTGTATTTCATACAGTTTCTTAATCCATGAGTATTACCTGGTTTATGTGAAGAGTTTGGTAAGAAGGGGCCCTGAAAACTGTAGCAATTCAGGAACCAGATAGGACTGAGAAAAACGTACCACTGTATGCTTCACTAAAGTATCCCAATGAAACCTTTGCACTGTAGCAAAAGAGTAGAGGAACTAATAAGCTATTATCTCCTAATCTGGGCCTTAAATAGGTTAAAAGTTTGACAAATAAGTAGCCACATGCTATATTAGTAGCAAGTGAAGGAACAGGCCATTACAATTTTTGGATTTTATTTCACATTGCTTTTTTGTACACACAAATGAATCAGAAGGAGACTTAAAAGGGTGAGAAGGCTGGCCAAAGCAACCTCTTCGTTATAGGTAGCATACAGAGGCTACCAGAGACGCCTGAGTGTGAAACAGAGGTAGCCTGCCTGGTACATTGTAGTACCGCTGAGAACATAAGGGATTGCTCAGGACTTACAGGTGCCAAGCCCTTCTACTGGTGTCTCTGTCAGGAAGTCCTGCAATCACTTTGCTTAACCAGCATAGCATTATGCATGCCTCTTCCCAGCTTCCACTGTCAAGAAAGTTGGCAGCTACTGCATTAGGAATAGAAACAACACATGTATCAATGTGTGCCTAGTCTTTAATCTGCACAATTTGAGTTTCTTAATATAGAATTCTAGATTTCATTTTGGCAAACTCAGCCATGCCTACGTAAGTTTTTGTTTGTTTGTTTATGGTAAGATCAAACAATAAGCATACAGTCTCAGCCCCTGTTGTGATGTTGTACTATTTTTGGAAATGCATCCTTGCCTCTCTTCTTCAGCCTTTCAGTAATTCATCCTGCATCATGTCAGCTATGGGAAACACTGCCTCTTTCATTATTTATATGTATCACATCCAAGGCAGAAGCAGATAATTCCCTTGGTCATAAAACAGAACAGGCCCCAATGCAAGCTATGAATTGGTTCAAATGGAATACACAGGGCTAGGAGACTCTCAAAGGTCAGACTTGGTGTGGTTGTCATAGGTTAAGTATCACCTATTGATTTTGTCTAGAATAGATACAAAAAGAGACAAAGGGAGAAGGAGAAGGCAGGATTCTGTAAGATTTTTAGGATATGATCATGATGAGGTGATTAACATCAGCTAAACATGGCTGGCATCCTGTTGGTAAATTATGATGCCATAAATTGGACATAGGCCATCACAAATTACTTTTGTGGTCACTGTAGAGGCCAGAATTCTTTAAAATCACCCCTACAACCCATTTAAGTGGCAGCGCCCCCGAACAAACATTTCTTGGTCAGTGGAGAGCAGAACAGAAGCATCTAGCTGTTCTCCTACAGCTGGATGAAGAGCAATTGCATCAACAGCAGAGACTTCCAGACGATCCCCAGAGGTCTCTGCAGATGCCTGTTAACTGCATCCAGCTACAGGAAAATAGCAGGACATTTATTTGCGGTCCTCCCTACTTTCTACTGACCAGGAAATGGATGGGTTTGGGTGGCTCCAGCTGAGAAAAGGCGGGTGGGTGAGGATTGACAGGAGTTTGTTGTAGCTATGTCTCTTGATGTGGGACTGTGGCCTATGTCCAAAATGTACTATCCATCAGCAATGCCTCAGGAATCAGAACTAGGGCTAAGCTGGATTTTCAGTGAAATTAGTAAGAAAGATACATCGCATTCATTCCAAACTGATGGCCTTCAATTTTTTGTTGTACAGGAAACCATTTTTTTAAAAAATGCAGCCGTTTTTTCCTCTTCTATCCACAACTTTATCTCACAACATTCAGCCCTATAGCCTCTTTTTGAGTTATAGTCTCTGGCCAGCAAGCCCAATCGTTTCTCTTGACAGCATTCCAGCTCTGCGCCAGAGGTCCCTTCATGTGACCAAGTTCACCTCTGCAGCTTCTGTGTGAGTGTGAAGTAAAGTGCAAATGCCACTTCAGGGTCCATGTTGAATCCCACAGCAGCCACTGTCTGCTTCCTTAAGGCTTAAATGAGATTTGCCATGCTGGAGGTAGGAGGCAGCCGCTGGTCGGCTGAGATGTGTCCAGATATTGTGAAGACAGCATGGTTGTTGCCAGCGTCCCGGGCTCGAGGTGCAACTGAACAGCAGGAGGTCCATGTCAAATACAGGAGTAAGCTGAGCAGGAGGATTGCTCCACAGGCTGTGAGCACAACGCCACTGACAAACATGCTGGCAAGTGGGCGTGGAGTCGTTGTGTTGGTGCCCACGCTGGTGGTGGACAACACAGTGAGCACGGTGCCACACACCAGCAGCACCAGGGCTGTCAGCAGAAGTACGGCACAGTCTGAGGCTCCGCCGCTCTTCAGTAGCTCAACCTGCTCTCGGCTGCGAATGCAGTTCATGTCCTGGATGGCAGAGCTCAGCAATTGCTTCAGCAATACCAAAAGTGCCAACAAGCACAGTGTGGTGCCCACTGCCAGCCTCCACTCCCCAGAGCGGCTGCTAGTGCTGTACAGCAGGGCAATGCCACCTACCCCACAGGCCAGGATCAGGGCCACAGCTACACCGTAGCAGATGGATGACTTTCGGGGCTCCTGGAACCACCACAGCTCCACATGTTCTTCCAGGATATTCCTCTGGATCTGGCTGGCATTGGGAGGGGACCTGGGTGCCCCTAGTGGCTCCAGTTCAGGCATGGTGGACACAAATTTGGCTCAGACAACAAAGGGATGATAAAAGAGACAAGCTGCTGTTCTAGCTGGCAATTAGGGCCACAGTAAGCCAGGAGGGCAGGGCATTTTCCAGAGGGTAAAGCCTGCACCCTTCACTTGGTCCCTGATACAGCAAGCAATACTAGAGTTAAAAGGGAGCAGCCCGTCTGTTTGTGTTTCTTATTGCGTGTCATCTGTGTTCGGGTACAGAAAAAGACATCAGTCTCTTCTGTCGGAGGCAAAAAGCAAAACCTGTTTCTGTATCTTGTGGCTTACCCGTTTCCAAGCTCACCAGCTTCCTGACATTTATCTGAAAAGGAAATAATGTCTAAAGGTTATAAAATAACAATTGGAAGGGTGCTCCTTTCCCTATAGAAGTCTTGCTCCCAAATGTGGACGAAAAGACTCACTGTAAGAACAGGTTACTGTGAGTGAAAATGCCACTCCCTGTGGGGTCAGCTAATGTCTCTGCAAGTAAAACCTGCTTTTGATGAGTAGGGCTGTTTTATTCCATGCCTTAGATAAATCAAAATTCTGTCTTGTGGCAAACCTGTTTCTGTGCCAAGGCATGTAAGTAAAATATAATTTAAGCTTGCGTTGTCCCACATGAACCATCTTGGATAAATTCTGAGTTTGCATACTTTTGTTTCCACTTGCTGTAGAAGGCCCAACAAATTGTGCAGAAAATGTTCAAAATGTCTTTCCTTCCTGGTGTTAGTGGTTTCAACAGGTTTTGCCCACATATTGAAACTAATCATATCCTCTCTGTGCCTCAGATCCCCCCTTTAAAATATAAAGAGATGAAGTCTGGTACACTCAATGTCCTGCTTTTATTGTCCCAATGGAAAGCAGCCTTCTACAATGAGGAGCCTTCTACATGTGTTGGATTACAACTCTCATCCCTAGCTAGAACAACCAATAGATTGGGGAAAATTGTATTATACCAAGCTTTCCTTTTGAAGACAGAGAAAGGTATCTATAAACTGGGCTGCCTTTCTCATGGGACAGAAGGTTTCCTGTACTGAGATGTAGGTTTTGTTATTTTTCTTTAGCTTATTTTTACTTATGTAAAATACGTAGACGATCATATTGGAGACATCTTTGAAAGATGATGATGATGATGATGATGATGATGATTGTCACACAAATGACTAAAAAGGAAGTAAATCTTATCTAGAATATAAATGACTTTTCATTCAGTAGTAAGTCACTATTGAAATAAATCTTCATATTTTGACAGGGGTCCTCTAAAGAAACAGACAATTCTCTATGATCTATATTTAAGCTATTCTTGCTGTCTGAAATATGCAAAAAATTGAAGGGACAGCTAGATCAGTAGAGAAAGGGCTCAGGTATTTCAAAAGAGCTCAGTTTGTTTCACATCTGGATTTAAAATAATAATCTTCATCTTTGCCTGGAGGTTTCTAGTTTATGCACAGTCTGGGAAGAATGTAGAGCACTGCATGATCATTTACAAATTATGCTAATTGCCTGAAATAACTATTATTTAATTTATTTTCAAAATTTGCATGCTTTTCAGCAATCATGGTTCTCAGAACAGTTCCCAACAACTCTTAAGGCTATTTAAAACTGCAGGCAACAGTTACAAAATTGAAATAACAGACAAAAGCAAGACATCAAAGCTCTAAAACAGTCAGATGAAATAATGCTGAAAAGACACTATGAGATTTAAGGATCTTAGTGTGCCTAACAGACAAAGCATCACATTAGCTTTTCCAATTGTGCCATGCACAACTTCCACCATCCCCATCTATTGTGAACAATGGTTTACTGAGGAGGATGGGAGTTACAGTTCAGCAAAACTGGAGAGCTCTAGTTTCACGGAGAGAAGAGACTGGAGAATTGTTGTGTTGCTCAGATGTAAAGTTCTGTGTACTCCAAAAGAAAGAACAGTGTCATTCTTCTACAGCTATTCAAGAAAGATGTTGCCCAAAATACTGGCTCACATATTTAATTTCAAGCAAGCAACCCAGATGTTATAGATCATTAGAAAGCCAGATAAGATAGTTCAAAAGTATCAATATGGTTTAAATAAAGATAAATAGTTCATCCTTACTCTGTAATTCTGCCCATTTATCAATCATGAAATGACTTAAAAGGGTAAGAAACTGTGTGGAAATACATAGTGCCTTCCATGCAATTATAATCTAAAAAGTGTAAATTCCAGCACACTAAGAATACAGCTAGAAAGATGTAAGTAGGTAGGGCAGGATAACAAGCTATCAAAACAAAACCCCAGGAGTGGTTTGGTAGACTGAAGCAGGGGAAAATTATATTCCAAACAATATTAGAGCTAATGGTTATGCAGTGAAATTGAAACAGTATTAAAACAAGATGCACTTTAACAAATCTCTTGCCAAGTGCAGAGAAAATGGAAATATCCATACCCCACAACCAATTAGATGATAAAATTCTATTAAGTTACCTGAAGCTAGGAAGAAACATTAGTGTCTTCATTTGCAAACCTCGCAAGGCTCAAGGGCTATATTGGTCATTTCTAGTAAAGCTGTATTTATACACCTAAAATAAAATTTCTTCTTGGTGGGTTCTTACATTGAATCCAGGGTTTCCAAGGCACTCAGTGAAGGTCCCGCTTTGAAATGACTTTCCATCCAAAGCCCTTGAAGTGTCATCCTACTTTCAACAGGATGAGCCAGGTGGCCTCAAAATGCTGGACCTCCCCTTCAGGCATACCAAGAACTTCCACTCACTGGTGCTGCACTCTTGAACACTCCTTTGGCAAACTTGGCCCTAGTGTTATGGTGTAAGGGTGGCCTTGGCTTGAGCATCAAACCTAGCTGTGCTAGAATTCCCAGAACAAGTAAAAAAAAAAATCTCTTTGCTTAGCAATGCACTGGCTTCTAGTGCTGGCTGGCAGCAAGGACAGTGAGAGAAGCAGAGGTCCCACACAACAATAAAGCCCCATTCACCGCGCCAGCCTCACATGGCCCCTTATCAGCATCTGCCTCTTGTCACCAACTGGCTCTCCAGCTTGTTGGACAATAGATGCTCGTGTCAAGGCTCCCTTAACCCTTCAGGCACAATCTTTGTAAACAAAAAAATGGAACCTGTGCTGGAGGCTAGGCCAGTTTACTTCCTCCTTCTCGTGGAGCTGGACTCAGACATTTCAGTGTCTAGAGAGAGCAGCAAATAGCATTCCTGCTCTCCTTCCTCCTTCTCTGCAGGTCAAAGTGTGTATATACAGTACCCCAGGCTAAGCAAGTTAATCTTGGGCACATATTATAGAAAATTACACAAGTACCTCCTACCATCTCTGATAGTAAAAAGACAAAGATAATGTAATGCGAAGATAAAAGATAATGGCAAAGAAATGAAGAACAACCTCGCTGTCCTTTCGTGACATCCTGTATCTGCTGCCTGAGATAGCTGCCTGATTCTCAGATAGGTTCTGTCCTTTCTCTCACTGCTGAGGACTGGGTGAACCTGCAAGTTTTGCCAGCATACAATCACACACACATTCACATTTCTTTTCTTTGCTCTTCCAGCTCTTCTGTCTAGGTATCATGGGACGTGTCTCCTTTCTCAGAGATTGCCTTTAAGAATACAATTCTCATAATCCCCCAGCTACCACCAGCAGCAGCCAGGCCACCTGGGGGATTCTGAGTGGTGTGGTTTAAACTGTTCCAAGCTCTGCCCTTTTAAAGCAGGAAGTTGCAGATAAGTATACCTATTAGAAAGAACAGCAAGAACTGCCAAGTGCTGGCAGCCTTCTGTCAAGCAAGGCTGTCTCTGCTGGGCAGCTATGGAATGTTCCCAGGACCTCTGCAGTCACAAGCCTGAGAACAACAGTTAGAGACCTGAAAATGAAACCTTTTTCATGGCAAATCCAATGTTTGTAAAGTCTTTTCTACAAACTTCTCATAATCTCTCTTGGTTGGGCAACCTTTCTGTGTTCTGAAATCAGGTGAGGACTGGTCTTTATCATAAGTGTGCTGTTGAACAGAGGTAGGGAGCCTATGATTCTCCACATGTTGCTCCCATCATCCCCAATCGGAATTGATAATGGTCAGGGATGCTTGTGGTTAGAATCCATCAATATTGGGAGGATCACAGTTTCCCCACAACTGTATTTAATAGTAGTAACCTAAGTAGATATACAACTCCATTAATTGATATAAAACTCTAATAAACTGGTTGATGTCAGTAAGCCTTTTCACAAGTTTCCATCATGATATTCTTGCAGGCGAACTGGTCAACGGTGGCCTAGACCACACTGTTAGGTGGATTAGTAATTGGTTGATTGACTGTACCCAGAGAGTGTTCACAAATGATTGTTCCTCACCCTGGAAAGAGCTGACTGGCAGGGTGCCTCAGGGTTCTGTCCTGGGCCTGGTGTTGTTCAACTTCTTTATAAGTGATTCTGATTATGGAGTGGAAGGCATGCTTGTCAGATTTGCAGATGACACCAAACTGGTGTTGGTGAAATTGGTGTAGCAAATAACTACAGTCTCAAAATTCAAACTCACCTTGACTGATTATGGAGCTGCACCAAAATTAACAAAATGAAATTCAACAGGGGTAAATGTAAGGTATTACAACTAGGCAGGAAAAATGAAATGTACAAATATAAGCTTGAAAGCAGTCCATGTGAAAAGGATCTAGGGCTCTTGGTAGACCACAAGCTAAATATGAGTCAAAAGTGTGACGTAGTACCCAAAAAAGCCAATTCAGTTTTAGGCTGCATCAACCAGAGAATAGTGTCTGGACCAAGGGGAATCAAAGAATCATAGAGCTGGAAGAGACCACAGGGGCCATCCAGTCCAACCCCCTGCTATGCAGGAACATCCATCAAAGCATTCCCAGCAGATGGCCATCTAGCCTCTGCTTAAAAACCTCCAAAGAAGGAGACCTATCACACTCCGAGGCAGCATATTCCACTGCTGGACAGCTCTGACTGTCAGGAAGTTCTTCCTGAGGTTCAGGTGGCATCTCCTTTTCTGCAGCTTGAATCCATTGCTCCTTGTCCTAGTCTCTGGAGCAGCAGAAAACAAGCCCGCTCCCTTAGGCTTGTAAGTAATGCCACTCTAGTCTGCTTTGGTCAGACCTCACCTTGAATCCTATGTCTACTTCTGGGCACCATGTTTCAAAAATAATAGTGACAGCAGGGATGTGCCCAGAGAAGGGTGACAAAGATGATCTCAGGTCTGGAAACCAAGTCTTATGGACAAAGGCTTAAAGGAGCTGGACATGTTTAGCCAAGAGAGGAGAAGAGTGAGAAGTGACATGATAGCCATCTTTAAATATTTGAAAGGGTTGGATACTTGCCTAAATATCCTAAAGACACCAGATCCTGTCTGATCTTGGAAGCTAAGCAGGGTTAACCCTAGTTAATACTTGGATGGGAGATTACCAATGAATTAATAGATGCTAGAAGCTATATCTCAGAGGAAGGACTGGCACAACCACCTCTGAATATTCATTACCTAAGAAAGCCCTATGAAATTCATGGGTTCATTGTAAGTGGACAGGCAACCTAAAGGCACATGCACACATGTGCATACACGTGTAGAATATGGAGCAGGCTTATTTGCCACAGTTCCAGAGATAAACCAATGGATTCAAATTACAAGAAAAGAGATTCCTCCTAAACATTAGGAAGAATTTCTTTACTGTAAGAACTGACAATGGTACATCTTGCCTCAGAGGGTGATAGGCTCTCTTTCTCTGGAGGCCTTTTACCATGGACTGGATGGGAATCTTTCGGGAGTGCTTTAGTTGTGTATTCCTGCATGGCAGAGGTTGCACTACACGACCCTTATGGCCCCTTCCAGCTCTGAGATTCTATGATTCACCATGCACTGAACTGCAGCCTAAAGTTCCCCACTGTACAAAACACAGGGCTTGCTCCCTTATTATTACATATATGCAGGCAAGGAAATTTCAAGTATTGGTAGATGCTCTTGAAAGCAGAGTAAAGCGATAGTCTGCTGAATATTTAGGAATTCTAATTTTCACTATAAAAACCACCCTTTGAAAATGTTTGCTAAACCCCATATTTGCAAGCGCTTTCTGTTCTTCTTTTCATGCTGGTTTATGAGTATTGCTTCTCTGTTCTGCTGCATGGAAAATAATTCCTTGCATTTGGATGCCTATCCCAATGTACTTTCCACTGAACCTAATATAATAACAGTGAAATTGCATCCACACTGGGATATGTGTCTTGATGGACATGTTGTATGTCTGAACTGCATTTTTTTCTGGTCCAGGAATGCATCCTAGCTTGAACGAATTTCAGTGTACTTCTTTTGGAATTTCAGACTGGTTGGTTTGTCAGCCTGCTTCCTTCTTGAAAACAATTTTGCCAAGATGTGGAAAAGCCTGGTGCCTTTTTAAAAACGAATTTGCCAAGGTGTGGAAAATTTGGATGCATGTGTGTATATGCATGCTGTATTAGATAGACAAAAAAAACGAAGCAACACTCTTTTCATTCAGTGCTAAAATAAGTATCTTTTGTATTATGGCATGTATCAGCTGTCAGATTAAGTATTACAGAGGAAGGGGCTATTGCTGAATACTGGGAGAAAATACAGTATTTGGATAAAAGAGGCCCAACAATTTGATTGACTTCTTCATTGCTAAAATCCACCATGCTCCAGGGCTACAATTTTATGTACTTTTATTTGGGAGGCAATAGGATTTCCTTCTCAATAAACATGCATAAGATCAGGCAGAAATATCTGAAAACTTGTTTAAACTATTCCTTGCAGCAGTATTTAAAGGAATTTGAAGCATCTGCAATGCAAGGCAGTAGTTAAAAATCCCTCTCGTCTCATAGCAGATCTCCTTTCTTCTGGCCAATTATTTCACAAGTTCCTAATCAGTAACCACTGATGCCTTCCTTGCCTCAGCAGAATCAGGTGGTCAGAAAGGGGAGGCATCTGATCCAGACACAGCCTGACAGTGTCAGGCCAAGTCCCCCTCTCCAGCAGGGACAGAGCATGAGATCACTGTTAAAACCATAAGGAGATTGTTCAGGGCAGATTGCCAGCTGAGGTCACAATGGGTGGAGAAATCAGAACTAAGTCACTGGTGGGAGGTCCAAGAAGAGCTAAATACATCCCCCCTCCTGCTCAATAATCTTTCTATCTAGTTGTGTGTAAAACATGAACCCTTGGGGAAGTCAGTATCTGTACCCTATGGAGCCTAGTTCATGGGCAGTGGCACACGATCCAAGTCCATGACTGCATCCACATCAATTGTAAGTCAACAGCAAAAGAGCAGCTGTGTGCTCTAGGCAGTACTTGCCTGGGAGCTTGTGCTGCTGTTGGCACATGCAGCAACCCAGAACACTGCTTGCTGTGTTTTTGCTGGAGGGCCTGCAGTGAGGCGAGAGGATTACAGCCAGCTTGGTTTATCAGCAATTCACTGTTAACCCATATGGGAAAGGACTTCTCATGCTCCTTCTGCCCATTCTTACTTTTATTCAGCAGATCTACTACTAACAAGGACAACCATAAAAGAAGAGGGCATTGAGGAGAGGCTTAGCAAAGTTGATTGATCCTGTTTTCACACATGTTCTCATTAAAATTTCTACCAGAACTAGGGGAAGTTACTTTTTTGGGCCACAACTTCCAGCACCCCCCAGCCACTAACCATGTAGGGATTCTGGGAGCTGTAATCTCCATAAGTAACTTTCCAGGCATTATTTTATGTCCCAAAGCTATCCAAGGTATTGACAACATCAAAGCCTTAGCCTGAAAAGAATTCCAGCTTAAATTAGTGAGAAACAAATAGAAATAAACAGGCTAACAAGGTATGAGTAATATGTAGTTTGTAGTTGGGAAAGAAAGAAAAGAAAAGAAAAGGAGTTTTCCAACCCATTAACCAAGAGGGAAGATGACAGTGTATTGAGGAGAAAGCAGCTATTTGCTGGGAGGGGCATGGACTTTACTCACTGGTAGCTGCCTCTTTACAGAAAAGGTTGTAACCAAACTCTTTTCTTTTTCCCAAGCTGTTGGGCTTGCTAGGATGCTCATATCACATTCTTCCTCTGCTGGAGCTGAGTGATGGGGCAATTCTCCAAATGTGGCCCGAGGATACCGTTTAAAATCTGTCTTCTTCCCTCCTTGCTTGCGTTTGCATGTCAGACGACAGGTGTAATGTCCCACCTCCTTCATCTGTCTGTCTTACATGCTGTATCTGATAGGCTTGTAGCATATGCTGACCTTTGCCCAGGCAGGTACATTCTCTAGCAGGGTGAGGTTGGAGAGACAACCTGCTGTTGTCCTTGGAAACATTCCAGGCTGGTGACTGTGTGTTTGAGGGAGGTGGAAATAAGAAAGCTGGTGGAGGAAGGGAGAGATGATATATATTACAGGAGGAGGTAAGCAAATACAGGATGAAGGAGATCTAAGTTAACCCTCACAAGAAAAGCTCACTGCAAGACAATTGATGTCCTGCCCCCTTCACAAATAGCAGAATCACACATCTGCCTTTTGTGACAAGCTACAATATACCCAGGAGGGCAATATTCAGGGTGCAAAGTGCTGCCAGGAGAGAAAAACAGCCACTGTACATTTTTGTGTGTCATTTTGGAAGTGGGTGGTCTTTGTCAGAATTTTTGGAAAAGCGAACTTTCCTCGGGGATGAAAATGAAGTACTGTCATTTGGGAGAAAATTTCTTCTCTGTTTTTGTTGTAGGGAGTGTGCCCAGGGTGGCATGCTGTTATCATTTAAAGGGGAATATCAGCTATGATGTGATTGGGTATGACTTGAACTTGTGTTATGCCGGCTATGATATCCCAAATGGGGGCTCCTAGATATCACTTTGATATCACTTAATTCGGCTCTGGCTAGACCTGCTCAGCGGCCCTGCTGCACGTGTTTGGGTTGTTTTCCGAAACAGGCACGTACTGGCTGCGGCTGATTAGTAGTTCGCATTTCATTCCCCATTCAAGCCAGCAACTCTTAAGCCTCACGTCGCTTCAGGGGACTCCCATACTCACACTCCACAATAGCGGCGTGGTTTTCCGCCAAACCATACTTTTCAGAGGGCCATCAACTCTCTGGCCACACTTTTGTTTTTCAGAACAAATCCCATCATGTGAACACTGACCTTACCAGACCCTTTTTGTCTAGCATCGAAACTCCTTTCATTCCTCTTTGGTTTGCCATAGCCGACAGGCATATTCCACACTATAAAAAGTCCTCATTTTGGAACTTCTTTGGTTCCCCTTGAACATCCATCTCGTCCTGCTGCTGGTTTGTTCAGGAGTTCCCCTCAGCATCCAGCTGAGCTCATCTTCCTCCGCTCCCGTTTCTTCAGGACAACGTGACTAGGTGTCATATCACCCGTTTTCCCTTTAACTTCTTTCCTTTTCCTTTAAGTTAGTTAGTGTGTGTGTGTTGCTCATTTTGCTGTGTATGTTTAATAAAGTTGTTATCTGTTCATTTTAAAATCCTATTGGCTGTCTCTCTGACCTGAAGCCATAGACATAGGGTGAAAGATCTCGCTACGTTACCCTGCCTCTTGTTAGCAAAATGGTGCTCTGAGTTCTAATTTCCCCATCTTTGGTATTGTAATTGGCAAAGCCGGGAGCCCATCGTGGGACCCCCAATTTTCAGGGTAACACTAGCATGCAGCAAAGATTTCAAGACTCAAATGTTTTGAGGCTAGTTAGAATTATGCAAATAAATATAAAGATGCTTGCTTTTTGGATTAACAAAATGGAAAAGTGGTTCATTTTGTATACCAATTCATACTAACATAAATATCATTTATCTCTCTTGAACATTTAAGTTCAAGTTCCAAAACTCATGTTAGTGAAGGTTAATCTTACCTAAATCCAGTATTTTGAACTACAAACACCTATCCCCATGATCCCTTGCTATTAGACAACCTGTTAGGGGCTGATGGGATGGCATTAGGTTGAAGACTGCTGGCATCTCATGATTTATTTAAATAGCACTAGGAAAATTAATTTTTAAGAGTAATCAGTTAAACATTCAAGGTCTCTGGCAATTATTTACTATATTACAGTTACAATTTTAAAAGTAGCACTTCCTTTTTTTGTAAGCAGCAAATAAAACAGATTATTTGCTTTTAAAAAATCTGAATGCTACAAACTGCCATCTGGTCCAAGAAATGCTCCCCTTCAGCTCAATTCATGGCCACTGCAACTTTCTCAATAAAGCACCAGAACTTGAATCATATGATATTTGAATCATATAATATTCTTCCTCTATCATTTAGTGAGGTCACATCCTTGTTATTTATGAGAGGAATGTAAAAGGTAGTTGAACTGCAAAGGATGCAAATTTATCCCTCATTAAATTATGACTGTAATGTAAGTGCATTATGTCATAGTTATTAGAAAAGAGAAGTAATCACAAGTAATTACAGACAGTTAATTACTGCCCAGTTCTGTATACAGGTAGTTCTGTGAGGACAGGGAAGTATCGTTGCCCTTGGGCATCATTTCTGTTTCATAAGTACTATAGAGTGAACCATTTTCATATGGTCACCTATTGTGCTCATACTCCAACAGTCTATTCACAGTGTGTTTGGTCCACCCATTCATACACACACACACACACACACACATACTAAGCATATGTATGAGGTGACACAAACAGCTTTAAGTGCTAAATAATGGTTTGATAGTGGCTGATAGCAGTAATGATAGAATGGCCTCCCTGAAGCTAAGATCTTACTCCAGTACCTAGTTCCTTTTCAAGTTCACTTTGCCAACAAAAGGTCTCCCAATGGCTCCCCAAACCTGTGTGTGGCCCTATTTCTCCCCTATTTCCCAACTACCTCCTCTTCCTGACAAAATAAATAAATAAATACATTCCAAAAGTAATATGATTTCTCCCTTATACCAAGCTGTCGGTTTCCTGTTTTCATATCCTGATTTCTAGCCTTACCTGCATGCATTGCAACAGTACACATTCCTTTCCCGGAGATACCATTGCACAGATCTTCAGATAATCAAAAGGAAGGAAGGAGGAAAGTGAAGGATTTTATCTCCTTCCTGAGAGTCTTGTTCTGCTGCATAATACTCCTCCTCCTTGCCGGGTCTGGTTGTAATGTCTGAGGGTGTGAATCACTACACTACAATTTACAAGTCTTCTGTAAGCTTATAGTACTAAATCCAATATTCTCAGCTTTTCTCCCGATTGATTCCAGGTGTACAGCTGTACAGAATAGTTAGCTTCCTCTTTCTCAGATTGTCATGTCTGACTTAAAGAGAGATGTTTTCACAGGAAACAGTGCTGCACTGATACTGTATCTGCTGTGATTTCAGCTAAAAGCAAACATCAAAATGCAAATTGAATGTCCTCTTGGATGCAAAGCGTGCATCATAGCAATGTGGTTATAAAACAAAATGCTAACATACTTTTCTGCTGTTTCTTGTGACAAGAGAGGAACAGTCTCAGACAGAAGTCTGTTCTGCTGCCTTAGAATCCAAGACATACTAGTGAGTGTGGCTAAAAAACCTAGTCAGATTTATGATACCATTCTGCAGTTGTCCCATGAACTATTCTTGTGCAGCTGCTTCAGGCAAATCCTGAATTCCAAAGTGAACTGGGTTGATTTGGACCAATTTGAATTAGGTCCAAAGGAGGTTGGATCAGCCTGGTTTCTATCTACAGTGCTGTCAGTGTGTCTCCAACTTCACTCCTGAAAGGAAATGTCTTGGTTGGGTGACACCTCTAGCTTCTAATCTAGGGTAGGACTTTTACCAACAATTTCTACCCACAGCCTACAAGTGCAGAGCAGGAATGGAGTGAGGTCACTGAGCTGTACATACATTCAGTTTGTCTTCTGCAGATCTGTGTCTTTTCCCCACATTTAACTGATAGCAGCAGACCCCTACTTGCCTGCACTGAAATGGCTCCTGGTCTTTTGACTTCTTCAGCTGTGCTCCATGGTATGGTTGTACTTGATTCAGATTTCCAAATCTCAGTTCTGATTTAGGATCTGGCCTGCATCAAACTAGGTCTGAATTGGGTTGGGATCTATTTGAATTGGGCTCTAAATTGAGTCTGTAGACACTTGTACAACCCCACCATGAACATCCTTTGATGTAGGAGTCATTTTTCTGCCAATCTTGTCCTCCTGCGATGCCTTCCTCAGTTGTGAGGTGCTTGGCTTTGATCTCTACTCAGGATGAAATAAACTCCTTCTGGGGAGGTTTGCAAATGACCGATTCTGAAGTAACGGTTTCAATGTGCTCGTGCATGCATGCATGCCATAGGAAAAACTTCTCACCTCCACATAACATTTCATCATGGTGAAGCTAAAGCTGAAGAATTAAGGAGTGTTTTAAGACATCAGTCAGAAGAAGATCATTCCCAGCCACCTACTAATGATCAACAAAGGAATTGAATCTTATCTTTTTTTCATTGCAAGAAAAACTGGTAGTGAACATAGGGAAGAGCATTATGTATGAATGAGTTAGGATTTTAAGGCATGTACTCTTTAATTTACAGGGAGCATCACAAATTGCTGACTCTGGAAAGCATCATTCTTCTTAAGGCATCTCCCCATTGCAGACATTTTATAATATATTTTCATAGTTTAGGAAACACTACTTGCTCTCCTTTACAGGTAAACATCCTTGTCAGAATTATTGTTAGGGAGCCTTTCTTATTGCTGGAATAATGGGAGCTTAGTGTTCTAAATCTTTTAATATTTGTTATCCTCAGTATGGTTTGGAATGCATCCTTTTAACAATATTTTTTCCATTACTTGTTCTCTTTCTCTTTGTTTGTGTACATGAATTTGGGATTAATTAGTTAGGTTCCTCTTTATTATTTACTTAAAAACACCTTGTTACTGTTACACTTCTGATTAGTAATGAATCCAGATTCTTTGTCAAATCTTTGAATTCAGTTTGTTAATATTCCAATATCCTTATTGACATCTCTTGCTTTTGGTGGAATTGTCTCTTTCTTTGCAGCATTGTGTTCTCATTCATTTTCAGTTTCTTTTCAACTATAAATTCCTGATCTTTTTGACAATAAAACTTCTATGTCCATTATCTTTCCTTTTGTGCATGCAATTTTATTTCATCTGTTTTATTTTAGCATATATAATAAAGCACAATTATTTTTCTTAGGTTGCTTTAGCTGTTTTTGACCTCAAGTCTTAATTATGAGAAATAATTTCCAAGACTTTACTGGCCAATGGCATGACATGATGAATGAAATTCAAAGGGGGATTAATAAATATGAATTATTCATAAGTAAATGCAAATCCTTCCTCACAGCTACCTCCTCAGGAGACAAAATCGCAGATGTGTCATCAATGTCCTTCCCACTTGCCTCAGGACACATTCCCAGGGAAGTCCCCAGAAGCAGCCACAAATCAGTCTCCTGAGCCACATTTGGGTCTTAGGCAGAGCCGAGATCATAATAATCTAAGAGGGCATATGGCATCTTTTGCTCCTTCGGACTGCCACAGGTGGCTCTATGGGAGGTATTTTATTCTATCTGTACAAAATTTATTCACTTAAATTAAAAAATATAAGTTGACATTAGTCTCCAATGTGACTGAGTGATTAGACTCTTTCAGTTTCCAGAGGAAATGGGACAGTAGAATTCCATACTCCTCCACATTTTCTTCATCCACATACTATCAAGTTATGACATTTTTTTTTTGTTCATGGCCAGCAATATATTTTTGACGTATATCTGTCTCTTTTCCTTATCTTTCCCAAGGTGATCGAGAGGGCTGTTGGTCTTCAGCTCCAAGCTGTCTTGGATGAAACAGATTATCTAGACCCATTTCAAACTGGCTTCAGGGCAGGATATGGAGTCGAGACTGCCATGGCCACCTTAGTGGATGATCTTCACCTAGGTATCGACAGGGGAAATGTGACCCTGCTGGTACTCTTGGACCTCTCAGCGGCTTTCGATACCATAGACCATGGTATCCTTCTGGAACGCCTGAGAGGGTTGGGGATCGAGGGCACTGCACTTAAGTGGTTCCAGTCCTCTCTCTCAGACAGATACCAGATGGTGATGCTTGGGGACAGCTGCTCCTCGAAAAAGGAGCTTAAATCTGGTAACTTCACGGCTTGACTTCTACATAGGGCTACCCATGTGTTTAGTCCGGGAACTTCAATTAGTTCAGAATATGGCAGCCAGGTTGGTCACTGGTAGACCTAAAACTGACCACATAACACCAATTCTGAAGTCTTTACATTGGCTACCTTTTAGTTTCCAGGCACAATACAAGGTGTTGGTTATTACCTTTAAAGCCCTTTATGGCTTGGGGCCAGCCTACCTGCAGGATCGCCTTCTCCCATATAATCCGCCCCGCACACTAAGGTCCTCTGGGAGGAATTTACTGCAGCCATTCAGAACTAGGTTGGCTGCGGTTACCCAGAGGACCTTCTCTTCTATCGCTCCCAAGTTATGGAATGGCCTGCCGGAGGAGACCTGGCATATTACCAGTCTTGACCGCTTTAAAAAAGCAGTCAAGACTGCTCTCTTCCGACAGGCCTTCCCAGATTAGTACTTCCACCGCCTCCCACCAACTGTCTTGCTGTTCTTTTAATAGTCAGTTGATTGTTGTTAATTGTTGTGTGTTTTAGGGGGTTGGTTTTAGGTGGGTTGGTGGGTGGGGAGGATTGGGTATATTTTTTAATGTTTTTTAATGTAATTAATGTATTATTGTTGTTCGCCGCCTCGATCCATGGGGAGAGGCAGAATAGAAATAAATCATCATCATCATCATCTCCTCTTTATAATTTAGACATGTCAGTATTTATACTCCAACCATTTTTCAAAGAATTATAATTTACATCTGGAAAATCAAAATCCCTCATGCATGTGAGCTATAATTTGAATTCAAGGGACAAGAACTGAAGCATATAGAAAGTAAGGTGTAAGGTGATGCTTAACTTACTTTATAAGGAGAATCCACCATTATTTCCATGTATTCATAATTTGGGGGTCCAGGAAATGCATCATGAGGAAGGTGAGAACATCAAGAGTAAGGAAATAAGATTTCTAACAAGGGTTTCTGTAGAAGACAAGGCAGGATGTAGGAGTGGGTGGAAGGGATGTATGAGGGAGTAAAAGTCAAAAGGAATGACCTGTGATAATGGGAGTGATTGAAACAGAGCCTAGATGAGGAGTATTTAAGTGATCTGTAAGTAACCACAAAATTGCTCAGCACAGAGCAATGAGACCAAGATACGGTATCACCAACAGGCATGCTGGAAGATCAAACATGATTTTGCTGCCAATTCAAAAAGCTCTGCCCCTTTTGGGTAGTACTTACTCTCTCTCAGTCCAGCTTAGGACAGATCAAAGAATGGAAATGTGAGGGGACTTTAAACCTTCCCGCCCTGTTTATCTGAATCAGTGCTATATGCAAATGTCTTTTTGCAAATGACGTTTTGCTCTGACTTGACAAACTATGCCATGTAACAAAGACATGCCCATACCTATGAACAGCCAGTTCTCTTCCCTGGAGCTCTGCATGCTCCTTCACTTTCTTATCTTGTCTGGAGACTTGCAACACACTGACATCAGGCAACAACCCAGTTTGACTTCTTTATTGTTTCTCTTCACCTTCTGCCTGTATCTAGAATTAGAGCAGCTATAAACACAAGAATAACATCATCTATTGGCTAGGGCAGGAGTGGATCCAGGTTTTGACTAGAGAGTGGAGCAGAGGAGACAACCTGAGCTGGGCTGTGGTACGTAGCTCCTTCTGCACAAGTCACTGTGATTGTATACCACTGCGCCTGTCCAAATCCAGCACGGGAAGTTTCCCACCTGATGTGGGCCGGAGTGCAACAGCTTTTTCCTGCCCTTGCATTTGGTCCCGAAGGTGTCTGATTTCAAGCAGTTGCATTTCAATTATCCTCTCAGCTTCTTCTTCAGGATTCAACCGCAGGATGGATGAACTAGACTGCTGGTCAGGGGAGGAAGCTAGAGGAAATAGAAAATCAAACTGCTTGACAGAGATAAGCCAGGATAGCAAACAACACAAGATAAAGGAGAATACAGATATTCCAATATTCCTAGTAATGTGAGCACACCTAGTGTAAGGAACTGGCACAACTGCTCAGTTGCTAAGGCCTGTGTTACTGTGGCTATGGGGGATCACTGCCAGTCCCTGGAGCTTTTAGACCCTGCATTCCTCTTCTTTGCTGTTGCTGCCTTATAACCTGCCATCTCCACATGAGGAAGCAGGGAAATGAGCAATAAGAAACAGGAACCCTTGCATGTTTGTCATCTCTAAGTCAAAGATCTGAAGCTATGAATCAGTTACAGTCCTACCCTCTCTTGCTTCTGAGAAGGTGGGACAGGGGGAGGCAGAAGGGGTCCTGTCCTGAAGATGATAAAACTGGATGGACAAAACTGTGGGATAAATTTGGCCCATGAGGTGGAGGTTTTCCATCCCTGACATATATCATTCAAGCATAAAACATCTTAAAATTAGGACGATGCATTTATGATGTTGGGTGCGTCACACACTGTCAGCCCCAGAAAACCCCATGATGGGTTTGCCTTAGAGTTGCCGTAAATTGGAAATGACCTGAAGGCACATAACAACAACATTTACATTTACAGCCTGCTGTACATATATAAAGTTGTATAACTATTTGTATCGGTAAAGTAATTTGACTTTTAATGGTTCAAAACCAGCTAGCGAGATTTCCATTCTGTAATTCTAAGGAAGGAATCATGTGGCCCTCCAGATATTGTCAGACTAAAATTCTCAGAATTCTTCACCATTGATTATCCTGGCTAAGGCTGCTAGGAACTGTAATCCAGGATGATGGGCCATGTGATTCCTATGCCTGCAGTTACTCAAAAACTCAAATCTGCTTGCATCAACACACAATGATCCAGTATGGGATCTGACACCTATTTTTTTGACTTGGAACTTCTAGGCAAAAGATAGGAAAAAGAATGAGATGAAAAGACACCTGTGGTTTCAGCTGGTTGCTTCTTTTGTTTTCTGAGAAGTCCTAGAGTAGATTGAAGGTCATGAACCTGGGTCCGAGTGACCTTTAGTTCTCTGCGCAAATCATTTATTTCCTTAATGAGACTCACATTTTCCTGTAGGATCAAAATACAATACAGCTGGAACTAGTATCATGCTATAGTATTCCTATCAAGCTCCAGAGAGATGGCTGGTTTGGTAGATATAACTGTGTTAAAATGCAGGACAGCAAAACTAAATGAAGCAAAGGAGGTGGGATGTGAAAGGACAGATTACCAGCATGTTCTAGTGGTTTGAATGTTGGAGTAAGACACTGAGAGACCAGGGTTCAAATCCCTACTTGGCCATGGAAACTCACTGGGTGACCTTGGACAAATGACACTCTTTCAGCCTCAGAAAGACAAAGGCAAACCCATTCTGGACAAACCTTGCCAAGAAAACCCCATGATAGGTTTGCTTTCAAACCACAGTAAGCTGGAAACAACTTGAAGTCCCACAACAACATCAATATGAAGAGATGAAACCCTGGCCCTTACTGTTGAGATCTCCACATCTGCCAGACCTGCATCACACATTCCAGCCAAATCCCAACATACTGTTATCCAGTCTTTTTCCACTTCAGCCATCCCACAAAGAGATATGTAACACCTTTCAAACTCATATAGAAATCATTGTTTATAGTGGAATTTTTAAATCTCCTGGGCCTGGAAACATGTACAAAAGCTCCAGATGGAGCACATCGAGCCTCCCACTCACAAAAAGTTGAAATAGCGGACCTTCTCCTTTCCTGTGCTAGTACCTGCATGATGCGCACGTAGTCGGCACGATGCATTTCACTCTCCTTTATCACCTTCTTCTTCAGGGTTGCCAGGTTGCGCTCAAGATGCTCTCGCTGCCGTGTATACTCCTGGTGCAAGTCTGTGTCAACCCCCACAATTTCCACCTAGAGAAGCAAAGGAAATTAACTCAAAGACGATACAGTAGGTGCCTGTTGTTAAGATGGAAGAACTCTCACTTACCATATCTGCCTTCTGGACATACTTCTGATAGATATCCCTGATGCCCTCCTTTAATTTCTTTGGCTCCTGGATGAAGCCTATACAGTTGTGAAGGTCTGTTTTAAAACGCATGACGAGTGCTTCCATATCTCGCTCCTGCAGCCAGAGGAACATTAAAGCCTATTTCACCCAAATGCATTGTTTGTTGGTCAGGCCTTGCTGCCCTGGCCCTCACATACTGTCGATGGAATCCACACCAACAAGAGGAGATGGAACCTACAGGGACAGCAGCAGACTCAAAACTAGAGCATTTCTATCCCTTACTTGTAACAGATTGATACTAGACTAACTGACATTTGTCCATCACTTGATATTCTGCCATTCAATGATTAGCTGGTAAGTAACAGCTGAACTGCCTTCAGGAAAAAGTACAGGCATGTATTTTAAGAGATACGAAGCAAATGAAAACCTATCGCTACATATGTGGTTTTAAGAGAGGGCACATAATAATTTATCTACTTCTATGAATAACTGCAATGCTAGTTTTTAAAACAAGATTGTTAGTTTTAATTGCACTACATAGTTCTTTAGCACAAAAATATACTGAGATATATACAGTACTTAAAGTGGTAAATGTAGAACATACAAACACTCAAAATAGTAGCTTTGGAAGGTGGTAAATGCCAAATATGACAATAGATCAGAGGGCATTAGCCAGATGCCTAAGAAGTAGATACATGCAGATGGATCAATATTTCCTGGCAAAATATGATGCTAATGCTTCACATTATCCAGAATTCTTGGGGCAACAAATACTGGACTGTCTATTTTATATCTCCCATGGTGACAAATCAACATTGCTACCATTTTTGTTTACTTTTGCTGGACTTACCTTCTGCATCTCTTTGTGCATCTCACAGTCTGTAGCTTTCAGTTTTAGCCGCAGCTCTGCTATGTTTAGTTCTAGTTGTGTGTTCTGCTTGTGGAAGCGTTCCAGCTCTCCCTCCATCTACACAGATGCATGGAAGAAAGGAAACTATGAAAAAGGCCCATGACACAATGTGGTCTTTAGTCTGAACAAACCCCACAGCGGGAATTAGACTGTATCATCAGTTTTTACCTCCTGGATCTGCTCCTTCATGTTCTTGATATCATTTTCACGTGGCTCTATCTGCTTCTTCAACTCCTTTATTTTGTAATCTAGTACAAATTTGAATTTCTCCAGCTCCTGGTTTTTTTTCTTCAGATCATAAATTCGCTTTTCCTGGGACAAACAAGCAAGCATGTAAGTGGTGTCTAAAGAAATATAGAGACTTCTCACACCCTCATCTCTAGATCAGTCAGGAGCAATGGAGGCAGAAGTGATTTGTGTGAATCAGTAGTGTTGTGAAGGATGGAGAAACATGGTTAAAAGGGGAATAAAGAACTCCATCAGACTGGGTGGCAGAGAGAAAGTCCTTGTTTAAAGGAGCTGTTCTTTTCCACCAATCAGGTATTTGTACACCAAAGATTAGTGAGAATAGTGGACTGGGAAAAGAAACCGGGGAAAGAAGCATAATCAGACCTCTCCAGGCACTTCACCTTGTCTTGAATGGTCTCATCTCTTTCTTGAATCTCTCTTTTCAGTCCCAGGATGTCCTTCTCTAAGGACTTAATAATCCCCTGCAACTTCTGTTGCTCCAACTTCATTCCTTCAATGTCACTGCAGCGCTCTTCAATCTCTTTCTGGAGACTGTTGAACTAGTGAGCAAAGCATATTTTATCTGCCAAGTTAGAGCTACTTAACTACTGTCTCATTCAGTAACAGAAATATATACATTACTGACAAGAACCTATCAAAACAAGCTTAACTTCTCTATGTCCTATAAGAGATTATCACATCACACTAAAATATAAATTCTCAGCAAGTATGATTACTGGATTACACAGCAGGTTTGCATCTGAGAGACTATATCTCTCAATAAGCCTGCCCAGACCTTGAAATGCACAGAGACCCGTTTCTCTTGGTCCCACCACCTTCACATGGGAGAAGACCTTCCCAGTGGCAGCCCCAGCACTTTGGAACTCCCTCCCTAGGGAGGCTACAATGGGCCCCTTTTTGCAGGACAAAACTTAGCAGGACAAAACTTTTTTATTCAGACAGACTTTTAGAACTGAAAAAGGGCTGTAGGCGCTGCATTATTTTAATTGTATTGTTTATTATTTTTAGATATTTTAGAATACATGTTTTCAATCTGGATTTCAGTTTAATTCAGTTTTAATATAGTCTTTTGTATGTTTTTAATTATTATCTTTTAAATGTGTAAGCTGCCTTGAATTCCAGTCATGGGGAAAAGGCACGATCATCCTCATCCTCATCCTCACCATCTTCTTCTTTAATAATAATAATAATAATAATAATAATAATAAGAAGAAGAAGAAGAAGAAGAAGAAGACAACATATAATGTGAAACATAAAAGCCTGAGAGACCTCTGCTCTAGTATCCCAAAACAACTCCAGGTAGATATTTGTTCCAAATGATCAGAGGCTGTGCATTATATCGCCCCCAAAAGATGAAAAAAATGATATTAAGAATAGCTGTGATCAAGATTCATTACATTCAAGGTGTGCATGTGTGTATACAGGCAGAAAATTACGCTTGCACAAGCAGTCTTACTTTTATCTTTTATTTTATTTACTCTTCTGTTATATATTCCTATTACACATAATTTGAATTGTTAACTTTGGTGGCAAAGTGGCACTGAAATATTATTAAAATACATATTAACAAACCAAGAGCATAAAAACCAGCAAAAGGTGAGCCTACCTTCTTCCTCATGATTCCTGTCTCTCCCTTTAGTCGCAGATTAGATTCTCTTTCCTCTCGAAGCCGCCTCTCATATTTTATTTTGATGTCCTGAATTTCTCGATCCTCATCTTCTTCAATTTGTTTCTTTGTTTCCTCAAATTCTCGAAGCTGTTGCCTTGCATCATCTTGAGCCTGAAAATTAGGAAGAGTAAAAGCAACAGAGAGAAATTAAAAGGAGTCATAATAACACTGTTGGAGATTAAACAACTATTAGGCTGGAAAAGGCAAGACCCTGAGCTAGCCTGCATATTAATAAGATGGATAACAATATTCTGAGGATATAAAGGTAGCATCATATTGTTGTGGTGCTTGAAGTCTTCATTATATGTATTTCAGGATAGAGGACTCAGATAAGATCACTGAATACAATAATACTGACTCTTGAAGTCAGGAGATCAGAAAGTCTAGATGGGACAGGGGATTATCCAGGTAAAGTTAGCTGTTAGCTGTTTTTTGTTTCCACTGAAATGAATAAAACTAATGTTTCACAGAGAACCAAGTGTGGTACAGTGGTTTGAGAGTTGGACTGTGACTCTGCAGCCCAGGGTTTTAATGCCTGCTCAGCCATGGAAACTCATTGGGCAATTTTGAGCAAGAAACACTTTCAGCTGCAGAGGAAGCAAAGGCAAACATCCTCTCAACAAACCTTGCCAAGAAAAGCCTGTGGTGAGTTTGCCTTAGGGTCGCAATAAGCTGGAAACAACTTGAAGGCACAAAAGCAACATTTCACAATAGTTTCAGGAGGACCAAAGTACAACTATTGTACACTAGATCCAACCATATATGTACAGGAAGGTAAATGGTGTTTATTAAGCAAGATTCAGCTAGTTTGCTATTGCTCAGTATACTGAAGACAGGAAAAACAAGGTGTTGGAATATTACTGCCTGTAGCCATAAATGAGACATAACCATGGATGGAGCAATACCTGATGAGAATATTTCTCTACGTGCACAGCCACAGCACTGAATTTGTGAGACTCAGCAAGCCTGTTAAAAACTGTGGTCTCTTGAAGGTTTCTTATTTATACAGTCTCTGTAAGTAAAAGCTGACTTGAAAGCACATAAGACCAACAGGACCATGTGACTCAGGAAACGCAACAGAAAAGTACTTTAGGCTACAATGCTTATAGTTGTGGAAACTTGCTGGATTGGGTTCCACTGCAATTTCATACATCACTAGTTTTTAAAGTATGATGCTTGTTATATATAGAGTAAGCATTAAGAGCTTAGTCAGAAGACTGGTCAGCCTGACCAGTGGATTTCTGATCAGAAAGACTGAGTTGTATGAAAGACAAAATATTTTGCTGCTTAGAACAGATCACCAAAAAATTTGGCATTGGGATGGGACAGGATGGGAGAGGCCAATCCAATCAGGGAGACATGATCAGAAGTGCAACCAGGGAAAAGGACAATTTTGTTGTGAACAGCAGACAGAAAATGAATGCTTGAGCCCTTCCTACATTCAAGTATGGCAGAAATTGTGTTCTCCTGTATGCTTATTGCCTTTTCCTCATTCTTAGACACAGGCATTTGCAAGTACAGCATTAGGTTTTCATTGGTTCAGAAGAAGTTGTGTTCTACTGTGAAGGACTATCTAAGAATCTAAGAATTTGCATACTGGCTGGAAATTTTGCTGGATCCTAAAAGGAATGCTGTCCCTGATTTACCCCTACTTGTTAAAAAAGGAAATAGTCACAGCTCATACCTCTTCCAGCATTGTGGTTTTCTCAAGCAGCTTTGCCTCATAATATTCTGTTAGCTCTTCCATTGCCTGGCTCTTGCTCTCTTCCATTTCATGAAGCTGCTTCTCATATTCCTCCTGCATGCGTTGGGATTTCATTTGCAGCTCCTGGTACTTCTCATACTCAAGCAACAGCTTCTGGTTGTTGCCAGATTCTGATCAGATGAATAAATTAAAAGAAAAAGAAGAAAAGAATGCACTATTGAATATTTTGTTTTCTCTTAAGTCATCCTTAGTTGCCAAACTACCAATAAGGGAACCATTTAAGATCCTCACCTCCTCATGCTTGCGCTTGTGAATACTACGTTACTTCATTTAGCCTATAACATTTCTAAATTATGAGTAGTTTTAAGCCTCATTTATGTTATCTTTAGGGATATGTCTACACAGGGACTTCTTAATAATAGGTTTGACTCTTTAGGTACAATATCAGAAATGTAGAAAAATAAACTTTCCCCTACCCAGCCTCCAAAAGAAGGAATAATGTAAGGAAGGGAAATCCTGTGCAAATGTTAGGATGGTAAGGGTTGTGCCACTTGTGTAGTCCTGCAATAATCATAATATATAGATGGGAAAAGAAGGAGTGCAGAGTAAAAGTATATGACAAGGAAGAGTCAGCAAGTTTTTGCAAAAAATTAATTTATCTCATTGTTCCATTGTTTTTATTTGTGTTACCTTTTTGTGTATTTGTATTTTTGTGTGTTGTGCATTTGTGCACATTCTCATTTTTCATTATTTGCTTCAAATATGGCCAGAAACACTAAGACTTCAGTTAATGACAGATAAAAAGGGAAGTTCATGGCAGGAATATTTAGGTACCTCTTCTGAGCAACAAATTCTAGTGTATCCCAACACTGAAAATAGCAGCATATACAAACTATCTATTAATTTTTATCCTTCTTTTTATTTCTCTCAATTATTTTTGGACTTCTTTTTATCATTCGTAGCTATTTATGTAATTTCTCTGTGCCTTCAATTGGCAGACAGGTATAATTATAATGAAAATATGGGTTCATTTCATTTTCATTCAAACAAATTACTCTCAGTTTGCCTATGCTGACAGAGACAACACCATTACCACTTTGGCATGGAGAGAAAACAGCATTGTATTTTTTTCTTAAAAAAATGTTTTCTTTCTTTTTTTTTATTCTTTCTGTTATTGTTTTTTTTGTTCTTTCTGCCATTTCTGCCATTCTGGAGGAAAATGTTACTTAAGTTCCTCCTAACCTAGATCTTGCACTTCCCTTGACTGCTTCTCCATTAGTTCTGCAAGTTGCTCTTGGTGCTGCATTTCCTGTTTTTCTTTCTCTGTTTTTAATACCTGAAATACACAGGAATGAAAATCTCAGTTGAAACCAAACAAAGCAGCTGTTCATTTCCTTCAAATCACTGCACACTGAGAAAGTTTTTAAAGGGGAGCATCATCATCATCATTATTATTATTATTAGCCACAGACTAATACAAAACACACAATAAACAAAAAAGCATATATAAAAATACAAGATAACAATCCACAAAAACAATAGTACATATCAACAAAAGAACAATGTCACAAATATCAACCTAAACTAATAAACAAATAAACTATAGACAATTAAAAAGTTGCAATTAAAAAGCCTTGTTGCAAACAACATATAGTAATCCTAGAGAAACGCTAGTCCATTAAATCATAAATTATCACTAGGTTTAATATTTGTTGCTTAGATTAAATTCTAAAACAAAAATGATAAATTTACTAAATTAATCTATACCTATACTTTCTAAACTTTCCCCTCAAATAAAGGGAAGCACTTTCGAGAATGCAACTACTGTTTCATTCACACCTGGTTTTTGGTTTTGAGTGACTCCATTTCCTGGATGAATTTTTCAGTTAATTCCTTAATCTTTTCATTATAGTTCATGTCCTTGAGACGCAGCTGGTACTCATTTTCCATCTTTAGCTCTTCTACACGTGTTTTTAGCTCTAACATGACCTGAGTCTGCAGGGGAAGTGATTATAAGAGGGTTATCAAAAAGAGTCAGTGCATAAACATTCAGGTATATGCATTCAGTAATACAAAAAGGTCTTGTACACAGTAGCTTGCAAGAACTTTATCTGAGGGTTGATTTATTTATTAACACTACAATCTGATACACATCTACTCAGAAATAAGTCCCATCCACTTCAATGGAAATTATTCTCAGGCAGGACTGTCTGGCAAATCCAGGTGCTAATTTTCTGCTGCTGAGATCCTCCAAGGGCTGCATGGAATGCCAAATATACTAAATAACCAACCAACCCTGGGAGTCTGCTTCTGGTTTTATGAAAAAAGAAATTTCTTATGTCCAATAATACATGGTAGGTGGCTAAGTTACAATCTACAGTCTGAGGAGGCTCCATGTCCTCCCACCATGGCCACACTTTGCACCTCCCACTTTCATAGAATCATAGAATTGGAAGACAGCACAAGGGCCATCCAGTCCAACTCCCTGTCATGCAGGAAGACACAGTCAAATTTGTCATGGAAAACATATAAAAACAAGGTTGTGAGTTCGATCCTGCCTGGCTCCAAGGTTGACTCAGCCTTCCATCCTTTCGCAGGTCGGTAAAATGAGTACCCAGCTTGTTGGGGGCATGTATAGAAATGTTTTGAAATACATGCTATTTGTAAGTTGTTCGCCGCCTCGATCCATATGGAGAGGCGGGATACAGATAAATAATAAAATAAAAAATAAAAACAAATAAAAACAATGTATATCTAAAAAGTTACCACATGTCAAGGCAGCACATATATGTTTCTGGCCACACCTGTATAGGCATATGTATTTGGTGAAAGATGTGAATCAGCTTTTGATGACAAAGAGGAGTGCAGCTCAGAGTAAGAGGCAAAAGTTTAGATCTAGAATGCTTTAATCCTTCACCACAGGTTTATCTAAACTTTGTGATTGCCCTCTCTAGGACTTTGGTTCTCACTGGAGTTAGTGCTGTCCACACATTGGGATTAGATGATAGTCATACTGATGATATTGTACCCTTTTGCACTTGGAAACTCAAATGAGGATCCTCAAAGCAATACTTAAGAGTGATCTACTGACCTTCTCTTCCATGTCTGTTTTAGTGATCAGCACTTCATCAGAATATGGCACATCTCTTTCCCTTTTAAGTCCTCGTCCCTCTTTGTCATATACTTTCCATATAATTATGCAGCCATCTTCTGCAGACGTTATTAGGAACTGATCATCAGCAGTTATGGACATCTAGGAAGGGGGAAGGGAACAGTGGAGCCACACTGAGGAAGAAAGCTGAAGAGTCAGAGCGAAAAAGGGGAGTGGGGAGAATCAGCAGATTTCGCTTCTGGATTCACAAAACTATGTAGGCTGAACCACAAACAATTAACTTTTCTGCTTTCGCTAATGGCTTTGCCTATTTTAAGCAAGTATAGAAACAAGAACAAAACCTCATATTTCATCACATCTTAAACTTCCAGTTTTATGACAAACTGCTTGAATGTGAAGTCAGCTTGAGCAACTGAAGGCTGCAGAGGACTTGCTAGACTAAACTATGTAGGTCTCTGTGCACTTCAATGTGTATAGCACATTGCAGGAGCCCAACTGCACTCTTACTTCTGATACCTCTATTGTTGCTGCTCTTCTTGACACTGAAACTGTGATCACTTACCTGAAAGGTGAGGGGGATTGAAAGATTGCAGGGGTGTTTCTAAGACTGAAACACAACATTATATCACTGTTTGCCCACAGGACTGGTTTGGCAAGAATGCTTCTTGCAGTTTATTATGGATACTTCCATCTCAGACTCCAGCAGTGACTGGAGAGAGACTATGAGAGTATGTGTGCATTGAAAACATTAATAGCTTTTCAGTGTTCTGTGTAAAATGATGTACAACTGGAAACTTGTGCCCCCAATGGAGTGCAGTTTCACCATCCCTCATTGTTGACTGTTAGCTAGGGCAGATGGGTATTGCAGGCCAACAACATCAGAAGAGTCCAAGTTGCTCATTAGATTGAACTCATTTTCATCATTTTCCCTGACATCTGCTGGAGTCTAATGTGTCTGATGTCTTAAAATTCCTATTAATCTACTACATAAGAAATATAGCAAATTTAAACATGTTTGGATGTCCACTCGTGGCTCATCTTGTAATGTAGGTTGTGCAATTCTGCTTTATTAGATGCTGTACAGTGAGACAAAGGAGAGATTCACAAAGCTTGCCACAATCAAGATAACTTGGAGAATAAAACTTGAATTTTACCTTGGTGACTGGACCTGCATGGGCTTGATACTCATTGAACTCCTTGTGGACGGGGAGTGGGTATTTCATGGATCGGATGGTCCCTGTGGACGTTCCAGTGAACACCATGCGCCCAGAATGAGCTACCACTATGCATGTGTAGACCACATCAAATGTAGGCACCTCTCGCAGGATCTGAAAGACAGCTCTACAATGTTGTGGTTCACATGTAGGAAGCCATGGAGAAAGGACTGATTTTGAACTGGTAAATGACTAACGGTACATAATTTAACCCGCCCCACCAGCTGTAGTGAATGTTCTGCTCCTGTCCCTCCTGACCTTGCATATAATGAGCCCTAAACTTCTTTTCCAGTCATGAAGCTGAGTTAAAAAAAAATCACATTTTTGTTCACATTAAGGCAAGCCAAAATATTTACACTCCTTTACACTTATTTCCAACACATTTCATTTTAAATATTCCAAGCTGATGTATAATTAGAAAAAGGCAAAACCAAAGCTAAAAGGATAAAATGATAAAAAAATTAAATCCACAAAACCATTCACTAAAAATGCTAAGCAGTTGTTAACTATAGAATTAACCATAGAGTTAACAACTAGGGAAATGAAGAGGAAAATGCTAATCTTTAGTTGACAATGGAAATACCCAGCACTTGGATCCTGCCTAATTTCAGTGGTGAGACCACCACTGGTAGGAACCACAACAGAGAGAGCCCTCCTCTGAATTACAGCCATAGACAAACAAGTCGTGGCATGCACACCCCTCCCCACAACTCCAAAAGTAGGACCACTGTGATCTATATGGAAAAAGACTGCACTGTAACAGAACAGGATGAAAAAAACAATATGCAACACATGCAACAAAAAGGCCCAGCTGCTAGGAGTTATAAATGGGTGCTGTTGGAAACATGAGTGGATTCACTGAGGTACAGATGAACTTTCTCCCACACTGCATGGCAATAGGTGCATCCACATGAGCTCACCGAAGAATCACAAATCTCTTTGATGGAATGATCAGATCCAACAGCAAAGACAACTTTTGAATCAGGGGATATTGCCACTCCACTGTAGCTGCAGGATTTTAGAACACATTCAGATTCCCTCTTGCCATTCTGGAGGTTCCACTCATACACTGCCCCATCTGTGCCACAGGAGACCAGTTTATAATCGTCCATGCTCCACACGACTGACCGTACCTGGAGAGGCAGAAAGAAGATAAGAATATGTGGAATGTCCAGGTTCTTCATTAAGCCACAGAGAAATCTCTTGCTCAGTATTGTTCCCAGTCACCTAGTGCAGCTGTTATCAAATCTCTTACTTGACAGACTCACAGAACACAACTACTTCTGTCTCTGGGACTTTTGCATTCATAGTTTAGTCCTGAGCAGTACGAATAAGCACTCCTATAATAACAGAGCAGATCAGGCTAATGGGAGCAGGAATCATTTGTTGAAACTAAAGCTAGGGTATGGCAGGTGCAACATCTAAGCTTCAAGCATATCACAGCAACTAGATAATGGCAAGGATGGGTTTACAGTTTGCTGTTTACCATATTTTTCCTGAAGTTCTGTCCTTTTCTCCAATTACTATAGCCTTTTAAAGGAAATCAGTAAACAGTTAACAAAATACTACTTTTCAGCAAAACCTACGTGCTTTAATTTTTATGTCTGTCACGTATTATGGCACACTATTGTTAATAGCCCTTAAAAGGCACTGAGGATTTTTTAAAAAATTAAGATGTTTACAGTTTTATCTCACACATTTTGTTTTAATAATATCAAATTGTTTAATCATTGGAATTCCTTATAAAATTCTTCCAAATTATATATTTTTTCTGCCTAGTTGCAGGGACACAATTCAATAAACCTAGTTTATTCTGGGGCAACACTTTCACTTTCACTGGTATCTTATATCATTCCATGCTATACCTCTCCTCTGCTTTCCTTGACAGTCTACTAGGTTCATTCACTATAAATTTGATTCAAAATAAAATACAGTGGAATAAAGGGCAGAGAATGAAAGCTGATCCAGTGACAGCTCAAAAGGATTTTCTCCACATCAGATCTTTAGGAAGTTAAGGTACTGGATACTTCCAGAAGAGGCTTTTATTGTATACTTGCCCTTTTACAGAATTGTAAAATGGGTACAGTCATTTCTTAAATTCCACCTCCACTGCATGTTTTCTTACTGCTTGTTTCTTTTCCCTTACCAGAAAAACATACATTGTAGAGGGAAAAAAACAAAATAGCTGCATGTTGCTTTCTGGCTGGTAGCAGCAAGAGCCCTCTGTCTGGAAGCCCCTGTAAGAACTGCTAATCACAGCTCAAAAAGAATCCTGAACTCTTTAACATTCCTCATATTCAAGTGTTTTAATTCAAAAGAGTTCAAGTCTCTCTTTCATGACTATTAAATATTGGGAAACCAGTTATGGCCCACGATATTAGAAGGAATGTTTTTCCCCCAGAGTGTAGTTATCTATCACATTGTTGGCAGAAAATAAAGATTAAATAGTAGTAGTAGTAGTAGTTGTAGTAGTAATTTAGTCAATACTAAGCAGTTTTAAGTCTCATTAATTAACCAAGAAAAACTTAGTACACAATTAAAAATATTGTTGAAATCGAACAGACTGACACCAGAATCCAGTACATGTCTACTCAGAAGTAAGTCTCTGTAAATTTAATCATCCTTACTCCCAGGTAAGTGTGTATGGGACTGCAGTGTTATAAGTATTTTGCTTTGCTAGATTGTATTCAACATTACTTCTAACTAATGTTACCACATAGATGAGAATTCTGAATAACTGAACCTATCGTTTGTGAAAAGTAGTTTATACTACGTTTACACTGACAGAGAACTTTTTTTGCTGAAGGAAATCTTGCATTTCTATTCTTTAGTTTATAGCTGATTTGTTTTAAAAAAAATTAGCTCTAGCTAGCACTTCCAAACTAGTTCCTTAGAGATTCTATTGTTCCTGAGGTTCAGAGATGTTTTGTATATCTTACTCTTACCAGAAGTAGGCAGTACCCACTGACCTTCCCATTGTGTCCTTTCAGGTTAATAATATTGTCAAAAGTTGTGGAGGAGTAAATGTGGATCACATTTCCATTTACTGCCGCAAACAGATGACCCCCTGTGCTGAAGGCACACTGTAGAAAGAAACAAAAGATAGTATGGAAAATGAAAAATCTACACAAACACCTTCTTTGTGAAAATCACAGATATTCACAATGACGAGACTGTGTGCAAACAGTTATCCATGTTCATGTATATTCATTGTGAGTAGCTGGTCTGCTTGTTAGATAGCATTATTCTGCCATCATTTTGTCTATCTCCATGCAAGCATTTTCGCCTGAAAGGCTGTATTTTATCTGGGAATGTGCCAGTCAGAACATCCACAAACATAGTGGAGAAACTTTTGAGGCCCAAGCTCTGGGTTCCAATTTAGAAAGCTTCTCAGGAGTGCATTCCCGCTGAGGTTGAGGTTGAAGACTTTGGTTGGAGGCAGCAGCATTCTTATAAATTTGGATCTTTTCTTGCAAAGAATATAAAGCATGGATTTATTCTGTAAACATCCAGCAGAAGTAAGTCCCAGTGCACCAACTCTCATGCTTGCAAAGCACAGCTCAGTTGCATGCTACTGCTTTGATGCCTGCAAAGCATAACCCAAGTTCATACAGGGTATTTTACGCTACTTTTCAATATCCTCTTATCTCCAATCATTTCAGCTTGCAGGCCAGATGTGGAAACACTGTGAACCACATCTAGCCTATGATCCAGAGGGTCCCCATCCCTGCTTTGCTGAAATAGAAGAGATAGCACTAACTTTCTATACATAAGCATGGGATCACCTACCACTGTTAAATGCTCCATCTTTCTCAGAAGTGCTATATGGGCATGATAAAGGACAGAAATGCACAGTCTCGCTCAACAGAATGATTAGGATAAGGACAAGTGTACAGTAACTTACTGCATTTTGAATTGCTACAACTCTTCCAAAATCCTGCCATTTATTTCACATTTCCTTCTCTCCAAAGTTATGCCTGTTGCCTGTCTAGCTTTTCCAAAGTTAACATCTTGTGGATGCACAATTTTCATTTCCCTAACCTGTGACTGAAATTTAGTTTAATTCTTCTTTAACAGAGCTATTGGTTTGTGTGCACGTTCCTATGTACCATTTCAATTCAAATCTTAATAGGACCTTTGGAAGGTATGCTTTAATTATTTTCAATGAATTATTCTATGGTTAAGTAACCATATCAGTAAACTCCAAATACTTCTACTCTTAAGGGACAAATCACTGGAATGCCTCAGAATCAGAATTCTGCAGGTATCAATGGAGTAACCTCACAGTGCATGTTTGATCATCCATATTAAAGGGGTACTTGCCAACACCCAAAGAGCAGCTGTCGCATGAGACTGTAAAATCCAGAGTGTAAAAAGGACTAATTCCGCCATTCTAATTTGAATTCCAAGTACTTATTTAATCAAAGCATCTATGTGTGTCACTTATCAATTAGCTGTGCCATTTACAAAGTATACTATAAATTCCACTTAGGCCTCCTTTAAGAAGGAAGACAGTACAAACCCTCTGACAAAGATTATCCTTTTTACAAAGTCTTTTTATGTCTGCCAAGCCCCCACTTTTCATCTTCATTCTCTGTCTAGCTGAAAGTTTTTAGCAGCATTGGCAATGGGAAGATGGTGAAGGGGGGCTGGAGAAGACTTTCAGTTCTAGATTGCAGCAGCATGTCTACAGTGAACAACAGAATAAACCTTGAGCTGGGAAAGATTCTACTCTAGCCAAAATCATAATTTCAAAAATCTCTAGCTCTCCAAAACTCTCTACATTTACCTTCAGATGTGACTTTCATTAGCTTTGCTAGCAGACTATTTGCCTACCTAGGTTTTTTAGCTCTGCTAGGTGGGTGCCCATTCTTGTACATCTGAAGTCCTAAACTGAAAAATGTTTTATTAAGATAACCTCAGCCTGACTAACCACAATCTCCTGTGTGCTTAAATCTCTTTTTCTACACTTCATCTGGTAAAACCTAACCATGACTGAAAGAAAGAGTCTTCTTTTCTGGATTTACCCCAAGGAATCTCTCTCTTTCTTCTCTTAGTTTTCAAGCAGAACATAGAGAAGGAAAAATAAAATCTTTCTTTCTCTCTCCCCCATCTCTGACCTAAACTAAACAACTGGAAGATACCCATAGTTTACTGTATATTTGGAGAATGTGCTAGTTTTTGAGCCAGCTGTACATAACTCTGACTTCCAGCAGAATAGAAATAGGGAAATGGTTTCCCAGCACATGTGAGCTAAATTTCCAATACTTATTTGTGTTATGGTATTGCTTATTTGCTAAATACAGTCATCCCTCCACATTTGCCTGGGTGAGGGACACAGGAAAGTGGAAAAACCATGGATAACTCTTGGGCCTCCCAAATCATATTTAGCCCATATTCAGCCCACTGTGGATTCCTCTGAGGCATCAAGGTTCCTTCACAAGGCAGAAGTGGCTGGCTGGTAGGGCTTACTGCCACCTCCATTGCTGCCCCACACCATTTTAAGCGGAACTTACAAGCCTTCTTTGCAGTTTTTCAGTCTCACAAAGCTTGCAGTCCCTATTTAAAATGGCATAGGGAGGCAGCAGAGGTGACAGCAAATAAAACGTGAATAATCAAATCCACAAAAGTGAAACCCGCAAATGTGGAGGGCTGACTGTACAGAGTTGTAGTCTGCACATGCGTAACAAGACATATGTCCTGAGCAAGTGTGGTAACAAACTTCTCTCCCTAAAACCTATGTCATAAAAATCCCTTCCTGTGGCATCTTCTAATATGATCACAAAGCTTTCTTCCACATTTCTTCCTTCTGGTATTCCCATTGAAAAGTCTTTGTGGTCAGTTCTTCTTTTTAGTACTCACCTCTCTGCATCCTCGTACAGTGAAGTCTTTGAAAACTCGGATATCATCAATAAGCAGATTCATAAGCCGCAGTTTGTCAGCAAAACCAACCAAAACATAGAGACCACTAGGGTGAAGGGCAAGCGCGTATGCCTCTTCTTGGTATTCCTTATATAGGTCCAGTGCACTGCAGGAACAACAGCCATGTGAATCAATGCACAGAACAATCTTCTCCGCAATAAAGCTATAACATGTGCTATTCAGGGTCACAGTTTCTCTAAGATGGTCAAACACTGTGAAACAGACTACAAAGGAGAGCAAGGATGACTTGACACAATCAAAGATTTACGGGTCTAGTTCTATACATACAAAGAAGGCAGCAAAAATAATCTAGTAATGTATCCCACAAGAAATACTTGATCATGCTACTTGCTCACACTACTACACAGGGATACTTGATTATAGACAGAAGGCCATATAACAGGGCTGCTGATTTCCAGATGCTTTCAAGCTATCCATAGTACAGTTTTAGAAAATAAAAGATAAGCAGTAGCATGGTTATAAGGGCAGCTAGGTTATTGTTTGGCATCAAGATTATTAAATTCATGAAGTTTTACATCCAGCAAGACTGTGACTGAAATAAGGTATTACCTGGATATTTACTATGTTTCAACATAATGCTGTTGATAATGATCTGATGTATTTATATAACAGTGCTGTTAAGCGTTGTTTATTTACCTTTCCACTAACTTACCATCCTGCAAAGCAAGGGTGGACAAAATGTGAGTTCCGGCCTTTTCAATTCTTTTCTCCTAAAATTGGCCAACTGTATTCCAGAAACCCTCTGGGATAGTGATTCTCACACTGTTTAACCCTGTGACCCTCTTTACATATACACACAGATGTTACACTCTCCCTCTTGATGTAGTATATGAATAAAAATATTTTGTTTTTTTCAGTGTGCATATTTTCATTCACACATTTATGTATATACATATTTTAACACTGTATAAGGAATTAATATTGTTCAAAATTGAACAGTTTTATTTAAATTTTTAAAATAAATTCAATATGTAACACAATCACTTGTTTAATGATTGCTGATGTAATTTTTCTCAAGTAAGAAGGACAATTCACCTTTTTACAACACAGTCCTATGCATGTTTACTCAGAGGCGAGTCCCTCTGCATTCAGCAGGGCTTATCTATGTAGAGCAGATAGCAGGGAAATTATGGTCCTCCCAAAAATGCTGGATAATCTGCTGTATTGGCTGAGGCTGATCGAAATTACAACCCAACATGACCTGAGGAGCCAGAGTTTCTCCACCTCTAGTGTATACATTTCTGTTTCATACAGTTTAATGGGTGACAAAGAGAGGGCAAACAAGATCCTGCAGTTTGGGCAACAACCAAGGACTTCTGTATCTCTACTTCATTCTTAAAAACAGGGGGCAGGGGAAGGAGGTTTCTTTGTTTAGCACTGCGAACTTCAAATGATTTAACTGGTCAACAGAGTAAAGCTTTCAACAGCTTTACTCATTTACTATGAATGTCACATTTCAACTGGCTGAAGTATAGATAAGCAGACAGCACTTTTCTATTTCAAGCCCAGCAGAACATACTTCTGCATAGTTTATTTTTACTCAGGCATGGAGTTGGGGGAGACAAAGACATTTGCACAGGTACAGTGCAACCAAGACATCAGACAGAAATGGAGTGGGTGTGGGGAGGAAGAGAACCAATGACAGTGAGTCAACTGAGGGGAGTCAGGAGTTCCTCCAAGCTAAAACCCCCACCATGTGCACACAGAGCTTTCCTTGCGCCTCTCTTCATGTAAAGACAGAAAAGGAAAAAAGCACGGGGGTGTCATCTTGAAATGCTTCCTCCTAGGCCTAGAAACTGCAGGTCCATACAATATTTGGGGAGGTTTTCCTCATACAGAGCCAGGGAAAATCAGAGGAGGATGCTCATATGGGAAGAAATCTCCAAGGCAGTCCCTGTCACCAAGAGCCAAAGACAAACAGCACTCCCCCTGTCCCCAGCACCTTCCACCACTCCAGAAGAAATTTCCTGCCCTTCCATGCCACCTCAAGTGAGGAAGCGGGTTGAATGCATGTTCCTTCCCTTGAAATGGGCTGATGTGAAGGGAGGCAAGGAAAGTCAAAAATAGGGGTGGTGGTGAAGAAAGTGGCACTTATGGCTGTCTAGCAGGAGGTAGAGGAAGGGGGTGACCCATGGAGATGCTAAAGGAATACTGTAGAGTGTGAGTGTACAGGAGGGAATGAGGCTTCAATAAGAATAGGGGGACCTAAGTGAAAGGCTTGCCAAAGCAGATTGCCTCTAGTCAGCAGATGGGGTGTTCTGCTTCTAACTTTCCCAGTGTTCTTTAGCAACACTCTTGTCTGGAATGCTTAGACTCCACTTGCATGCTGACTTGCTGTACTGCAGACTGACTCTTCTTCTGCCCCCCACCCCATAACTACTCCACACACACCCCTTACATTCATGTCCCCCAGTTTGAGAATCACTGCTCTAGGAGATATAACTGGCCACTTCAGTGTATTGTTGGTCTCCTGGGTCTTCTTCAGGGTGTGTGTAGGGGGTAGGAATTAAAATTGGGAATGCCTAGAATTTACATGTGGCTTTAAAAAAAAGGCATTTTGAGGTCCTAAAGACATTTTTCTTGAAATGGCTGTGTACCAAAAAGCTTTTTGGAGGTATGACTGGCCAGTTTGTGGGAGGCGACCCTTCTCAAATGGTAGGTGTGGGGTAGGTGTAGCCCTTCAGGGTCCCAGGCGAACTAGTAAAGCCCCTCAACTCTTGGAATTTGCTCATTCCTGTTATAAAACATTGGTAAACTGTACAATATGATCTCCCTATTGTATTTTTTATGTTTGCTACAGTTGCTTACTGTGCGTTCAGTAATTCAAATATTTTGTATTGACTTTTAATATACTATATACATTTACTGGCACTATTGTTGTTGGTTTAAGAACATCATATTTCCTAATACAAGCCACCCACACCTACCACACTAAATAATATTTTCTAATACAACCTTGTGGTCTTCTTTCAAATTGTGCGCGTTTTATAAGCCACGCTTTTAGCATTTGTATGTATGCAATGTATCCTGTTATCCTTTTTTGTTCTTCAGAATTATAGCTGTCTATGTCTTCTTACTTGTTTTCGTAGTTCCAGATGTGGACAGATTTGTCCAGTGAACAGGTAGCAACAAGGGGTTTGCGAATGCAGGTATCCAAGCCAGTAATGGCAGAAGAATGTATAGGGTAGCTCAAGTATTCAAAGTGAGCTGTCTCCCCCTAGGGAGATGCAAAAATGTTAGTTAGAAATGCTCATATGACTGCCTAACTAATTTCAGAGAAAAACTGAACTTCTCTCCATGAAACAAAGAAAGCATTTAATATACACACCATATCTATCAAAGTAGAAGGGATGTCTACTAAGATTGGTTTCATTTACATATATTTTATGTATCTACTGAAAAAGAAAACATTAGTGAATTTTGTATACCAGTGACTACAGAACAATTTGAACTAAGAAGGTCTAAGTAGAAATATGCAGCTGGTAAAGTAAGTACATGAAATATGAACGGGAATAGTACATGTCACAGCTCTTGAGAAAGTTTTATGCAATACATATTTGAGGTAGATGAGATGTGTTCTTTCTGTCATACAGAGATACATGAGATAAGGGACTGGACTGTCAGTGATACAGACACCACCAGCCTCTCTTTTTACAAACAGATTTAGAGATATTGCAGACATGATCATAAATGAATTGATTTAATATTATTATCCTGATTTTTGTCTGGAGACACAAGAAATAGCTTTTTTTTAAAAAAAGTGAAAAATATGCCATAAGCAATCATAATAACAATTTGGTTTAATGCAGTAGTAGTTAGAATTAAATGCAGTAGTGGTTAGAATTAAACTTTTTTAAAAATTGGTTTTGCAAGGCACTTGTATATTAAAGGAGGATAGGCCTGGCAGATCTTCAGACAGAAGGGGTAATCCATAGTTTCAGTATCAACACTGAAAAGACCTTGCCATAGGGTCTTGCTCACATTAAATACCAATCTAGACTAGGGTAAAGGCTCCCATAAATAAACTAAAACCAGCAATTTAAACCAATTCCAGAAACATACAGGAAACACTTCTAGCACAGTGTCAATATACCATTGATTTCATATAACCAGTACACACTTAGGAATGATCACTCACCAAATCAAAAGAGTGTGTGAGAGAGGGTCATATGTACGTTGGCAGAAATATAACTGCACTTGGCACCATATTTCTCACTGTGAAGCAGTAGTGCTGACTTTACAACAATTTTTGTGCTAACACACTGCCCTAACAAGATCTCAGCCAAAGCTTTCAAAATGTCACATTCCCATTCTGCCAAGTCAGTTATGAACTATACTGAAAACATGGATGTAAACTGGCATTCGATCTGAAAGGGAGGAAACAATACTTTTACTGTGAACAAAACTGAGCTTCTGTGTTCTATTACTTCATGCAGCTGGCTAATTCCTGGGGTATGGCAACAGGATGAAGAACCTGAAGCACTAAGGGTTACCATTCTGTACAATAATAAATCCACACTGGCCATAGTCTGGAGAGAGGCACCAGAAATGGCCTATGTGATATGACTCATGCAGCCTTGATGTTGATGTATGGCAGGAGGTGGACAGTTGGAGAGATGCATCTTTACGCTCAAGACTCCAGACCAAATAAATTCAGGCAATTTTCCACCTAGCCTCCCCACGAAACAGCTTGGGGATTTTGCTTCCCCAGCCTCCAATATACCTTAGAAACAAGCCAAACCCTCTCCCAATCTGGCTGCTAATCAACCAAAATTGAAACAAGAAGTGAATGATGTCACTTTCTGTTTCAATTTTGGCAGACTTCTGGGGATTATGGCATGTTTCTTAAGGTATGTGGGTGACTGGCCTAACAAAACTGCTGCAAAATGCAGTTGAGGATATATGGGGGTAAAAAAGTATCTCAGAAAATAGTTTTTAATTTTTTTAAGGGGCTTTAGGGATTGATTTTTGGGCTCCAAAGGCTACATGTGGGTTGCAGGTTGCATTTTCCCCCTCCTGCTGTATGGGGAGTAGTGCTCATCATGAGCACCTGCTATGAGATGTGGCTAGCACTGAAACTGTGATTTGTGGAAGGACTGTGTTATGTGAATTTTCATTTTTATATTGTTGATTCTTCCTTCAAGTGTTTAAGTCAGGATGAGAATCATGTGGCTCTCCAGATGTTGACAGACTGCAAGTCTCAGCAGCCTTAGCCAGCATAGCTAGTGATGAGGAGGAATATCAGAAACTTCTGTCTAACATCTAGAAGGCTGCATTATTCTCACAGCTGGTTTAAATGTTGCTGAGTGGATTAATTTAGCATAGTCCTGTTGGAAGACTGCTTGCTTTTGCAGTGTACAGTGGTCAGAATTAACTCACCTTGCTTATCTCAGCTGCTGACATAGACAGGAAATAGAGCTGACTTTTATTAGTGCTGATGAGGAGAGTCTCCTCTGCAGGGCTGAAGGCAATACACACAACTTCCTGCTTGTCTGACTGGTTTGGATCATTGCTGCATTCATCCTGTGGAATCTATGAAAGGACCAGCTTAGTTAAACTATTTACTTACATATATAACTTTCTAGTCCAGATTTGCTGAAGAACAAATAACTTTTCATAGGCAACATCTGCTGTACTTCATTAACTAAGATTTCAACATCCAACAGAATGATCTTGTATGCAATCTTTATCAACTGGAGTGCTTTTTAATCTACTGTGTGCCTTTTGTGCTGTTGAACCTGGGACTTCTCACATGTAAGACCTGTCATGGTCCATAATGCAGGTTAAGATTGTCACTAAACTCTCTTGGATTTGGTAGATAGGAAGCAAGGAAATAATAAATGTTGCATGATGTGTCTTGTCTATGATCTCCTGCTATAGCTGAGTAGTTAATGCATGAAATTTAATATTCGAAGAGGATACTGGTTTAAGGAGTATACTATGTGAATTTCAGTTCTGTTGAAATTTCTTGCTTTTTTCCTGTAATGCAAATGATACTGGCACAGCATGCAAAAACAAGTTATATGGTCTTCTTGTAATTTCACTGACCAGACTACATCTCATGATTTGTGGCTTTACATATGTATACCCTTGAGAAAGAGTAGAAGGAGGACTACTGTTTAACTTTGCAAGACACTATTTAAAAACACCCACAGAGATAGATTATGAATTATTCTTATAATATATTTTCACTATTTTAGTAAGTGTTCTTCCTCTGTAATATCTGAGTGGCATGTAATTTTGTTCTGCTGAAATAAATACAGTCGGCCCTCCAGATCTATGGATCCACGGTTTCAATCAACGATGGCTTGAAAATATTCCAAAAAATACAAAAAGCAAACTTTGATTTTGCCATTTTACATAAGAGATACCACTACACTTTCCACACTACACTTTTATAGTGCTGTTATTCCACTTTTAATATCCTATGGAATCCTGGGGTTTGCAGTTTAGGGAGGGGCATTTAGAATTCTCAGCCAATGAGCTCGTTGGTCTCAATAAACTACAAATCCCACAACTCCACAGGATGTTGAAAGTGGAATAATAGCACTACAACACTGTAGTATGAAAAGACCCCATTTTACCACACCATTGTACAGAATGGGACTTGAGCATCCACAAATTTTGGTCCTGGAACTAAACTCTAGCGGATACCAAGGGCCCACTGTAAGTTATCTTGTCTCAAAATCCAGTGCAAATGTTCATTTCACTGCTCTAACTATGTCTCAGGTGAGCTGTGCACTTCCCACTTCCTCTTTAAAATTGTCTCACGTGCTGCTGGGAAATTTATCTGAAATTTATGCATGCTTGGTATCTTTCATTCTCTCTGTCTCTCTCTCTCTCTCTCTCACACACACACACACATATATATATATATATACATATTTTGAAATTTAAATGCTACTTCACATGAATGGGTTAAGTAGCTTAGTGACATTCCAGGTAATAGCCAATCAATGCTGTGCATAGCTGGTTTTTGCTGGAAGCTAGCAAAGAGTGGCTGGCATCCTGTTAATGACACACACAGGCATAATGTCTGTTATGCACACAGGGCAAATTATTCACTTTAGTGCAACAGATATATTCTTGTGACAGCAGTGGAAGTGGAATTGCACATACAACAATCAAGCACACCGCATTTGTGCACTGCATATTGTGGTTACGTATGATGCAGAGAGTGTTATAGTAGAACATGATATATCTCAGGACTCTTACCTACCCTTATTTCTCGGCTTTCTTTGTAACCTTCCTTCTCTTCTGACTTCTCAAACAGTAGAACAATTCCTGGACCAGCTGCACAAGCAAATCCTTTGGAGTATGCAGCAACAGCAGAGACACGGGGCAGAGATGCTTGCTGCTGTGCTTCTGTTTCATAAACCAATTCACTTGAGTATTCAGGAGAAGAGGCAGCAGGATACTCAACAAGGCTGTAAAAAGAAATTGAGTCAACAATTTATACCAAAAGGAGAAATGAGATGAGTTTCCAATGTTAGTTCTGTAATGTATAAGAATGACTTCTCTTCATTTTATCTTGTTTTAATGCTGGTAAGGTCCTAGTATTAATACCAGGTTCTCCCCATCAGTTGTGCTTTTAAAGTTTTAATTCTGTACATAACTATAACAGCATGTCTTAATGAACTCTATTGGGCTTATTTCTTAGTAAATATGCTTTACATCCCTGCATCAAGATTTTGTGCCTCTCTTTACAGAAGGCAGTAAGTCTTCAATCCAAGATATACTTCTGTATAAATAACTCAATTTAGACAGATTTTTATAGAGATTTTGTTAAGTTTTTCGTTCTTCGACAATCTTGTAATTTAGGTAGGTAGTCCTACTTTAGACTAGACATCAGCCTAAAAACACAATCCTATCATGTCTTCTCAGAAGTAATATATATTCTCTAACATATTACTCAGTGGGACTTAGAACAGACAATACTTCTGAGTGGACACTGGCTTACAGATAGGTGTATATAGGACTGAAACATCAGAGACTGTAACTTGTCCTAAGTCACCAATACAGTTGTGAGCAAGATACAGCTTTAACCAGGATTTGGAGATCACAGTCAAACACACTGTGTCTTCTGAAACATATTGACTGTTCCAGGGTTAACAGCCTGAATACTGTCTTACCTCTCAGTTGATTCATTTTGTGGTTCCTCTTTTGTTACTTCAGAGGGTGTTTCTTTGTGCTCAATACTAGTCTCCCAGCGTAGATCACCAGAATCGAATAATAAGAGTTTGCCTGTGTCAGTGCCCACAATCACCTTCTCTTCAGAAAGCCAGGCATGGGACAGGTAATTCTGAGGCTCTCCCCGCACAAAATTGGTCTGTTTTAGGGTTCCCTCTGTGTATCTGAAGAGTTTAAAAACCCCATTTCCTGTTACACAGACTTGAGTGTTATCTTGTGGATTGAAGCTCACCTGAAAAAGAAAATATAATGAAATAAGTGATTGCCACTTGTACATAATGTTCATCAAGTAATTAGCCATTTTTTTTGTTTAAGACAAAAGATGATCATAATATACAGAAACTAAGGGAAACGAGTAAGCATAAACACAATAAATGTTTACAATAGAATATTTCAGAAACAGGTATCTTTGTGAAAAGATACTACAATACATTTCAGATATTTACTCTGGACTTTTTTCTATAGCTGAGGTAAATAATGCCAGTTCATATAGCAGAAAACAATTCTTATTTAGTGTTAGCCAGTTACTTTAAATTTAAACACAAAGAAAAACAGTCAGAAAAACAGTCAGAAAAACAGCCTGGTGGTGCAGTGGTTAAATGTCAGTACTGTAAGCCACAAGGTTGTGAGTTCAATCCTGCCAGGCTCCAAGATTGACTCAGCCTTCCATCCTTCCGCAGGTTGGTAAAATGAGTACCCAGCTTGTTGGGAGCATGTATAGAAAAATGTATCGAAATACATGCTATTTGTAAGTTGTTCGCCACCTCAATCCATATGGAGAAGCGGGACACAAATAAATAAATAAATAAATAAATAAATAAATAAAAAAATAATAATAATAATAATAATAATAATAATATTTCTTAGGGTACTACATAGAAGATAGTATAACATACTACAAAATATTTATCTAATCTTAGGAAAGCTTTTTTTTATGAGTGTCACTAAAGCACAGGGCAAAAAACAATTATTCAGAGTGAGAAAAGATTCAATACATTTCATTTAAGACTGATATAATTGAGGCAACACTATCTTTCATATGTAGGATAGACATACATTATATAACAGACTGGAGCCTATGTATGTATTAGGAGAATACATAGGAAACTGACCAAGTCAGACTTTCTCTAACAAACACTTCTACCGTATTAAACAGCAGTTCATTAGTGATCTATTATATAAGTAACAAAAAATGCCAGCTGGATTCTTATCTCATCAATACAATTTACTATTTGCTTCACTATTCCTTCATTTAGTGACAAGTTATTAGGTTTGATCACTAGTCTTCCTGCCAATCAGAATTGTTCAGAACTTTTTGAAACACCAGATTTTATTTTATTTATATCCTACCTTTATCCCTGTTGAAATGAGACCCACGGAGTCTTATAAAACGTACTTACAAAATGCATGCTAGGCAATCTTCAGTGGTCAAGATTGCCATATGATCACTGTATGTATATTTAAACATGGGGTAAGTTGTAGATGACTTGGAGGAGTCACTTAACCAAATTATCACTTCATTTGTGGTAATCAATCCAATATGCTCTTGATGTATAGGACCACATCTGCCAAAGAAACTCTTGCTCAGACTAATTATCCCAGGATAACTGATTATGTCTACCATCCATTACCCTTTTGAAACATTGTGTCCAGCACATCACACTTAATATTTTGTGAAGGAAAATACAAAAATGGCAATTACAGTATGACCTCACATTGTTGGAGAGTTATAACAATTTAGGACTGAAATGGAACTGTGGAAATCCCTGGTTTCCTTGGACTGACATTGTGTTGACACCAGGTGCATTGACTATGGCTTAGCCTTGTTATTCTGCAATCAGCTGGAAGCAAATTTATAGTTGTAGCTCTACATAGTATCTAATATAAGGAAATGCAATTGTTTCAATCCATCTTGAAAAAAATTGCCTCCTATTTTTTTCATCATGACTAATCATATCTTATGGGAGCTAGAGAGGCTGGATACAGACTGACAAGTGCTTTCCCTCATTACATTTACAGCCACTTTAGGCTATTTTCCTGACATCTTTGTTGAATGCAAAAGGCTGAGAATGACAGAAAAGGCTACTGAAGTAATGGGCAAAAGGATATGGCAGAAGGGCAAGTGAATCAGCAGCACATGTGGAAGGCTGGCATTTTAATTCCATAACAGAAAACTCTTGATAAACTAGGCTTTTAGAAAGATAAGGCAACAGGGGAAATGCTGGATTGCATTGATTTCGCATCAACATCTTTGCTATAATCACAAATTATTCTAAATCAAGAAAGAACAGCAAGCACGGAAGCCACCTGAATTACAGGTTAACAAATAACACCAACAGAAAACAAAGACAAAAACCCATGAGTGTAAATCATGTAAACACAGTGTTACAGCAGCGGTACCCAATAAGAAATGTTCCTACAGTTCTTAAGGAGTGCAGCAACCAGCATAATTTCAAGGCTAACTCAAAGGTATATTGGGCAGCTTCCTATACTGGAATTGCAGGAATTTGAAATCTTTTTTATGCTTCTTTATAACGGTGGAATTCTATCTCAGCAATATCAAAGGCCTCAGTGTAAATATAGGCTGTTTTCAGGACACGCACTTTGTGAAGTTAGCAAAGAGCACTGTAGGTACGCCACCACTCTCAGTCACTGCAGCAACCATACTAAAAGGACAATGCTGCCTTAAAGACAGTTACTGGTTTGAAATACTTGTGCACCCATTCAGTCTCACAATTGCTATGCCTCCTGGATACAGGAGGACATGGTGCAACAGGAATATCAGGTCTTGGATATCATGTTAATACTATCTTTACAACTGCAACTTCACTCACTGTAGTCTCTAGTTGTGAAGATACAGCAATCGGGGTAATAACAAGCACTGATAATGTGGACCTGAGCATTATCTGAATGTGGTCAAGAACAGACGCCTATCTCAGGATATTCATTTTTCTTTTTTCAGCTTACCTGATAGAGGGGATTGTTCTGAGTATCAACCTTAATAATTGCCATTGTTCTTTGCTTCTCCCACATCCAGTAGGCAAGATTTGAATCAGGAGGTCCTGTCTGTGCCACTAGATATTTGGAATCAGGAGAAAACCCCAGGCTGATAAATTCCTGGACAGAGAAATCAAAGGTGTTCAGGACTTTTCGTTTCTTGCATGGGACAGATGACAGTTCATAAATTGTGATAGTAGGTTTATCCTGGAGTGTCTCTGAAATGGCCAGATAGCGCCGATTTGGACTAATTGCCAGTGCAAGCATCCCTTGGCTCTTCTCTGAGCCTATAAAACAAGCACACATATACACTCATAAACAAAGTTTCTGTGACCATAACATGGCAACATCAAGTTTTCATGATTTGGAATGACAATAAATCCTAATACTATCATTGCTCAAATGGTCTTTGATTCATTTTTTTAAATGTTTGAAGATAAGGACTTTAGGAAATCATTACCGATACATCTCAGTTAACAAAGCAGATGTGTTCCTCGATATTACCTCTTTTGGTACCAGAGGTACAAATAGCATGGAAAGAATCAGGACTGGGAATAATAGGGAAATGGAGGGCTGAGGGAAGTCTGCAAGCTTTTTATCTAAAACTAGCAATATTCACATGTAAAATGAAACAACCAGATCAAGTAAGCATTGAATAGGTAAATAAAATAATTTTCAGCTTTCTGGAGACCTCTTGAAAGCTTCCTCCAAAATGCATCCAGGGACATTTTTTTCTTTCACCATCCTCCACCATTCTTATGATTTCTGTTTTGGAGGTCAAACTATGTTTGATCTATGCTTTTTTTTTTTTTAACATACTGCAGGGAGCTGGTATGGCAGACAATTCTGTTCTCCTTTTGCTCATCATGCATGCTCAGTAAGGGATTCTGGAGAAGCTGCTGTTTACATTGCCTATCATAGGAAGGCATGCACAGATACAGCAGGATTGGCCAGAGTAAAATCCTGCTTTTTTCCCCACCTTAAGTTTCATTGCATTATTTACTGCAGCCATGCTGCTGCAACCTGACAATGAAAATCTGTGTTTTTTCAGTCCTTCTTCACCATGCTCCCAAGCTTCCAGCTTGACAGAGGATGAGGGAAGGCTGGGCAGGCATAAAAAAGACTTTGTGAAAAAGGAACTTCCTTGTCAGAGGCTTTGTTGACAAAGGTATGCCTGTATGTGATAACTAAAGTAAACAGTTATGCAGCCAATAACTGAAAAAACATATCCCAAGAACTCATCTGTTGGAGAATATTACCAAAGATCATGGTCAGCCATTACAGAGCTCCATACAGTTCAGATGTTAGGTCTGCGTTATAGCTAAGCCAGAGATAAGAAAGTATTGAACAAGAGTTCTTAATATATTTGCAAAGTATTATGTTTTAATCACAGTACCACTCATCTCACTTTCTTGCTCCACAGAAGTGGAAAACGTTTGGTTCTCCAAATGTTTTGGCCTACAACTCTCTCACTGACGCCACTCAGCATGACAAATAATAGGGGACTGTAGGGACTGTAGTCAAAAATACCTGCAGGACCAAATGTTTCTCATGTCTGCCCTATGTTATATGAATGAACTGGAATGAACCTGAAGATCATACATTCTCTGTTCTCCTCCCTAGCTGTGTTGTCCACATAGATGCTGGAACCTTTTGCTACTGTTTGTAATTAACCATAATTTAGCAGTCAATCCAAACATAATTTAGTTTTAGTTTAGTTTAATTTAACTACAATTAAATCATTGTTCTGATTAACAACAATATCAGATTTTGATACATTGCTAAATAGAAATAAAATTCAAAAAAAGAAGAAGCAAAAACTTCTACCACTTCCATATGTGCCCCAAAGAAGAAAGGAAGTGGAAGCACATGCAACTCTAGTTCACCCCACCTCCTTCAATTAATGCCAAACCACAGTTTTGCATTATAATTAAACAAGGCCACTAAATTTTGTCTAAGGTAGGTGGCTAAATTGTTTCTTAAAAGAAGTATAAACCTCTCAAAACATCTGTGGGCATGCTTCACGCTTGTGGGATCTTTTTTTTTTTTTTTTACATACTGGATCCTTGAGATCCACCAGAAAGAATGTAGTGCAAACGACACAGGATTAGAGAACTTATGAATTTGCTTCATGTATCAGAACTGAATGGAATTCACAGTCTGTCTACACAGAAATACACTCCTAGTTACTCCAAATTTTCTTTGTTTAAGCAGTTCAGTTTAGGCAGGTAACTTTACTGCCGCTGTTATTAAATGGAAGTCAGAAATCTTTGCTAATCTATCTGTGTTTTAAAGTATCTGTTCAGTGTGAGCAGTTGTATTCTGCCACAATTTGAAGGGAAAAATGAAACTAGAATTTTAAATTGTGTATATTTCACTTATGTCTGGATAGAAGAACATCATGATGAATAAAGGAGCCACTTCCTTATTAACATCAAAGAAATGTGCAAACAAAGAATTACAGAAACAACTAGAATCAAAACATTCATTTTATATTAAGAATCTGTTAAGCAACATGAGGCCTAAATACCCTGAAGGCACCATATCCCACCTGATGTTGAAAGCTAAGCATGGTCCGCTCTAGTAAGTACTTGGATGGGAGACTATTAATGAATACCAGATACTGTGGGAGCCCTGGTGGCGCAGTGGTTAAATGCCAGTACTGCAAGCCACAAGGTTGTGAGTTCGATCCTGCCGGGCTCCAAGGCTGACTCAGCCTTCCATCCTTCCGCAGGTCGGTAAAATGAGTACCCAGCTTGTTGGGGGCATGTATAGAAAATGTATCGAAATACATGCTGTTTGTAAGTTGTCTGCCGCCTCGATCCATATGGAGAGGCGGGGTACAAATAAATAAAAATTTCAGAAGAAAGAACTGGCAAAACCATCTCTGAGTATTCTCTGCCTACGAAAACGCTATGAAAGTAATGGGATCACTCTAAGTAGACAGATGACTTAGGGCACATACACACACATTAAGTAGCACAGAACAGTATTTATCATACTTTCCACCTTCAGAATATTATGTGGGCTCTGCACGCACGTCTAGATAACACTTCACTTGTCTGGCAAGTCAAATTTACACGTTTGTGAGTAACGTGTTGCACGTATTCAAGGTTCCACATGCTTGAACTTCTGCAACTCAAAGGATGGCCTTGCCTATTTATGAGACAAGCTATTGCACGCCAATGTGCCACTACGGATTCCAAGGGACTGTGGCTGGCTGTAGGTGGGGAACCTGCACCCTCACCCTTCTTCTCAACGGCGCCCCTGGAAACTGGGAAAAGGGGAGGTTTACCTGGGATGAACTTCTGCCATTTCTGCTCTATGTGGTATTTCACACAGTTGTTCCCCGCGGGGTATACTATGATCTGTTCATCAAAGAAACATATGTTATTTGCTACTCGAGACTGGAACCCAAAGATGTGGAGAGCTTGTGCCACAATGACAGACATGGTGCCCGAGACTCAGAACCTGTGCTGGAAAAGGAGAGCAATAAAGACAGCCCGAAGGGTCTGCCTCCGACGCCCCCCTCCAGCTCCCACTCCCAAGAGGTCGTCTTTCCCTCAGCGGCTTCCCGGAGGCGGGGTTTCTGGCTCTTCCCGGCCCCAACAACACGTTTTGCTCGAAGTCCCCGGTCTCGGTCCGTCTCGACGTTTCCGATCTCAGCCTCGCACGCTATACCGTCTGGCTTGAGAAGGCCGGGACAACCAAAGCTTCCGAGCTGGTCGCTATGGCGACAGCGTCCCGGATACACTGCCCTCTAAAAAGATGGCCGAAGGGAACCGGAAATACTTTGGAGAACGGCGTCTTGGTGCCGGAAGTAATACTATATGATTCCTCGTGTCGAGGGAGAAGCTCGGTGGAGCCGTTCTCGGAGGTGAGTGTCGTGTTTACTACAGGTGTCTGAGGCTCGCATCCGAGTCACTACAGTTATGTAGGACGAGCTCGTTCCGAAGGTGAAGGAAAACGGGAGTTTGGTGTAGGGCAGAGGCGTGCGTATGCTTGGGAGACAAGTTGCAATTAAGCAGACCAAACCTTTTCTCGGAGTCTAAGGCCATTTCCGCACTAGACAGTTATAGTGCGATTATCCCACTTTCACTATCCTATGGAATCCTGGGGTTTGTAGTTTAGGGAGGGGCCTTTGACTCCATAGGATGTTGAAAGTGGAATCATAGCGCAGTAACAGCCTCGTGCGGAAATGGCCGAAGTGATGTCGTGAGTGTGCTTTTTTTAAACCGCACGTGCTGAATTTCTCTTCATGTTGCGTTGCGGCTACAAAAGGTGCCAAAGGCGGAGTGAATCTACGAATCGCGTGTGTGTATGTGTAAGCAAATGGGACCCTCATGTGTATGTGCCTTCAAGTCGTCTGACAACTTATGGAAACTCCGTGCATATTTCATGGGGTTTTCTTAGACCTGGTTTTGCCAGTTCCTTCCGCCGAAATACTGCCTACAAGCACCTGGTATTCCTTGGCAGTCTCCAAGTACTAACCTTGCTTAACTTCCAAGATCAGGCGGGGTCTGGGTGTTTAGTTACTCCCATTTTATTCTGTGTTCTGATGGATGAAATGTGTTTTCTAGCTGTTTTGGTTCATGACACAGCTTAGTTGAGTCCAGTGGTCATAAAACGGTGTGCGATGCCCCATGTGGAAATGGATGAAGATTTGTCGTTGTCATCATCAGATTCAGAAGAGTCTGTTATCACAGACCGTGAGGTAAGCTTGGAATTGTGTTCATTCATCCTGCGCAGTAGTGGTGGCAGATCACGTTTTTTCTGTGGGGACATTGGTGGGCTGAGGTTCCGATAATATATAAACTAGCAATTTAAAGGTCTGGGGGTTCTAGCTGAGCCCCGTATCGGCTTGGGATTGGTAATGGTAAGGTTTTCTCTTCATACATTGTTATGGAAGACCCCTTCTTCATTTTGTCTAGAGCAAGGATGCTAAATTGTAATAGCTGTGTGCAAGATTTGTAGCATAGTTTCACAGCAGTAGGAGCTATAAACTGCATTTAAACATATCAGTAACAATTATTTTTCATATTGATAAAGAATGTTTTAAAGGTTCAATGGATTATACATATATTATCTCAATAATGCTTAGAAGATCTCAATAAATAGCATTATTTCTATATTGCAAGCAAGAAACTGAGGGTGAAAGAACATAAACTTATCTAAGTTCATCCACTGGGCTTGTGATAAAAGATTTGGGCCAGAGGGATTCCAGGGTTATGGTGTTAGCCAATGCGCTGCACTAGTTCACAGTGCCGTGTCTGAATATGTCAATATAAGACTAGAAAGCTGCATTGCCCATTTATAATTTGAGTGTCCCAGTTTAAACCAGGAGTAAGGAATGTGTGGCCTTTCAGATAGTGAACTGCAGTTCCCTGTTTCCCTAGTCAGCATAATTAGTGGAATTATGTGAGTTGCAGTCCAACTACATCTGGGAGGGCTACATGATTTCATTCTCTTGTTTGATCTCTTTCCCCTTTTGCTCCTTTGTAGGTATATTTATTTGCATATTCCTTTCCATTATCAAAGGGGTTGGTGTGTATGTTAGTTTATTCGATATTTGTATGTGGTGATACTGTTCCAGAAAATTAATGTGTAAAATTTCCTCATGTAGCTCCAGCAGGCATTTTCCAAAGGCTCACTAAAGCCTGGCTTAAATGTTGTGCTAGAGGGACGACCAAAAACTATCAACAATGTGGTGAGTGCTGTATGAGTGACTCTTGTGGAATCAGTTGGTGTGGGTAGTTCACTTCTTCTCCTGGTGAAACATTTTGATTATGGAAAAAAGTTTAACATTTAGCCAAAATAATGTCATGACAAACAAGCTGCTGAGTTGTTTGCGTATTGAACTGGAGGTGGGGTTATGTAAAAATATTGGTATCTGTTTGCTGTGTATAGCAAAATCAGTTTGAAATATTCTGTAGGATATAAAAATATGATTGTTTTTTCTTCAAGATAGAAGTCTGCATCAACCTCTGTTTATGCTGTCATTGTTGAGGCAGAGGCAACTTTATTTTGCTTATAGATGCTGGCTAGGAAAAGCATGAATTTAAAAAACAGATATACCTTTGGATAAGAAACAATAGAGATTGCATGTAATGTTCAGTGGGAATCAGATTATTTGAGGGAATGCTTTCATCAGTACAAGATCTGTTGATGGCTTTAGGAGTAGGCAAGAATTTTTTAGGCTCACAGTACTGTTTTGGTTCACATGATAGCACAGCTTTCTCCTACAGTGCAGAACTGTAATTGTCATCATGCCCATCTAGCACAGCAAGTGGCTGTCCTGGATGAGGATGTTGGAGTTCAACATGTGTGTAAGGCACTCGGTTGGAGAAGACTGAACTAAACAGGGTATATAAGGTTCTATGTATTGCTCTGATCCTCATATCGTATGCTGTTTCCTAGAACGGGCTGAAGCAGTGCTTATCTGAGTTCCAGAGGCATTTGGACTGGGTTGAAAGGCTTGATGTTACTACTCATGTGGGCGCAGATGCCACAAATGTAGCTTCTAATCACACCCTTGACAAAGATGCTGCTGATCCTGAGGATGACTTCAAAAGAGAAATGAGTTTGTAAGCCTTTCTCTTGTAAAAGTTTTGTCTGTAATTGGAAGCCTAATGTGTTGTATTTTCTTCATCTTTTTTTTGCATAATAGAAGTTGTGTTTGTGCTCACAGCATTCTTATGTATTGGTAATGTTGGCAGTTCTGTTGACCACTGCACATAGGTAACAACCTGATGACACATTTGCCAAAATGCTGTTCATTGTCGTATTGAATTCATGGGAATTTGGTAAATCCTTACTTATATAAATTCCATTGATTTAGTGGGTTTGCTTTCATCAGGATTAGCAGTTAGATTTAGACATTGTTTGCATCTATATGCATGCAGTAGGCATGAAAGTATATACCAAATGGAGTCTTTTTGGCCTTTTCTTATTTACTGAATTGTGACTTATTTAGAAATTGTATTTTCTTCCTGCATGAAGGCTAGTAATAGCTGTGAACTCACTGAAAAGTACAAATCTATATTACTGTTGTTTCAGGTTTGCCAAAATAATCTAATCAAGTAGCATTTATGCCATGGATAGGTGGTGATGTAATGTAGTTTCAGCTCTATGAACTTACAGCAGCAAAACACACAGACACACAACAAACAAACAGCTGAGGAACACTAATAATCTTTTCCATGGCATCCCTGAAAGTTTCTGCCACCCAGCAACTAGTGTTGTCATCAGTATCCTTCTCTCACATTGATAACTGCAGTGCTGAAATTGTTTCTTTCTGTCTTGCTTAGTTAGGAATGCTGCATGCAATGCTTTTGGGGAGGGCATGCAAGTGTGGGTGGCGTTCAGGTGTTTTACAAGATAGAGAGAAGCAGCTCACCTAGAGAATAAAGAATGTTAACTGTAGTAGCAAGCTCACCTGGGAGAAAGTTATGAGCTGCTTGCTAGTTCTGTGGAAAAGAGAATCTAGTGGGAAACAGGAAATGAGGGCTTCCCATCCCAGGAGGCTGGGGTGACATACCTAAGGCAAGACTTACATTTGAGTATCAGGATTGGAATACTGTTTTTAAATAGGAAAAGAGAGGCAGCAGGACTAGGTATTCTTATTTTAAAATATTTATAAATAAAGCCTTATAAATAAATAAGTGGCTATGTGATAAAGCCTGCAGTCTGTCCATGACCAGTTCCACAACATGGAATATTTAGCTGTGAACTATGTATAAAAGTTTTCTAATATGCTATTCTTTTGTTTTCCTCAGTTACCATCAAGCCCAAGCATCTGTTCTAGAGGCCTTACCTCGACTACATCAGCTGAAAATCCCTACCAGGCGTCCTGATGACTATTTTGCTGAAATGGCAAAATCTGATCAGCAGATGCAGAAGGTAAGATCTATCACACCTCATGTTTTTAAAAATCTATCCAATATAACGACTGTCTTCCTTATCCAGACAGTCAAATTTGGCACTTTCAACCTGCCATTTTGATGGTTCTATCCATTAATGTTTAAGAACACAGAAGAAAGATGTACAGGAAAAAAGAGTTTCTGAAAAGTTACTTTCATTTATGCAGAATTTTTGATCATTAAGTGTTATTAAAATTTGGCATTGGACATGCTTCTCAGACTTTGTGGTTCGAATATGAATTCCTGAAGATGCATGCTTACTGTAATGGTGATTGGCCTTGGAGAGGTATGAGATCTTACTGGCAATTTGCCACAAACAATAACTGAAAGTGTTGAAGGAGTTAATCCTTTGGGTATATTTTCTATGCATCTTCTCATATAAAATTACTTCAGGCAAACAAGCATTTGCCCCATGCACTGAACAAGCAAGCAAAGGAGAAGCTGATTAATAAGAAGAACCAGGACAATGTTAACCCCCTTTTAAACACTGAAACTATTCAACAAACATAGCTACACAATTCTCAATTATCCCCATTTATTGATGTCCTGAGTGATAGATTCTTAGGGTTGTAGCACTAAAAATATCAGTTCTGTTGTGAATCAGAGTTTCATAGCCACATGTTCAAGAATCCTGCTTCATCTGCATTTAAAATATATTAATTGCTCTGTCTTAATTAGATTCGGCAAAAACTGAAGAGCAAACAAGAAGCAATGGAGAAATCTGAAAGGGCTAAACAGCTTCGTGCTCTGCGAAAATATGGCAAAAAGGTGAGCAAAAGATTTGTGACAAGATCAGAGATTCCTTCTTGAAGTGGAGGGAAGGGGAGCAACATCTAACTACTGGATCCCTTATGGGAAATGTATATCTCTGTATGGTCACAATGAGAGGCATTTTGAAAAAAGATGGCTTTACAGGGAAGAACAATGGCTACTTTCTGCTTCATGTTGATAGGTGCAAACTGAGGTACTGCAGAAGAGGCAAAAAGAGAAGTCCACAATGTTGAATGCAATCAAGAAATACCAGAAAGGTGAGTTTCCCTCAACCCCAACACCCACCAATAAGTTTTAGCAGAAAAATAGGATACTCTGTGATATCAGTGCAAGAGCTTGTGTTTGCAGGAAGACATTTGAGAGTCTCTGTCCACTGCCACAAGCAGAAGCAGTATAAAAAGGGATATGCTTACTTGGAGGATTGTTTAGCAGATAGTATGTTGATCTGACTCCTGGGTTTCAAGCTCAGAGCAGGCTAAGTGGATATCACATGTGCATTTCTCCTACAGTTTCTCATCCATAACTAGATATAAGACAGACAGACAGACACACACACACACAGCAATTTGTGTTGATCAGGGAGGCCCAGGTAGGTAGTAGCCTTCAAAATGTTTATGTAACAGTCAATCATGTTTTGTTAATCTTCATGGTTTTGCATTCTGATAATCCAGTTACACTACTTGACAGACATTGGTTTGTTTTATCCTTTCTAAAAGTGGCTGGTTGCCATCTTTATTTTTAAGATTTTGGATATACTAATATATTCTGAATCTGTACATTAGAAATTAATATTACTGCCCATGAGGACCCTAGTACTGAGAATGTCAGAAAGTACAGCTTACATTCCTTCTTCCTCTTTTGCTGAGACAGGTCTTATTATATAATCTTTGTAGCCAGGCAAACACATTTTTGGCACAGTATGCTCTGTCTATATATTAAGTCCCTGGGAAAAAAACACCTTTCCCTCCCTAACAGAAAAAAGACACCCCATTTCTGCCCGAGCTCCTCCTATCTAGTATGATCTAGTTGCTTCTGCTCTAGTTTCCATCTATTTCCTCAGTGGTAAACTGGGAATTATAATAATCAGTCCACATCTGGGATCTGTGCCTCTGCAGATGTTACTGGACTCCAATTCATGTTAGTCTTATTCAAACCAGCCAGTTCTGAGGTATAACAGGAGTAGTAGTTCTTCATAATATGGTTGGGCTGCATGTTCCCCACCTGTTTTCTAGTCCATGAGATATATTAAAAATCAAATGTGTGCATGTGTAGCTGTCCACGTACATATTTATGTATTGTGGGGGATAAGGCCCATTTTTCTCGAGAACTTTTACTGAAGCTATTCTCAGTGTTTTCCCCTTTTCATGCAGGTCTCTCTGACAAACTGGAATTCCTGGAGGGTGAGAAGACATCAGCTCCTCAGGGAAAGAAGGAGGGTGCTGGAGGCCAACCAGTAAAGAAAGGGTAAGAAATGGAAAGATTTTTCAGAAAGACTTGTCTTTATTCAGTTTTATCATACATAGCCTTCCTACTGAATAATTTTTTATTCTGTTTACAGTTTTTCACTTGACTTGGTATAACAAAATCTTGCCTTTTAAAATTTTTGGTAGAACAAAAAAATGATCTTCTAAAAAAGCACTTTTCTTGGTTTTGTTGGGCACGTTTAATTACAGTAGAGAAGGGAGGGAAGTTTTTCAACTCTTAGAATATATTTATGTACCATCATCTTCCATTTTAAATCTTGAAGTTCAGTTCTACTTAGTTTTTTAAGGTTTCTGATTCTCACAGTCATTAAGGGCTTGTTCAGAGTCATTACATTTGAAAAGACCTGTTTCATTACCAGTGAATAAGGTGTATCTTCTGAGACTGAACTTTTCAGGACCTAAAGTCTTGAGTCACTGGCCATCTTTGCACGTAGAAGTTAAATATCAACTGCTGGTTTGTAGTAAATGTAGTATCCCCCCGCCCCCGGCCTCATTCCCTTGCTACCTGCAGGAGCGTACAAGAAAGGCCTACTTAACATGAATTGCGGCAGTGTTTGAATTTTTTTTTTGAGAGGAGAGATGTGCTGAGGGGCTGTTTGCAGAGAGGCTGGCAAGTACCAAATCATGATGACTAGTTATTTTTTTCCCCAGACCAAGTGCAAAACGACGCTACAAGAATCAGAAATTTGGTTTTGGTGGTAAAAAGAAAGGGTCAAAGTGGAATACCAAAGAAAGTCACAATGATGTATCCAGTTTCCGTGCTAGCAAAGCCCACTACAAGGGACCTGGGAAAGGAGGAAAAAGGAATGCCAATGTAAGTACATTCTTTGAACAAGGGAATATTTTTTTTGCTGAAATGCAGTCTGATGATGGTTCTGTTTACCTAATCAGCAATAATAATTCTGTTTGAATGTGCTAAGATATGTCCTAAAGACTACCTGAGAAGCCCATGTGTGTCAGCTTGAGTTTCATAGTAGAAGAATAGTTAAAAATAATGAATATAAATCACCAACAACTATCTCAAAACTTCTGGGTACATCTGTGCTTCTTGGGAGTATTCATCTTGGCACATGGCTTCTTCCTTTCCTGTATTGTTGTGGGGCTGTAAATGAGTGTGATACCCTCATATGTGACTTTGTATTTTAATTCTCTTTACAGAAGAGGCCTGGCAAAAAAATGAGGCAGAAAATGAAGAACCGTTCCCGATAAGGAGTGGAATGGATGGACATTATCCCCCAAAATTTGAATTCTCCCATAATGTTAGAAGAATGAACTGATTCTGGCTTTCACCTGTATATGAGGCCATTCAGCTTGCTCTGAAAACAGCAGCTGGTTCCACCTGACATTGATTGCACCAGTATTTATATACAAAAGGAGTAACCAGATGCTTCTTGTTGCCTTGGTTTCATACTGGTTTGGTTTTTATAGAGCTTCATATGAAATAGTGGATTAAAAACATTTTTGCAGGTTTACTATTCTATCTATGCTTTCTGTTTTGTGAGAGATCTGTTCTGGTTTATTTTGAGTGGATCCCAAATCCTTTCACTCACTGGGCTATTCACACGGAGCAGCTTTGTACTTACACAATACTGAAGTAGCAGTTCCTATATTTCTACCTCATGACTCTGACTGCATGAGAGCAGTGTTCCCATTCCCCTGTTCAGCAGGGGAAACAGGAAATTGATGCATGAACAACATATGCTCAAAATGTCTGGCTGGGAAACATATTGTCATATGAAGTAAAAGTTGGCAGGCAGCAAGAGCAGGAAAAAAGCATGGTTGGGAACAGGTTTATTGTAAGCACTAAATATTCAAAACAGTGAGTGATCTTCCTTGCCTCTAACCTCTGCTTGCTGTCTTGTCACGGTTAGGATGTAGGGATCATGTATTCAGAAGCCCTAAATTGATGTCTTTCCTCTAAGCGTAAATGGTCCTGTGTTTCTTCTATTTCTTATCTTTTGACATTTCCTTCAGACGCCACATTTCAGCCATGTATTTGCTGATTTCAGTGCTCCTACTTGGGAAGTACAGTCTCCTGTCATTGCGGTCGATACTGATCTGGGAAGAAGATCATGGTATAAGAACATGTGGCATAGGGGAGAAACAAGGAAGAGTATTCTTTTAGAATTTTTTTTCCTTATCCCCAACTACTGAAGTGCCTGGCTTTGGATAGGCCGTGAGGTACCACTTACAAATGTTCAAGACTTTGTGAAGAATTATAATGGTTCAAAATTCTTCGATGTCTCCAAGAAAGCTAAGATTTGTAGAGTTGTTATTTTCCCGCAGCAGCAATTGTCCCAAATGCTTATCTCCCCAAAATCTCTTGAAACACCACTCACCAAAGGGGTGGTATACCAGCCAATTTCCTGGCTTTCTGTTTGTGGTTCTGTGTATTTCTTATTTGGTTCAAGTGCGGCATGATGAATAAGCTTCAGGAATCCAGCTGTTGGGTAAAAACATTGCTAAAATTAATAAAGATTGGATGCAAAGTTTTTAAAGCCACTACACTGACATTTGTGCAGATAATGGGCTCTGTGTAACTCTTGCTGGCTAGTGCCCAAAGTGTCAAGACATTTTCATTTTATGTAAGAAATTGTTATGGTGCCTTTCAGGTTAAACCCCCTCAAGGTGGCCCACATCAAAATAAAACAAAAACAATACCATAGTATTTATGATAATAATAAAAAATAAGACTGTCACATTATTTCAGCATGTTACTGGTCTTTCCTGTGAATGAGATTAGATGTCTATCTTCCTGGCATTTTTATATTAAAGTCTCAAATTTAAAAAGGCAGAAAAAAGCACTTGTATCTAAGTTTGTGTCTGGTATAGAGCTTTACCCAAAGTTTTGCTTAACTGTAAGCCTTAATTATTCTACTGTACATCAATAGGAATTGGTCCAACACAAGATCATTGCCATGTTTGTTTATTTTTTCTTGTAAAATTGATAATTTGACACTGCAGTGCATGGAGCCCTTTCATTTACGGAGTCAAGTTTACTTCTCAAAGGCAAGGATTCTTACCATCTGCAGGTTCCTCTAAATTATCATGCCAAGACATGGGCTTTCCAGTTGTGGAGTAAACTAAAGGAGGAAAAGCAGAATAATGCAAATTAATAACTAATGAACCTTAAGCAACAAGCAGTGGGGGAAAGCCCTGGGGTAAACTAGACAGCTCTCATTTTCTTTCCCACCTCTTTTTGTCAGGATTTTAGGCATAGGGACATCTTTTAAGTGTAGGTTTCCAAACATAACCACAACAGAAGTGTTGTGGGTAATACATGCATAATATGGTGGCTGGGCACATAGCCTCTTGGAAACTCCATAATCTTTCCAGTGTTCTAGGAGGTGCAGGGCCAAAAGTGGAACAGGATTTCTGTATGCATGATTTCTGCCATCTGTTACAGCAACGAAAGTAATTTTGGGTAATGCACATGTCTGCTTGTTTTCAAGTACTTGTTTTTGATGAAACCTTCAGCTTGTAATTTAACGCACGAAGAAGATGATAAAAGAAACAGCCAGTCTTACATGGATGCAAATTCAATTCTCTTCCAACTTAGGTCATTACATAACTGATTAAGCTTTCGTGCAACCTCTGGCATGCTCCTTTTCTGCACTGGAAAGCAGGTCATATTGCCATAGGCCTTAAGGTGCACTTTCACAAAAGATTACAAACACATAGTTCTTAGAAAGCAAATGCTTCAGAATCAAATGTAAGTACTAGAGGCCTCCAGAATACCAAATCTACAAAATCCAATTTTGTATTCCCTATGGATAGAAACAAGGTGAAGTTGTCTTCTCAAGAGGCAGGTGCTTGGACGTGTTGCAGTAGCAACAGCAGCCCCAGTTCTCTTTTAGGGCAGAGTTAGGATATATCCATTTTCTCACTTTTTCACCTGCTGCCTTCAGGTGTGGTGAAGGACTATGCCGACTGCCGACCATGTTAACCTCTCTATGTGGGGTTCAGGGATGATCTTCCAGCAGGTCTATCCTGATGATTTTAAATTGTGAATTTTACCAATTTTAAATATGCCTTGTCTGTTTTTAGGTACAGGAGTTGTAATAATTGTTTTTTTTAAGATGATATGCATTTTAACAACTGTTTTTAATTGTTATGTTAATCTTTTGTTGTCCCTCACATTGATCTGTGGCCAGAGGTGGGTAAGAAACAGGATGATAATGACTCAGGCACCAAGATAACTTCAGGTGGCAATGAGGATAACTTGCACTATAATTCCCCCCACTCCCTGGTTGCCCCACTAGTGTTGCTAGGTTTTCAAAATAGCAAGGGACAGTAGAAGTGCATGAGGTGCAGGGTTGTTAATCAGGAAGTAGCTATTAACAAGTTTGCATATTACCTAGGTAACAAATGAAAGTATTGTTTCAGTTAATTTTGCAGAGAAACACATATATAGCCATTTCCGCACTAGCCTGTTATAGCGCGATGATTCCACTTTCAACCTCCTCTGGAATCCTGGGGTTTGCAGTTTCGGGAGGGGCCATGCGGCCCCTCCCGAAACTGCAAACCCCAGGATTCCAGAGGAGGTTGAAAGTGGAATCATCGCGCTATAACAGGCTAGTGCGGAAATGGCCATAGTTAAGTCAATACATTGACCATAAATTCCATAATGGGTGCATTTCTGTCTTTATGAAGGGCCCACATCTCCCAAATAGGGGGTTTGTTGGTATCTTGTTGATGTTCTATAAAAGGGAAAGCTTTCCAACCCACAAATAGAGGGCAGCCTTTGGAACAGGGGACCCTTGGCAAGCCTTATACGCCCCCCCACACGTGTAACACGTGAACGTACCCTTCAGAAGTGGGTTCAGGGCATACTCGGTGTGCAGCCGCTGGCATCGCAGCTCCTTCCGAATCGTCTCACTGAAGATCTTATTCCAACTTACTGGGTCCAACGGTTCCTTCTGGACCCCCTTGGCCGCTGCCATCCGCTCCTTTCTGGAATATGTCCAGAACCCTAGTATGGGTGGCCTTTCCCCGCTTTCCTTTTGGTATCTTAGCAACGGAGCAGCTAGGACGTCACAGGCGAGGGTGTGGTCACGCCGGGGTTCTGGCCCCGCCTCTTTTCTTTTAATTGGCCCAGAAGTTAAAGCTCCCAGAGCGCCGATTGGCTGTCAAGGCCGGAGCTGTAGGTTTGAATCCGCGTGCGGTGGAGGCAATGCTGCGGCCGAAGGAAAGTTTTATGAATGGAGGGAACCAGAAGCGAAAGGTATGGACCGACCCATAGCTGGTGGCCTTCTAAGCCTCTGGTCGGGATTCACAGCATCACTTCTGCACACGTTATAGAATTTAATTTAAATTTAATTTAATTTTAATTTAATTTAACTTCTGCACACATTATAGAATTTAATTTAATTTTAATTTAACTTCTGCACACATTATAGAATTTAATTTAATTTAACTTCTGCACACATTATGGAATTTAATTTAATTAATTTTAATTTAACTTAATTTAACTTCTGCACACATTATAGAATTTAATTTAATTTTAATTTAACTTCTGCACACATTATGGAATTTAATTTAATTAATTTTAATTTAATTTAACTTCTGCACACATTATAGAATTTAATTTTAATTTAATTTAACTTCTGCACACATTATGGAATTTAATTTAATTAATTTAAACTTAATTTAATTTAAAAAAATGGTCCCAGTTTTCCCCAGGACTGGCTTCTCGTCCTCATCCAGAATGCAGCCGGGCGCAGAAGCCGACGGGCAGATCCGCTGCACGGTGGCGGTCGAGCACCTGGGTGCAGCCACAGCCCCGAACCGGGTGCTTCTCCGCGATGCCTGGGTGACGCTCGGCCGGGACGAGTTTCGCGCCCTGGTCTTGCGAGTAAGTAGCGCCTGCCAGGGTCCGGGGCGCCCCCAGAGCTTCCCGCTGCGTCGGGGCGAGGTGCGGCTCTTCACCCGCTTCGTGAAGGATGGGAAGGGCTCGATCCGGCTGGGCCCGGCAGCACAGCCCCATCACGCGCAGCTGCTGCTCTCGAACTGCCCTCCGGACCGGCTGCGTCGCTTCATCCAGACGCTGCGCATCAAGTTCGGAGCCACCCGGGAGGGACTCCGGCCCGCGAGCGAGCGGAAGAGGCTCCGCTCTGGCCTGCCGAGAGCCTTCGACACCATCAGCCCCGTGCAAGCCCGGGACCTGCAGCGGGCGAGTGGCTCCCGACAAGCTCTGGCGGAGGTCGCCACCCCGGTGAAAGGCCAGGACCCACGCCGCGCGCCCCGGAAACGCCTCCGGGACGAGTCGGTAGGCGGGGATCGGGTAAGGAGGTTTTTACTTAGGCCATGTCCGCACTGGGCTGCTATAGCGCTATTATTCCGCTTTCACCATCCGGTGGAATCCTGGGGTTTGCAGTTTAGGGAGAGGCCCCTCCCTAAACTGCAAACCCCAGAATTCCATAGGATGGTGAAAGTGGAATAATAGCGCTATAACAGTCCAGTGCGGAAATGGCCTTAGTGTTACCAAGTTTTCCAAACAGCAAGAAAGGACAGTCGAAATTCAAGACATGCAGGGCTGATAACCAGGAAGTAGCTATTAAGTTTGTGTTCTACTCTAAATACCAAATGAAAGGATTGATCCCAGTTAAGCTAGCCATGTATTTCCCTATAAAATTGACATATTGTCCATGTTCATAACTTACATGGTGCACATATGTCTCTCTTTATGAAGGGCTCACATCCAAAAATATGGGATTTTTTTGGGTGTGTGTAGAAGAAAAAGCTGTCCAATCCTCAAATAGCTGACAGCCTTATAATAAAGAACACCTGTCAGCTCTCAGATAAGGGTAAATCTTTATAATAAGGGGCACCTGGCAACCCTGGTTCTACCTGCATGTTTAGTCTAGGTAATTCAGGAGTTATACTGGCACATTAGGCTATTGTTATAGGAGAGCAGGGGCTAGCAGATTCAAAACGCCTAGACTTTTCGAGTATGTGGGACAATAATGTCATCTGCTACCCTCCTCCAGCTTTCCTGTTGGCACGGATATATATGGTACGACAAATATAAAAACAATAAGGATTTTATGGACCATTATATAAGGAAAGCAATTTTGACGATCTGGCTAAAAGTAAGAAGCAAACCACATTCTTGACATGTAGACTTACTAATTCCAGATGTTCGGATTGTACTGTGGATAGTTGTATATCAGGACAGAAATCTATTTTGTATGGACTCGTTAAGTGATTCCAGAAATAACTTTACGTGTTCTAAACTGGGTTTCTTTAATACTGATTTAAACTAAGCCCTCAGAGCATCTTATGGCTGTGTAGTTAGAAATGCATGCCAAAATGAAGTGCAGCAATTGTACACCAATCCAGATGGGTTGAATCAAAACTCCCAGGATTGTATATTTTTGCTGGTACTAGTTAGGGCTTCTGGAAATAGCAGTTCAACCACATCTGGAGAACAGCACAATTCCCATCCCTGCCAAAAACACAAAGAACACCACCACCAACAAGAAAATTGGAAGTGGCTAGAAGTCCATTTTGGTTTTGAAAAATGGAGATTTTTTTTTACATTAAATGAAAGAGAGTGACCTTTTTTTTTTTACCAGAAAATGGACAGGGCAGGGGCTACAAAAACAGCTTGGGTAGGGTGCATGTAGCCCCAGGCTGCAGTTCACATACCCTTGATTTAGGAATAGGGCTATTTCTTTACCAAAAAATTAATTCAGCTAGGTCTGGTTCTGTGTTCTTGCAGAAGTTTGATCTGATAACATCAGCAGGAAAACTGTGAACAATTTGTTTAGTCCTTTACTGATAAAATCTCTCAGAGCCACTCTGACTTGGATGCTATGATTGATACAGATCCTGAGGGTGTAACTCTGGCCTCTGCTTGTCCAGTGATAATGGACAATTTGTATGGCCCGAGGATGTGGACAGGATTTTTGGAGATATGAGAGCCACCACATGTGCTCTAAATCCTTGACCTTTCTGGCTTATAAAAAAGCTAGAGAGGGATTGGCCAATTGGGTAGAGGGTGTGGTTAATGTCTCCTTAAAACAAGGTAAGGTTCCAACTTGTCTCAAGGAGGCTGTTATAAAACCGTTACTAAAAAAACCATCACTCAGTCCCACCATTTTGGATAATTATTGACCAATCTCTAACATTCCATTTTTGGACAAGGTCCTGGAGCATGTGGTGGCTTCCTAGCTCCAAAGGCTTCTGGATGACACGGATTATCTAGATCCGTTTCAATCTGGCTTCAGGCCTGGCTATGGGACTGAGACTGCTTTGGTTGCCTTGGTGGATGACCTACACAGGGAACTAGACAGGGGGAATGTGTCCCTGTTGGTTCTGCTAGGCTCTCAGGGGCTTTTGATACCATTGACCATGGCATCCTTTTAGGTTGCCTTGTGGGGATGGGTCTTGGAGGCATTTTTTTATAGTGGCTCTGTTCTTTCTGGAGGGCTGAACCCAGAAGGTAGTGCTGGGAGACTCCTGTTCGATTTTTTGTCCTTTGGCCTGTGAGGTCTCTCAGGGTTGGTTTTGTCGCCAGTCTGTTTCCAGGCACAATTCAAAGTGCTAGGTTTACCTTTAAAACCCTACAGGGCTCAGGTCCAAGTTATTTGAAGGATCATATTCTCCCTTATGAACCAGCCCAGACTTTTGAGATCTGCTGGAGAGGCCCTTCTCTGTGGCTCACCACCTTCACAGGTGCATATGGTGGGAACACAGGAGAGGGCCTCCTCCTCCTCCTCCTCCTTCTTCTTCACAGTTTGGCTGATGAGGGGTGCTGGCTATTCATAATTTATATAGTATTTGCAATTTATTTGTGTTTTAACTTTTGTATGCTATGGTTTTTTAAACTATGTTTTAATTTTATAAGTACTGTAAGCCAGTTTGAGTCTTTTTGAGGAAAAAAGCAAGATACAAATAAAGATGATGATGACAATGATCTAATCTATTTTCCAAGCTGGCAGCAAATTTCACAGTTTCACCATGCACTGTCTGAAGTACTTCCTTTTATTATCTTGAATCTGCCACCATTCGTCTTGAGTGGATTAACCTGATTTCTAGTGGTAGGAGAGAGGGGAGAAAGCTTCCCTTTATCTAATTTTTGGTACCATGCATTGTTGTGTTTTCCTTTGTCATGTCTGTACACAAACTTGCTACTAAATGTACAGGATCTTCTGAAAACATCCGGGGGATGGGGCCCTCATTTATGCTGCCGTGTCTCCTTCAAAAATGTTTGAGACTATTACCAAATTACAGAATGTTGTTGGTTCATAACCACAGAGGGTTGTTCTCTTTAAATGTTGATTGGTTTGGATGAAGTGAGATTCAAGCAGCTTAGTCTTCTAGGCAAAGAGGTACAGTATTTTCTCCCTGTGACTAGCTATACACCAGAAATTCAGAAGGTACTTTGTAAGACTGTCAAATTTAGCGAAGTTGAAATGTTTATCTGTTCCTTGGAGAGTGTGTTGAATCACCGTGTGGAACTTCCTTTCAGGTGGCTGAAGTACAGCAGATGAAGAAAACTTGGTCAATGTGCTCTCGCGCGACACTCTCCCAAGAGCAGTCGATGGTGCTAAGTGCAGTGCTGAGCGGGAAGAATGTCTTTTTCACAGGCAGTGCTGGTGAGAAAAGAGGGTCAAGGAGGACTTGAGTACATTCCCCACTAGGGCTCCCAGATCTCAGGACCTGGCCTTTGTTTTTTGGTCCTTAGGGCAAGGGGAGGAATCTTAGGGTGAGAATGCTATCTTGAAAAGTATGTGTATGTGTATTTTCCTCATATGTTAGATTTGGTGGGTTGTTTGTTTTGAGTAGCATAGTTAGTGCAACTGCAGTTGATGCTTAATGTAGCATGCTCAATGACATCACCAGGGGTTGCCTATTGTAACATCATCCTTCTAACATTACCAGGGCCTGTGCCTTGTGGCATCACAACAGGTTATCCCCAGGTTTCAGGTTTTGATATTGCTGTCTCGGGGCCTGGGGTAGTCGTGCCAAGGAAATTCTCACTTCCACAGAAAAGAACTTGTAATATCCTCTTCATTTTAGCTGGGCAGTCTTGGGAATTAAAGCAAAGGGTCCCTCGCTTGCAGGGAAAAGGAGAGCTGCTTTTATTTATAACCTGAGATTCCCTTCAACACCAGGACCCAAGGGAGCTTACAGATTATAACAAATGCATTATAGTTAAAACCCACTATTTAATAATGCCCTTCCAGCATAGATAGAAACTTGTTTGGCAGATATGCTCTTTCTTCTTACAGTTCTCTACTTTTGTGGAGGTTGGGGTAAAAGACCCTCACAAAAGTGGAAGAACTGTGAATAAAAACTGTGAATACTGTTTTTATTTATTTATTTTAGTCGAGAACACTTCTCTAGGAATCTGTAAGTTCTCCTGCACAATTCTGTGGTCAACTTCCAGTGGAAGTGGGCTATAGAAACATGCTGGAGGGCCTAACAATGTCTTGAGGAATGTCCTCTCTAGGAATCTCGGGGTCCAGCATGAAATTATGATCCACTTCTGGTAGAGGTGGACCATAGAATCATGCTGGAGGACCTAAAGATTCCTAGGGAGAACATATTTGTCCTCAACAAGGGAAAACACAGTGAGAATTTTTTAAGTAAATGCATTAAATACATAAAATAAAATAACCTGTGATAATCAAATTCACAAATGCTGAACTCACAAAACTGGAGAGTCAACTGTACTTTTTTAAGTTAGCCCAGGACCATAGCATAAATTTAAATGGTTTAATTTGATAAGAATTTGTGGAGGGATAATACAGGTGGCATTGGCGGGGGGGGGGATTTGTTGAACTGTGATCCAGATTTTACACATCTAAAGCCAGCTTCTCTCTCCAAAGGTACCGGGAAATCCTATCTGTTAAAAAGGATTGTGGCTTCATTGCCTCCCAACGGCACATATGCTACTGCCAGCACAGGGATAGCAGCCTGCCAGATTGGTGGTACCACTCTCCATGCCTTTGCAGGTATTGGGGTGGTGGGATCCTGGAAGGGAAGGCGTAGAAAGAGCCTTCTGATGGACAGAGCTTGGGGGGGGGTAATTTTTTTGAACAGCAATTCCCAGAATCCCCCAAGGGTTCCTCAAGGTCTGCTGGTGGGATACTACTGATATACTTTTTCCATCTCTTTACAGGAATTGGCTCGGGAAAGGCCCCCTTGCCTCAGTGCATTGAGCTAGCTCAAAGGCCTGGGGTGCGGCAGCAATGGCTGAACTGCCACCGTCTGATCATTGATGAGATCTCCATGGTGGAGGGTGATTTTTTTGATAAACTGGAGGCAGTGGCTAGGTGTGTGGGGCCTTCCTCTCGGGTTATGCTTGCCTTTGCAAAAAAAAAAAAAGAGTCCTGTTTGTCTGGGACTTGAGATATTAACAGGGCAGAACACAGAACGTCCTTCACTGAAAAATTTTAACCAGAGGTTGGATGCCCACCCTGCAGAGGTACCTTAGCACGTGGATTTCTGCAGTGGTAGTGGACTAGACTGGATGTTCCTTGGTGTCTTTCCCAACTCTGTGATTCTGTGAATACTTACTGTAAGTGCTGCCTAAGCAGGTTCTTGATACAGCTTGTGTGCTTGGTTACTCAGTGGAGAAAGCTGAGTTTGCAAGTTACTTTTTCAGTTAGAGTTCAGTTAAATTCAGATTGTCCCTCTTGTTATGGCTGGCTGTCGTTCTGGGTGGGGGCTTGTTTTGTCATCAAAAAATGTTGCTTTTCTCCTTTGTCACTTTCTCCCAGAGCTTGTAAACGGCATTTTTTGGAGCATGGCCAGTAAGGATTCTGGAAGGTGCAGTCTAAAACCTAACTTATTCAGTGTCTGGATTTCACATTGCTCTCTTTCCCTCCAAATATATCACAGCATTCTGAAGCTCCTTATATTTTTTGGCAGGCATTATTTCCATAGCATTTTGCATTTAGGCTTATCAAAAGCTGTGGATTTGTGCATGGAATTCAAGGAGTTTTGGGGATTGGGACTGTTCAGTGTAATGTACTAAGCCTAAGCTAAGATACAGAGTGTAGAGGGCACAACAATATAAGCCTTTGGCAGTAAGAGTGCTTGTTTGCGACTATAATTGGCTGTGGAATACTACTGCATCCTGTTCTCTAGGGTCAGAGTACAAACAGCTGCTAAATAAAGGGTATGCCTACTCCCTCTGCTTTCTTGATAGAGATGTAAGGAAATGTGACGATCCATTTGGAGGAATCCAGCTTATCATCTGTGGGGACTTCTTGCAACTGCCTCCAGTAAGCAAAGCCACCGAACAGCCCAAGTTCTGCTTCCAGGTATTCTGCTGCTCTCATTTCTCATTGTATTCTTTGCACTCCACTGATCTACATTTCAGACCAAGAGCATTCTTTCACAGGCAAAAAGCTGGCGGAAGTGTATCCACTTGAACATGGAGCTGACAGAGGTACGGAGACAGACTGACAGAGAGTTCATTTCTCTTCTAAATGCAGTCCGACTTGGCAGGTGAGATGCTATCTCCTCCTCCATTAGAGTTACTGGCTTAGAGAAAGTGAGGTCATTTAACCTCTTGGAGTGAAAGTACTTATGTCTGCTTCTTATCCCACTCCTTGGCTTCACACTGAATCCTGATGAATGAAGTGCTGTTGTCAAGAGTGAACACTGACTGACCTGGTCCCATGATCTCTTTTTAACCCATGGCACTGCCTGGAATATGTGTACGTTGGCCCTCCACTTTCATCAGGATTCAGGATACAGAACCCTTGTGAAGATGGAAAAACTGTGAATAAACTCCCTCCCCATGCTCCCCCTCTGATTCCCTTCCAGGGTTCTCCCCTGCCGTTCCTTTGCTTTTTGCCCTGGCACACAAGCCTCCTTCTCTGCACTGAGCAAAAACCAAGGGGAGGGGAGGGGAGGGGAGAGGCGCTCCAGAGGGGAGAAGGAAAGCATGTGCCTCTGCTCCTCCTTTCCCTTGCCTTTTGCCCAGGCATGCTTACCTTCCTTCTCCATGCCTGGCAAAAGGCAAGGGAATAGGAGGAGGAAAATGGGAGGGGGAGGCACCCATGTGCCTCGGGAAAGTCAAATGCCTGAATGTGGAAGGAAGACTGTATACTGTACTTTGAAAGACGGAATGGTCTGAGCTTTTGGGAAAAAGTACTTTGTTAGACTACAATTCCCAGAATTTTCCATTAATTAGTTACAATCATAGTGCAAAGGTCCCCAACCTAATTAGCTTGTGTTCCCTATTTCTCAAAAGTAACTTAAGTAATTATTTTAAAAATGTATCTGAATGCTAGAAGCTTTTGGTATTATTCTGTTCATGAACATGAGACACAGCATGAATCAACACTTGAACCATGTGATATTCCTCTTTCTACCATTTAGTGGGGCAATACCCCATAGTTATTAAAGTAGCTAAAAGGTTACAATTATACCACAAAATGAGTGAAGATATTCCTTGTCAAGTTACAGTTAATATTGTAATAGAATTATATCTCTATTACTGGGGAAAATGAACCAAGCCCCATTTCTAACTAGTTACTTCCAAGCTGTATATAATATATCAGGCAGCTGGCTGGGTGTGACGGGAATTGGAATCCAACAGGTCAGAAGGGCAGCAGGGTGGGGAAGGCTAGCTTGGGCAAATGAACATCTTTAATGAGAAGGGCAGTTTAGCAGTACAGTGTCATGTAACAGTGTAACTATAGGTCTGGAGTTTTTTTTAGAATTGCTGCTTATTAATGATAGTCAATAAAGTGAAAGTTGATGTACATGTTTTCATGATGGTTGTGACTTCAGTGTTTGTGCTATAAGTCAGATGCAACCAATAGGTAGGGGCAGGCAACTGCCAGGGACTAGGGGCCACATTGCCCCCTCTATCCAAGACCCACAAGAGTACACCCATTTTTGTTTCCTGATGCCCTGCCACAAAAATATCTCACCCTGAAAAAATATTGGCCACATCTTTTCACCCTAAAAAAATATGTTTGGCAACAAATGGGCAGCAGCATTCCCCTGAAGTCTCTGGTAAAGCACAATGAATTGATTATTTCCCCCCATCCACCCACTTTGTCTTCCACTCATCTGATTTATCTTTTTTTCAAAATTGGAAGTGGCTAGAAGTCATGGGCCTTTTGACTAGAAGTCAAAATTGGAAATACAGCCCTTCTTTTTTAAAAGAGACCGATACAGGCCTGAAATAGACCAGTCTGTCTTACCCAGAAATGAGGTGAAATAGCCAACCCTCCCTCTCAACTCTTCCCCTTCCTCCCACACTCATAACAGAAGCAAGCCAAATATCAGCTAAATGGCTGGGTTATATAAGAAGTACCTTTTTTATGATCAGCCTGAGAGCTGAAACTGTGCTTACATATCAGTGCTGACTGTAGTTCAGCATGTCAAAGCAGCAGTTCCACAGAATCCTTATAGACAGTCATACTGAGCAGATTCAGTTACTCTTGTTCATGCTGGTTCCTGTCTGATAAATGTGTGGCTGGCTAACACATTTTAGAGTATCTTTCCCAACCGTCTCAACATATGCAAGGCAGGTAGATAATCTCTAGTGTTTCTGATCAATATCTTTTTGTGCTCTTTATTTTTAAATGGACATGTGACTGCCGGCTAGATGCACAGGAGAAGTCACCAGGCAGCTGACTCTAACTGCTACACACAGAGTGGAGAGAGATGGAATCCTGGCAACCCGGTTGTGCACCCATAAGGATGATGTAGAGCTCACGAATGCCAGACAGCTGCAGGAATTACCTGGTGAGAGTGCTGAACTAGCTTCTGCAGGCAGAAATAAGACCTTTCCTTCAAAAGATGAGGTGAGGAGGGACTTCCTACTGTGAGAAGACCTGCAGAAGATGGGAGCCAACCTGGAGTGTGTTCGATGCCTTTTGCTTTCTGAGTAAGACAGCCATGTAAGAGACTAGTATAGAATCAGGCAATGTTTTCCACCAGAAGTGAACTTTCATTGTCCTGGGATTACTTCAGAGTTTTTCAAAGGGTAATAGAAGATTCTTAGATTCAGCAGAAGCAAAGGCAAAAGCTCTACTGCTATTTATTATGCAGAAGCAACAGATCTGTGGCAGTAATAGCAAATATGTAACATGATTCCTTTTGTTTGGGATTCTTGGAGGTTATGCCTTTATGCTTTGGGGGTGCATTACAGAGCCTATTGTATCTTATACTTCGAGCTCATAGTTACATGAGATTGTAAAAGGACAGAGTACTGCTAACTCAGTACTAGGATGAAAGTTTGGAAAGCAGCACTTTCTAAAGATATTAAAAGTAAACCAGGGATGGACAACTGTGGTCTTTCAGATATCATTGGACTGCAGCTCCCACAATTTTCACCATTGACTGCACTGCATAGGGCAGTTGGGAGCACAATTCAACAAAGCAATTACCCATGCCTGCAATAAAGGGTCTGCGGACTCTTACCTCTAAGCCTATCCTTTCCAGGAGAGCAAAGGTTCTTCAAAGCAGTGGATAGTGATCCTTCATTGGTGAAAACCATTGATGCACAGTGTCCTGTGAGCAGCATTATTAAGCTCAAGCAAGGTGCCCAGGTGAGTAAATACCATTAAGTTCTGCTGGAACTACAGGTAGTTTTTAAGTTGGCAACAGAATTTGGTGAGTCAGAATTTTAGCAGAGTGGATAGAAACTGTTTCATCTCACTGTTTCATCTATAAAAAGTTTTCTGTTTAGGAATCTCTAGGTCCTTCAGTAAGACTATGATCTACTTCTGGCAGAAATGGACCATACATTCATGCTGAAGGATCTAGAGATTCCTAGAGAACATTTTTTTTCTGTGGCATGGCTATTAGAGTAAGAATTTTTTAAATGAAATAACTAACATAGAATAACCTGTGAACAATCAAATCTGCGAGTACTGAACCTGCAAAAGTAGAGGGCCCACTGTAATAGTTGCATCCAAATATCTGAGCTCCTCAACCAAGATCCTTCCCCGACACCAATAATTTTGGGGGAGTGTGAGGGGACCATGCTGTCAGTGGTGCTTTTAGATTCTGCTGTGGATGCTGACAGGAGAAAGTAATGGGGGAGATCCTCTTACTTTGTGATGTCAAATTTCTTTCACTAGGTGATGCTTACTAAGAATCTTGATGTGTCCCGTGGTCTGGTAAACGGAGCTCGTGGTGTTGTGATTGGATTTGAGATGGATGGAAGAGGTTGGTTTCTTTTTAAGAAGAACACTCCAGAGTATCATCTGGATACAGTTGATGTCCATTAGTCTCTGAACTGTTTCTTTAGAAGAGTGATTATTTTGAACATCTCAATTTTGGGATAGATATGGAATAAATATTTATAATTATTTGCCCCCAGGTTGATAAATGGCTTTCCTTACTGTTGGGGAAACCCCATCAGGAAGAATAATAGACCAGTGAGAATTTTGAGCTATTTCTCCCAGCATTCAACACACTGAAGTGTTGCAGAGGAACTGTTTTGCAAAGAAAAGCATGTATGCTACACAGAAAATGTGTTTACTGTGCAGGAAACATGTTTTCTATTCAGAAAACGTGTGGGTTTTTTTGCACAAACCACACTTCCCCCCCCTCTGCAGAATAATTCCTTCATAACACTTCAAGATGTTTGAATACTAAGAGAATATTGTGGAAGAATATTTCATTTCTTTTGCAGTGGGAAGAACAATACTGTAAGTATTCTTCTTCAGATGCAAGGACGAAATAGTTGACAATTTACTTGCCTGCTTTGTGACACAGCTATCAAAAAGGGTAGCCTTCTTCATTCATTGTCCTGTTTTTACTGTCATTCATCTGCTCTCCTGAGAGTTTCAGCTGAATGTAGCCACATTTCAAGTGGAGGAGCTTTGGGCTGCTTGGCAGTTATTTCCCAAGAAATGTGATAGTTGGGGGTCTTGCTCCTAGGTATACGAGTGTTTTTTTTCCTCCACCCTTACAGGACTGCCAAAAGTGAGGTTTTTGTGTGGTGTCACAAATGTTGTTGGAATGGAACGATGGGTTTTAAAGGGACCAGCAGGGATATATTTGAGTCGCCAACAGCTGCCCCTGAAACTGGCTTGGGCCATTTCCATCCACAAGAGTCAGGTTAGTAAACTTCTTTGAGCCCATGAACCAAATTCAATTTTAGAAAAGTTATTGCAGGCTGCATCCAGCAGTGGACTGGGCCACAGGCAAAAAAGTGAGATCAAAAACACAAATGCATTCAAATGAAAATCCTGTCTCATACTAATCAAACCTTAAAGAGGCTTTATAATATGAAAAAGAACCTTGTACAAAGGCCTAGAAAACACCACCACCGTTTTATTCATATCCTGCTTTTTTCTCAGACTGGACTCAAGGAGGTTTATAAAAGACCAAAAATTGCAAACCATCAAAGGATTGTGCCCTTCAGAATGTGTCCATCTGGGGTAGCCTAGGGGGAAGGATTTTGCTTTGGGGTCCCCATGCTTGTCATAATATCTGCAAAGAATCAAGCAGCGGTGGGATGTTCCTAAGCAGCAGGAAAGCTTGACTTCACATCAGTACTTTTTAACTCCTCACCAAAGGCTCTACTGCCCTGGGCTGTTAATCAAAGTCTGCATCTTTGCAGGGATCTCTAGGAATGTGGCTTCTTTGTCCTGCTCTTTCCAAAGATTTATAATAGTAGTACAATAGAATAGTCTTATTCTATCCATTCTCATGACAAAGCAATCTTCTGTATTCATTACTCTGAAATTATTTCCAAAAGAGCATTAAATCTGTTGCAACGAAATAACCAAGAATCCTGTGGCTCTTTCAAGACTAACAAAATACGTTATACTCTGAGAGCTTTCATGAACTGTAGACCATTTCAGCAGAATGTCACTTGGAATTCCAAATATATACACAGTATACCTGATTGGGAGTGGTATCATGGCTGATTTTTTAAAAGTATGTTGTGTTTTTGAAGCTGTGGTTATCCTAGAAACACTCACACTTCAAAAGAGCAAAGTATGTGCTAAGGGATAAAAGACATTATTGAAAGTTAGGATTAATATGTTAACAATGTATAATTATTTGGATGACAATGTATATTTACAGTGATTACCAGGGATAAGGTTTATGAGTCCATGCTTTGATGAGGGGGGGAGTGTGGAATGGAGGGATGGAGGGAGATTCTTTTAAAAATTAACTATCTGTATAGGAAGGAGATATAGCAAGATTCTAATTGTTGTTAAATGATTCATAAAATTAAAAGAGGGATAAATCAGCTGTAAAGGGAAGCATGTATGTGTTGAATGGGATGGACAGAGAAATCTTAAAGTTAGAACTGCAACTGCTCAATAAGTAATTTTGAGCATCATGCTAAAGTATATCTAAGCCGCATTATGCTCCAAACATACAGTCTAAACAAGTTTTTTACTGCTTCTACTGCACTGACAATCATATTCCTGCTGTTTCACTGGTTACTTAACTCCCTTACTGATGTATTCTTCCTCTACTAGGGTATGTCTCTGGACTGTGCTGAGATCTCCCTGGCTCGTGTTTTTGAATATGGCCAGGCCTATGTAGCACTTTCCCGAGCACGCAGTCTTGCAGGTCTTCGTGTACTGGATTTTTTATCCTAAGACAGTGAGAGCCAATCCATATGTGTTGCAGTTCTACAGGCAGTTAAGGAAAGACAAATTTCTACCTCAGGTAATGTAATAATCTGTCATAGGGCTGTTCTAACCACCATGCTCCTATTTGGAATGTGGGAGGATGGGCATCATAGGAAACTGAAACAGGCTTACTAATGGTATTGCAGTCAAGTATCTGGCCATCAGCTAGATACATGAAATGCCACATGCTCTTGATAAGTATCTGTCTGCAGTTTTCAACATCTGCAGAAATTCTTTTGCTACATATTCTGAATAAGAGTACTGTAAACTACAGGCCAGAATTTCAATAAATGTAGTTTTAGTGGAATCTTCAATGTTTCTTCTAAATGGCTAAAATGCTTTTCTGGCTTAGGGGGAATTAAACAGTATGTGACTTGATGTACATTTTTTTTTTGTCTTTCTAGGCTTCTTTAAATTCTTTCATTCAAGCTGACAAAGAAAATGTAGAAGGTACCTGAACTATGTGTGCTGAAAACCCTGGACACTTTATCAAACAGGGTGAAATGATACTTGGGAAGCAACTTCTTCCACTGATCATCAGTATGTAGATTTTAAGTTCTAAAGGCCAGCCTGCTAGCTCTGACTTCTCTGTTCTTTAGCAGCAAAGAAAAGTGGGATATTACTTTTCATAATTAAGCAATCTAATTGTCATAATTCAAGAGATTAACACCAAATCCTTACTGGGATGGACATGAATATTTTAACTACTTGAAGCTCTTGCAGCAGGATATCATTTTGGTACTATGTCTGATTTAAGCAAAGTCAACACTGTATATGTGGTAAGTCTTGGCAATAACGAACAAACTTAAAGGAATGAGGTACTTTTAAAAGAGTTTACCTAGTAACTATTAAGGCAGAGAGGTGACTAAGTAGCAGCATTTGTTGCAATCAAAGCAACAAACAAGATTTATCAGTGTTTGTAAGAATAACCCAAACATCTTACTTTGCAAAGATAGCAGGCTATTTTTCTAAATGGTGTCTGTCACACAGCATCTTAGGAGTTCAACATTATTAACAAAAGTGTTTTAGAATTCAGAGAAGAGTCATATCAGCTCTGTACAAATTAATCTCTGCAAGCAAGAAGCTGTCTTGCTTGACAACACCATCACATGAGTGAAGCAAATTCAGTGTACTTCTCTAAATCAGAATAATTCATCTGAAACAAGCTGCCAATTAAATCACATTGTATGGTGCTGTTAAATGTACATTTTCTTCTCCCCTGTGTTGTTAAATGTACATTTTCTTCTCCCCTGTAAATACCACTGGGATGGTGCAATGAACACATCAGCTTAGTACAATATTTTATTAATTTATATTTGGAAGTAGGCTTAATACTTCTGCATTGTGCAATACCTTTATTTTGCATTAGGATGGTAATTTTTTTGGAAAATGCATTCTTTCCTTCAACTGTAACAATGATAAGGTTTTGGCAAAATGATCCTTTTTGATGTTTTTAATCACAATGTTGCCTAAAACTAGAAAATATTGTGAAGGGAGTACTTAGGACAAAATTCTTAATTCCATGTTGTGATATCAGTAACTACATATGAAAATAGTAGACCAACTCTTGGATGCTTGGCATCACTATCAGCAGAAACCCTCTAGCTAAGACTGACAGCCACTGATAAAATACAGGGGAAAATTAGGACAAGATAGACAAACAGAATATATTTATCAATATTAAACAAGGCTGTAAAATGCAGACCGAATTAAATACAATGCTGCTATGACAGTTGCAGTGAGAAGACTACATCTGGTCCTTGTATCAGCAGAGGTATTTCAAAACACCCAAGAGACATTTTAAAGACAAGTTTGTTTCAGGCATGTAGTAGCACAGAAGGCTGTTCCTCTCAGTCAACAGTGTCTCCTTACATGCCAGAAGATCCAATGGAAACATGAATGAATTCAAAGGGCAGATACCTAGAGTCTTCCAGTTGATAACAGATGATGATGCTTCATCACTTTTGGAAGAAGCAAGAGAACTAGCATCCTCTTGCTGCTGAAGGCAGCTGGTATCTGGGTGCATATGGAAAAGTTTATTATGTAGATCTTTGCCACTATTTGCAAGCTGGCTGGCCTCTGCTTGTGTTCTGATCTTCTCACCCGTGTAGCGTGCATTTAACTCTCTATAGCATTTGTACATATGACTCTTCAGCTTTTTAAAATCCAGGCACTCCAGCTCTTCTGGCAGAGACAGTAACAAGTCTAGGACCACAGCTGACTCTATAGAAAACAAGCAAAACATTGGAGGGATGATGGGTAGCTACTTACAATCTGGCAGAAAACATAAAACTTTGTCACAGATTCTGAGGTTTTGTTTCTTCACAACCCCTTTACAGCAGCTGTGGCAAAAAAACTAGTATTTCTTCCACATCAGATGTTAAACTTTAAAAATTCCATTCTATATGAGGTTTTGTATTGTTTTAAACTGTTTTACCTGAAGAACTGGAAATCAAGAGTAATTTGTAACATCTTCTAAACCACGAAGTAATCAATTACTGCTTTCTTATCTAGGAAAATTTCCTGCCACCATCCAACCATATCAAAACTTTCCTTTGAGGTTTTTCCAATTTATATTACTTTCAGACATTTATAATTTCCCTATCTGTAACACATTTTTCCCAGTGTGTTTTATGTTAAGTCAACCCAGGCTCTTAAGGGAAAGTGCAGGATATAAATTATATCACTACTAGTAGCTATAAGGGTAGTAATAACCCTTGTCTCAACCACTGTTCACAATAATATTACCAAAATCCCAAAACTTGGTCATTCTCTCTTGTTTACTGTCTCCTAAATGCAGTTCATCTTTCTAATTTATAGTCTCCAATCTCACAGTAAGAAGTTTAAAGTATCTTGGGCCAATCAATCAGCTTCAAAGCAAGCATGTTTTCAGTAACACTGAGGATGGGGAAGGTATTATCAACATGGGTATAAGTGAGACAGAATAAATGGCATCTCCAGTCCTAGGACTGTTCTGTTCCTGGACAACATCTTTTTTTTGTAATTGAACAGAAACTTACAAGAATGAAACAGAACAAAAGACATTAAATAGCTACTATCATCTCTCTTTTTGTTCAGTTAAACTGTTAACAGTAAATGATTACATCTCCTAGGTAAATGAAATTATCTTCCTCTAGCACCAAAACGTTCAAAGCTCCTTAGTGTATAGATAACATTAAGCCCTCACCGGTAATTTATTTTTGAACATAAAGATGTTCTAGGAAATACTTCAGCCACTGCTGAAGACCTAAGGTTGAAACCCATCTGACTGTAAAGAATGGTGGACTGTCATTGAACAGATACCAGTTGACTTTGTTCTTCCCTATCAAGTGGTTTACTACAGTCTTTTGAAGGACATGTATATCATTTGAAGATTTAATTCTTCTCCATCTACTGCCTTCCAAAAGGCTTTTGTATTTCAAGGGACTGGGGGTCTCCCCACAGGACTTTGGTTCTTCTTACTATATATTCTATGTAATGTTTTATTGATTTGATAATTTTATATGGTACAGGAGATATTTTATATATATTATATGTATATTTTAAAAAACTAAGTTTTATAAAAGCCTGACTGCAACCCAGTCCCTCTAGCATATCAAAGGCCTTCTGAATTGTGGCAGTTAAAGCAGAAGCCTTCTGTCCATTAACTAGAAATGTAGGGCCTCTTGGCCATTACATGAAAGTATAGTGACAAGTCATGGTTTGAAAACCTTGTTGTTGCTGTCAAAATGTGCTTTCACCTTCCTCTATGACCTTGATGCACTGGAGTATGGCTACCTCACCAAAGACTGATATTTCTAGTAGGTGATTCTGGGCACGTCATTCTCTCAGCCTTAGAGGAAAGCAACAGCAAACTGTGTGTGAATAAATCTTGCTAAACTCCTCCACCATGACAGAGTTGCTATATGTTGGAGCCTACTTGAAGTCCTATAATAACAAAATAGCAAGTGCCCAGTTTGTTAACTCATTATTGGAAAAGCCTTAACTTACCACCTGGTGAAAGTTCTGGTGCTTTAGATCCACATGAGATCACTGAGAGGTACTTATAGATCTTTTCAAAGTCTACCTGAAATTCACTATTTTCCACAGGGGCTAGTTCTTCCACATTTGATGATGCAGCTGCTCCCTGAGTTTCTTCATTTGATTTATTACTGTTATGAAGAGTTGGTGATGAACATCTAGTATTTTTGCCTTCCACAGGCTTTGGGGGCACAGAATGGTGGAAGCAGAGTGGCTCAGCAGATGCAATTGTCAAAACCTAATGAGTAGAGAGTTGAATACCAATAAGTATTTAATAAATAAATAAATCAGAGATATATGCAGATAAGACAACAATATATATTCCCCTGTAGAAAGGGTGCCATTAGTTTTAAGCACTCAGCGATTTTTCTGAGTCAGAATCCAAAATATATTTTGTGGCAATAACTTTATTTAACAAAGGTAGGAAAATGCAATAAAACTTCCTTTTCCATTGGTAGCAACCGAATACCCTTTTTGCAACCTAAGGAGCTGCACTGCCTATGAAGTAGCTTGTAACCTCACACAAGACAGAGACAGACCTAGATCTCAAAAGAAGGCATTTTAGTGCTGCCAAAGGAGAATGAAATGTTACTTCATTTTTTTCAATGCCTTTGTTCCTATTCCCCTTAAGGCTGAGAAGAGGTGTGGCCTCTGTTTGGAACAACCCTCCATCAAGATCACCATAAGCAAATATCAAGCAAGATGCTGATGGTAAAAAAATCATGCAAGAGAAGAAAAGTAATGGTCTTTCTTTTCCTGCATGATTTTCTATCATTTGCCTGGTGAGGAAGCTAGTGGGCTTTGAAAGCTGGTATGATATGTTCTTCATCTTTTGGCTGGCTGAATAAAGAAATCACCATACTGTGTACTTTGGATTTTGTTGTGTGGCCAATATGGCTACTTTTTTCCTTATGAAACATGTTTTCAACTGTTACCTTTGCCTGAAAGGGAGCGAGTGCTAGATAGAGTGGGGCTAAACAGTCAAAACATGTAGTGAAAGAACTGCCTATTTCACAGGCATTTCATCACATTTACGGTTTACCCAAATTACTGCATTTTCATTTAATAGCAATCTTGATAAGATCACAGAATATACAGTATTTTTACCTGGGAAAAAGCAGCTGTCACAGCATCCTCAAGGCATCCTGTCAATTTCTTAGCTAACTCAGTCCACACCTAGAAAGAAATTCAAACAGAGATATGAATAGCTTTCAGCATTCTCTATACCATAATTCCTTACCCACACTGATCTCTTTTGTACCTCAATAGGTGCTGGAATTGGGGCATCCTTCCGTTTACGCTGGTGGTATTGATACTGTGCCTTGACTGCTTCTCTTGCCACACGCACCTTCAGTAGGTTCACAAATTCCATGATCTGCAATATCAGCACGGTTTAGACACAATATGTGGAGTTTTTTTTAGGAAAAGTGTTAGTCTACTTTCAGAAAACACGAAGACTGGTAATTCTCCCAACAAACATGGAGCTGAGAAACACGAGAGAGACATCAGCGTTTATACACTTTGTCACATTGGTTCTGCTGCTCACTCATGGGGAAAAAATACGATGCCCTCATATCACCATGAATAAGGCTTCTTTATTTAACAAAGAAGAAGTGTTTAATTTGAGACACAGTAAGCCAACTACTGAATTTTATGTTTTCAAAGAAAGACCTAGCGCTTGTGGATGTTTGTTTATGCTAGCATACTTAAGTGCAACCAAGCCCTGGGAGAGTTCAACTAAATCTCCAACCTTTACCTACACTACTTTAGACTATGACCAATGCAAACTTTGATTAACATCCAGACTTTGAAGTGCTCTGGTGAACGCAAAAGCTGGTTCTAATAATAACTATGGGTTTCTTCCTATGGTCAAACATGGATATCTTTGCTTTTTAGAGGTCAACAATTACACCTGTCAGTTGCAGACACATTTAGATGACAGAAACATAATACCATCTTACAGCTCATTTATCTTTTGCTATCATCTAAATGTATTTTGTGTTAATCTCCCAAAGGAACTTCCAAGTTGCAAACCTGTTTATCTACCCAAGTGCTACTCAAAACTGGTGACTAGTCCACAAATCACTGCCTGCCTGTCTGTGACAAGCTTTCAGAAACGAAACAAAAACCTGGTAACAGTATGAGAAAAATACCTAATAATCTCTGGCACAGCGGGGAGGAAAAGAAATGCTGCTCCTGCCCATCAGACAGCTTGAGAAGCACTGATCTACTCATTTGCTAGTGGCTCTTCCCTTCCCACAGGTGCCTTGTTGAGAATCATTCAAGGATTGTCATGTTTTAACACACTTTGTGGCCAAACCAAACCTGGCACATTGCCTGTTGATTCTACTGATGCTCTTGAAACCCGCAGCTCATCCAGAAGTGAATCCTGCCTTCCATCACCAGGGCCATTTCTGCACTGGGCTGTTATAGCGCTATTATTCCACCTGCAACATCCTATGGAATCCTGGGGTTTGCAGTTTCCCCTCCCGAAACTCCATAGGATGTTGCCAGCGGAATAATAGCGCGATAACAGCACATGCAGAAATGGGTCAGCCCGTGCCTCGACTCACCTCGGCTTCATCTTTTGAAGGCAAGTACTTTTTCAGCAGCTCTGGCCGCAGCGGTCCCGGAGTCTGAGCCTGAGCTCTTAAACCTCGAAGAAGGCGGGTTTTTTCCCGGTCGGTCCAAATCCGGGTCGCGGGGCCCACGCTGTAGCGAGCAGGAGCCGAACGGCGCCGTGACGGTGGCTTCATAGTACCGAGAGGCGGAGGCGGGGGGAGAGCAAGCGAGAGGTAAAAACCGAGCTGGCGAAGAACCGGAATTCCCCGCTTATTACCGCGAAGCTTTGCTACCCACGTTCTCTACATCCCTGGCCGCTATCAGGTCCCTTCCTCCCACAGCACAACCACTACTGCCTCTCAGCGTGTCTTAAATCCAAACGTTAACGTTAAGACAGCTCCTCCTCCATCTTGAGCTTAGCGGCAAAGAAAAGCGTCACAACCCCGCGACAGTCCCTGCAAGCCGTCGCACAGTGATGACGTATCAACAAAACGCGACCTACGGGCGAGGGTTGGCTCATGTCGGGACGTCAAGCGGCGTGGCCGCGCTTTCTTAGTCGAACGGTGGGGAAGGAGGCGTTCGAGTGCAGTGACGTCACGAAAGAGCTCTAGGTGGCGTCTAGCAACCAGATGCGTCTCCTTGGAATTTTGCGGATGGATGTCCAGGAGCCCCCTCGTTGCCTTGGCGACCGGAGCGGGACGCCCTCCCGCGGCCTGGAGTGGGGCGGATTGTCCTTGAGGCTGGCTTCATGTCTTGCCCGGTGGCCGGAGTCGTTCTGTGGGTCCTAGTCCTGTTGCTCCGCCATGGGGCCGGTATGGAGACAGGGCTTCGACGGGGCGGCCGAGTCTCGCTGTTTCCCCGTTCTTTTAAGACCGAGAATTCCCACCGGGCCGCGGATACTCAGAGCGAGCGAGCAGTAAAGTTTGGGCTTGGAAACGTTACTTTTTTTGGATTATTCGTTCCCGAATTTGGGCTGTTGGAGTCCACAAAAGTAACACCTCCAAACTGCACAGAGTGAGGGTCCGGTGGCAAAAATCGCAAGGTGGAGCTTTTTCCATGACTGAGGCCATTTCCGCACTAGATTGTTATAGTGCTATTATTCCACTTTCAACAGCCTGTGGAATCCTGGGGTTTGCAGTTTAGGGAGTCTAAGAAGGCACCTTCAAAGACCCCTCCCTAAATCGCAAACCCCAGAATTCCACAGGCTGTTGAAAGTGGAATAATAGCACTATAACTATCTAGTGCAGAAATGGCCTGACTTCATAGCTGTATGATATACTTTACTTGTTGATATCCACTTGCTATGCAGATTTTAGAAGCAATTTGATTCTGCCTATGAACAAATGGCATCACCTCACACACACATGACTCTGGATCAAAGTGACTTCTTGGAGAGTTTAGGAAGTTGTAAAAAAGCAGGTTGATCTTGCTTTCTAGCCTGGGGGTAAACAATAGACATGAAGTGTGTGAAATCAGTTTGACTTCTTAGGGTACACCTGAGGTCCACTGTCTAAAGTGAAGGACAAAATAGCATGGCACTGGGACAAATGGTGCAGAGTTAAATGCAAAAATAGGGAGAGGAAATGAATACCAGGATGATGTCTGTTTCTCATTAAATAAATTAACTATTGCAGTGCAGAAATCATATTCTGGGATAACATATACAGGGAGGTATGAATTTAATGTAGGCTACCTTGGAGTTCTATTTAGTGAAATGAAGAATATGGCGAATAAATCTAGTTACCTTACTATATTTAGAGATTCTTAAGTCTGAATTCTCAGGGTGGCATGAGGTGAGGAATGTAGACACAGATTAAAGCCAGCCATTTATTTGTTGTTATTTTACCTAAACTACTGAGATTTGGACATGGCTGCTAATCTGCAAATCACGTAGTTAAATCACTAGATTTAACAAAAACAACAGTAATAGAAGATCCTGTTCTACTTAATTGTTATGCCTTGGTACAGACATCAGGGAGCTATGGGCTGGAGTTCAGACCTCACAGTGCATCTCAGTACTGGTGCTTCCTAAACACCAGGTAACATCTTACTGAGGTCCTGTGTCCTTTTCAGGCTTTGAACAAATTTTCCTTGAAATGTTTGACAATGAAACACTTTCAGAACCAGAAGAACTTGAAGAGGCAACACCTACTGAAGAGATGGGTGAGAACATACGAAAGATAAGTTCTCTTCACGTGTTAAGGCCTCCGGGTCCCTGATGAGAATTTCACCGTGTGAAATTACCCCCCCCCGCAACCTTGCAGTGTTGACTCCATCCCCGCTGTGGCACCCCCCCAATGCCTCTTTGCCACAATTTTAGCCTCCCTTGGCCATTTTTGGCCCAGGAGAGGCTTTTTTTAACAACAGGGAGCTAGCAGACATCACTTCCTGATTTCTTTCTTTTTAAAGGCCTCTTGTTGGTTAAAATGGCCCTGATTAGAGGCAGAACATCATGAAAATTCCCTGTTGGAGGGAATTTGGGAACACAAAAATTGGACCACCAAAAAAACCCTCTGGAGGGCCAAATTTTACCCACCCCTTCCATGGCAATTTATTTGTCGTTCTCATGGACCTGGTACTGTTGTTTCTTTCAGATCCCATCTTTGTCCATATTGGAGCCAAGGAAATCACTATACCCTGCACATCTGCAAAGTCTGATTTTGTGTTTGGTTTGGACCCTACTTACAATTGGACCATGGAAAATGGAGGTTAGGTGGTGTTTTAGGGGGAACTAGATTTTTCTGTAGATGTCAGAAACTGCTGTCAGATTGAAAGACAGAGGCAGAATGAGTGGTTGTCTTTTAGAACAAAGACAGCTATGCTAATCTGTGAAGAAAAAAAGTCTGATTGCACAATTGGACAGTCTTTATGTGGACTAAGCAGAATACCAGTGTGCAAGCTTTTCAGTTCTCCAGAACTCTTCATCTGCATAGGTAATACTGAACACTTCTAGAGAACTCAGAAACTTCTGAACTTTTGTTTTTGTCATTTTGGCCGATCTTACTAATCTTACTAATAGTAATTGGAGAGGAGAGGAAAGCATCTATGAGTGTGCCAGATTTGTCAGTATCTCTTTAGAATGGTAAGCTGCAGTGCCATAGGTAGCATTCTTTTGTTTGTTTTTGCATCCCAGGCAGTCTTAAGAAATTGATTTCCCAAACATTTGGTGGCAGGATTTTATAATTGTGCCTTATGTGTAGCTGTGCATAAGGCAAGAATTCATGTTGTCAACCCTAGATTCATTATTTGTCAGGTATATGTAAATCACACTATGGAGAGACACATTCAGCCCATCAAGCTCTCTTCCTTTTCCTGGATCCACATCTTTAGAAAGTGAGTAGTGGAGTCACATGAGACAAGAGTAGAGAGGAGCCAATCTTTTTAGTTAATGTTGGCCCCATCCCCTAGCTACTACTACAGTAGCTGTTCCTCTCAACAATTCAAACACTGATTGGGTGTGTCTAAAAAAGCAGCAGTGTGTTCATATATCTGTTAAGTCTCCTGGATATGAAACCTAATTAAGCAGAAACTGGTTGTTTCACTTCAAATCTGTAGAGTTCAAAAGGTTATCCAGTGGTACATTTTTCACAATGTACATCTTAAAATGCAGATGCTGAGAAATACTGAACTGATTACTTTGAATGCCAGTTTTGGGATGTAATTGCCTCCCACCTACCTATTCTTCTCAACTGAAAACATGACATTGATCTGTTCAGCATGTCTTGAAAACCCTTTAGTGCAAAGTAATAAACTGTAAGTGATGTTATAACACAAAACATGGTTGTAAAATCATGGTAATGTATCATGAAGTATTGACTAGTTTCCTTGCAAATGCAAGCTGCCTGGTAATAACTTGTACAATAAGAAAATATGCATAGAAAGTTGGGTCTCAGGAAGTGGTGTTATGTAGACATTCACACACAACAGCAGAGTAGCAAGAGAATCTAGTTTCAAAACAGGACGGAAGAGAAATGAATGCATTTAGAGCTAGGGAGGTTGCATTTCCAGGGGGAGTTGAAAAACTGTTAAAGGGCAGAGGTTTTTCTTGAAGGATTTCGATATGAATATATGTCTTGTGTGGTTGACTGGCTGGGATGGAATGTTTTTTGACTATGATTCTGCTCTCTTTTTCCAGGAACCCATTTCCTTGCTGGTGATGCTACTCTGACTTTACATACATTTCGTACTGAGGACAGCGGACGCTACGCCTGCACTGTATCCTACATAAAAGATGGGCAACTTAATACCAAGACTTTCTATCACACAGTGGCGGGTGGGTGTACTCCTGCTGGCTCCTGGTTACGCCATTGTATATGTTTGCAGGATGCAGCAGAAGGAGATTGTTTACCTCCTTGTGAAACATTCCTCACTTTGGATGCACAGTAGAAACTGCAAGGCTTGTGGGTGCATCTCAGTCTTTCCTATTGCTAATTGACTGCAGCAATATCCCTTGAGCATTCAGGGAAGAAATAGTAGCTTTACATTGCTGCCTCGTCTTCTCCCTAGTTGTAAGGGTAGCTGGGATGGCCCAACGTACATCTTCACAGCCAATCATCAACTAAGAAGTGGAGTTAAGTCTACAGACTCCCAATTGGGAGCACACTCTGCTCCCTGGATAATGGCGTTAATATGCTTGTGAAGACTTACAGTCTGCCAACATGCTTATTGGGTCTTGGCCTTTCTCTCTGGGCAATTGGCCAGCAAAGGACATGTCCTGGTTTTGATTCCTGTGCCAATTAGCTGGAACTAAAGAGAGGCTGCAGGGAGTTCATATGTAGGGAGAAATGTGAGAGAAAGTTTAGCATGGGACTAGACCCTGTAGTCAGACATATCTGATTATCTCTTCATTCTGTTGAGAATCCATCATTATTTATTTATTTGGTACCAGGAGTGAGAGGCATGTGGGCTAGAGTCTCCCATTTGCATCCCTTAGTGTCACTCAGTTGTCCCAGTGTTTTCCTTTAAAAAATGAAAGAGAAGAAGAGAATAGCCACTGCAGTAGCAGCTCTAACAAATCCTTCTCTTTGCTGAAAGAAGAGGAGTGGGTGGACAGCTACCAACTCTTTTTGAAATGCCTTGTTTGCTCCCAGACGGTTTTCCTGGTCACTTCTTCCAAGCGCCTTTGCTGCTGGGAGGTTTGGGAACAAACAAAACATTTGAAGAAGAACCAGTAGCTTCAAGCCAACTCCTCCTTGCTGCTTCCTTTCCTGGCCTCCAGGAAAAGGTGATTTTGGATCCTTGTAATTTCTGACTCCTTTCTTCATAGTGGATAGGATGTGACTTCCACAGTGTTTCTGGTCTCCATTCTTGTAAGGCAAATAACTTTCTCTTTTTTCCCCAGGCTATCACATACGTGGAGAGCTGCAGGTCCTCCTGGTTTTTCAGAGCAGCTCCTGTGATGAGGAATTGACTCGTTCATTTTTGAAGACACTGCATGAGCATCTGACTGAAGTGGTATCTGACTTCCACTGTGATATCCTAATGGGGGACACCACTTGCTTCCCAACTCTGGATAAACCCATGGATGAATTTAACCTCCAGGTAGAGCTAAAAGGTCAGAACCAAGAAATATATGGGATTTGAAAAGAATGGTGCAGAAACTTAGAGGAATTGTGTTCATTGAAAATGTGGGATGGAAGTGAGGTTTAGAGCAGTGAAATTTTCCACAATATATGGGCTTTACCAGTTAGAATGCCTAGTGAAAACATCAGAGGTAATTGTTGTTTGAAAACATGTCTTTTTTGAATGCTCTCAAGTGACAGATTTTGGATTCAGAGATATTCTCTTGGAATAGTGTGAGGACCATTACTTCCAAAGGAAGGCCAGTGTTGGAAATGTATTGTGGAAAGAACAGGGGAAGTGTACTAAACTGAATTAGCATGTTACTTTTTGCATCATAAAGCTAGTGAAAAACAAGCTGCATGGGATGAACATATTTTGCCATATCAATATTCTGGAGTGATCCCTGGAATTTGGACTCTGTGTGCTCTGGTAAAAGAATGGATCCCCTGGTTGGGACTCAGCTTGAGGATAGTCATGTCTTTGTCTTTGTTTTCTAGTGTCTCCCTTCAAGGAGGACTGGGATGCGTCCTGCTATCCCAAGATTGATGAGCTGGCATTTCAATGTTATCACTCAGCTATCCATACCAATCTGCAGCAGGTGTGTCACCAGAGGCTCATGTCCACTATACTAGGAAGTAGCTTGACACAGTTTTGTATCTATTTATGTTTGCCCAAATGCCTGTGTTGGAGCTATTGTTCACCATGCAAAAATATTTTATTTGTTGGATCAACCAGACTGGAACCACAAGGCTCCACATGTGAATGTGTTGCATTTGCTTTCCATGGAGTGGCTGTTTCTTTCAGAGCAAAGGGAAGATAACCGCTCTCTTCTACTCTTCTCAGTTGCCTTGGTATCAATCCAGTGTCTGCCAGTGTGTGTGCATCTTGAACCCACAAATTGGCACTTGGCAGCAGCTAACCTAAAATAAGGGACTGTTTACCATGGAGCAATACCCAGGAACTCCATGGTTCTCTAGCAGGTTTATTGAGGAAGGGGAAAGGTGCTTCTGTACAAAACATTTATTATGGAATTGCTGCTCTCTATGCATTCCTTTATGCAATATTGACATGAACATTATCCTCCTGTGTATCACTGTGCTTCTTGTTTTTATTCTTTTTAAAAACATACATGTGCAGCAGTGTGATAATGCAATGTGTATACTATCCTGTTTGGTCCCTGGATTTCTCATTTTTTCCCCTCTTTGCTTCTCTGACAACCACAGGCCAAGAAAGCCCTGACTGAATTTCTGGAAGAGAACAAATACTTCCCCCTAGGAGAGTCACTTGCTTCCAAGGCCTCCTTTATCAACACCTTTTTCAACTTCCTGGAGGATGGAAAATGCAAGAGTGGTTATGGACAGACACAGGAGCTAGAGGCACGCTGTCCCGACTGCTGTAGTGAGTGGAGCAGGTGATCTATGAGATGCTGCCTCATCCCTCCTCTGACACTGCCTTTGGTCCTACAGACTGCAGCTTTTTACATTCTTGGGAAAAACAACTCACCTTGTGGTTACTTTATTTGTTTATTTGAAATAACCCTTGTGGTTATTTTATTTATTTAAATTGTTTATTTATTGCCCCTCAGTCTGTGAGGCGCCCCAAGGTGATGTACAACCAATAAAAACATCATTGGTAAAATTAAATATAAACAAATACACATACTATTTAAAAGCAAACTGAAACAACTTCTTAAAAAATAGTAAAAAAACCACAACACAGCCACTCCGGCCTTAAGGACCAAAGGCCATGTGAAATAATACAGTCTTAACTGCCCGCTGGAAGCTCAAAAAGAAGATCCCCACCCAGAGTGGCACAACAGAGAAAGCTCTGTCATGTGTACTCACCAGCCTAGCCTCTAGAGTGGTGGGATGCACAACAAAGCCTCTGCTGAGGATCTCAGATTTCAGGTAGGCTTATATGGGAGGAGGCAGTCTTTTAGATATCCTGACCCCAAGCCATTTAGCTCTTTGTAAGTCAAAACCAATGCCTTCAGCTGAATGAAAGCTAGTGTATTTGATGCAAGACTGGTGATGTGTAGTCTCTAAAGTGCGTACCCAACAACAGTTGTCCCTTTTATATTGTTTTTCCCCTGGAGCTTTTTCTGTGACTCTGCTAATACAGTCCATGTTAGAGTCCTGTATCAGATTTTATGCAGTTGGAGTCAGTCCAGTCATTGAGCATTTTGCAGCATGTATAATGTCACTAAATGAAAGAGTTGTAAACTCCCCACAATAACCTGGTCCTGGAAAGAAGAATGTATCTTGGGCAAGGCCTATTCTGTAGGTGGCCAATTTGTGCCCCACCCCGCCACTCAGTGGAGGAATGAAATTAGACTTTCAAAAACCCATATTCTTTTCGCTTTCTCATCCTCTCTTTGCTTATATCTGCCATTGTGCTTGACAGTGTTGTGTCCTCCTGGGACATACAGTGAGGCCACAGTTGACAACTGTGTTCTTTGTCCGATTGGGACCTATAGTCTGCACTATGGAGCACCCTCCTGTGTTCTGTGCCAGCACGACTGGCTTACTTCACATCCTGGTGCCAGCAGAGCTGGAGACTGCATGAGCCTGAGAGGTATGTAAATAAGTTAAATACACTGGATTTTATTTCTTTAGACTCTTCTCCAGAATATTTGATAGGAATTCTTGAATTGGCAGATTCTGGGGGCCGGACTGGATGATCCATAAAATAACGTGTAAATAATATTACCGGTAGCTGGGAAAGACACTGTAATTTGGGGGCTCACAGTCATCTGGGAGGACAGATTTAACACTTTCTTCCGCTGTTGCTCTGCTGGAGGATTTCCACCCAGCACAAATACAAACTTCAGATAAGTGATTTTCCTTTAGACTGCAATAGAGAAGGAAAGTGTCCCTCTCCCATGTTTTCTCCAGACACAGTCATTATCATCCCCATAAGCTGGTGCTATTCACATTTTAAGTAATTGCATGTTAAATACAGAGATGCATTTAGAGTTGTATTTGCTTTGAACCTGAGCAACTCATTATTTTTTTCCATTAGTGGAACAAACCAGAGGGAGAGGTGAGAGCCAGAATTTCAGTAGTCTCTGAGAAATAATATGGGATATAATGGATGAATCATAGGTAGCTAAGAAGCAGTATCCCCAAATCTCAGTGTGAGCATGCAAGTAGATAAACACTTGTGACCATGTGTGGAATTGGTGTTTATTGCTAATACTCTTTATGTACATAGGCTGGGTACCCGTGTTTGACCACTGCATATTCTTTAGTAGAGTAGGTGCTACTGCTGGATGGGTGACTTGGCTTTGGATGCTGTGACTGATAATATGGCTAACCAACATTCTTGAGTAACTCATGTCTCTTTTCACAGTCCCTTCTTCACGCCGGTTTTCTGTACTGATAATGGCCTTTTCCTTACCACCGATTGTTTGCCTCTTCTTCATTGTACTGTAAGTTCTTGGATATTTTCCTTACCTGCCTAACCTCAGTTCTCAACAATATGGTAGGCCAAAGAGATTTATGGGTTGGTTGCTGGTAATATTAATCCGCTGAGGAGTCATGAGAGGTTCTTAAGAGGTGAAAACTGGGTGAAGAAATAATAAAACAGATATTGAGTCACTAAGTCAAGGGAGGGGATCTCTACTGCACAGATGTAGAGTCTCTGGCTTGCTGGCGAAACTTGGCCCACTAGGTTGGTCCATTTATTCCCAATGCTACTTCAAAGGATCATACACAGAGGGCCCTCCCAGAGGCCAAAAAGGGCAAAATTATGTTCCAGCTCCCTACATTCCTAATCTGTGTCACTGTCCATATTTTGCTCAGAATAGCATAGTAAGGTACGGTACATCAGCTATGACCCATATGCCTTATGGTTCTAAGAGGTTATCTATCACATTCTGCAGTTTTTGCTATTGCTTCCGTCGTCGCTGGCAGAAACAAAGTACTGCTACTACAAGTGATGAACAGATTGAGCAGGAGGAAGAATATCCAGCCTCTGGTGAAGATGCAGCCCTTCTAGACACCCAAGAATATGAGAGTCCCATGCTACCTTCTGGTCTGGAGGATCTTGAAAATGAAGCAGCCATATTTTCACCTCCTGGCAATAAAGCAGCTATATATTCATCTCCTGGCAATGAAGCAGCCATGTTTTCATCTCCTCACAGTGAACCAGCTGTATATTCACCTGTTCGTGATGAAGCACCCATGATTTCCCCTCCTGCTAGAGGCAGTGCCCTTCTGGATTCTCACGTACAAGAATCTCCAGTGCTGCCTTCTCCTGGTCCAGAGCATCCTGCTGGCAATGAAGAAGTCATGATTCCACCTCCTTCCAGTATGGTGGACCAGCCTGGTGAGGTTATGTTGTCACCTCCTCTTCAGCCAGAAGAGCTCCCTGTTATGGAAGACATTGTGTTCCCACCTTCTTCACCTGTTTCTGATGCAGAAAGTGGATGACTCCCAGTAAATTGTTATCTAGCAAGCAGGTCTGCTCCAGTGTTCTTATAGGCTGGTCATATACTCATCAGTTAAGGCAGTTTCCATTCCTGTATTTAAATGCTAAGTCCTGCATGGTCCTCTTCTGCTATACGTTATTTGGTGTAAAGAGAAGTTAGCCCTCATATACCAGGACAGGATACATTAGTTTTCCCCAGTTTAATTTTGTTACGAAATATACATGGAACTAGATATAAATTGTGGGCATTCTGCAGCATTGTTGCCTGAACAATTGTAAATAATTTGCCCAGATTTCAGCCTCTTACCATATACAGGTTGTTTTTTCCCCCCAAACAAACAAAAACAACTGGGACTGAACATGTGGCATGGAGGGTTATATTCATTTGCTTTGGGACTAAGACAGGTTTTACTAGTTGCATTCATTTATTCATTCAGTTTATATCCTTTCTTTCTCCTGCCAAAGGACCCAATTTAAAAAAGAAGTTTTCAAAAATACAAATGTTAAAAAAGAAACAACAATACTGTTAAAACAGATAGTTAAAAACAGTTTAAAATACTCTTAAAACATAATTAAAAACAAACAGGATGAAAACACATCATGCCATTATCAACACTATCAATCAAAATCAGCCACAAGCCTGCCTAAATAAGGTTTTAACCTGCTGGAAGAAAGAGAGCAGGAAGGAGGCTAATTGGAGCTCCTATGGAAGGGATTTCCATGGCCTGGGAGCAACCACTCAGAGGGCTTTTTCTCCTGCATCATTACCAGTTGTACCTGTGAAGGTGGGGGGACCGAGAGAAAGCCCTCCCTGAAGAATCTAAAATTCAAGCCTGCTCATATGCTGAGATACAGTATTTCGATAGTCTGGACCTAAGCCATGTAAGGTCAAAGATCATACCCAAGACTTTGAATTCTGCCTGGAAATGGAGTGGCAACCAGTAGGACTGCTTCAGCAGGAGGATTATATGCTTCCTATGACCTTCCCCAGTCAACAACCTGGCTGCATTATATAGGACCCACTGAAGTTTCCCAACAGTTTCCAAAAGCAGCCTTTTGTAGAGTACATTACACTAATATAAATGGGATATCATCAAGGCATGTGTTGCTGCAGCCAGGTCTGATTTGTAAGGAGTGGATGCTGCTGGTACGCTAGTTTTTAAGTGTCCAAAAACAGCTGCTGCTGAAACCTGGGCATCCAGGCTCAGGTTTGAGTCCAGGAGTGCGCCCAAACTGTGAACCTGATCGAAAAGTGTAACCCATCCAGCACAAGCTAAATCCCTGTTCCCTGATACGCCTTTTGATTGACTAGGAGCACCTCCTTCTCATCTGGATTAAGTTTCAGTTTGCTTACCCTCATCCAGTCCATTCGTGACAACAGACGTTGGTTTAATACAGAAACAGCTTCTTTAGACTTGGGAGGGAAACAGAGATAGAATTGGCATCAGCTGCATACAGGGTGACCCAATCCCCAGTACTCTAGATGCCCTCTCCCAGCAGTTTCATGCAGATTTTAAACAGCATGGGGAAAACAGTGAGTCCTAAGGGAGCCCACTTGCCTTGCTGCAGTGAGACATTGATCACTCTGCTTGTCCACTCAACCAGTCTTCCTGTAGCTACTTCTAAGAGCCAGGAGGAGCACAGATCCTGTAGATATTTGGTGTCGTATCACCTCTGCAAGGAACTTGTCCACATCTTCAAGTTGTATAGACTGAAAGGTATCTAGTAATAGAACAAGCAGGAACCAAGCATCCAGAAAAAGTTTCCAGTTTTCTGGTTGAAAAATAAAAAGAGCTACACACATGATCTCGAAGGTTCCAAATCACATGGGGAGCCTCCATTGATTGTGAAGGCTGTTCATTTCAGATGCGCTGCCCTAGAAGGTGACTTGAGATGAGATTAGCAAACTCCCTTCCTTGTTTGTTGATACAACAAGGCTTTTAAATGACTGAATAAACATAATGTCTCTCTGATATGTCCTACTACACTGGCTCAAGTAAAGAAGCAGTGTTCATTTGGGCCAATTCTGCACTAGACTGTTACAATGCTATTACTCCACTTTCAACATCCTATGGAATCCTGGGATTTGCAGTTTAGGGAGGGGCCTTTCACTATAACAGTCTAGTGTGGAGATGGCCTTGTTCTGTCTGTTTCTGGCTACCACCCAACTTGTGAGAAGCCAAGTAGCCATTTTTACAGTGTAAGGATGCGGAGAACAATCTATGGCTCCTAATTATCTTCTAAAAAAAAGTCAGCTGGAAGCCAGAAAGGAGCCAATGGTTTTGGAATGATTGCAAGCAGAAGCTGAAAAATAAAGCCAATAAACCACAGAAAACACTGGCAAACATTTTTTTGGATGCTGTACAAAAGTCTTGGAACAACTGTTCAGAAGAACCTGTTCCCTTTCCTAAACATAGCAGAAGGAAGGACACAACAGTACTCTTATTTCTTACAGCAACAACTACACAGGGTAACCAAAGGACATGTGTCACTCACAGTAAGATAATCTTGAGTCCATAGAAATGAAGTGTAAAAACGTTCTAGTCAAAATTTTTCCTCCTTGACTTTAAAACATTTTCCACAAAACAAAAGGCATATGGGCCCCATCTTAGTTTATAATATAACTTCTCAGTAGTCTTGCAGATCAGTGAAGTCTTGCATGTGTAGAATTAACTGATCTAAGCCATGTCAAATATTTCCCATGTATTGTAGTTGTAAAACATAATGGAGAAGTGCAGAGCCATACCTGAGATACAGATATTTGGGAATCAGCTAAATTGAATAGATCTTTGAATAATGAAAAAAAAGAAAAAGGTGGTGATTGTGGCTACTATTCCAAACAGGAGAGATGTGAATAGCGTCTAATTAATTAAAAAGTGGCCCATCACAGCTCTATTGCACAATTACAGATAAAGCCAAGAAGAGGCAGTCACCATTATATAAGGCAGAATAAAAAGGAAGGTGGAGGTGGAACAGCAGAGGAATCCAATGACACCTTTAAGATGAACTGATGGAAATGCTCATGTGTGAAATGCTAATATGAGACAGAGCAAAGGCAGTACTGTTCACAACCTACTTTGCCTCAGCCTTTTTCCAGGAAAAAAAAAAAAAAGGATAGGATGATTCAGAGTTTGTTATTTTTCAAGTCCAATATAAGCGTACATTTCCTTTCCATCCACCATGCAGTAGAGCTAAAGTCCTTCATTACACCCTTTCCATGTGTATGCATAAGTAAGAGAAAGAGATTGTATTCAGCTGTCTCTCTCGTAGAAGAGTCAGTGTGGTATAACCTCAGAGGGAGGGAAAGGCAAACCTCCTGTGAACAAATTTTGCCAGCAAAACCCTATGATAACTTCAACCTTGTTGTGCTTTTAGTTCATCTCTGACTTGCAGTGACCCTAATGTGATGCTATCACGGGGTTTTCTTGGCAAGATTTGTTCAGAGGGGGTTTGCTTTTGTCTTCATCTGAGGCTGAGAGATTGTGACTTGCCACACAGTGGGTTTCTTGGTTGAGCAGGGATTCAACCACTACACCATGCTGGCTGTCATGTTCACCTTAGGGTTGCCATAAGTCGGAAATTACTTAAAGGCATAAAACAACAACATCATCTCCTTGCAGCATCTGCTTTTTAAAACAGAATGTCCCTTTGCAGAAATAGTCTACCCATGTACATTCACAGCAACTTCTATGAATTCCTCTACTTTTCCTATAGGCAGTGATAAAACAGCAGTTGCTCTATATTCCTCTTTCCATAAAGAGCATTCAGCATTTTTCCCCGTTTCAGTGGGTCAGAAAAAAAACCTGCTGTGCATTCAGCTTCACAGATCAGCTGTAGACAGATACATGCCTATGTGAGGAAAGGTGTGTTGTGTGTGTGTGTATCTAATAATCTAGTGCCTTTAAAATAATTCTCTTAATGCCAAGACATTGGCAGAGGGGAAGTGTTGGTTTATAGTTTTTAGTATAACTCTAAAATAATTGAATCTCAAGTATGAAATAAGACACGAAGGTATAAAATATATAAATATATAAAATTTCAGTAGATATGTGATCTGTGATGTTTGTGTTGGGTTTCAGGTTCAGCTGTCATGAACAGGTATCAATTCCCTTGAAAGCAAGAAAATGTAATTGTTTTCTGAAAATAAGGTTAATATTGGAACATGAAAGGCTCCCTAGAGTGATGCTCAGAGGAAATTGAAGCTGTCTAGGACTGAATGGAGAGAGATGGAGGGCATGCTGTTTCACAGTAGTTTTGAAGACAGAATTAAAATATGTGACACCACAGTCATGCCAGCAGTGTAGACAACTGTCTATTCTGTCCTCTTTGGATGCTGCATGCATAGTCTTGTTCTCCTTCCATCACTTCCAAGGATGAGAGGGCACAGTTCCTACTATTGATTGTCTACACATGTGCCCCAGAGTTTGGAAAAGGTATTCGTTGGACTATAGCTTCCAGACCAGCTGCTGAAATCTCAGCAAGGGTGGGGTTTTTGCTTTTTTTCCAGGAATAGGAACTATCTATACCAATGTGACTGTCTCCAGCACAGGCTCTGCTGCTGTTTCCCTAGAGTGGGCTGAGCTCCTGAGCTGCCATGATAAATACAGCACCCATCTGCCAGCTCTTGATAAAGAGCTCACAGAATGTCTTGCTAATGGGAAAGAGGATAAATGGGCTTGAATTGAGGTTCCATTTCAGACAAAAAGCCTGATATTAATCTTGTCAACAACAGATAAGAAAGGAGGTCAGTTAGCTGAGTGCATTGCTGGCAGAACATCAGGCAGCAGCAGTTTTGCACCAGTGTTTTGTTCTGACCCAGACCTGGGTCCAAATAGGCATCTAAATTGCCAATTTGGATAATAAGATGAGTTGACCCAGCCACTCATCAGCAATATGGATACTGAGAGTTCATCATCTGATGGCAATTTCAAGACTGGATCCTAATTTCAGATCCTAAAATTCCCTTAAATGCAGCTTGTAGGATAGGCAATTGATTGAAAAAGCAAACAAACTAGAGGGCCAGTGCAATTGTGCCCTTTGCAACAACTTGATCTGCAGACACTAGAAGGTACTTAGAGGGGGGAAGAAACTTCCCAGACTTGTGAAATGCTTTGCTTGCACATCAAGCAGCTTAAAAGCAGCAAGGAGCACTGTGTTTGGACACTCTCTCCCCCTACCTGCCTGCCCTCAGTAGTTGGCAGCCCTATCCACACCGCTGAATGTAGCACCACTGAATGAAACCTTCCCAACCTCTTCCAGTGGGAGTCAGAGCTTAGGAAAACTTCATTTTTTGGACTACAATTCCCAGAATTCCATAGCCAACATGGCCAGTTTATATTTGTTCCACATTGGGGGGGAGTTTTAGATTTGGGATCTGACCTCTGCTTGCAATTGGAAATATTACTTATTGGCAATATAACTCCCAGAATCCAGGCCCCTTGCCACACTGGCTGCTAATTCTGACTACCGTCGTCTAAATAGTAACAGTTCTCAGCTTGAGCTGTGGTTATATCCTGGATTTGAAACTGTCTCTACTACTGCATGTGAAACCTGTATTGTTTCACCAGACTAGAGCTTCTTCTTCATCATATGATTCAGGTATGTATGAAAGGATCCTTAGGCTGGCAACTGCAGAAAAACAAAGGCTTATGCAATGCAGGGTATAGCAACATAATTTTGACTAGTGGGTAGCAGAGGCAAAAATGAGGGAGGAGGGGTGGATGAAGCAAAGGGCCTGAGCACTGGATTTCTACAAAAGAAGTTTCTCTGTGAAAAAAAGTTTCTATAGGTAATGACAAAAATAACTCCTACTTAATCCATTTTAATGAGAAAGTATGTTATAAAGCTTCCAAAAAAGGGGCAAATCTATATTCTCTGCATGCAGAACAGTTGTATAAACTAAACAACAGTGACTAGGAAATAAATGTGTTATGCAAGTCATCCTATTTATGATGATTTGAACTGTTAATAAAGTCTAATGAACCATGATTTCTGTGCAGACTTGCAGAGAAACTGCTCACTTGAAATTCCTTCAAGTGCATTACTGTAAAAGTCAGAATTACCAAGTTTACTTTTTTCTGATGAAGTTTAGGATGTCAGCAGCTGTGTCAAAACTGCATATTAGTTTTCGTGCTCAGATGTAGGTGAGTCCTGCAGCAAAATGTACATCAGGGAAAGGCTTCCTAAGTTTCTTTAGCAGGATTTCACCATATCCTTTAGACATCCAAACTACTTCTAAATGCTCGACTGCAATGCTAGAAATTTGGAGACTGAATGTACTCTCCCCCACATCACCACACTCTGGCACAATGTCTGCTGTAGATAAGCGGGTGGGACTTATCCACACCAGCTGTCCTCTTGTGTTTGCAGTGTGGGTTGAATCCAGTGAATTCCCTGTCTTTTGCTGACAATGCAAGCAAGAGCTGTGGCCTCTCCCCACTGCAAGATTCTCTGTGATGGAATTTAAGCTCACACCTATGTTTTCACAGCTTCTTGTCCTCTTCAGGGAACCGCTAGAGACTATTGCTTTCAGTATGTGATTGGACTCCCTCCATTGCCTGTCATGTCCTGCCTGATTCCCCCACCCTGCTTGGCATAAGAATAATTTCTTCCCTCTGGAGTCTTGAATGCTTGTCCCATGGAAGACTGTGAGGTTGTTTGTCTCCTGTCAGGGAAGATATTTGTGTAGTATGTTGTATGAGAAAGCTGCCCAGGGATGGCCAATGACTTCAGTCAGTAGTGCACCAAATCCACTTGGGATCCCCCCCCCAACTTTAAAGCTGGAGTGGGGACTGTGCAACACGTGGACCACATGCAGCCCTTGAGGAGGGGTCCAAAGTGGTGCTGAGGATGTTACTGATTCCTTCAAGTCCCTAACCCTCCCAATAATTTGACTCCCCCCAAATGTTCAGAATTTTAGAGGGCTTTAAACTGCTGTTTTGGAGGGTCCCCCCTTGGGATAGCAAGATTGCCCCCTCAGAGGTGGCACTGAGACGTCACTTCTGTTCACCCCAAATGGTAACCATGAAGGTGTGCTGTGGCCCTCCAAGACTCCAGAGGGGCTAAAAATTGCCTCAGTCTGCCCTCTAGGCTCCTGAGCATGCCCATCCTGCTTTACAGGATCTATCCAGGGTACTGAATCCTAGCACCAGCATAGATTTGGCACCTTGGGAAGCTCCTTTAAAATTTGGAATAAAATAAGACCACAAACACATTCACCACACAGAAACTTTCATCTGCCCCAATTCCCATTCCCCTTTCCCAGTGTAGTCAGTGCATTGGTTCACTCAATATCTAAATGGCATCATTGCTGCAAACAGGTTTCCCATGTGTGTAGGGGTGAGTGCTAGTTTGCTAAGAGCTTGGAGGTAACATGCTACAAATAGTGATGCTACCTGCACTTTTTAGTGATGATCATAACCATGTCCTTTTTAAAAAAATAATGATTTTCCATGTCATCTTTTTTGTTGTTACATTTGACAGGGCAAAAATAATTTAGGGGGCATTTAGAGGGTTTTTTCCCTCTCATATTAGATGGATTGCCAGCCCCCCTCTCTCTGCGCACACACACACACATGATAAAGCTGTGAGTAACATAAAGATATTTTCTGATGAAGTTAAAAACTTGGAAAAGCCCTTGGGGAACTTTCCCAAGTTACACAAGGAATTAATTTTAAAAAGTAATTTTCAAACTTTGTTTTTGCTCCATGGTGTGTTTTCTGCGTCCAGTCCTGCATGGTTAAGTGGGTGGTGGCCAATTTGATGACTCTAGTGCCAGCCAGTCAATGGTATATTTCTCCCTACAGTGTAACTGGTCTATAGGATTGCTTATTTAAAGTCCCAATGATTTCAGCAGGAACATTAAGCATGTGCTTACACTGCTTTCTTTGAAACCAGTGGGAATTAAAACATGTTTAGCAGCAGCTGAATCATCTACAATGTATTTAGCGGAGAAGAACAAGTAAATCAATAGGGCGGAAGGCAGAGGGAGGTAGCAGGATTGCAAACCTATAACCTCATTTCCTTTGCTAAAAGTGATGCCAAATGCTAAAATCTAAGCATAAAGTCTAAGCAAAGCAATGTATCTGCCCATGAATGTAATGTTATTTTTCACAATGCCTGAGGTGGTGCAAGGACAGATTTTTTGTCATTGGGCTCTTACACAGTACTCTGTTATGGTGCTATGATTCCATTTTAACTGCCATGATTGCCTCTTAAAGAATCCTGGGATTTGTATTTCAGTGAGAGAGAAAAGCTGTATGGCTCAGAATTATAAATCCCACTCTAAGCTACAAATCCTAGAATTCCTCAGGATGTTGCTATGGCAATTAAAGTGGAATCATAGTATTATAATCATGTAGTTTGCAAGGACCCTTAACCAAAGATATGGAACTGGGGCTAAGGAAGCTCAGCAAGAAGTAGAAGGCATGTTTGTACTCTCATTTTTAAGAAACCCATAGTTCTAAGTTTCAGAACCTATTGGAGCTGAAGGTCCTATAGGCATAGTACTCATAGGCCATTTCCACATGACAAAGCTCTTCTGCGTTGTCTTGCTGCAGTCCTGGGTCCAGAAGGGAGCACGTCAGCAACGCTCCCCTCTGCACCTGCTCAGTCCATGAGGTAGAGAACACAATGGCACCATGTCTTCCTTCCGCAGCACAGCTGGGCTTTTTCCATTGCTGTGCTATGGAAGGAAGTGTCACCAATGTGCTTCCGCATCTTTCGCATGGCCAGCAGTGATGGGAGCGCCACACAATCACAGGCACGAAACAGATTTTTTCCGTTTTGCAAAAACTGTGCAAGCATGATGCTCCGTGACAGGATGGCAGCGGGATGGCGATGATGTCATGTGGAAGTGCGACCTGCCGACCACTGCCATCCTGTGGCAAAAACACAACAGTGACGTCATGCGGAAAGGGTCATAGTAATTACAAGACCTGTGATTAATATTTCTGGACTAGCAAATTGTTCAGCTGACAGCTTAAGACTGCCTGCTCAAGGTAGAATCCATGCTATATGGTAGAAACATTTTTGGATGTCCCAGTATTTTGATTATTATCCCTAATAAGCTCTGGGATGTGGCAGAGGGCACTGAATTGGTTATAGGGTAGCCATATACCTGTTGCCAGAAACTGAAAAAATATATCCTTCTAAAATCTGTTTAGAAGAGTTCTAATATTATTTCTTAGAAATCTTCTTGGTAGAAACGCATTTTGGTCTTCGTGAATTAATGTAGTGAGTGCTTTTTTCAATCTGTCAGCCAGTACGTTAGTGAATAGTTTGTAATCTACATTCAGGAGAGATATAGGTCTGTCATTTTTTACATCAGTGTGGTCCTTACTTCTTTCAGAATCAACCTTATATTTGCATTTCTCCATGTTTCTGTATTCCTTTTTGAAGAATATCCTGGCACATTTTCTGAAATGGAAAAAGATATCATCGACAAAGATTTTGTAAAATTTTGGAATGAAACCATTCGGGCCTGGAGCTTTTGCTATTTTTCATATCTGGACAAGAGAGGAAATAGATTATCACTGCTCCCAAGTCCGTATGCTTATATTTAGAAAAAGTAAATACAAATAGAAACACAGTACTTCTCACTGTAATGGAGAAGGCTGAAACCAAGGATCTTTCCACACTACACTGTTATAGTTCTATTATTCCACTTTCAACATCCTATGGAATCCTGGGGTTTGCAGTTTAGGGAGGGGCATTTAGAATTCTTGGCCATAGAGCTCTTTGGCCTCAGGAAACTATAAACCCCATTCCACAGAAAGTTGAAAGTGGAATAATAGCACTATAACAGTGAAGTATAGAAAGGCCCCAAGAAATACATGCATTTGTTCAGCTTGCTATTCAGGGTTTAACTATTAATGGACAGCTTATTAGCCCCTGTTCTTTTTTCTTCCTGAAGTAATAGTAGAATTGACATCAGTTCAAATTCCAATTGCCTTCTTAGTCCTTCAAATAGAAGACTGTCCTGTATAATTTAGGACAAAGGTACAGCTTACTTGGATGGGAGCAGTGGTGCTAGGAGTAAAGGAGGGAGATTAACCTCTTTTCTATATGCCATTCCTCTGGTCTAAGTCAGTTTCTGTAGCAGCTCCTTGCTTGAACCTGTAGTGTTGGAAAGAAATTCACAGCTGCACCCACTGTACATTTAGAAAACAGTTCTGGACCAAAACGGCTATGACAATATGTTTATTTATAATGTTTCCCCAGAAATATTAAAAAGGGATACTGAAGGGTTTGGTTTTAGCAATGAAATAGGCACAAAAGTGAGGAGTGGACTATCTTCTCCCCATGGCTTACTTCCTTCTACTCTCTCTCCTGTGGCACATTTCTCCTAATCAGGTTTCCCTTATAGCAGTTCCTTCAGCAGGAAGAAGGTCTGAGATCATGGACACATTCACATTGCAAGGTTATAGTATTGTTGTTCCATTTAGTGTTGTTGTTCCATTACATCCTTTGGAATCATGGTGTTTGTAGGTTGATGCGGCACTGGAGTTCTCTAGCTAAGAATTCTGAATGCCTCTCTCTAAACTCCAGATCCCAGGTTTTTATAGGTTGGAACTATGGTAGTTAAAGTGGAATAGCTAAAATTGTGTAGCATGAATGGACCCAAGATAGGCAAGCTGTCGTATGGACTACCTGATCATGTGGACAAGCTGATGATGTGTGTACAGTTTACAAAAACAGTGTTTTGAACATATACAGGTTGAAGGTAGAGCCTGTTTCTTCCTGCCAGCCCATGTGTAGATTGCATCCAGTGAACATCTCCAAAAAACATTCAGACAACCATATGCTTTCCTCAGCATTGCAGCTACCTATAAGGCATTTTTAAAGTAATAGTTTTATGTCCAGGTAGACATTCCTAGCTTCTGGACTCACAGTGGAGACAAATGGTTGCATACAACTCAGTCAGTGGACTACATGATTCTTACCCATTTTAATGTCTTTTTGAAGTTTTCAATAACAAAAATAATCCACAAATATCTATCTTTTTGCAATCCCAAATCCATTGTGTTTTTAAACCAATTTTTCTAAGTTTTGATAAGAATTATATGGATTTTTCTTTTTTTGAATTCAGGTATTTTCTTGTGCTGACCAGGATAATAAAAATGGCAAGGATACTGATGTGCAATTGTATCTGCAGCTTTGTACTTCTTTCTTTTAAGAAACACATGCTCTGAATGTCAGGATTGTATGTAGTGGAGAAGCTTCCTCTTGAGAACCTTCTGAATGGGAGAATAGATGCCCAGAAACAATTTCTTTAAAAATGCCCTGTATGCCTGTATGGGGAAAATCTTCACTTGCTAAATTTCTAGGTTGCCATGCAGCTCTTACTGGAAGAGAAGCCCTGCAAGAAGAAGGTGGCAGCCATATTTTAGCCAAGAGCCAAGTTTGTCAGTAATGTGCATTTTCCTCTTAGGAAAAATGGCAGCAAGCCCTACTGCATGTGTAGTGAAGCTAGTTCATCAAAGCATTGTCTTAAGTGGAACAATAAAAGATGAGAAGCAGAAATGTCATTATTCTAAATATGATGTTTATCTAACCACCAGGTGGTAGTCTCATCTCAAGCCAGCCAGAGCCAGTAGTTTTCTGCTTTAGCCATTTCATATGTCGTTGTGCTTTTCTAGCCTATGGAAGATTTATTTCATCATGAAAAGAGGTGCAATAAATTGGAAAGGCATTGAGTTATAATTTGGAAACCTTGATGCAGGTGGCAGTGTAAGTAGCTATCCATCTGATATTTACAGATTCTGGCACTTTGCCTGTATCAGAAAAAAATGCCATCAGGAAGGAGAGGGGGATCTGGTTTCTGCTACTGTGTTGGTATCTTGCAATTCATTTTGAGAAGCAACCCATATATGCCAAAGCACAATCTCTTCTTCAGCTGTTAAGGAGTTAATACTATGAACATGAGGAGCAAGAGCCAACAAGTCATGTTAAAACTCAGGAAAAGAAAGAAGCTTTGTCAAGTCAAATGCCATCTCCACTGTGAGAAACACTGCTGCAATCAGGCAGATAGAAATAGAAAGAACAAAAGGAACTTATTTATGCAGCTTTGCAACTGCTGCCCAGCTGAAAACAGCATCTCTGCTTATAGTCTTTCTCTCCCATGTCATACAGCTGCTTTCTTATGCCTCTAAGAGCATCCTGGGGTTTGTCACTTTGACAAAGCACAAGAATTCTCTGGCTTAGAATTCTAAATATGCCTTCCTAAACTGCAAATGCTTCACTATATAGAATACTTACCTATCATAAGAGGTAGATCCTTTTCTGGTTTTGTTCATGTGCCATTTGTTGCATAGTCATGCATATGGTCCTAGGCTTTCTGGATTCTTCTAAAATCGCAAACTATTTTACTATGGCTTGACCTCCAACTTGCAGTTTCAGGGGCATTACAACAGCGCCCAACCCCGTGGCCTTTTTTTTTTTTTTTAATATTGGTTCACTTGCTTCTGAATATGGCAAATAAAAATGTTTTCTTCATTATTTTTAATCATTAGGCATTTCATCTCTATTTGTTATGGTTGTATAATATGAAAGCTTTGTGAGTTAACATGGCACTAAGGCAATAATTCTGACCCTATTTCCTTTGCTACCTGCCATGAACTTCAAAGTTGTGTGTATGTGTGTGTGTGTGTTTTTAAAAGAATTCTATTGTTTCCATAATGACACTTAGGTTTACATACTGTAGTCCTCTACAGTATGTAGTAAATCCTATTGAATTCAAAAAAGTTTACTTCTGAGTAGGTATGAATAGATTGCAATTTTGTCTTTTGGATATAATGCTTTTTTAGGAAATCTCCCAGTAGACTGAAGTTGTACTGAATTTGTCATACATACGGTGTGTGTGTGTGTATAAGTAATATTCACAGATGCAATAACTGATTCCAAAAAACAAGACTGAAGGAAAGATGGTGTTGAAAATGTACAACTGAAGTGTTGAGCCAAAAAGGTGTGGCTGGTGATAGGAAGACTATGAACAGGCAACATAGGTATATACTATGTAGCTATTGTTGTTGGGGTTGTGTGCCTTCAAGTTGTTTCTCACTTATGGTTACCCTAAGGTGAACCTATCACGGTGTTTTCTGGGGCTGCATGTGTGGTCACCCAGTGAGTTTCATTGGCTGAGTGGAGAATCAGTCCCTGTTCTTCAGAGTCATAGTTCAATGCTCAAACCGCTACACCAATAGATACTATAAAAGTATAGCAGTCTAGTTTGGAATATATAGTTTGGTGAGGGTTGGGGAATACTTTGCTGGAAAGTTTTTGTGCTGTATTTCAGATGAATCAAACAGAGATCTCTAGTTGAGCACCTTAGCAAACTATGAAGTTCAGGATTCTGAGAAATGGCTCCATGAGCCCTTTCACACTAGATAAATATAGTACTGTGTTTCCACTTTAATTGCTATGGCAAAATCCTAATGAAGCCTGGGGTTGATAGTTTGGTGAGGCACCAGAGCTCTGCGGCTGATAATTCTAAATAGCCCTCCACAAACTGCAAATCGCAGGATTTTATAGGATGGAACTATGATAGAGAAAATGAAACCATAGTGCTATAACTGTATAGTGTTGAAGGAGCCCATGATACTTAGGATGGTATCAGACTCTTATAATTGTGCAGTGTGTACACATCCTAGTTGGCTGCCTGTTTAGAAGAACTGTAGTTTCTCCATCTTATAGCAGAACTATTGAGTGCAGAGTACTATAACAAATGAATGCGAAGATGTTTCTACTGAGAGGAATAGCACAGTCTTCTCTAATCTGCTCCTCTAAATGTGTTGGACTGCAATAGGGCTGGGCCTGCAAACAGGTAGGGGGCAATTTTCCTTCCTACCCTTGACTGACAGGCTGGAGAAGCACATTTCAGCATGCTTAAAATTAAATGGTATTGCTTCCAGCTGCCATTTTGGTTGATTTTTAGTCTATTTTCTCCTCTTTTTGGTCTGGTTTTTGGGGGGCTGGGGGGTTGTGGGGCAAACTGTTGCCCTTTTACTTTCTTTTGAAAGATTTTAGATGGTTTGTGGGGGGAAATCACTCCAAAATCAGCTCGAAAAAAATTATTTGAGGGGGTATCTGAAGGCTTTGAGGAGCTTCTGAGGGTTCCATGGGCTGCATGTAGAGATCCAAAGGGCCACATGTGGCCTGTGGGCTACACTTTGCACACCTGTGGGCTACAATAACAATTAAGCCTGTGTGAGCTGGAGATGATAGGGATCACACTCCAGAATGTTAGGATGGTGCCGGATTGAGGAAAGCTTTTGCAGCACTTCTTGTCATAGTAATTTTCTGTGGCTCTGAAAGGATTTCTCTTGCATCATCTAACATGGTAGGGCATCTTTTGAAGGATTTCATGAGCTGCTATGAATCAGCATCTTTCAGGTACTCTGTGAGGTGACACGAAAAGATGTATCAACTTGGGATATGGACCTCTTTGTTTTGAGGAACATATCCGCAAGTGACTCTTCTGACATTTCAGTGATTTGCTGCAAGGCATATGGAAAACAGAACAAGAACAGGTTTATAGGCTGTCACATGACATCTCCCTGCTGTTTCAGAAATATGTAGGACATCAATACTCTAAGGAGGTGTTATCCTCAATTTAAAAGCTGGGGAGTTACCGATCTTTTCTTTGTGATACTTTCATTTGCAGATAATTGTTACTGCCTTCTATACACACTTATTCATAATTTCCATTAGTAGTCAAACAAAAATTCTGCATCTCTTCCTTCCAACAGTGAAGCAGGAAACATCAGACAGAATGGAAATTAACAGGTGGAAATTGCTGTTATTGTTGTTAAAGTAACTTAAGACTAGACTGCATCACAGCTGTGGATTAAAGATTTTGACTGTCCATCTATGGACTTGATATATGTGTATATTCAGTTAAGATAAAGAGGTAAATAGGATAAATCAGATTTGAGGATTGGAGCAGGGGAAAATGCTAAAGATTTGAAAACTAGATAATTGTGCAATCCTATGTGAGACCTGTTGAATTCAGTGTGAATTGCTCTCAGCTCAGGTAAGTATGTAAAGGATTCCATTATAAGAAAAAGTCAGAAAGAGCATTTTTAGGACACAGTTTCAGCTTCACCAACCTGGTGGTCTCCAGATGGTTTAGACTGTAACTCCCATCAGTTCTAGCCAGCATGGCAAATAGTCAAGTTTTTGTAGCCCCAAATATTTACAGGGAAATGAGTTTAGGAAGGCTTCTTAAAACCATTGGGAGACCCATTCTACAGAACAAGAATGTCGATACAGTTAAAGCAGGGTATGGTCTTCCAGATGTTGCTGCACTGCAACCCTGAACTCCCTAGCCAGCACAGCCAATGGTGAGGTATGCTGGAGTTGCAGCCCAACAGCACTGGAAGGGTGGGATGATTCCTATCCCTGTCTTAGAGTGATTAACAGCTTCCACTACCAAATGCTGAGCAGCAGCTAAGATTGTTTTTCTCAGCTTTTGCTGTCCCTGTCTTTCTTCACCCAACTCCCTCTTCCCTGAGACAAACTCTGGTGGAAACTGGGTCAGGACAAACGGAGAACAAAAATGCTTAGTTCCGTTTCTATTCAGATCAGGAGACCTTTCAGACTACAAAATTATAGCACTGTGATTCCACTTTAACCACCCTAGCAACATCCTAGGGCCTCCTGAGATTTTCAGTTTAGGGAGAGATCTTTAGAATTCTAAGCTAGAATACTCTCGTGACTCACCAAGCTGTTCTGTCTGCAGGAGCAAAGAAGGAAAGTCCTCTTGTCTCCAGCTGAACCAGGCTTCAGGTTGCTCCTCGCACCAGAGACCTTCCCCTGTTATTCACCCATATACCCATAACACCAAATGGCTGCCTCATGTGCCCCATCCACCTACCTCCCTTCCTTGCTGCCTGGAATGCTGTAGGCTTGCCCACTAGAAAGTCCTTCAGTCAGTGGGGTCTCCAGAATCTCTTCCTGGCCTGCAGGAAGTCAGATCCCTTCCTTTCATGATGATCCAAGAAGCCCCTTCTGGTTTGGCCCAAAGCCAGCATCCTACCCCGGAACTGCTTACCTGACCAATTGGCTGACCTCTGTTCAGTCGCCAGTGGATCTCACCTATCGCAGTAATTTTCTGGTGGTAAACAACTGGATGGCCAACTGCCCTAGATTTTTTTTCACTGAGGCCTGAACCCACTCTTTGCAGTCCTGGGGAAACCACATCTTCCTGTGTGTCAGATCCTCCAAGATGAGTCCATAGTACTAACTCCTCTGCTGGCATTAGCATCAGACCTTTATAGATATCTGCATCAGCTCCCAGGAATTCCAACTACTTTGGTTGATGGTAAGGGGTTGCAAGAATTGTTGTTCAAAACATCTGAAGGGCCAAAGACATTTCATACCTAATTTAGTGTAAACCTTCATAAGATAGCTCAAAAAGAAAATGTGAAACAGATTTAAAAAGCACACACACACACCCCGGATGAAATTATATAGTGATGCAGAATTAGCTCCAGGTATTGAGGTCCCCTGGATAAGATGGACCTCTTTTGAGGTAAATTCTTCCACAGTGCTGTCATGGATGCCCATTCAGCTTCTTTCTCCCTCTTTGGACTCATTCTACACACCTGCTTCAACAAAAATGGAAACAGTGTTCTTTCTCCTCACTGCTCTCTTCCTTAAAGGGCCCAGGTAAGCAAGTAGATAGAGCAAGAGAGAAGAATAGCAGCACTGCCGGAGACTCCGGGTGTTGACAAATGGCATCGTTCTTGCAGATAAGCCTTGACAGATGGCTTGCAGAACTTCCGAAGCTGGCCTTATACAGAAGAGGAGTAATAAAATAAATTTTTAAAAATTGCAGCATCTCTTTTTAAAAAAAGTCCTTAGGCTTAACATAGGGGCCACAAGAGAGGAGATCTAAGCAGGATTTTCAGGGGAGGACACTGTGCAAGTGTGGGCTAAGCAGCTGAAAGAATCACACCCTTGGTATCTGCCAATCTAATTGATTATAATGGTAGGCCAGAAAGTAGGCCCTCTGAGACTAAACTTAGGGGCCTGGGAAGGCTCATAAAGTGTAGGCTATGCACCCACACTCACTGTGAACTTAAATAATTTGGTCCCCAAACTATTCTGGGGTTTAAAGGTTTGTACCAGCATTTTCAGCTATGGCTGGTCGTGCACAGGTAACCAATACAATGAATGGAAAATGGATATATTGCAATCAAACTAAGTAGCCCCTCACAAGCACTCTGGCAGCTGAATGTTTCAGCAGCTGAAGTACCCAAAATATTTTTAAAGGCAGCCCTAACTGAAAGCACTGCAGTAGTTTCATCTGAAAATAAAACTTTGGCATCTATATGACTGAGGCGAGGTTTACAATCTTAAGATGAAGTCAAAGCTGGTTAACCAGCTGCACTTGTAAAAAGCACCATTAACTTATTCCCTTGCTCTTTCTCTGGTTATATTCCACAGATGACTAGATGAAGGAGTTGAGTAGCAAGAATGGTGTGGAAGTAATACAAAAAGAGAACAATTGTGCTAAAGAACTGATACCAGACTACTTTGAGTTATAAAACCATTTCTAGATGCTATGACTACAGTTGTCCAGAGGATCTTTCTCTGAAGGTTTACAGAAGATTGGTGCTGGATTTTGTTGTCATTATTCTGCCTTTTCCCCAGTCTCAGGGTCAAGGTGGCTTACAACAGTTAAAACAAACATAGCTAAAATTTTACCTCATACAAAAGTTAAAACTGTAATTAAACAATCAATAAAGTTAAAACCAGTTAAAATGTAGCCATTAAAAGATACATTCTGGAAAACAGGATTTGAAACAGGCCCATGTTAAAAGTGGGGTGAGTATGGGAAACACTGGGTTAAAGAGCAGTAGATGTAAACATAAAAAGCTTCCCAAAAGCTGCTAATCACAGTCTGCTTAGGAAAGTTGTGGAGGCTGCATTCCACAAAGACATTGAAGGGATGCCCTGGTGAGGGAGGTAGCATGAGGAATGGCCTATAACACAAATATCACGAGGGAGAGAGGGATCACATCAGGTAAAGTGAGGTCACAACAATGCAAAGAACTGTCACAACCTTGGAGAGCATACTGCAGAAGATACTGGCTGATTAAGAGGGAGATGATGTCCTAGCAAGGGGTGGGAGGCAAATGAGGTCTTAAGAAGGTCATGGCTAAGACTTCGGAGACTGGCTTCACTGTGTAAAGGAGCTGTGACCATTTCTGTAGCCTTGTGTCCCTTTGTGACTTAGGGATAGACTTGTCCTTGGAATCTGAGGTAGAGGGGAAGGCTTCATCCACATGCTTGAAGACACATAAAGGGGTGCTGAGGATTCTTCCTAAAATGGGGTGAGCAGTGGCTTATTGGGCTTCAGCTCCTTCTCAGAGTGAAAGTGCCTGTGCTCTGGGAGATGACTACAGGCATCTGTCACAGATGCTATAGGGAAGTTATGCCTCAGGCCAGGTAGAGGGAGTGATTCATTCACTGGGTGATTCGATGACGCTGGAATCCCAAATGGGTTTGTCACAACAACATGAGCTGTAAGTATTGACTGTCTTGTAATGAATGACTACCAGGTATATAATAATATACCTATTGTAGAATTATGCTATTATGTCTGAAATAAACTAAATTATGTCCTTGTCTGTGTTCAGAGCTGATATACACACTCCAGGCTCTTGTAGACTTGCAAGCTGATGTCCATTCAGGCAGATAATAGGGAGAAGGCACTTAGAACTGATTACTGTTGCAGCACGTTGGCTTTTGGCAGTGCTAAGGAGCCTTCTTGAGGCTGCATCCTTTTCTCTTAATAATGTGTGACATTTTAAGGGCACTATCATGGGCAGGGACCTGATCGGAGTGGAGAAATTCCTTCTTTCCCTGAGTCGAACCTAGCTCAGGCTGTGTGGATACAGCAGCAAATGAAACTTGACTACAGCCAGAGACTTTTCTGCCATTTAACAGAGTGTAATGTTGCATATTGCAAATGTTGCAATATATTCCTGGTATATTTAGCCGCTGTGGCATAGTGTTCTGAGTGTTGTTTGCCAGGAGACCATGGTTCAACTCTGCTCAACCATGGAGACCTGTTGGGTGGTAAGTCACTCTCTCAGCCTTCAGACAAAGGCAAGCCTTCTCTGAATAAAAATTCAGTCAAGAAAACTCTTGTAAACTGGAATTAATTTAAAGGTATACAACATACAATATCTGATTTCTGGAATGCATGGTTACCTGGGTCTATGGGTGAGAGGACTGAGAAAGTAAAAGTTAGCATTGAAAACAAAGTCCCTGCTCTAACTTGGGTCTTACTTTATTTGCCATTTTTGAATGGTTTAGGATATTGCATGTAAGTCAGTGGAATATAAGACTCAGGAATACAACTAATGGTTTGATTTGCCCTGGGGACGAGGTCTGAATGGGCAACTCAAATAAACTAACCTTTGCTGCAGCCTGTCTGAAGATGCACAATACAGGGAATGCTGCTGAGAAGTGTATCAGAGAAAAGGAAGTACCCCCTGGCCTGGATGTCAGCAGGGTGTTTACACTTTCTCATGCCCACCTCATTTCTCTGAGAATGAAACCAGAAACCTAAACTGTGAATTCTTTGGCAAAACCAGCAGTATCCTAAGTTATTTTTGAATGAGAAACTAAGATGTATGCAAAGATGCTTATATGGGGGTGAGGAGAGAAGAGATATATTGATTACTGTGTTTTGTTCTATGTTAAGCTGATAAAAATCAAAGTATAGGATTTTTAGTATAGCTATGTTTACCAGCACAAGCACCAATGAAATATCTATTGTATAGTCTTTGTAACTGATTTCTTCTTAAAAACCACTCCTGAAGTAGTAGCCTTTGCACAGAAGATGGTGAATGGGAGAAAAAGATACACATATTTTACCCTAATTTTTCCTCCTCTGTAATGAATTAGCTTACAAGCTGGAGCAAGTCCAGAGGAGGGCGACCAAAATGGTGAGAGGCCTGGAAGCCATGCCCTATGAGGATAGACTTAGAGAGCTGAGTATGTTTAGTCTGCAGAAGAGAAGGTTAAGAGGGGACATGATAGCCATGTTTAAATGTTTGAAGGGATGCCATGTAGAGGAAAGAGAGGGCTTGTTTTCTGCTGCTGCAGAGACCAGGACAAGGAGCAATGGATTCAAGCTGCAGGAAAAGGAGATTCCACCTGAACCTCAGGAAGAATTTCCTGACAGTCAGGGCTGTCCGGCAGTGGATGCTGCCTCGGAGTGTAGTGGAGTCTCCTTCCTTGGAAGTTTTTCAGCAGAGGCTAGATGGCCATCTGTCGGGAGTGCTTTGAGGGTGTTCCTGCATGGCAGGGGGTTGGACTGGATGGCCTGTGTGGTCTCTTCCAACTCTACATTTCTATGATTCTATGATTCTATGGGAGAAAGGCAATCTTAATTAAGGAAAACAGACATGGAAAAGATTTAACTGTTTCCCCCCCCAGAGCACTAATATCTGGCTACGGGCACATCTAGTTTGACTCATTAGGTTCAGGAATGGCCATGGCCTGTCTATTGTATCATCATCATCATCATCATCATCATCATCATCATCATTTAACATTTCTTAAAAAGTGGGATTTAAGGCAGCTTACAATAATTAAAACAAACACATATAAAGTTGTGGAAAAGAAAATAAGTAAAAACATACACAAGTTTTTTTAAAAAAAATAAGACTATTCATAGAATTAAAAATATTAAATCAATAAAAAAGACTTTAAAAAGTCATTAACACAGCACAGTATTAAAAGTCCTTCTTGTCATTTCCTAAAAGCCTGTCCGAATAGAAATATTTTCAATGGAAGGAGATCAAGGAAGATGCCAGTCCCAAAGAATGGGAGCAGTCACCAAGAAACCCCTCCTTCATATTCCTACCAGATGTGCTTATGGAGGTGGTATTGTTACCCTGTATATTGGGGGTCCTGGGAGGGGTGCCCAAATAACCAAACAAACACAAGATGGGGAAATTAAGCTCGAGCACTCTCTTAAGCTAACGAGAGGCAGGGTAACTTTAGCTAAGATCTTTTACCCTATGTATACAGCGTCAGGTCAGAGAGCAGTTAGACAAGGTTTTAAAGCAACAAACAATATTTTATTGAGGATAAACAACACAAAGACATGACATACACTAACTAACTGAGAAATAGAAATAGAGAGCTTTGGGGAATGGGTAATACGACACCTGGTCTCGTGGTCTCGTAGTCCTGAAGAAAGCTGGAGTTGCAGGGAAGAAAGCTCAGTGCGGTTCACTGAGGGGAGCTCACTGGACAAACCGACAGCAAGGTGGGATAGAAGTCCAAAGTAGTCTGAGGAGGACTTGAAAATGGGGACTTTTTATAGGGTGGATTTTACCTACAGGCTATGCCATGCTCGGTGAGAACAAAGGAGATTTGGAGCTGCACAAAGGAGTTGGGAAAGGTCAGGTTTTACATGATGAGCTTAGCGCTTGATGACAATAGTATGGCCAGTATGCAAATGGCTCAACATAAAGGAATGGCTTGGCACTCGGCTGTGCATCTTTGTGTAGATTTGCGCTGAGCAAGTCTGGTTTGCAAGAAGGTTTTTCCCTGAAGCATTGGAGAGGCTTAAGTTGCCTGCCTAAATGAGGTTTGGAATGTACAACCATTAATGGCTGCACCTAATACGTGCTTGTCCGGTGGACCTCTGCAAACACGTGGAGTAGGGTGGCAGAGAAAGGTCAAGCAAAGGCCAAATTATTTGATATCAAAAGGATATCTAGTGCTCTCACCAGACATATCATAACCATGATAACAGTATGACCAAGAGAAGGGCCCCCCATGAATATATTAAAGCCTAGGCAAGCTCATAAAGCAAGATATAGACCTTCGGCTAGCATGGGTTCAAGCTGTACAGCCACTTTGAGTTGTGTCTATAAGTGGAATGATGACCAGTGAAGGTGTTCTAATAAGGGAATCTTCTGCTTCCTGTAGACTGTCCTGTTCATTAAGTTGGCTGCAGGTCTTTGGGCAAACAAAGTTTTCTGAGCACCTTTCAAAGGCAGCCCCACACAGAGGACATTAGAATGATTTTTACAGAATATAGCTATGGCAAGGTCACCACCGCCAGATCACACATTTCTAGGAATGGGTACAGGTGGTGCACTAGTTTTAATTGAGTGCACACACTCCTGGCCTCTGCATAACCTGGGCATTGAGGCTGAGGGCTGAATTTGGGAGTGTGTTTAACTGTGACCTTTCATCTTAAGGGAGAATTTAATCCCACCCAACAAAAGCTGAATCATTGTTCTCTGATCTGCCTTTTGACTGGTCAGGATACCCCTGACTTGTCTGGATTAAACTTCACTTTGCTCTCAAGTGTGTCTAGTGACAAACACCAATTCAGAATAGAAACAGCTTTCTTGGAATTAAGCAAAGAGCAGAAATAGAGTTGTCATACTGGTGGCATTTGACCCTCAAACTCCAGACAAGCTCTCCCAATATTTTCATGTATATGTTGACTAGCATGGGGGATAGAAACAGAACTCAGAGGGATTCCACAGGCCAGTGACTGAGGAGTCAAATACAAATGTTCCAGCACCACCCTCTGGACTCTTGCCTCTTGAATACTGGAGACTGATGTTACTGTGGTTTATAGTCCAAGCCCAGGGCTTACTAAATATAATTTGATATCAAAAGATTGGCCCTTCCAAACTGCTCCCCTCCACATGCTTGCGAGGCCCCCGGACAAGCACGCACACGGACACGGCCGAACAGGCTGAAAAATACATGGAAAATCCTGAGTCAGGCCAGTAATTTTCCGACACGCAGCTTCAGGAGACCTCCAGGCAAATACACTTTGAAACTAAATTAAGTATGCACCAAGCATACAAAAGATTCTCTGCCCTGAACAAGCAGCTTGATGAGATTAGCGCTTCTGACTACTCAACTGTCAAGCGTTCCCCATTTGCATACTGTCTGCGCTATTGACAACTCCATCAAAATCCAATCATTCAAAGTGCTGACCTTTCAGAGGCTTTGTCTCCAATTCGAAACCCATTGTTTTCCCCAGGAACGGAATACCCTACAGGCGCATTTTCCCCTATAAGAACCCCTGGTTTTGAGCGCTTCTCCAGATTGCTCTTGGCTTCCATCCCGTCATGCTGCTGCTCTGTTTGCCGAGCCTTCCCCTCAGCTTCCATGTGCTGAGAATCTCTGCTCCAACTGACTTCCTTCTGGCTACCCGGGCTACAGGATCAGGTGTAGTATTGAAAAATCCTTCTCAAAATCCCATCAACGGAAATTACCAAAATCATTCCTAGAATTATTAGAATGTTTATCGTTAACGGAGGTGTGGAGGCACATACACGGTATAGAAAGAGATTACACATACTTTTCAGATAGACACAAAACGTGGTCAAGAATAGACATGATGTTTACATCTACAAACATATTAAAAAATATTGTAAAGATTGAAACACTCCCCAGAACATTATCAGATCACTGTCCTATAGCATTAACAATTCAGTATGGGAAGAGAAGCTTAAATTGGAGAATGAATGATAATCTACTTAAAAATGAAACAATAGTAGAAAAAGCTAAAATGCAGCTGAAAATTTTTTTGGAGATTAATTTAGATAAAGGCCAAACTGTACAAATAGTGTGGGAAACAAGCAAAACAGTAACGAGAGGATTCTTTATAAATCAACAAGCTTGGTTGACAAAAGGTAAAAAACAAAAAGAGAATCAAATACAAAGGAAACTGCAAGAGAAAGAATTTGATTTGAAAAGAGATCCATGTGATTTTAAAGCTCGGAAGGAGATAAAAGTATTAACTGAACAACTATCAATGTTAGCAATTAATGAAATAGAGACTAAAATGAAATTTGCAAAGCAAAGATATTTTGAACATGTGAATAAACCAGGAAGATGGTTGTCATATAAATTAAAAAAAGAAAAAGAAAAATGTAATATAAAAGAAATTAAAGAAGGCCAAAATATTTATTATCAACAATCTAAAATTAAAAAAGTTTTGTTTAATTATTTTGAGGATCTTTTTAAAAACAGAATACAAACACAAGAACACCAAAATAAAATAAAGAATTATCTGGAACAAATGGAAATTACTCAAATATCAGATATTCAAAGAGAAGAATTGGAAAAGCCAATAACATTGCAAGAAATCACGAATGCGATTAATAAATTGAAAATAGAGAAACCCCCGGCCCAGATGGATCATGGCACCTTATTACTAAACATTTCAGGAATTGTTAAACCCTTTATTATTAAAAGTATTAAATTCAATTAGAAATCAAGAAATACCAAACACATGGAAAGAATCCAACGTGGCCTTGATACCAAAAGAAGGGAAGGATACATTAGATAAAAAGAATTATAGACCAATTTCTTTATTAAATATAGATTACAAAATATTTATCCTAATATTGGTGGAACATTAAAGAAGGTAATAGAGAAATGGGTACATGAAGACCAAAATGGATTCCTTCCTGGAAGATTTTTAAAAAATAATATTAGAACAATTTTAGATATAATAGAATATTATCAAAATCAAAATCAGAAAAAATTGGCATTAATATTCCTGGATGCGGAAAAGGTGTTTGATAACATGAATTGGGCACGTATGTTTGAAACATTAAAGAAAATGGGAATAGGGGATAGATTTACAGAGTGAATAAGAGCAATATATAATGATCAGAAAGCTTGTTTAATTGTAAATGGGGAAAAAACAAGTCAATTCGTGATACATAGAGGTACAAGACAGAGATGTCCATTGTCACCATTACTGTTTATAATGTGTCTGGAAATACTAAATAAAAAAATAAGGGATAATACATTAATTAAGGGAATTAGAATATGAAATTATTAATTTAAAATTAAAGCATATGCAGACGACTTAGTGATAATTTTAGAAGATCCCCTTAGTAGCATTAAAAAACTTACAGAAGTGTTAAATCAATTTGGAGAAGTAGCTGGATTTAGAATAAATAAAGAGAAGTCACTGATGATCACCAAGAATATTACACAAACTCAAGAGCAAGATTTAGAACAAATCTCAGGGTTTAAAAGTGTCAAAAAAGTAAGATACTTAGGTATATTAATAATGAAGAATAACTCTGATCTGTTTGACAATAACTATAAAAAGATTTGGAACGAAATAACAAAAAAAAGAGAAATTGGAATAAATTAACTTTGTCATTACTAGGAAGAATGTCTAAAATAAAAATGAATGTATTACCCAAAATGATGTATCTTTTTCAAAATTTACCCACAATAACAAATGAAAAACCATTTAAAATTTGGGAGCAGGAAATAAGTAAATTTATTTGGAATGGAAGAAAACCAAGAAGTAAAATGAGATACTTAAAAGAAACTACAGAAAAAGGAGGACTAAACTTGCCAGATTTGAAGTTATATCATGAAGCCTCCTCACTAATATGGCTCAAGGACTGGATTACATTGTCTAATTTGAAGTTATTGACTTTGGAAGGATTTAATTTATATAATGGTTGGCACGCATACCTATGGTATGAAAAACAAAAAGTCAATAAAGAATTTATGGAACGTTATGTTAGGAAAGCAATTCTCAGGACTTGGCTAAAAGTTAGAAATAAGATGTATATAAAGCTCCCTTATTGGATATCACCTTTTTTTTAGATTAGAAAAAATAAGATTGAAAGAATGGGTGACATATAAAGATACACTTAAAAAGGAGGGAAATAATGTAAAATTAAAAAATAGAGAAGAGTTGATTGCAGAGGGCTATACAACACATTGGCTCCTATATAGACAATTAGTTGAGAAATATAAATTAGATAGTAAGAATAAGGGAATATCATTAGAGGAGATGGAATTTGATAAAATATTGAAATCAGGGACAAAATGACTTTTAAGTAAAATTTACAAAATGCTTTTAAATCTGGAATTAGAAAAAGATATAGTTAAGGATAATATGATAAAATGGTCCCAAGATTTAGGGTATTCAATAACACTAGAACAGTGGGAACATGTCTGGAAGATAAATCAAGAGTTCACGAGAAGCTATAACTTGAAAGAAAATTTCTTCAAAATGTATTATAGATGGTACTTAACACCAGTTCAAATTTCAAAAATGAATAAAAATAATAAAAATAATAAGCTTATGAAGTGCTGGAAATGTCAAGAAACTGGATCTTTTCTTCATTGTTGGTAGAGATGTAAAAAAGCGAGGAAATATTGGATACAAATACATGATCAGATAATGAAGTACTTAAAAATTAAGTTCCCATTGTCACCTGAGGTATATCTTTTAAATATGTTTGATAGCATATATTTGTTAATAAGGAAAAAATATTCAAGAATACTCTGTTGCATGATATATGCAGCCAGAATTATATTTTCAAAAAATTGGAAAGAGACAAATATACCCTCGGTAGAAGATTGGATGTGGAAATTATATGAATTAGCAGAAATGGATAAATTAACATTGTTTTTAGAAAATAAACCCAGGAAAATTTTCAAACAAGAATGGGAAATATTAACCCCAATATGGAAAGAAAAATAGGAAGAACATGCAGTAGTAGGATTTTGTGAATAAAATAAATAAGAACGGATGATATGTATATGTAAGGGAAGATATATAGATAAGAATAAGTTAGAATAGATAACATATGATATTTAAGGATTTGGAGTAGAAGGTGTAAGTACATAAGAAAATAATACAAAAATCAGTAAGATGAGATTGTAAGATATATATGTAAGAATAGCAAAAACAGATATGACATATGATATTTAGTGATATAAAGAGTTATGAAGTAAGTTTATAAGAAAGTAATAATAGAATCGGAATGATTGGTAAAACAAACGTCAAAGTTAATGATAGACCAGAGAGGGTAAAAGGCAATATAGATTAAGAGAAAAGATATTGATTAATCTGGATTAAAATGAATACGAATATATTACCTAAAGGTGAAGAAAAAGGAAGTCAGTAGGTGTTAGGGAATTATGTATGTATGAATGTATGTAATATGTAAGTAGGTTTGTATTGTGGATTATTAAATTGTTTAATGTTTAATGTTCAGTGTTTAATGATTATACTACTATGAATAAATAAGTTAAAGTGTACTTGAAAGTTGGAAACCGAGAGAGAGAGGTAGAATATTTTGGAATATTTTGGAAAGTATCATTAGTACACTTATGTTATTAGTATATTTTATTGGTATAATTATGGAAATCTATTGTCTGTCTTTGTTTTTTTAATGTTTGTAATTTGTAATTCAATAAATATATTTTTAATAATAATAATTTAAAAAAAGGAAAATCCTTCTCAAAATCCTCTATCAGATTTCCTACCTTTATCTTCTTAGGTCTGTGTGAGTGAGTGCATATGTGCACAGTGACTGCCTTTTAAATAAAGAAAATAATTATAATTTACTTTTGCTTGGTTTTTGACTCGGCCTGACACCGTAAATGTTGGGTTTAAGATCTCACTAAGTTGCTCTGCATCTTGCATTGCTACAGCTTGTGCTCTGGCTAATTCCCATTCCCCATTATTTGGAGCAGATTGAGGTGTCCCCCACGGGACCAAAGAAATCAGGGTAACACTGACTGATTGTTATTCAGTATGGAGGAATTTTAAAATGGCTTTTTCAGTAGCCTTGCTATAAAGAGGCACTGATCAACCCACTCAGCCAGTTTTCCTTAAGTCTGTTAATGTCAAGGCATTCTTCAGAACGGAAGTAACAGAGCAGTCCTCAGAATGTGCTTATGTATTAAAAATTGAAGATGTTATTTTCCAGATACATTGCAATATAAAATCAGCTTGCAGTTTGCTTGGTAACAAGGAACTAACATGATTTCCACAAGCATTCACTGATAAAATGTAGTGTTTTTCTCTGATAAGACTCATGAACACTCTTTTCACCTCAAATCACATATGAATAAAGCAGACCTCCACTGTGACAATAAGAAAATGAATGGACATCAGGTAGGGATAGATTTGGTCTACAAATGTTAAATAATGAATTTGTCAAATATTGAAGGAAAGTGGAAAGCAGTACAGTAACCTAATTCAAGAGCCAGTAATTAGCACGATTTGGTGAAGACAGAATCTTCTGGATCCCAAATGACTTCCTATTCTGTTTTTAGTTCCCAAAGGAATTGCTGAAGAAAACATGTTGATGATGACATTGTTCTGAATTCATTGCATAACTTCTGGTCTGTCTTCCTGCTTCTTCTTTCCTAGTTCTTGGAAATTGTCAGTGGCCAGATAAGCATAAGAATTAAGGTCAATTTTTTGGTTAAGGCTTTAGGTATAACCGTTTAAGCTATTGGCTCTTAACTTTTCAGTGGTAGTGGAGCCCTGTAAGTTTGATGAAAGTTCTGAACATTGTTAACATGGCAACAGTTATTATTTTAATAGCCTAAATATCGTGAAGTCACCAGATCTTGTCTGATCTTGAAAGCTAAGCAGAGACAGTCCTGGTTAGTACTTGGATAGAGGACCATCAAGAAATACCAGGTGTTTTTTATTCTATTAATAAGCTATTATTCTATTCTATTATTATTCTATTCTATTTATTCTATTATTCTATTTTTTTATTCTTTTCTTAATAGAATAATAATAATAAAAAAGAAATACCAGGTGCTACAGGCTGTGTTTTAGAGGAAGGCAAACCTCCGCTGAGTGTTAATTGCCTAAGAAAACCCTACAAAATTCATAGGGTTTCTATAAGTTGACAAGTAACTTGAAGACACATACTGTATATAATTGCAGTTTACCATCTCATGCTGCATACTTGTTTGGAACGAAATGACACTTTAAACGTAATTTGAAATTTAAAAAGGATTTTTTCCCCTATAAAGAGAATTTCAAAGCAACAAGAAAGACATTGCAGGGAATTTTTTTTTTTTTTTTGGTGCATGATCTATGGACCCCCTGAATCCCCTGAAGATCACAGGCAAAGAACCCCTGACCTAAGCAAAATAGACATTCTGAATTCTACCAACATCAGCTAGTGTCAACCAATATTTAATCAACATTCTCAGCATAGCAAAGTGGCTGGCACTAATGACAGTACAGGCAAAGGGCTCCTTTGTGGTCGTATCCACTCTGTGCCTCTGCTATGCCACATCTGTTTCATCTAATATGTCTGATGACTGAATTGTTACAAGCAGAAGCTGACCTAAGTGGATTCCATGATGAACTACAATGATTCCATCCTGACTGTGCTAAAAGCTTGTGACTCCATTCCTTATGGTCTGTTTGTACACCAAGCGCCTCATATTTGTTGTTACCAGATTGCTTCTGAGAATGGAGACAGAAGTCTAGTCATAACACAGAGCTTCTCACTCAGTGTGGAGATAGATAGGTCTGGTTGCTTGAAGACTGAAGGGCAGCATAACCTCTGTGATGAAAGCAGGGAAAATGTTAAGAGAGACTAGGGCTGAATCTGTACAGGCTAAATAACACATCCCTACCTTGATCTCAGTCCTGCTGGAACACACAACATTCCTCTTGCTCTGATGTGAAAATATTTCTTTTTGATGCTTGAGGGCTCTACGGTGATTTTAATAACCCTTTGCTTTACTTTACTGTTTTTGAGAAGATTCACTTTTTAAAAAGTGTGGTTTGACCCTGAACTGGGAATTGAGGTAGAATCAAAGGTGCAGGTGAGCAGAGAATGCAGCCAGATTGGTGGGTGGTCACCTAGTCACCTGGTTGTTCCTGCCACAGGGAGATAACTCCCTGGTTTGTATTGGCATCTGGAAAAGGTGGTGTCACCTTTTTAAAAAAAATATATTTGGTGTTTGTATGTAAACCTTCTCATGCACACTATTGCACACATTCATAGGTTGGCATTTCACCTCCCACTGCTCTACTGGCTTCACTTTATACAAGTAGCCCCCATCCTTCAGTGCCCTCTTATCAGACAACTCACTCTTTTGACACTTCCAAATTAAGGGCAAGTTCTATTAATTTGACAGGGGTTCTGCTGTTTCATCAGTTCTTCTCGCATATGGAGGCTTGCTCGGAAGTGCTTGAATACATGCACTGCTTGCAAAGGAAGCTGAGAGGAGGAGAAAAGGTGCCAAGCCACTTGAGAAACTTTACAAGCAGCATATATGCAGTCATTCCCAAATGAGCCTCTATAAGTCCTTCATGCTCCCTACAGTACAGTGCATGGGTTCTACTCTCTGACAAATTCCATTTTCTGGGAGCACTCCAGACCCTGACCTGTCAGTTAAGTGGGTGAAGCCTGTAGAAGCAAAAATGGGCAATCAGAATGGCAGGGAAATAAAGACTATTCGATTAAGTGAATATGCAAATATGCATGTTGGGTGGCAGGAACTTTAAAAATCAGCTGCTGTGGTAATGTGACCAGACATAAACCAATGAGTGAACATGTGCATGTAGTAGAAACACCTCCTTGCACTGATGTGGCTAAATTACATGGTCCTGTGCGGCTTTCCAAACTGATTTCAGTAGATGTAAAGTAGTCAAATGGGGCAGGGATATTACACCGTGTTGCCGGAATACAGCCCTCATGTAGATTCAACCTGAGTGAGATAAGGGAGAGTGCTATCTTGAAACTTGCTTGCTCGAGTCAGGGAGGTGAGAAAGGTGGAGGGCCACAAAATCAGTTTGAGGACCACTGGGCTATATTTTGCCCATCCCTACTATAACATCTTGAAGTGAGATCCTTTAGTTTGTCTAAGAAATCTCCTTTCTCCATTTTTTTTCAAGTGGTCTTTTATATACAGTGTCTTTATTGTGTCTTAAAATGTTACATCAAATGAAAACAACTATAAACCCTTCCTCTATTGCCCTTCGCTGCCCAGCAATTAATACAGCACAGAACTGGTTCTTATGCAAACCTTCTACTTTCATGTTAATTTTGACATTATAATAACAGAGTTGACAAAAGAAAAACAACACAGATGATGTAAAAGAACAATTCCCCCTTCCAACTACACTTTCTTTGACCATTCTACTTATTATATACCTGGAACTTTAATACCTGTTTTTTGCCATATTGAATAAAACAGGAGCAAGCAGTTGCGTAGGGACAGAATATGTGTGATGAGAGGGTGCGTCCCCCGCAGCAATTTTTTGGGGGTGCCACAGCTCTTTTCTTGCCCTCCCCCACACACCATAGCTCCACCCTCTGCATGTCATAGCCCTATTCCATCCATCGTAGCCCCACCTCATCTGATGTAGCCCCGCCCCCACACACCATAGCTCCACCCTCTCATGTTGTAGTCCCACCACCACGCAATGTAGTCATGCCTCCACACACTGTAGCCGCACACTGCCATGCTGTAACCATGCCCCTCCACCCCCCATGCACTCCAGGCTCCACCACTGGGAGCGGGTTAAATAAAATGCTTCCAGTTTAGCTTTTCCTTTACATAGTTAAATATTGTAAGACATTTTTTCCATTATGGCTTTAAAACATAGACCATGCAATACCATGAAATAAATCTCCGAAAGTGTTCTCACTCTACAACAATTTGTTCAAGGGAATCCATCAAGAACTATCTCTCTGTTCTTCTTTCACTGATAAGTCAGGCATTTATTCTTCTCCAAGAAGTTTTCTACCTTCTGCCTAATTTCAATGCTACTACTGTATTTATGCAATGTTTTTTACAGAAAAATCATATGCTCATGCTCTTCTGCCTGTAAAGCTATAGAATAGCACTATAATGAACAGAATAGGAAGGCTGTTCCACTCGCTGGTAGCTAGCTGGTGAAGAGCAGGAAGTGCAAGATCTCACTCTCTACATACTTCTTCCACCCGCCCTGGGCGTGATCCTGTGGCCGGTGGGCTGGAGAAGTGCAGGGAGTGCAATCGTGCTGGCACTGGGCCCAGCTCCATCCTTCTCCCACGCACCCCGCGCAGGATCATGCCGGAGGGCAGGCCGGAGAAGAGTGGGGAGCATGAGATTGTGCTCCTCACATGCTTCTCCCACCTGCCCCAGGCAGGATCGCACTGGCGGCAGGCCCAAGAAGAGTGAGGAGTGCAAGATCACCCTCTGCACATGCTTCTCCCACCTGTCAGCAACTGATCTTTACAGTTGTGGAAGCCCTGTGCCATGTTCTCTCATATCTTGACTACCTTGAACCTCTGCCTGTTTGACTATGACTTGGATTTGCCTTTTCGATTTGTTTGCTTCGGAATCTAAATTCTGTTTGGATATTTTTCCTGCCTTGTGAGTAAACTCTGCTCTGCCATTTGGTGATTAATTGTCTGCTCTGCCCTGGTCATGACAGAGGGCCCAAGAAGAGCGGGGAGTGAGAGATCGCCTTCCACACATGCTTCTCCCACCTGTCCCAGGTGCGATCCTGCCAATGGTGGGCTGGAGGAAAGGAGGGAGTGTGACATTGCACTCCCTACATCCTACTCACCCCTGCCCTGGGCAGGATCACACCGGCAGTGGACTGGAGAAGGATGAGGAGCGTGAAATCTCACTCCTCACTTTGTTCTGCCACCCCCCCCCCGGCATGATCTTGCATTGCAGGGGAGCAGAGCGGAGAGTGTGAGATCACCCTCCCCACTTCCCTCTGCCACTCGCCCCCCATGTGATGGAGCCCTCAGCTGTGTGGAAGGGGAGTTGGGCGGAGGAGATGCCCCCCCACTTCACTCTCCCACCAGCTTCCGGCACCATAGCTGGCCAGGGAAGCACAAGGGACAAGAACTTCTCCCTTCATTAGGGAATGGGAGAGGGGAATGGGGTAGGCAAGCCCCCCATGAATAATCAAATCCATGAGTCTCAAAACCGGTGAATGTGGAGGGAGAACTGTAATCACTTTATACAAGTGTTGATATTTCTTTGCTTCCAACAATAATAAAAGAAGATATTATTGCTTCCCTTGTTGCATGTAAATTATCACAGTGCCTTTGTACTCATTGGTCAGAATACTGGAGGGTAGGAGCCAGATTCCTTCTTGTTGGCACAGCATGTGGATCACTATCTGCTAATTTCCCCTACATATCTCCAAAACCCTTGCAGGCCCTTTGCAAGGGTGTAGCTAACAGGTAGAGCAAAATGAGGTCATTGCCCTCCCATAAGAATTCTGCCCTCTCAAATGAAATTTTCCTTCAGTCTGCTAACACTGTAGGAAGTAAGACACTGTAACCCATTCACATCTACAACTCTTAATTTGCTGTGTTCACATGCTCTTAGTAACTTTGCCTGTCATTTTTCTTTGGATGCCTAAACTCTGTTCCAAATACTCAACTGAAATTTTAAGTTATCGCAACACTAAACATTTGGAGACTGAAAGAACATTGCATTTGGAGGATAGAATTCTTATTGGGGTATTGCCCTCATTTTGCCTCCCCCATAGCAACATGCCTGCCCCCCTGTGCCCCATGCCTCTACTCTTCTTCTGTGGGTCTGGGGTTATTATTCTCTCAATATTGATGGCTTTCCATGAACAGCCCTTTTCCTCTCCTGTAGTCTATTGCCTTCCTTGTTCAAAAGGTTCTTCCTCTTCTGTTACTAATTGTCCTTAAAGATCCTCTTTACTTTTTTGTGTAAAGTCCCCAAAAAAGGGGGACTAACAATGTTATTGGGTAGTTTACTGATCAAAACCATAAATCCTGACTGTGAGAAATCCTGATGCTACTGCACTGTGGTAATCTGCACAGAGAGGGAGCCATAGCTTCTTTTTGGTTGCCAGACTGGAAATATATGTAAGTGGCATGACACTATTGGTTATTGCTGTTCTTGCATGGGTAACATGCAGTTATTATTGCTGGGAGAATCATGCTTGCAAGCTAATGGTAAGGTTGATTGGGATGCTGTGGGCATGTCTGGCAATGTTGCTATGATGTTACTCTATCTATTGTTGCTTCTGCTCCTGTTTGACCATAGGACTTCAGCTGTACTATGTTGCCATTAGCACAGCCATCTTAGGATAGAAAGTAGTATTTGGTACAATACCATCTGATAGGCCAACGGCAACTATGACTGAAGTTATAATTTCCTCACAATGCAATGCTTTGGAAATTCTGCCATGGTGTGTAAAAAAAACAAAACAACAACAAACAAACAACTAGTTGACTGGTCCAAAATGTGGTATCTGTATAATGGCATACATTGTACCTGTTCCAATTCGGCAGGGACAGCCCAACTAAACCTCTGTCATTCTGTTTTTCAATTGGGTTTAAAATGTCTTAGTTTCTCTCTCTCATCCTTCCACTTTCCCCCTTTGTACTCAACTTACTTCCATTGGTGCGAACTGAATTCAAAGTATAAAAGCAGTTTGCACTCAGATAACTCAGTGACGGGAGAGGAAAAGGCAGAATGTTTCCCTTGACAAAATCAAATGGCTGCAAATGTTGCTTGGCCATGTTTATCAGCTGTGAAATATTGGAGGATATGTAAAGAGGGAGGAGGATAGATTCTATACTTTTGTGGCAGCAGACATTTTACCCCAAGTGCCACAGAGGGACAGAACTTCTAGGACACTGCACTGTGGGAAAAAGGAACGGGAATTCACAAGAGTGACAGCCATGGGTCCTGACCAGTGGCAATAGCAGGCATTGTCATCTGAACTACCTTGGGCCTTGACAGCTGCCTTGAATGCCAGGGGATGATGCCAGACCTGATCATTAGTGCTAACCAGAGCTTGGGTCCTAATTTTTCTAGACTACATCTCCCAGAATCTCTCAGGAAGCTATGCTCCAAAAGCAATGTTTTTAAATTATGGTTCTAGTACGGTACCCTTCCCAGTAACACAGTACCTTCCCACAATTCTTTGTGAACTGTGGTGTTTTAAAACTGGCTTGTTAACTGGTTAACATAAACATTGTGTCTTATTACAAATGATAATGTTAGGAAACTGTCAGATTTATTAAACACTGTAGCTGAATAACACAAGCACATCAATTATCATTTGCAAGATCTTCTTAAATGTGGAATCTGAAATAAAATATCTTCAATGTTTACACCATCAGCAGCATAGAACATTTTTATGAGGCAGCACTGATTAAAATCCAATTAAAATTCACATTTCAAAATGTGCAAATAATAATGTGATGCTCTGAATTAATTGACTAATGCTTTCAGCTCTGAATATTATAAAAAGCCTGGGAAGCAGTGGTAACTAGAACAATTGATTTATTAATTAAAAAGGTTTTGGGGAGCATTTTTACCACATTTTAGACTCCTCCCAAATCATTTTACATGGTATAAGCCTTTTTTTAACAGGAAGAGAGAACTTCCTGTTCATTTCTTTCTTTTTTTAAGGTTAGTATGTTAAGGCACATTTTCACTCAAAGCATTCTAGAATTGCACAGTTACACTGATCAGTGGTCTAAAGTGTTCCCTTGTACAGAGATATTAAATCTGCTTGGATATTAAACCTATATATTTGCCTATGACAGATCGATCCAGTACCAGCCATATAATCTTCACAGAAATGCACGATACTGTATTTCACACTCCAGATCTAATATTTCATGTTTTTACAAAAGACAAGATGAGCAAGTACATTATATGGCTTTGTACCATTAGACCACAATGCACATAGAAGTCCTAATCCTAGAATTAACATCTTTAGTAGCTCATTGTGCTGGATGCTCTGCAGTAAGAGAGAAACTTGTAACACAGGCTCACAGCAAAATATTTTTTGTCATCTGAGACCTTGCAATGAAAATATGCCAGATGAGGATCACAAGATCTTGACCTTTATTTGTGTTTCCCCTCTCTTTTCTCATTGTAATACCTATATATCCCCCCTGCCTTTTTGTTTTTAAAGGAGCCTAAAATGGCCTAGAACCCCCAGAAAGTGACAAACATATCCCCATGCTCCCAGAGGGCTTCAGGGGATATTTGGGGGCAATTTTTTTGGGAAAAAAGTTTTTTTGTCATTTATTTGACCCCTGGCTGTCCTTCGGTGCCACAAAAATAGCTCTTCAAGCCACATGTGTTTCACAGGCTACACTTTCCCCACCCTAGTCTAGGATATGTTTTCCTCTTTAATCCAGAGGTCCAGAAATTTTTCACAGAGGGTTGGAAGTAATGAGGCACAAACTACACTGTTAACCCTTAATTAGTTACTTTGCTGATAATGAGGACATAACCCTGCAGTGGTGTATCTAGGTTCAACAGTGCTTAGGGCAAGCATGGAAGTTGCACCCTTAGGTGCTGCTGTTCTCCCACTGCCCTCAGCTGAGAATGACCCTGGCAGGGGCGGCAGCAATAGTGGCAGGCCAGGCCCAAGTGGAGGGGCTGCTGCCGCCACACCGGGCTAAGAATGATCTTGATGGGGATGGCAGGGCAGCAGCAGACGAGGCCCAGATGGAAAGAGGTTCTGCTTTTTTGCACCCCCTTGGCATTAGTGTCCAGGGCACCCACCCTGTTTGCCCCACCTCAATACGCCTCTGTAACCCTGAATTTAATTCTGTGGGTAATTCTATCCAGAGTAAACTCATTGAATCAATCGGATTTACTTAAATGTTGACTCACCATTCAACCACTGATTGAGTGGGTCTACTCTGGTTGGGATTACAAAAAGGATTCAGGTCAAAATTGTGGTTCAAAAGCAATATAAAGAAGAAGAGTGAAGTTATTTTATTAGTGCAACTCATAATGGAGTCTAGTTATGTTCAAAAATTACTTTAAAAGGCATTTTGACAGGGTTTTTGGGGAAGTGGAACATTTTACTTCATTCTATCATAAATCCTATTGTTGTTTTTCTTAAAAAAACAGAAAAGCAATGGACCTTCCAACAAGTAACAGGTGTTACTTTCCTTCCCAGCTATTTAATGAGTTGTGCCAGTGGGTTTTCATATAGTGCCTTGTTGGCAGGCATCACATGATGCTGGTTATGCATATGAGGATGTGAATGTGCCCCTCCCTCATTTCATGCAATCTTCTTTCCTTGCTGGGACAAAATGAAGGAGCTCTTGTTGATCCTGAAACAGATTCTTTTCCTCCAGTGAAGAAGGAACAATCTATATGAGGACTGCTCGAGGGATGGTTTTTCTCTTATCCCTTCCCCCAGAGCTCCTGGTACAGAACAGTCTTCCTCACTGTTGCTTGTTGTTGTTGTTGTTGTTGTGTGCCTTCAAGTTGTTTCCAATTTTATGGCAACCCTATCATGGGGTTTTCTGGGCAAGATTTGTTCTGAGGGGGTTTGCCTTTGCATCCATCTGAGGCTGAGAAAATGTGACTTGCTCATGGCTACCCACTGGGTTTCCATGACTTGAATGGGGATTTAAAACCTGGCCTCCAGAGTCCTAGGCCATTTCTGCACTAGTCTATTATAGTGCTATTATTCCACTTTCAACATCGTATGGAATCCTGGAGTTTGTAGTTTAGGCCCCTCCCTAAACTGCAAACCCCAGGATTCCATATGATTTTGACAGTGGAATAATAGCACTATAAGAGGCCAGGGCGGAAATGGCCCTACTCCAACACTCAAATCACAACACCACTCAGCAATCTGTACAAAATTGGGAGGAAACTGTGGATTCAGTAGTAATACTCAAAGTCTTAGGAGAAAAAGATTGTTTATCCATGCTATTTTTTAAAAAAGTCCTCATGTATTAAGTCTTTTGTTCACTTAGTATAGGAACAATTAGGTCCAGAAAGGTTGTATACCTCTGCCCCAGTATAATAACAATATTTAAACTGAGGTTGGACAATAATCTTTTGGGAGTATTCTGATTGTGCATTCATGCAATGCAGAGGATTGTATTAGATGGCTCTTGTGGTTTCTTCTAGCTCTATGATTGTATAACACAAATTTATTAAGGGCTGAGATCTCAGTTTTCAAGAAGTATGCTAGATTCCTAAACATCGGTCCCATATAATACAATGGATGCCTGTTCTTTGTAGTTTTCTAACCCACCAACAGAGCTGTTTCTTGGGACAAGGAGGGATACAGAATCTTCAAGCTTTTGTATACTTGCTGCCAACAGACTTCTTAGAAATCTAAGCAGGGAAATATAAAGCTGCCATCTTTGTGTAGTGAAAGACAGACAGACAGACAGACAGACAGAGAGACACTTTACTTGTTCTTTCAGCCCTAAGGTCATCCAAAGTCTCTCGCCTCAGCAAGACTAGTGCAAGCATAGATGCACATTAGGCAAATTCCCCTGGCACATGAAGTTCTGAATATGTTTGTGCAAAGTGGTGGATCTTTTGCACACCTTAAGACTAAAGTGCAATCTTTAGAAGACAAACAAGCAAGCCTTCCTTGCCACTGTATGCGGCTAACTTCAACAATGGCTGCAGAACACATAAAAGAATGGGACTGCTTTGTATAGCTGACATGTTGCCCACCAATGCTATTCTTATCTTTATCACAAGATGTTCAGCCTTTAATAAGGCCCTTTCAATGGCTTTATTTCACTTGCAGCACAAGGAAAGGATATCAGGTGATGTGGATAAGTCAGCTATTTTTAGTACAAGGGCAGGAGCTAAAATGTGTGCTTGCCACAAGTTTATTTATCAGACGGAGAAAGAACAACAACAACAACAACAACAACAAAAGTCCATTAAATTACTATTTATTGGTTGGCGTCCAATAATCTACACATTTGCAAGTGTAGGTTGCTTTATATATACAGAGTGATTTTTTGGACAATGTACAATGTTCATGTGCAGCTGATGGTGGTAAAGATGGAGTTGCATGTGTGGGACCATTGTGCATGCAATAGCACATTAAAGTGCACAGAATAACATGTAAATGTATATCGCCTCTATGGATTGTCTTTAGGCATTACACATTGCAGTAGCATAATGAGTTGTCAGCTACGCACATTAATCATTGATCCACATATGTTGTGTTACATTGGTATTCAGTAGAGAAGTTGTGTAACATAACTCTCATAGTGGACATTCATGCTATGCTGAAATGATGTAGAATCTTAGCCTTTATTTGCTTCATCTGTTTTTCCCCTCTTTCCCCCTTGTAACACCTATATATCCCCCTGCCTCCCTATCTCTAGATGAAACTTGTCTGGTATCTGTCTCCTTATATGAGCTTGCCTGTGTATTGAGATCTTTTGGTGAGGCTCTTGTCTCTGTCATGCCATTCCCAAAGGTACATCTGGTGGTAAAATGGTAGGAGGCCTTCTCACTGGTCGTTCCCAGGCTCCAGAACTCTCTTCCTAGAGAGGTTAGACTGACACTCTCCTTGCTGTCTTTCCTCAGACAGGGGAAAACTTTTTTGTGTTTCAGCAGACCTATGAAGACTGACTGCTCAAGGTGAATGGGCCTTGCACAATGTGCTGGATTGTCCATTCACTGTTTTCTTTTTAATGGTTATGTTTTTAATTGGTTTTAATTTTATCAATAGTTTAATCATGATTTTACTTTTGCATGGGTTAAAAGCTTTTAGCTATGGGCTTTTTCGCACTTGCGGGGGAAACGGGGAGTCATGATACTTACTGGGCTGGCGCGCGTCCTCTGCTGATCCACGCTGATCCGGAGCAGTGCGTGCCCGTGCTTCACACTTCTCTGGGGACGAAAATGGCGCTTTCAGGTGGGTGGAGGCTCTCCACCAACCGGAGAAGCTCGCCAGCCTAAAGCCCACCCCCGGAAGATTTGCAGGCTCGTGCTGGCATGAGCCTGCAAATCTACGCTTAGCACAGCGATGGACTGGGGCGCACTGTGCTATTGAAAGTCCTCTTTTAAGCAGTCTTTCAATAGCATGGCGAACCACCAGTTCTGGGCATTCTGGAGCGGGCTGAAGTCCGGACATACATAAAGTAGTCCGGACCCAGTTCACCCCAAGTGCAAACGTCCTCGCTGGAGGACGCTCTGCCCCTTCTCTAAATCAAAGTGCAGAAAAGGCCTATGTCTAAGTGTTGTAAACCTCCTTGACTCTTAGACTTGGAAGGAGATGGAATATAAACATAATAATATAATTTTTTTTTCCTTCAGTGAGCTCAATGGAATGAACATGGTTCTCCAGTTTTCCACTTTAGCCCTACAACAATCTGGTGAAGTAGGGTAGACAGAGAAAGAGAGCTCCATAGACTTTGGATCTCACAGTTCTCAGTTCAACTCTCTGATCACTACACCACAGTGTTTGTGATTCAAGTCTGAGCACATCATTGGCATGACCACGACTACGCTAAAACCACCTGGATTCTTTTCCTCAGTCAGTAAAACAATTGCACAAGAAGAAATGTTAAACGTTACAGAGATGAGTGGTGAGTTTGTGAGTGTGGACAGCTAATGAGTTGTGGAGTGAGATGACAGCTTAAGGTATCCACAACTTCTGTCACTCTATTTAATTTGATATAATAGAGAATTTTAGTATCTTTGGCTTTCCACCTACTCCATCAATGACAAGCCATAGCTGCCTAAATTTTCTTTTCCACATTTCTATTATAGGCAGAGAGATCTAGTTCACTTTTGCTGGCATATAAATGGGATATACAACAAACACAAATAAATAAAATAAATTGCATTCATGTCAGGTGCTGCTAATATAGGTTCATTAGGATTCTTGTGGAATAAGCAGTTTCTATAGTTATGGCCATAAGAGACTTAAACAAACCTAGCCCCAGATGGAAGATAAGAAGATTCCTGAAAGGAACCAATACTTTCTGACATGGTGGAAAATGCAAGCCTTTGCAGTTCTTTATGCCCCAAAAGAGCTGATTTCCCAAAGCTACATGGAACAACATCAATATACAGCTGAAGAACTTCCTAGACCTACAGATAAGATCTTTCCATATGAACCTACTTGGACCCTGAGATCTTCCGGAGAAACCCCTCTCTTAGTCCCAGCATCTCCACAGGCACACTGGGGAGTATTGGGAGCACAAGGCAGGGCCTTCTTGATGGCTGCCCCTCTGGAACTTCCTTCCCAGGGAGGCTAGAATATCTCCCTTCACACTGTCCTTCAGGCAAAGACATTTTATATCCAAAAAGCTTTTAAGAACTGAATGCTTTTAAAGAAAGGACTTTTAAGAGGCTGTGGTACTATTTTAATTATACTGGGTTCTTAAAAAAACATTTTATCATTCTGATAGTATATTTTAAACTATTTTAATTATTGAAGTTTCAGCAGTGGCCATGCCCTTGGACAAAGCCTTTGGACAAAGAAGAGAGGGGTAGCCAACAAGAGCTTCCTGCTTCTACCCACTACCCACATGTTCTCCAGCACTTTCTTCTACACCTTTCCCAGTTGAAGGCAGAGATAAGAGCAAACCAAAATAAAACTATTCCCCTATTTCCTCTCCCTGAGGAAGAAGGCAAACTGTGCTAAATAGCCAAGGTGGAACTGAGAGTTATACAAAGTTTATTCTAAAGAAAGAAGGACAACATTAGGGTTCTGGGTGTCATATGTTGGAGCATCCTTCTTCAGGGAAGAGTTTAGGAAGTTGCAAAGTTACAGGAAACAAATTCCATTCAAAGACATGTTGAAACTGACAACAAAGTAGGGAAACATAACAGCAATCTTTGATGCTCCCCAACAATAACAGTTCCTCACTACTTAAAAGAAGGCTTTTTGTTCTAAGGTTTTACCAGGGCTAAAGAAGTGGGAGACTGATTATTGCGGGAACAGCTTCTATCAGCCTTTCTCATGCCAATGGCTAGCACACCAGCCTTTCTTATTCCAATGGCTAGCATCACCAGGAGACATCTCCAAAGGACCAACATTGAGAACAAGACAGTAAGACTTTTATATCCCTGATCCCCGAAAGTTCCTGATATTTTAGCACCTCTATAGCTCATGTGGCCTGGTTGGCAAAGGGTATCTCACCTGATGTTACATAATCCTCTGCCACCTGAAATGGTAAATTAACCCCTTGTTAATGATGTAGCTTGGATTATAGCTACAAGATAAGGCACAAATGGCATTATCACAGGCCGGGAACATGTTTGCACAGTTGAGGCTTGAGCACCAGCTGTGCTTGTTCCTATAGATATTTGATCTGGCCACAGTGACACATGATTTAGTTATATCTCATATGGGTTACTGTAACACACTCTGTGTGGAGCTGCCTTTGAAGAACATTCAGAAACTTCAGTTAGTCCAAACAGTTGCAGACAGATTAACTGAGGCTGGCCACAGAGAGCACATAACATTATTGCAACAGCTCTACTGGCTGACAGTCCATTTCCAAGCACAATCCAAAGTCCTGTTTTTTACTTATAAAACCTTGTTCAACTCAGGTGCAGGTTATCTGAAGGACCATATTCTCCCATATGAGCTTGTCCATGTTTTGAGATCATTTGTGGAGGTCCTTCTCTCTGCTCTACCACTCTCACAGGTACATCTGGTGGGGACATGGAAGAGGGCCTTCTTGGTGGAAGAAAACTCCAGGATTGTTACCCTGTATGTTGGGGGGGTGCCAGGAGGGGTGCCCAAATAACCAAATAAATACACAAGATGGGGAAATTAAGCTCGGGTACTCTCTTAAGCTAACGAGAGGCAGGGTAACTTAGCTAGGACCTTTCACCCTATGTATACAGCGTCAGGTCAGAGAGCGGCTAGACAAGGTTTTAAAGTAACAAACAACATTTTATTGAAGACAAGAAGCACGAAAGACATGACATACACTAACTAACTGAGTAATAGAAATGGAGAGCTTTAGGGGATGGGTAATACGACACCTGGTCTCGTAGTCCTGGAGAGAAGAGGAGCTTGCAGCTCAGTGTGGTTCACTGAGGGGAGTTTACTGGACAAACCGGCAGCAAGGCGGGATGAAAGTCCAAAGTGTTCCGAGGTAGTCCCAAAAGTGGGGACTTTTTATAGGGTGGATTTTACCTACAGGTTATGCTATGCTCAGTGAGAACAAATGGCTCGATATAAAGGAATGACTCGGCTCTTAAGTCTTGAACTGGGAAAAAGGCAGGATATGATGGTGGTGGTGGTGATGATGATCTTTCCTACAACAGGGTGGTGCAATTTCATGGCAATAGGTGAAGAGGTAGAACCTAGACCCACTGGTTCACAATAAGACATCCCAAGGAGTTAAGTGTTGACAAGACTAGGGCTCTTTCTGCATGATGATGGCATCCCAGCATGGGGAGGTGAGAGGAGTGGGACTGCAACGATGGTTCCACATGACATCATTGCGCTCCTGCCCTTCTCATGTCACCAGCTGGTGCAGCCACGATCTGTAAGCTTTCTCCTCTACTGCCTGCAGAAGGGAGCGCAAAGGACACACTCTGTCCTTCTGCGCAGCAGCTGGCATTCTCCCCATGCAGCTGGTTGTGTGTGGAGAGGACCATTTGGAACATGCTCCCATCCCAGCACAGGCACTGCTGGGATTGTGACAGGATGATGCGTGTCATTGTGTGGAAAAGGCCTAGGTTTTCTTCCATTTGTCTCCTCTCCACTTCTACATTTACTCAGTATTGCTTGGTTCCATTGAAATTACGATGGCATCATTGTGTGTACTTTAATTTACTATGGTACTATATAACTATGCCACATAACTTGAAGTTCCACCAGATTCAATAATGCTTATATTCTTGTCCGAACAATGGAAGCCTGAAGCCTGAAGAAATTGACACTGTCAATTTCATGAGCATGATTTCTTGGACACAGTGCTGTTTCTTGTCACCACTGTTACCCTGTTCTCTGGGGGTCCTGGGAGGGGCGCCCAAATAACCAAAACACAAACACAATTCTGGGGGAATTAGCTAGAGCACTCACTAAGCTAGCGAAAGGCAGGGTAACGTAGCAGGATCTTGCAACCCAGCGTCTATGGGGTAGGGCAGTCAGACAGTTTTAAAATAGCAAAAATGATGTTTTATTGAAAGACAAACAAACAGTAAAGACACCACAATCACACACACCGAACGGAAGAATTGGAAATAGGGATTTTTTTGGGAAATGGGTGATACAACACCTTTCTTGTAGTCCTGAAGAAGTTTGAAGATTGAGCTCGTTGAGGTGCAGGGAAGAAAGCTCAGCACAGTTCGCGCAGGGGAGCTCGCCAGACAAAGCGGCAGCAAGGCGGGATGGAAGTCCGGAGCGATCCGAGGTGGTCTCAGAATCGGGGGTCTTTAGGGTGAATTGTGACTGCAGGCCATGCCTTACTCGGTGAGAACAATGTGAGTTTAGAGCGGGACAAAGCTTTAGAAAAGGTCAAGTTTAACATGATCGGCTTAGTGCTGAATCAACAATAGTGTAGCCAGTATGCAAATATACAGTACTTAGTCCAGCTTTGTAAGACTATCGGCTCAGAGCCAGGCACCATTGTTAGTGTCGCGCTTAAGCAAAAGGGTGTTTGCAGGAGAGGTCCCTGAAGCAACGGAGTGGCTCTGTTCTGCCTGCCTAGGTGGAGAATGGAATGTCCAACAATTACCAGTCACACCTGTTTACGTGCTTGTCCGGAGGCCTCGCAAACACATGGAGCGGGGTGGCAGAGGAAGGTCGAATGGCTTTGATATCAAAAAGTGATATCTAGTGCTATCGCTGGGTAGGCCTGGGCCGAAGTAACACCACCTCCAAGAAAAAAAAAATCTAACAAGTCTCAATACATCCTTTTAAGTCAGTTGCTCCCTAAATTATTCTAATCATACTTTTGAATGCTAAGATGGGATGATACAGAATTCTATTATAATGTTGATTGTAGTTTACAAAGATTTTTTTTAAAAAATGAGATAAAATAATTCTAAGACATAAAGCCCAGTATTGCCTTGCCTTTCATGGGGAAAAGCGCAATTCTATTACAGATTCATGGTGTATTCTTATATGCCATCTGAATGTCCTTGATAAGAACATGAAGGATGCTGAAAGTGCACTGAATCATTTGCTGTTAAGCATGGCTGTCTAGAGATTAGGATAGGTTGGTGTTGTGTACAAGAAAAGGAAGCACAGAACTGCTGTTGCAAGGCGTTTGTAACATCCTAAGTGTGACATGGAATCCTGTTGCAGTTGCTTCAGTTTACAACATGTTTTCTCCAGAATCTTCTTTGCTTGCAATATCCTTGGCTGCCCTATACAGGCCTATGAGAAGAACAAGTAGAATTCCCTTCTTTCCACAGCATTAATAGGCCATTCACACATATGAATACCTCAAGCATAACATTAGAGTTCTTTCTTTGGCTATCAGTGTGATTATGCATTTCCAAAAGTGTGAAAAGAATGCTAGCGCAGCAGTTCTCCTTAATTCTATGGAAGCTATCTAGTCTGGCTAGAGAAGCTTTTATTTTCTTTTTAAAAATCAGAACTTTATTTTGTGGCTATAGTTTTCTCCATAACTAGGTGTATTTCACCCATCCTCCAAAGTGGAAATACAAAATAATCTAACCATTGTGAAATAGTCATTCATCTCAGTTCTTTAGAAAAAAATTCTGTCCACTTTTCTTTTAGTCTCTCCTGAGAATACTGTGAATGGCATTCCTAGGGACTGTGCACTGGTGTTGTGGTCATATCTGAAATGTATCCTAATAAAGATTTTAAAGATTTGTCTGGACATTGTTTCAAGGTCAACGTAATGTCTTCCGGTCTTAATTATGTGAGGTGTTCATATGTTTCTATGGACCTTCCAACTAGTATAATGCTGTGGATTAGTGATTAAATTGCTCTGCAAACATGATCTTTTATCCTATGATAGAATAATGACATGTAACAAGAGACTGGCAGGCTTACTGCATATCCTTTGTTGCTATTGTAATAGTCCTTTAACATGATCTCCATTATGCTGAAATATGAATTAACATTGTTTGGCCAGCATAATCCCACACTGTAATCATACTTTTAGAATATTAAAATGGATCTCTTTGTCCTGAGTTGTAACTTTCTACATATCTAAAATGATGCATGGGATTTAACCTGTCTGCTCTCATCAATGTCAGAAGAGTCATCCAGCTAAATAACCATGTGTAATTTGAGAGGGGGGTAAAAGGTGATCTTGTTCAGTCATCAAATCTCATTGTTCAGTGGGAAAGTATTATGTTTACTGTTACATCCTTGTGATGCTCTCCAAAAGTAGTACAAAAACAGTTTTTCTATGGGATCAGTAGTCCCAATAGTTCTAAAAGCTAAACAAATTATTCATTTTGTCATGTTTATGTCACAAAAATGCAGTGAGAATTATATTATCTTCCTTCTACTTTGCTAATGTGCATAGTTAACACTATCAGACTGACCTCTGCCTCCTCCTTTTTTCAAATATATTTGGAAGCAAGTCCTCAATGGGACTTATTTCCAAGTAACTGTGTACAGGATTACAGCCTAAGGAAAAAGACAGTGTTGTTACACAATGACCTGTGTCCCAACAAGTATGCAGTCTAAAAAAAAAGGAGATTTTAAGAAAAGCAATAATACAATATTCATATGCAGTATGTGAGAAAGTAGGACACACAATTTAAGGGACAGATTGAGTCTGATTCATTGACTAAGTATTCTAAATGCAGCCAGGTCTTTGCATTGACCTGGCAACAGTTTGCAAAAGCACATTCCTGCCTAATGGGCAGCATGAGGAATAATCCCTAACTTGATTGAAAATGGTCTTCTGCTGTTGTTAGGATGGGCACATTGTTTCCCAAAGGGCAGAATATCACCTTGGAGTGAGGCTATATCCTCTTAGGGCATCCTCTTAGGTGGCACCAAAAGTGGGAAGAAACAGCTTTTGACCCTCTATCCTGCCTCTAATAGTATTTTTTCCTCCTCCTCCTCTTTCATAAATCTAAGAAGAAGGTGCCCCCACCTGCCCACAGAATCACAAAGTTGGAGGCGGGTTTTGCAGGCTATCTAGTTTAATCCCCTGCTTCAAGCAGGAAATTTAGAGCTACTCCACCCCCAACCCTAATAGATTGCTGTTCTCCTTCTGTCTGAAGAGAAGCGAGAAGAATCCACCATCCCCTAGTGATTTGCTCTAGCGTCTCCTGCTTTAATTTTTCTTTAAAAATTCAGTTGTTTAATATGCTTTTGGAAGGTTTATTTTTATTATTTTAAATTTTAAAATGTTTAAACTGATTTCATTATAAGTCACCCAGAGATCTTCTGATGAATGGCAGATTATAAATATTTCAGTACAGGTTTATTTTCTAAAGTTCACTGTCCTCCTATGAGCTCTTTCAAATATGTCTCCATTTTTCTCAAATTTGTCTCCATTTTTCTCTGTAGAATCTACAGAGAGAGACTAAGGCCATTTCCGCACTACACTGTTATAGCACTATTATTCCACTTTCAACATCTTATGGAATCCTGGGGTTTGGAATTTAGAGAGGGGCATTTATAATTCTTAGCCAGAGAGCTCCTTGGCCTTAGTAAACTACATACCCCAGAATTCTACAGGATGTTGGAAGTGGAATAATAGCACTATAACACTGTAGTGTGGAAATGGTCATAGTACTGAGCTCTGACTAGACCAGAATAAAGCAAAACATTTGCTATAATTTTGAAGCTTTGGTTCTATTAATGCAGCCTAAAATCACATCAGCCTTTTTTGCAAGCCACATCACGCTGCTGACTCATGTGCAACTTGTTTTTATTTCACGTGTTGTCATTGTGCTTTCTGCACTCCTCCTAGTGTCTTTTTGCATGGTTAGAAATGTGCAAAGCAGTACTGTGGAGGAGGGATGGCAGTGGAGGAAGTGTGCTGTGTAAAATTATTTTTAACAACCGCTGAAATATTCCATTATACAAAAACATTGCGGGAAATGAGATAATGTCAATAGTGAACAACAATAACATTACTTGCATATGAGTCCTGTTTCCCATGCTATAAATTATGAGTGTGCTGTCAAGAATAAAGATGGCCACACGTGTGTGTGTGTGTCTCATAACAGCCACATATATTATGTGTGTGCAGAGAAAGTATTTCTAACTACAACTCACTGCTGCCGCAAGCACAACTGAAACAGGCAGCTGCAGTGTACAGAACAGTGTACATCTAGTTCAGACTTATGAACTCACTGTGGCCAAGTATTACTAGGGTTTTAGAGAGAGCTTTTTCCTAGCTTCATCTAAATATAAGACGAATTGAACTGGGGATTTCTAGCATGCAAAAGATGGTCAGTCTCTGAATGGGGCCCTTGTTTAAGATGTTTTTGCCACTTCAGATACGATACTGCACATTCAACTGAATTCTTGCACACACTTTGAATCTATGCGTTGACTGTACAGCTTCTATTCAGCCTCAGGTGGCTCAGCTCTTAAACTTCCTGCCTGATAATTTGCCCATTCAGCAAACTAGGGTTTTTGAAGCACCTTTGAAACCGAAACAAGTTGGTAGCAACGGTAAGCTTTTTTAAAAAACTATTTTTATAAACTATAAAAGCTTTCTTATAGACTGAGACTGCTTTATCAGATGCATAGAAGGAAGTGCCTAGGAACCTCAGGGACAAAGGTAGGAGGAAAGAAGCCAGGGTAATAGATAACCACATGAATGGTGGAAGTGGGTTATTGGAATGTACACTTGGCCTTCCACATTTGCTAGGGTTAGGGACACAGGACCCTCCAAAAGTGAAAAATTAGCAAATAACAACATTTTTGTGTCTGTGGGAAGGGGGCTGAGACACGGGTGGGGAAAGTGGGCCTCCAGGGTCTAAACCAGGTCAGGGAAAGGAGATGGTTGGCATGGAGGTCCTGTGCTTCCTCTCTCTTGCCCATCTCCTTCCTTGGGTGTGTGTGGGGCATGGGCACGGGGTTTGTGATGCTGAGAATTTGGGCAGAGAGCCATCCTTAGCTGGCCAGACCGAGACTGGTAGAGGAAGAGGAGGACCAGAGGTAGGTTTTTAAAGGGCTATGCGGCCTGGTTGGAGCCACCAAGAGGGAAGGTTCCCCCCAAAAGAAGCACCTAAGGTGGGAGGGCAGGGGCTGGAAAAACTCGCAAATAATCAAATCTGTGAATGTCAAACCCGCCAATGTGGAGGGCTGACTGTAGCATAAATGCTGACTGGGAACTAGAAAGGAGATAGGATTAATTGGCCAAAACAGTTCTCAGGTGGCTCGGTGTTAACTAGTGTTGTGTGCAAGGTGCCAGGAAATCATTGCTTATGTTCAACCCAAGGTCGATGGACTGGAGTCGGTGGACATATTCCAGCTTCTCTCAGTCTCAAAGGTGCGACAAGATCCCATTGCATACGGATCCAGACTACCTGGGCGGTGTCTTTGACTTTTGTACAGCTTGCATTAAGCGTCCAGGAGAGATTAGCTTTAAGTTCCTTATTCCCAGAGGGACTGCCAAACCATGAAAATAAATACCAACAGGCTTGAGGCAAGCAACCGGGGTAGCAAAAAAGGGCGCCTGCCGCTTGAGGCCACCCAATCTAAGGCCGTTTCCGCACTAGCCTGTTCTAGCGCGATGATTCCACTTTCAACCTCCTCTGGAATCCTGGGGTTTGCAGTTTCGGGAGGGGCCGTCCGGCCCCTCCGAAACTGCAAACCCCAGGATTCCAGAGGAGGTTGAAAGTGGAATCATCGCGCTAGACAGGCTAGTGCGGAAACGGCCCCTGCTTTCGCCGAGTGCGCTGAAGCCGAGCGCGGACACTTTCGCCCCCCGCCAGCCTCCGCCTCTTTCCTTGGGAGGCAGCCTGAAGCCGGGGCGCGTGTTGCGGCGAGGGACGCCACGGGACGGGCGCCGCGGAGCAGCCCAGCCACGGGCGCGCACGGGGGGCTTCTGCCGCCCTCCTCGCGCCCGCCGCCTCGGCTCGCGCGCGCGTGGCTCGCTCGCCTTGCCGCCGCCCCCCGCTGCCTCGCTTCCGCCCTCCTGTTGCAGCGGCCGCGCTCACGGCAACAGCAGGCAGCGCCTCGCCAGCGGCAGACGCGGGAAGAAGACCCCTCCCTCGTTCCAGAAGAGTCCGCTCCCCTCGCCCTCCTTCTGCTCGCTCTTGCGGGAGGGCGACGGCGTGGGCGGCGACCGGCGAGGGCGGGAGGCGGCGTCCGGGCGGAGGACCGAGTTGGAGCCGGGCGGGCATCTCAGAGCGGCGGCGGCGGCGAGGACGACGGCGACGACGGGCAGCGACGACGGCGGCGGCTGCAGTGGCGGGCGGAGCCGGGCGGGTAGCTCTGGCTGTCCGCCTGGTCAGCCGGGGCGAGAGGCTCCCCTCAGCCGCCCTGTCACGTTGATGGACGAGCACCGGAGCCTTCTGCGCTCGCCGGCCGCCCCGTCCTCTTGCAGGCAGCCGAGGGGTGGCGGGAGCAGCGGCGTCGGCGTCGTCGGGAGCAGCCACCACAACCTGGGCTATAGCGAGCAGCCTTTGCCCGAGGGCGCGCTCGCAGAGGAGGGGCAGGAGGAAGGAGAGGAAGAGGAGGAGGAGGAGGAGGAGGACGAGCTGGAGGGGGGCATGACGGTGGTGGGGGAGAGGACCCTCTCTTCGACGACACCCAGCATCCCCATGCCCTGCTGGGAGGGGAGCGCTATGACCACCCCGTGGCCCACACCCTGCCTCCCGCCAGCCATCACCCGATGCTCAGCGGTGGCAATGGAGGCGAGCACGAGTGTTGCGAGCGGGTGGTGATCAATATCTCCGGGCTGCGCTTTGAGACCCAGCTCAAGACGCTCGCCCAGTTCCCCGAGACGCTCCTGGGCGACCCCCGCAAGAGGATGCGCTACTTCGACCCCCTTCGCAACGAATACTTCTTTGACCGCAACCGGCCCAGCTTTGATGCCATCCTCTACTACTACCAGTCCGGAGGCCGCATCCGACGCCCTGTCAATGTGCCGATTGACATCTTTTCTGAAGAGATTCGCTTCTATCAGTTGGGCGAGGAGGCCATGGAAAAATTTCGAGAAGACGAAGGCTTCATCCGTGAGGAGCAGAGGCCTCTGCCTGAGAAGGAGTTTCAGCGCCAGGTGTGGCTTCTCTTTGAGTACCCAGAAAGTTCCGGACCAGCTCGAGGCATTGCGATTGTCTCCGTCTTAGTGATCCTCATCTCCATTGTCATTTTCTGCCTGGAAACCTTGCCCGAGTTCAGAGATGACCGTGACTATGATACCACTGCAGGGACATTTGGGACAGGTGTTGGTCCTTTCATGGCAGACATTTTCACAAATTCTTCTTCTCCTGCAACCTCCATGGTGTCATCTTTCACTGACCCCTTTTTTGTGGTGGAGACGCTGTGCATTATTTGGTTCTCCTTTGAGCTGCTTGTCCGCTTCTTTGCTTGTCCCAGCAAACCCACTTTCTCTAAGAACATTATGAACATCATTGACATTGTGGCCATTATACCTTATTTCATCACCCTGGGGACTGAGCTGGCTGAGAGGCAAGGGAATGGTCAGCAAGCCATGTCTCTTGCCATTCTCAGAGTTATTCGGCTAGTTAGAGTCTTCCGTATATTCAAGCTCTCTCGGCACTCCAAGGGGCTGCAGATCTTAGGTCAGACCCTCAAGGCCAGCATGAGAGAGCTGGGCTTGCTCATTTTCTTCCTCTTCATTGGAGTTATCCTTTTTTCTAGTGCAGTCTACTTTGCAGAGGCTGATGATCCCAACTCAAGTTTCAGCAGTATCCCCGATGCCTTTTGGTGGGCTGTAGTGACCATGACTACTGTGGGTTATGGGGACATGCACCCAATCACAATTGGGGGCAAAATAGTAGGGTCTCTCTGTGCCATAGCTGGAGTACTGACCATTGCCTTGCCTGTGCCTGTCATTGTCTCCAACTTCAATTACTTTTATCACCGGGAAACAGAAGGTGAAGAACAAGCCCAGTATATGCACGTAGGAAGCTGCCAGCACCTCTCCTCCACTGAGGAGCTGAGGAAAGCTCGCAGCAATTCTACGATCAGCAAGTCAGAGTACATGGTGATCGAAGAGGGAGGCATCAGCAACAGTGCATTCAAACAGGCTGCCTTTAAGACGGGCAACTGCATGGCTGTAAACAATCCCAACTGTGTGAATATTAAAAAGATCTTTACAGATGTTTAAAAGAGACCCTTCAAGGGTGTGTGTATATATGTATATATACACACACAGGAGGGTCTGTGTAATCATTATTGTGAGGAACATGCACCATCGTAAGTCTTTGTGCTCTTGTTTCATACGTGTACTTTTCTGGTCCTTCCTTCTGAAGATGGAGATTTGGGGAAGGTAAAAGAACCCAGAAGATATTAAGAAAGAAGACAGATAAGAGGATTCAAAGAAGTACGTGCGTGCTGCTCCCTCCGGGAACAGGTTTTTTGTTCCGCGCTGTTCAATGCAGGGCTTTGGGGATTTTTGTTGGGAAACTTGCTTTCTTGTCTGATTTTGCAAAGAACAGCTCTCTTGCTGATTTTATATTCGCTTGCCTATCTGCACTTGTTGGACCGAAAGTTACGAAGTGAAAGCCAAGTGAACATCACCATCTTGCAGACAGTGAAAAACAAAGATGATTTAAACTACACAGAGAATCTCAGTCATCCTGTTGTAAAACGATGCCTACTGCTGAAACATCTAACGTGTGGTGTGTGAGAGTGCAGTCTTGATTTCTTTATGCCAGGTTAGAGTCTGTGTACTGCCTGAATCTACCCCAGGCATTTGTGTAATCATTTAGATGGAATGAGAACTAAAACCTCCATCGTGGGTCTGGAATTCTTTGGACCACAGTACCAAATGATAACATTCTTAAGCCTGAAATTCTACCTGCGTGGTATAGTGCAAAATATCTCTCCCAACAGTATGAGGTTGAACGGTTGATGGACTGGAGCGTATCCTGAGCGTTTGGTGTTCTGCATATCACGAATTGCTAGGCTCCTAGTAAATCACTGGTGGGCTTTTGACAGTGACTGCGGCCTCAGCTGGAAACCTTAGAAACAAAGGGATATTTCCATCCATTTCCAATGCATGTAAGATAAGCGGTTGCATCTATCACAAGAAGATTAAAGTGGCAAACGCGCCTTGCAGCGGAAGTTACTAATTTGGACCTGAGTGATGCAGTTTCCATAGCAATTTGGTTTCCTGGGAAACTCCCAAAGGTTGTCATGGCATCCGTTCTCTCCCTCCCCCACTCCTGTGCTGTTTCCATAGTAACCATTCCAGATGGTTCCAACTTCTGTGGTTCCACAGAAAAGCCTCTGCTCTGATAAATCACACACTCGCACACATACATACACACAGCATTAATCCCGGAGAGATTTAAGTGTGGAAACTACTGAGCGTTATTCTGTGTGCATCATCTGCAACATTTTTTACTGTTTGGCAGCCTGCAGAATCATGAAGGAAAGAGAGAATATGGGTTGTTCCTCATGTTATAATGGAATCAAAACACCTGTTCCCCAAAAACCAGCAATCCCAGGTTTATAAGTCTCCTTTGCAATTTGGTACCTAATACTTGAAATTGGAAATTAATCCTATTCATTGCAGTACACAGCTACCTAGAAAAATAAAAGATGGCACCATCCTCTGCTTCTTTCAGGATGAAACATTTATTAATTCATGGTGCATGACCTAGTTTTATGCAAAATACCCTTCGTTTCCAAGCCTGTATGATGCTGAAGAAGAAGACCCCAAACGTTCATTCCAAAAGGATGCAAATTTAGGGAAACAAATACCAATGAACCCTGAAGTGTTGTGTTGAGAAGTACTTAAACCATCTGGGGGAATATATGCTCATCTTTTCCCATCTGCAAACCTGGGGCTGTGGAGTATCAGGCAAGATACAGGTGAGCTGTTTATTGCTGTAGGAAGTGTTGCTATTTCTAAGATATATTGATATATCAGCAACATGGAGTCATCACAGATTTAAGACACAACCTCTGTGAGGTGTTTTCAAAACATTTTACATTCAACAGTTTAATTTTAATTTTCTGTTTTGTTTTAAAATGTCTCCACTTTCTTTCCTTAGCTCATTTATACTGAGGATTAGCCCTTGGCTGTTTTTTTGAGAATCAGAGTGAAGCTACCTGTCTTAAAGTGGACCTACAAGTGGATTCCAGAGTTTTTGATTTCAGAGTAAATAACAGGATTTATCTCTCTGCTGACATTGAGTATGATTTGCAGCCTGAGCCACAAGTGCTTTGTTAAAATGTCTTTCTGTGAGAAAGCTATGCAACTTGCAATCTCCTTTTAAAACCTGTCAGATCTGTAGAGCTGCGAGTCAGGGAACCATACTGGCAGTGAGGTCATGATTCAACGAAGCATACTCACTACGTATCTGAGAAGCAAAATTTGTGGCAGATGCATAAACACTTCACAGAGTCAGTGTGTTTTTTAAAAACCTGTTCCATACATTATAAGAGTGATTGAGAGAGGAAGGGTTTATTGGCTCAGCTTAAGTATTTCTTGTGCTGAGATTCAGAACTTGATTATTAACCTATGGTTCTGTGCCTTTTGTAAAATATTACAGTTTCCATGCAATGGTCTCTTTTGATCCTATTCTATATTTGCATCTACTTTTCATTTTCAATCAGTAAGACCAGCACACTGAGATAAATTACTTGGCCAAGTCCTGAGCTATTTGAGGGCACTTATGTAGAGCTGCAATTGAATCTCGTAATTTCCACCAGCTGGGAACTGAGCTAATTACTGTCTGTGGGGTGTAGAGCTGTGCCAGCAAGATGGTCATAGTAGCTTGCCTGTCTGCAGATTTCATCCTGTTGTGAGTTTGGCTGTAGATTGTGAATGAGGAGGAAATGCAATGGGGAGTCTTCTTTTCTTCTTTTTCATTTATTTATTCAGACTGTTGAATCCCTATTTTGACATCTGTGGAAAGTTGTCACAAAGCAAGAACTCATTGGCCAGGGAGTTACTTTGGGTGCATCCAAGATGTTAGAGTCCATATTCTGATTTCCCTACTTTTTAGCGGTGGACTCCTTCCCTTCTATGCCATCCCATATCAAATCCCTTTTTTCTGCTGTTTTGGTGCTGTTATTTATATAACAAAAGTATCACCATTGTGAGAGCCAGTATAGTACAGTGCTTTGAGTATTGGACCATGACTCTGGAGGCAAGGGTTCAAATCCCTGCTCAGCCATGGAAGCCCACTAGGTGACCTTGGACAAACCACACTCTGTCAGCCTCAGAAGAAGGTAAAGGCAATTGCCCTCTGAACAAATCTTGCTAAAGCAATAGGTTTGCCTTAGGGTTGCCAGAAGTTGGAAATAACATGAAGGTACACAACAAGAACAAAAGCAACAACAACAGCACCGTTGTTCACACAAAAGAGGGAGATATTCACAGGCACTCCACAGTTTTCAGAAGTATGAAAATGTTAAAAAAGAAGACTTAAGGAAGGGACCATCCTTGTTGCATTCATCCGCCTGCTAGCACAGCAGATCCATTGAAAAGAGAGTATGATAAGCAGCTGCAGAATGCTGATTCTTGGGGTTAAAAATGGAGAAACCAGGTGAGAGAAGGATGGAAGAGACTACTCTGGAAAAAAATGGCTTTCTTGGTGGAGCCCTAAACAGGAACACACCACAATGCAACATTTGGTTGCTGGTCTCATCAGTCACAAACTACTTTTGAAATTTTCCTTGGTTCTGGAGAGATTTTTCATAGGAGAAAGGGACATAACTTTTAACAGAACTTATTGTACAGTGCCCCTTCCACTTTCAGAGGGGTTTGGGGTACAGAGCCCTTGTGAAAGTGGAAAAACCATGGATAACTCCCCTGCATGCCCCTTTTCATTCCCTTCTGGGGCTCCCCTCCTCATTCCCTTGCCTTTTTCGTTGGTGCCTGTTCTCTGTGCTGGGGCCAAAGACAACAGAACGGGAGGGGGCCAGAGAGAAGAAAGGCATAGATGTGCTTCCTTACCATTTCCTTGCATTTTGTCTGGGCTTGCTCACCTTTCTTCTCTGCACCTGGCAAAACACAAGCGAATGGGGAAGGGAAGGCACATGTATGCCTCACGAATAATCAGATTCTCAAAGGTCAAATCTAGAACCAGCATATTATGATGAATAGGAACTGTTTGCTCTAGGAATGGGCGATCTACATTATTACCATGTATGCTAAGGGATTTTTAAAATCCAAAATTTTAAAATGGAACTCTGAAAACAATATTGCTTAAGATCATGAATCTGCACATTCTGTAGGTATGGACCATTACATTAGTACCATATATAAGGTAAGATAGAAAAATGGCTTTCTCCATATCTGTTACAGGGGTGATAAATCTATTCTGGGGTTTTTAGTCCAGACTGTAAAGATACTGAACTCTACCTTCAAATCAGGTACAGCATCTTGCACAGGCTATTTAAAATTCAGATTAAAGCCCAAAGTAGTGTCACACCTGCACTAACATCAGAGTCAGCAGCTGTCACTGGAGTGAGGCATTTCAGGTGCTTGCTTTTTTGAAACAACAAGAATAGTTAGCCCTCTTAGATTCCTAGAGAAGTGTTCTCAGGTATTAAAAAAGTGTTCACAATTTTTATTTGTGTTTTTTCCACTTTTGCAGGGGGCTTGCATCCCCTAAGCCCTGCAAAAATGGAAGACTGACTGTAATCATAATTAAATGAGTGAGGAAAGGACTTTGTAAGTCATTATTTGAGATGTGTATTCAGAAAGACTGTAGATGGTTGCAGTTATTATCAGTAAGGATCCTAGCCCCAAATGGAAGAATTTTTTAATGGTGTCACTTCCGTGTCTGTTTCTTCTTTATTACTAGCCTGTCCAAAACACAGTGATGATAAAAGCTTGAAAACCAATTGCTTTACTGTCTTCCTACTTTATTTACTTATTCAATTTATATCATGTATGCCCATTGCAAAGATTGTCACAGAAACTTGTTGTTGTATGTCTTCAAGTCATTTCCAACATGGCGAAGGCAAAACTATCATGGGCTTTCTGGGACTGAGAGTATGTGACATACCCAAGGTCACTCAGTGAGTGACCTTTGCTGAATGGGGGCCTGAACCCCCATCTCCAGGTAATCCAATGCTCAAACCACTATACCATGCTGCCTTTCCTACAGAAACTTTTACTTAGTAAAACATAAACTTTTAGGCCTAGATTCAGTTGTTAGTCCCATCTAGAATAAACACACTGAATGAAATGCTGAATGGTAAATCACTGCTTAATGTAAATACTATTGATGCAGTGGGTCTACTCTACCTGGATCTAATAAGGGGATTAAGGCCTTAGAGATTTTAATAAATGAAACAGTAATGTCAGCTTTATTCTAAATAATCACAAAGGAACACCAAATCAGCCCAGTTTTATCTTTCAATAAGTACAGGTGACCTAGCCACCAACTCAAAGGACCTCCTAAAGAAATAATCTTCTTTACTAATCTGTCAGAGGACAACCTTATTCAGGCCATGACTGGTGGTGGGATTGGATTGCTTCTAATCTCCCTATTGGTAGAGCACAGTGCTATTTCAGTTGGAAAAAAAGACCAATGTAATGGTAACTTCATGAGGGTGGGAGGCTGTCTCTGCTGCAAGGGGGAAAACTAGGGCCCTGGGAAGGGGAAGAGATGCAGACTTAGTCAGAATCTTATTATACTTGGGTCATCTGTGACCTCATGGTAGTGTACTGTGTTCTAGGCAAAATAAATGGCCTAAGCACTCTAATTATATTGCAGTGTGGCGGCTACTATGTGTTTTGGACTATAGTTTCCATCTGTTCCTGCCAATATGGAAAATAGTGAGATATGCTGAGAGTTGTTATCAATACAGCCTGAAGTTGGGGGGCATGCTGGGGAAACCTGGACTACATGGAGAGATCCAGGCAACCTCCTGCTTTTGCTGGGACGGAGCTAGATGCATTTTTGTGTTTCTTCCAGTTGTATCATTTTGTGATTGTAACTGATTTCCTCATCTTTCCATTGCACCCTTGCCACTACACCTGAGAATAGGAGTGCTCTTCAGCTTAGCAGCCCATCATAGCATACTAGCAGATAGATAGATAGATAGATAGATAGATAGATAGATAGATAGATAGATAGATAACTAAAGGCCACAGAATGCACAGAAGAGCTGTGATAGGACCTCCCAATGTATATATTTTGTATTGTTCTTTTTAATGGAATGCAGTTGCAGGGAACTCCCAATTCCTTAGAGCCAGTGGCAGGAGCAACAAGGTGTTTAAATCTTCCCCAGTGTGCCATGTTTGTATCCAGACATCCTCCCCCAGGCTGTTGCTTGTCAGGAAAGAAAGCCTTGGATCGTTTTTGATTAGGAATATGGCACAGGGGAAGTAGTATATTTGCTGGCATGTAGGACTCACCATTTTCCCTCAAGAAATACTGTTTTAAAATGGGGTGCATCTTATACACTGGCAAATATGGTAGTTAAACTTTTCCTCTTCCCCCCTGTTGTTCCAAAATCACCCTTCATGAGTACATTTTGGTAAAAAATAAAAATTGGGAAAGTTTGTTGCAGATCTCATGCAAAATGTGCCTCTTGATGTAGTCGTTTTTAAATGTAGTCACGTATCACATAAATGTAGTCATCTATCAAAACGATAGCAGGGGGTTCTATCACTCTGTCCTCACTTTAGAGAGCAAGTAGTAAATGTAAAGATATTAACTGTGTTTTAATTGTAAGCCACTTTGGAAGCTGCTTTTAGGGCCAAAAAGTGCTATGCAAATGATGACATAATTTAAGCAGTGTGCAGAAACAAACACCACCCAAAATTAAGAGTTAATAAAGAAGAAATGAAGGGCTGATGAACAACACTTGTCTTCTCAGAACCCTTGAAGAGTTTCCCTGGCTCAGGATTCCAGAAGCAACTTTACCTCCATAACTGCAGCTGGACAAAACATCCCAGAGGTAAGCAAAAAAGGGGACTCCACCAAGGAGGAGGAAGTGTGCTTTACCATGTGACTCCCCTACTTCTTTCACCTCCTCTCCATTCTTGGCTCAGAAGAAAAGAAGTGGCTGTGCAAAGTACAAGCGACCATGGCCCCAGAGTATCTCCCACTGCCTTCTGCAATCTTAACACTCATCCAAGTTACTCTAAATGTGAAAATGTTTTTTGAGCAGGGAGGAAAATGTGTGCATGCATTGTGTGGAGAAAGAGGAAACCTGTTGACCCCAAACCAAAGTGAGCTCCCATAGTGTGTAAATAAAGGCAAGGGGAAACATGCCTACCTTGGTGGTAAACTATAGGCACCTATAGCTGCTGCTAACCATTTCTGTTCTTTTTTTTGCTAGATCAGAACCAAGGCACATGTGGCAGAACAAATCAAAACTTTGGACAGGTATTCCAGGCCCTACAGTAGACAGGTGAGTATTATTGCAGTGACTGCCTTGTCGTGCCCAAGATAACATGACTACATTGTCATTTCCCAGCATACATTTCAGGAAAAACTGCTAAAGGGGAGTGGGGAACTAGCTGAAGCATGCATAATAGAACAGTGTCTAGAGAGAGCAGCCTGTCTTACTTCTACTTGCCTCACTCACTCTGTCAGTTGGTTCAGCTCCTCATTATTCATCACCATCCCGTGCTTCTCTTGTCTTCCCACAGGCAACCAGACAGCTATTCAGTTTTCACAGAGGCAGGGGTGGTTCCCATCCACAGTGCCATGCAGACCACAAACAAGGCCTTCAGCAAGCAGCGGGAATGATCCTGTGGGAAACTAACTGTGCCTCTGTTGAGTTTTAGTTTTCATGGTCCCAGGGTTCCTGTTCCTTTCTATAGTGCATGATAGACAGCAATTTAACAGGTTCAGCGGTAAGCAGCATGGAGCTGCAGTGATGAGGAAATTTGCCTCCATTGTTCTTCTGTCTCTCCTGCAGCTTTCAGAGGCATAGGAACCCTGCAAAACACAAACACCAGCAGTTGCTGCCAGAATTCATCCTGCCATTGGTATTATTTAATAAAACTGTGACATCATAAAGCTGTGTTTCAGCTGTGTCTGTTTTCTCACGATGGTTGGCAGCTAGGAATCATTGTTCTCCAGTTGTTCCTCTCCTCAGCCATCCCCATAAGATGCATACGCACAAGGAAGGCAGACTTTTAAGTTCACTAAGACAGTACCCTGTTGGGGTTAAAGATTTGTATCTTGTCCATACCCTTGAAATTGGAATACTTGTAAGGGTGAGTGGGAATTTTCTCCTTTCCTGAGGTACCCTTAATATTGCTGTTGTGATGGAAAGCCTGTGAGTTGGGCTTTGTGAAGAGGAGAGTGGAGTGGGGATTGATCACAAAGCATGCTGGACCAATAATCTACAGTGATCATCCAAATGAATATGTGTCTAGATGGGGTGAAATGAGCTTGGCAAAATAAAAATCCCTCTTGAGTATGAATGGACCAGGCAAACAAACTGTTGATCTATGTGCATCATGGATTGGATCTCAAGTGTAGGCCTTTTTCTTCCCAGAACTTGGAAAATATTACTCTTTTGGGCTATAACTCCCAGAATCTCCAAACCAGCATGGACTGTGGCCATACTGACTGAGAGATTCTGGGAGTTTTAGTCCAGCCCCCACTCCTTCCCATGCTCTGTTTCTTTCCTGTCATTTCCTATGGGAGCCTCCAATTCACCAGGACTGAATTAGAGGGCTGTGACGTGCTAACATTGTGCTTTTCCACTTCATAATGGTGTTCTTTGGACTCTAGGCTTTATGGGTTATGGAGCAAACTAGGATAACACTACAAGGAGAGAAAAACAAAAGAGGAAACACATAGTCTGTAGCCCTCCAGTAAGTTAGGTGGGTATGGGCCATTACAGAGTATGTTCTCCAAGCAAGTATAATCTCAAACATTTTAGTACATCTCCACAAGGGATATCTGAACCTTATTTGTAGTATGTCTAGGAAGACTGAACCTAGTAATTCATATAGAGTTATTTCTCAGGAATTTTGTTGAATACTTTTTGTGTGCCTTCAAATCAACTCCAGTCTGTGGTAATGCTATCATAAATCGGCAATATTTATTCTGAAATTTGCCATTGCTTTTCTCTTAGGCTGAGAGTGTGACTTGTCCAAGGTCACTCAGTGCATTTATATCTTTGAGAGGAGATTTGAATTCTGACCTCCCAGAGTCTCAGCCCAGCACTCAAATGGCTAAACCAAAGTGGCTCTCTACTGAAAATAGAAGAATCAAAATTCAGAATAACTGCTTTAGGGAATGGAGCTTTTAATGGAAATTAGTTAGCTCATACTAACTAAATGAATACTGAGTAGACTAACTAGATTTATACAATGGTCAGGTGTAGGAAATTGGCTCAGAGAAGAAAATGCATTACAAGAATGGGAAATTTCTAGGATCCAGACCATGGTTGCAATACCTGCACAGACTGCAGAGTGGTTGGAACTCAGTTCCAGAAAGATGTGAGGTTGAGAGGCTATGCAGGTTCAGGCTTCTGAGAGGGGAAGGAGAAAGAAACTCAAAGGAGGAGTTCAGAGACAGAGGGAGTGAGAAAAAAATTCACATAATACACTGCAGGGTAAAAGGAGATTTGGACATTGAAGACTGGTGGCTTCTGTTTCAGTGAGATTTGAGTCTGCTCTGGATTTTAATCTGAATTTAAAGAAGCCATTCAAGTTGTTGAACCCCATTCCTCAAACAGGTTCAGTACCTTGGACAGTACCTTTAAAGTTCAGACTGAAATCTGGAATGAATTCACCACCTCACATGGTGATCAAAGTCACCAACTGCCACCATATGTGGGGGCTGGTCCTCAGATTGGAGCATAGTGGTGAAAGAAGAGCATGAGGCTAATTTTTAAAAATTTAATTAAGGTATTGATTTATCCCCTCTCAATCTATTGTGATGCACTATGGTTAAAAACACTTAAGAGATTAATATGTAACCAAAACAAAAAAATTTAGAAGCATTCCCAAAATTGTTCTGAAACCAGATAGTGAACAAGTTTTTAGAAAACAGCTGGAGCAGACACTTCTAATTTTAAGAACCAAAAGCCAAGCAAAATGGCATATTTTTCACTTCCTACTGGAAACTCAGGAAGCAGTGGAACCAGCCTGACCTCTCTTGGAAAAGGATTCTAGAGTCAGAGTGCTGTTGCAGAGAAAGGCCTCTTATGTGTACACACCAACCTAACTTCATGGGGTGTTAGAACTTATAACAGGACTTTCCTCTAATGTTCTGTTGTGAAGGCTGCTTCTAAGACAAGCATGCTCATTCAGCAGTAGGTGCCTTGTTTCTCTCAGGTTTTTGCTTCCTCTTCTAGGTATTTGTTTGGTATTGCTCACTATATCTGTCCTGCTAGTTTTCTCTGGAGCAGTTTGGCAAGTACAGATGGTGCAGGGCCTGAGGAAAAAATAGCCAGGGGGGCATTCACTAAAAAGGAGGCTGTCCATGATCTGTTTTGCTGGATTATCAGGGGAAAAGGTGGCACTAATTGGCTGGGCTTCCAACTGAAATATGATTTCAAAATAGAACTAGTCTTTTCCCTAGCCACTCACAGTCATCCCAGAAAAGCAGAAGGAGATTAGGAGGTTACAGTTTGTAGGGAATGGATCTCTTGAAAATAGACAAGGTCTTCCAAGACACCTTTCTTTGGCTCAGGCTTGATTCCTCTTGAAGAGAAGCTGAGGGCTGCAGAAATTCTGGTTACGTTTGTAAGAGGGTTGGGATAAGAGACTTTAGCAAAGATCTCTAGCTGGCAGGACAAGAGCAATGGGAGCTTCTTGTCAAGTGGTTTTTTAGCTTAGGGGTATCAAACTGAGTGAAGCTCTAGTTTAGTAGGGATTTGGGCATTAGTGGTCAGAATGGCAAAGGGAGTAGGTTCTCAAGAAATGTTGAAGAGCAGGAGTCATGTAAGAACAAGACCCATGCAAGAAAGGAAAGATCTACTGCAAGAAGTCAGGGAGGTCTGAGCAATTGAAACTGAAGTTCAAGACTTCTGTTTCCTAAATGTTTTGTTGCCTAAATACCCTAAAAGCACCAGATTCCATCTGATCTTGGAAGCTAAACAGGGTTAGCCCTGATTAGTACTTGGGTGAGGGACCACTGAGAAATACCATCTGTTGTAGGCTAAATTTCAGAACAAAAAATGGGTAAAACTATGTCTGAGTATTCCTTACCTAAAAAATGCTATGAAATTCATGTCACCATAAGGTGACAGGCAAGTTGAAGATACACACACACAACTGTACTGACTTTCTTTTCTGTTGCTTTTGCAATAGAAACTTCCAAAGTTCTGCTAAAGTTAAATAAAAGGTGAATGAAAAGGCTTGGCCTTGCTGCTGAGAAATATCAGGTCCCCAGATTCTAATAGAGGAAAAGCAAAAAATGTAACAGACAAAAATTACCTAATTTCTTTTAGTCAATGTATGACATTGCCAAATGTGGGAGGGCCCTGGGGAAATCTGGCTGTTTGGATGTATTGATATCTGGAGGATGATTCATGATCCTTTTGATTCTTAGAATGACTACTATCTGTAGTTAGCTGGAGTTACTTGTGCTTGATTCTGACTCTTTCCTGCATGTGCAGCTGCTGTACAGACCCTGCAGCGCTTGTCCTGATACCGTTTGGCTGAGCTGCGGTGCTTTCTGACTGATGGACATTGTTAGATATCAAAACAGTCATGCCACATGCCTAAGACAGAGCCCAAGCCAAACCATCTCCTATACACATACCATATGCACCAACAGAGGGTGTGTTGCAGAGACACTCATGAGTTCTTCAGCCTACCGACAGAAAGGCAGCTTCCAGAAGTGCTTTGCTACAGAATAGAACCTCCTCAGAATGAGGGATTCGTTGGGAATAAGAGGTCACGTTAAGCAGTAATGAGTGTACTCCAGAAGCCAGAGAGCTGCACTGGCTAATTTTAGTGCCTCTGGAGAGCTGCAGGGCACCATCCAAGTTAGCATTGGAAGAGGTGTTATACCACTTCTGGTCACCTGGGTGGTTTGTTTGTTTGTTTGATGTCTTCTGGGTCTGAGAAAGCTTGTTATTTCCCAACAAAAGTTTTTTTTTAAAATCCAGTTAAGGGTTTGTTTGTTTGGTTGGTTGTTTGGCCAAGAAACCAGTTCCTTTGGGTGAATTTTTGATAGAGGAGGTGTCAGAACCTTGGGAAGGGAGTCAGTAGATCATCTAAAGCAGGGGTAATTAAGGTGCAGCCTATGGGCTGCATGCAGACTTGGGCACCTCTAAATGTGGTCCCTCAAGCCCCCAAAGCCCCAGACACCAAATAAATTTAAAGTGTGTGTGTGTGTGTACATGAGAGAGAATTTTTGCCTGAAAACAGGCTAGCTTCCCAAACCAAATGTAACAGTTTTCTTCCCCCAACTGCCTACCCCCCTCCCAAAGCTGAAAATCAGCCAAAAGGGTAGTTGGAAGTGACATTACATTAATCTTCCTGTGCCTGGTTCAACCCGCCAAGCAGGCGCAGGGCCCCCCACCCCCTCCATATTTGCCCATCCCTCTCCTAAAGGGCCACATGTGGCTCACAAGCCACATACTTTCCACCCCTGTTCTTAAGTGTAGGTTCCATGGAAAGTTATCACAGAAGTATCTACAGATGAGTTCTCTGTGGGGTTTAGGTAGTCTAACCATAAAAATCTCAAAGGTGGCTCAGTCTCGTTGCTGAGAACTGCACTTTACCTGATCTAAACCAGTGTCAGTTCCAGTGTCAGTGGGATGGTTAATTTATTTCAGATATTAGTCCAAACATGAAACAAGCTGCCAGAGAGGCTAGATCCTACTCTCCCAGACAGGTTCAGGATCTTGGACAGCTCCCTTACAGTTATGCAAGCTGCTGCTGTTTCAAACCTTGCCTACTCTTCTTCTATTGTGATTGTTCTGCTTGTGACTGTGAACAGCATTTTGACACCTCTTGGGATATTCTTATCTGCTTGCTATTTTGGGCTGGACTCATTAGACTCTGGATTGTTCTTTGGCTTTGGCTTTGCAACATTTGGTTTACTTGACTCTCTGGTATGACTCTGCTGATCAGATCCTGGCCCTTTTCTTAGTGTCTGGACTATGCTTGAGTGGTCTTTTTGTTGGCTGTGGGTGGCTGTACAAGCATTGATTCTGAACTGTTAAACACCACTTACAGAGGACAGAAACAGAGCAGGAATGGTCATAGGCCTTACTCTCATTACAAGTAATTACAGAACCCCCCAGTCTCATTTGGGGGAAGAAAAATAGCAAGGGACCTAGTTTTATTGATCTCCCAACGTAAGAGCATTTGGCAGTCATCACCACCACAAGGAAGTATTTTCAAGAAAGTTGTTGATTTTTAATTTGCTAGTTTTTAGTTCTGCTTATTTTTAAGTTTAAAGCTGTGTAGCTGTATATATAGGTTGATTGGGCAGCGTTATGAAGTCATTCGAATGTCAGTGCATGCTGCTTCTTTCAATGATTTTGAATTTTATGCTGCTTTCAGTTTACAAACTCTCCAGGCCTGTTCAGAATGCACTCGGAAGAGGTCCTTCTGTGTGTGGGTAATGTACGGGCATTATTAGTGAGAGCATGACTGGTGGATGAATGCCACTGGCATGTTTGTGAGTTGCTACAGTTGACTTTTCTTCTACAATTATTGTACTATTGGCATTGCTGATGGTTGAACATGGAATTTGGATTCTGTTACAACTGCGTTAGCCTTGACACAGCAGCCATCTGATGTACCAGGACTGTAAGTTTATTCTGGAAATAGGGATGGAAGAAAATTTCACTTGGTCTGCATTTTTAAGTGAACAGACCTTAATAACACTTTATGGACTAATATGCGAATTGAAGCACCGTTATCCTCTCCAATACACACTTCTCAGAACTTTGGTGTGCAGTTCTTAGGATAAACAACGTATACAGAAATGTGTATATTGTTGTTACATTCAAAAATACATATATTGAGAAAAATTGTTCACATCATATATGTATATATGTGGGAGGAAATTATGTACAATAATGTATTAGAATCTCTCTATTTAAAATTAGTAGTTGAATGCAGAATTCAGATGGAAGGGAGTTAACAAGTGTACAAATGCAAACCTGACACAATGAAGTAGACCAATTTGTCCATCCATTCCTAAAAATAAATAAATAAAATCATAGTGCAGGTGAGGGCTTACATGGTTGTACTGAACCTCTCTGAAACATTTCTTTCACAGTGTACAGAGCAAGCTAAATTTCACAGAGAGGGATTTTGACCTAGTCTTCCTCATGTGTTTGTTCATTCATCTCATTATAAATGGAAGATTCCATTATGTGAGTTTTCTGAGGTGCAATCCAAAGTGGCACAGCCTAGAGAGAGAATCACGTGAGAGTGAAAATTGTTTCAACATAAAACCTGAACAGATTTTTTTTCATTTGTATACCTTGTGGATTCATATAGTTTCAATTCTGTTCATTGAAATATCTCTATGCTGGATGTAGATTAATGGGAAGAAGTGTATTGGCCTAGAGTAGACTCATTGGCTCAGTGACAACTTAGTCAATCTTGCTGTACATTTATTGAGTCAGTGGGATGAACAAATGCATGTAGGCTATTAGCATTAATGTTCCCTGGGTGTATTTCTCATATCTGTGTTATGCAATAAGTGAAAATATAGCTTAGCCTTCATGATGCCACAAGACCTTCTCTTTCTTCTTTTTAGTGCTCCCACTATATCTTGCAGTTAAATGACCAAATGAACAACCAGTGATTGATAACATGAATGCAGCAGGAAGACTACACAGAATAAAAAAAGTTAGGGAGGGGCTGAATCCAGAATTTTCTGATTCTGCATCTGGACATGAATCCCTGGAAGATTCTGGGAATCCACGAATCTCATGAGTCTCGAATCTTTCGAATCCTTTTATGAAAAAGGGGTTAAACAGCAAGGGAAATAAGGATAATTTTGGGCAAGACACACACTCTCAGCCTTAGCAAAAGCCTAGGCAAAGGCAAACACCCCTCTGAAGAAATCTGACCAGGAGAATTGTCATAGTTTTGCCTCAGGATCCCCCCAGATTGAAAATGACATGAAGACCCTTTCTACACAGGCAGGAAAATGTGAATTAATTTCACATTTTCCTGCCTGTGTAAACAGGGCCACATACTACAGTATAGAGCTAATCCAGGTCAAAACTGGCTTTTCTTTGCATAGCTCATTCTGGCATCCTAGCGTTTGTAGCTTGATGATGCACCAGAACAGTTTGGCAGAGAAGGCTGTGATATCTTGTAAAACTACAAGCCCCAGAACTGTGTATGAAAGAGCTTTGCAAGGGAGGTATGCAAAGGAATCTTTCAGCTGTCCTTGAAGTCTCAAGAAAAATATACCTTCCAATCAAATGCTGAACTTAAATATTAAATGTTCAATTTAAATATATTAGAATATAAGCCCAGATGTAATTTCTGAAATTGTTAGCAAAGGCCATTATTATTCCAAGGGAAAAACTCACCTATGTGCCGTCTCCCCATGTGTATCTGGTCTCCCAGGTTTTCAGGTGTCCCGGTCTCTAACAAACTATTTGCTTGATGGGTTCGAAAGATTTGGTTTGCCTATTTTGGCTAAGGGATTTGGATTTACAAATCTCGAATCCTTGCTGAGGATTCAAGGATTTGGTTATTCAAGGATTCGGTTGGCTCATCCCTAAAAAAAGTATGGCTGATGCCTGTATCAAAGTCTAGAGAAAGATGTCTTAGTGACCAAGGTCACAATGGCCTTAGTCAAAGCTAGGCAGTTGTGAGTCCAGAAATCTGATATCAATCAGAGGAAGCTAAGGTTGTAGACCAGTAGTTCATTTGAAAATGGGGTAGTTAACTAGCTGAGGAGTTTGCGTCTTAAATTTGGTTTATTGAGCAAAGGCCAAACAGCTACAGGCTATTTTCCCAAAATATGTATGAATAATCCTAGTCAGTTTCTGCTCTGGTTTACACTAGATAGTATAGGCATAGACCCAGCTCAGTTACCTATCCACATTATTTTATACTCCCTTCACATCAGTAGGTAAAATCTTGTCAAATTGTCTAGAACAGTGATTCTCAGGCTATCTAATGTGAGAGATTGGTATTTTCCTCCCAATATACCAGGGTCAGGTATCATGCTTGTGCCCATTGGCTATAATTGTTTCTTTCTTTCTTTTTTTGGAAGCTGTCCAGAAACTGGCAGCAGATGGCTCAGTGACCAGCACCAGTCCATGGACCACCACTTTGAGTAGCTGTCATCTAGGATGAACTCCTGAGATGTAAATTTAAAACATGATTTCTAAGACAGGGCTGGGAAAAGTGAGGACCACCAGATGTTGTTGAACAGCAATTCCCATCAACCCCAGGTAGCATAACCAATGATGAAGGAGGATGGGAGTTGCAATCAAACAGCATCTGGAGGGCCACATATTCTTCATCCCTGTTTTGAAGGGTGTTTGCCATAATGATAGCAAAATCCAATGACCTAGTGAGTATAACTTCTTAGAGCAGATGTAGAAACCACAGAGCCCTTCCAAATATACTTGAGCTGTGATTCCATCAGCTGAACTGGCTTTGGTTAATGAGAGTGGCAGTCTTATAACATCTGGAGGGCCACATGATTCCTACTTCTGCCTTAGATCATTCAGGCTGCATAATTGGTAGCATATTCCTACATATATTCAGACTCTGCAGTAAAGCTGATGTCTCTTCACTAAAGGTTTCATGCATTCGGTCATGGCTGGGTCATTACATGGTAGCAAGATGTGACAAGGGATAATGAAGAGGTCTAACTGGAAGTGATGTGCAAACATCAGGAAGGAGGAGGACCAACAGGGTCACACTGAGAGTCCACAGAGGAGTGATCTGGGAGGTAAGGCAGAGGAGTTTGTCTAAGCCCTGAATTTGTACTGTGCAGTTAGCTGGGGCTGAAGTATAATTCTGACCTTCCTGCAGAGTGATGAGGAAAGAAGGGATATCACAAGGTTGACTTCAGCAACAGCCAAGGCTGGGAAAAATAGACTGGTTAACTGAACCCTAATGTCATCACTCTCTTCCCCATTATGTTGTTATAACTTTGAGTTGTAGGAATAATTCTGTCATGCATGTTGTCCTGTGAAGCTTCATTTGATTGTGTAACACTTAAAAAGGGGGTATGGCATCTTGAAATTAGTCTTTTGTGTTTTAAAGACTTGTTTTTAGGTACTGCCAAGCCACATGGGGCAAAGCTAAGTCTGAGCCACCATGGAATAACTTCTGTTTGCATTAGCTTCCCCTCAGTTCCTCCTCCTCCTCCTCTGTTCTTGATTAAGTGGCAGTAGCACTTCTCTCATTTGTACCTGGGCACTCAGCGCAAAGCTATGCTCTGGGGATTCTGGGAGCTGAGCTCACTAGGGGATTCTAGGAGTTGTAGCCCAAAAATAATTTACCCAAGGCCCAGATTGTCTTTTTAACTCAAAAAGTTCACCCCTGCTGCCTTCTTAGATGTTTGGGGAGGAGAGTGCTACTCTGCACTATTTTAGGCCCTGGAAAAATATTTTTAGACCAGGAAGTAAACCGGAAATGACTTCTGTTTACTTCCTGGTTGAAAACAGCCTCCTCCAGACCTCTGCTTGGACCCATCCACTTTTGCGCTCCAGGCAGAATCACAGCAAAATTTCACCCAGAGGGTAAAGTGGACATTTGAGATTTTTTTTTTTTAAAGTAAAAATCAGAGAGATGGGGTTCAAGATTATGTAAGGGTATGCACATCCCTTGGACCTCAGATACTTTCTCACTTTGATTTAAACCACAGATTATTGACTTAGGAAGCATTCTCCCCTCACTCCAGTTGTCTGTGGGTCCAAGTGGTATTTTACACACACCCTGGCACCCTCCTTCCCATATGCATATGTATCTCTTCACAATAAGGACTTGATAGAGAGCATAAACTGCTGTGCATGACTGGGGAATAGAAACAGTGAGAAATATTTAAACATGGCATAACTCTGGGGATATTTTTCTCTGTGTTTGGCATACAATTTTCTGCCTTTAGTATGAAGGTTTCTCCTGCTTCTTTTTTGTTATCTATAACTGTCCTTCAAAGATCAGTATTGATCTATTTCTGAGGCTAGTGGGTTCTTCCTCTTGATTTCAGTCATGTTTTCATTTGGGCTGTAGTATTTTCTCTATGTAAATATTTTGACATTTGTGGTAACAGATCTGCAACATTTGTACAACTAGATCCTGGATGTGCAGCCTGTGGCCCTTCAGATGTTGTTGAATTGCAACTCTTATCCACCTCAACCAGCATAACCAATAATGAGAATTGATTTGAGATGTAATAAAACAATATATGTAGGGCTAGAGGTTCACTTGACTAGATCATCAAATGAAGCCCCACTCACTTGTTTTCATGGTGATGATAGTGGATGGTACCGGTTCTGACTGTATCAAGACACATCTGCACATGCAACTTTTCAACAAAAGAGTTGCATGTAGTACACATTTAATTCACTTCTTATCAGTGTAATCCACACTGCACTGATTCCTACATCCAACACTAATCCTTCCTGCAAATAAAACTGACAGGAATGGTAGGAACACTGTGACTAGTAAAGCTTGTGCTTTCTGCCTTGAGTCATCTTGCTCACTATTTACTGTGTATCCTGGTAGCTGCCTCCCACATTTCCAAGTTGTTGCCCCTGCACAGAAAATGGTCAAAACAGGTTCTTTAAGCATGCTTCTCAAGTTGCACAGGGTGATGAAAATGCACTTAGGATCGAATTAGACTCTATGGGGAATGTGTATTCCCTGTGATGCACACACTTTTCTTTCCACAACAGGATTTCCCAGGAGATGCCTGCTTTTGCAATCAGATATGCAAATTAAGCCCATGTTTACCTTCTGGTGAACAATTGCAAAGCAAAGCATGCTAATGCAGAATGTGGTGATGAGAATAATTAGGAACTATGACAAAACAGGTGTCTTTCATTAGTTGAAGGAGCACCTTTTCAAATAGTGTGATAAATTTGTTATTTAGTGGACTGGTTGGTAACCATATTTTGAGTCATGGACCTCTTTGGGGATCTGATGAAAGCTATGGGCAGTTGCCCCCAAAAAGTACATATAAATGTATACACATAAAACTTGGCATATAGTTCATTTTACTGTATTGGAAATTGATTTTCACACACACTAATCTGGAATGAAAAAAATTACAATGAACATTTTAAAACACTAAATTTTAGCCATAAAATTCACTATGTTGGAATTTTTTTTAAAGTAACAGGGAAGAAAATTGAGGGAAAATTTTTGCAAGCACTTTATGGAGCCCCTGAAGTCATCCATGAACTTCATAAGCGTCTGTGGATTCCCAGCTCAGAATTCCTGATCTTGTTTGAATCTAAGCTCTCAGAGATAGATGAAAACAGAAGCAAATCAACTCCTGTGAAGAGCTATGTGGCCAACCCTCCAAAAGGGCAGGGCTGCTGCTACAACCTTCCAGTGTCCCAAAACAGTTCTTTTTGTGGTTCTCAGAAGCAGTGAATTTGCCTCTTCTGAAGTTTCCAGGAGTGAGAATTAAGCTTTTAAATAGATTGCTGCATTTGCTGCTGCATGAAAAATTACCACCTTGGAGGTATAAGTGCCACTTTGCAGATTTAGGTGGCATTTTGGCTAGTCCAAGTAATCTGTGGACAGTCCCAGGGGCTGAAAAAAAATTGGCCTTAGAACTGTTTCCCTTCATTTTCCTGAAAGAGTATTGTCTGATGCTTCACCTTCTCTTTCATGATGCAATGAAGTGGAGATAACGGGAAGTAGATTTGCATCCCAGCTTTGACATAAGAACAAATTCTACCCTTTCAAATATTAATCTGAGCTAGTAGTATTGTTCTTCTTTTTTCTTATGGCTATAATCCCATGCATATTTACCTGACAGCATCACTCATTTCAGTCATACTTACTTATGAGTAAACATGTATAGGCTTGAGCTGTGCAAAGAGCTTAATAACACTGATTGAAAATGAAAGATTTCACAGTGATCATTGACCTCTTTAAACACTCCTTAATTCTATTGTGACTCTTTGGTTTTAGTCTTTGGTGAGTAAAATTTTCCTTTCTAGATTTACAGATTTTTCCGAAACCTTTGCGGTAGACACTTACGTATAGTCCTTGGATGTTTGGTTCACAGCAAGCCCTGCAGTAACATAATGCCAAATATTCATGCATGAAAAATCCCCTCCAGTCCTCATCATTTCATCTTTTTTTCATGAACTGAGACATGCTTGAATAAATGTAACTTGTCTTGTAGCAGACTGAATTGTGGATGGCGTTTGCACTTAGCTTGCCAGCCTGGTTCAATATGGCTATATTTCTCACCTGCCTCTGCCTGACTATTCTGAAATGTTCAGCAAGACAGAAGGCTCTATAAACTAAAATACTGTTGCAGGAAATCAAATCTGGCATATTTCTTATTGTTAGTACACTACTATTGCTTTCCTAAACAATAAGAAAATTGGAACAGATTCAGTGTTTGCACATGTGTTACGGATAACACGAGTTTCTTATTTTTAGTACATTAGGGTTTTTTTTGTAAACAATCTGAAAATTGGAACCAATTTATGTATTTGTACTTGTTATGTTATGTGTTGCAGCCTACCCATCTTATCTATAGCAAATAGCTAGATAAAAATTTCTTACATTTTGACTCTCTGTTTCTTGAAAGAAATTCAGTGTGGCATAGATGGACCCACACCTTTTATTTACATTAATGACAACCCTGAGATACAGTGACTTGGTTGACAATTGCATAGACGGTTGCACACAGATAGTAGAGGCTAAGTAGTATGATCCCAGTCAAGTGAAGAATTCATTCTGGCTTTTAGTCTGAACTTTAAAGGAGCTATCTAAAATGCCAAATCGTATCCCCAAATGGATTCAACACCTTGGATATCTCTTGCAGAATTTGGATTAAAACTCAAAAGTTACCACCCCACTGATCTCAGGGCCACCATTGGACTAAATGAGGAAAAGCATATTCTAAAATATTTTGCCACAGGTATCTTGGTTTATCAGTCTGTCCATTCTATTCTAGTAGAAGTATACAGCTTCACAAGGATTAGAAACGCCTTATCCCCACCCTACCACCCCTGTTTGCTTGTCCACTGTTTTGCTTTCCTCCGGTCCTTCTCTCTAGTCTCTCATTTTTCTCTTGTCTAGTGACTAAAGATGGTATTGCAGGCCACAGATCTCTTGCAGTTAACTAACATTAGTTAATCCGGTTTTAAAGCAAAGTAACACCAAGTTGTATCTACCTAGGATCTCCTTGGCATGTCTACCAGTTTTCAGAAGCAAGCCCTATCATAATCTAGGCTTTGTAAGGGAAAGAATGAGGCAGATATGAAGGGCAAAATATGTGGTGGCTATGCGGAAAGAAATAATTTGTGAAAAGCACATGATCAGATAAAAAAGATTGCCTTGGATTCCTCTCCCTTCTTGTGATTGAACATGCCTAAACTTCTGTATTATTACAAGTTTGTTAAGGAACATTTGCTTTTAAATACCTATACTGCTATGTTCAGCTCTCTCTGTATTGGAATGGTGTGTGGTTCCTAAGATCAAAAATAATTCCCTCCGGTGGCATCTAGTGTCTCCCATGTCAGTGGGGCATTCTGAATCCATGCAGAATGGATGTATTTTATCTTTAAAGGAACCATCCATGGTGTTAAATCTTATCTCCTAAAAAGGTTCAGCACTTTGGATAGGTCTGTTTAAAGTTTAGAACCAGACTGGATTTGTTGCCCACTTGATATGAGAGCCAACACCAATTACTACTCGTCATTGAGCATCTGACTGTGCTGTGGACATCAGATTTGAAGATTTTGGGTAACGATTTTAGTTAAACTGGTTTAGGCTGGTCATCATATCATTGGTCATTGTTTTTAGACCAGATCACTTTTAGTAGTGCAGAGCTAGAGGTTGCAGTTGTGCCCAGTTTATTTGAGTAATGGCTCATTTAGATCAGAGGGGCTTACTTTTGAGAAAATATGCAAAAACATGGGCTGTGTATGTTGGCTCGTGGAAGGTCTGCTATAGATTTCTATCTTACAAGATATTGTTGTTATCTGCCTTAAAATCATTTCTGACTTGTGACAACCCTATCATGAGATCTTCTTGACAAGGATTTGCTCAGAGGAGGCTTGCCTTTGCCTTCCTTTGAGGCTGAGAGAGTGCCCAGAGTCACCCAGTGGGTTTCCATAGCCAAGCAGGGTCTGAACACTGGTCCCCTAGAATCCTGGTCCAACATTCAAACCACTATGCCATGCTGGCTCTCATGAGACATAGGAACATATTTAATGTCTGAATATTTCGTTCCTGCAAGTGAGGGAGAATAATTTCCACAGTTTTCCCACTGTGGAAAGAATGAGGATTTCTGTGTAGCTCTTGTCTGGTATTCACACTTCCTGAAGTGTTCAGGGAGATTATTCTGTTCAGAAATACATGTGGTTTTTTGCTTAAGAATTGCGGGGTTTCCTTTCATTCCTTTTTTTGTGTGTGTGCAAGCTTGCTATTTTCTATGCAAAATTCAGCAATATTGTATAATAAAAACTTTAAATAGAAAAATCCTCTGCAGATAAAGAACTTGAACAGCAAATATCTTGCACAACAAAAATCATATTTGAAAATATTGCACAAAAAGCAGCAATCTTGAACAAAAAATAAGTACATGTTTTTGTTATGAAATATTTTTATGCAGTGTTTTTGTTTTATCATGGTTCCTGTTCGTAAGATTCCTGAATGTGAGTATTTCTGTGAAGAATAATTTCCTGAAACACTTTGTGATGTATGGATAAGACATAAATACTGTGAAAAATTCTCACTGTTGCATTATTCTTACTGGCTGGGTGTCCTGAATGTCAGGAAACTCATTTTTCATTCAGAAGATGAATAAAGGTGAATAGTCTTTCAGTCCCTAATGAAATGCTTGATATATTATGCCTGGTATTCACTTGGATTGATACTGCTGTCTGATCTGGCATTTTATTTTGTCACCCTCATCAGATTTCACATTCTTATTTGAGGTATGACACTAAAAGGCTTTGCTGAACTGATTTATATACCTTGTTTTGAAATAAGTCCTCTTTCTTCTGCAAGATTTATGTGATGGATGGAACACTGCAAACTGGTAATGCCTTTACTAGACATTACTGGTTTGCAAAATTCTATCACGTACAAAACCAGTAGAGCTTATGGTCTACTATCTGGTTTTGCTTCTGAAAACAATGAACAATACATGCTTTTGAGGAAGTGCAGAAATCTAGAGCTGAAATAACTAAGTAACATGTTTCATGTTAATAAATCAAATTTAAATATTCCATTACTTAGGTTTGTGCACATAGTTGAATGCACACAGTATGAGTTAATAGACCTCTTTATTTTAATATTAAGAGCAAATATTTGTTTCAGAGAACTATAGGGCCTGAAGAGGTTTTGAGCTGTGCAAGAAATCCATGGTTCTTTGTTCTGGAACTGCAGACAGATGGGTGGGTAATTCGTCTATATTCGTCTGCTGTCATCACCAAATAAATAGGGAAAGGCATTCCAGGGTCTTGTCTGTATATTGGTTGTGAATTTTGATAGTTAACACATATGACTTTTTCCCCTGAGTTCTTCCCCCCTCCCATTAACATCTGCTCATGTTCCAGATTAAGCTTTAACTATTTGTTTTCCCACTAAGAGTTTCCTTTTTGCACATTCCTAAAGAAACTGTTTAGCACTCTCAACGGTGCCACTTTCTGTCATATTGTTCTCTGTATGTCTCAAACTTGGCACTTTAGTTTTTGTCACATGATAAAGGCTGGAATACATGAATGGGATTGAAGAAGACATTATCACATCTTTCTCTCGTGTCTGTCTCATATGCACATGTGCTCCCCCTCATCTCACTTCCCAGACTGTCAGTCTGGACGTTATAAAAAAACTTAAATTTCTTGTAAAAATGGCCTGCATTAATAGAAGAGAAAAAGCTGGCAATGCCTTTGGCTAGAGAAGAAAATAGTGCAGTGTTTGATTCTTGCTTGTATGTGGTATACCAGGGGACACTGGAAGTTTTCTTATACCAAGTTAGATCATTGGTTCACTTAGCTCAGTATTGTCCACTGAGAGCCAAACTGTACACCAGAGCTTTCCATACTTTTTGTGCTGGTGGCACACTTTTTCGACATGCATCATTTCACAACACAGTAATTCAGCTTTACTAGCAAACCGGAGGTTCCCAGAAGTGTATCTAGGGTGGGGAAAGGCAGCCCCCCTGATCCTGGCCTGCTGCTATCACCCTCCCCAGGAAAGGCCCCGGTGAGACTGATGGCAGGGGGAAAGACAGCCCCCTTCCACCTGGTCCTTGCCCGCTGCTGTCGCTCTTGCCAGGGAAAGGCCCCAGCAAGAGCGATGGCAGCAGGCCAGCTCAGGTGGGGAGCTCTTTCTCCACCGGGAAGGCGACACACTAATGTGGCACAACACACTGTTTGGAAAACCCAGCTGTACACAATATTATTCATGCCTTTAGCCTGACCACAAGTATTTGGGGAAAAAGCAGCAGTGGGCCCTTGGTTGGTAAAATGTTCTGGATTTATCCCAGAAGCACATTCCAGACTGGGGTTACAATGTTACTTTTTTACCAGATTAAGTGTTTCAAACAAGTGTATTTCCTACATTACCTGGAGATGCTAAGAATTGAACCTGTGATGTTTTGTGCTCAGAACTCATTCTCTGCACATGAACTGTGACTTTGCTCTTCCCTTGAGAGATGGTCAGACTTCAGGTTTACAAGACTGACTCTTTTTTCTTTTTCTTTTTACTTGAGTGCCCAAATCTAACAACTGGAGTCACGTGCAAAAACAGAGAAGAGAGATGATATACTTAGAATTAAGAAACAATGCACCTTTCTTTCCATTCCATACTAGAACTGAATTCTCTCACATTAAAAGCCACTTCTGGGTTTCCTCATTTTGGTAGCCATTTTTAAAACATTATTGAAAGTTGTTGGTACAATTAGTCAAAAATCATGTGTCAGAAACCCATGGTGAGCTACCACACAGCCAGAGATCTAACAATACAGAGCCCAGCAATCTACAGCCCTCCAAATGTTTTGGAATATAGCTCCCATAATCTCTGACAGCTGGTGAGGGCAGATAGGAGCTGTAGTCCAAAATGGAAGGTGGTGGGCTCTCATTGGAAGTTTTTAAACTGAGGTTGGATGGCCACTAAAGATGTACAATTTCTGAAAATTGTGAAACCGTGAAGAAGAAGAAAAAACACGGGGGGGATGGAAATGTACAGAAAAACTTTAAAGAGTGATATTGCCATCCTTTACAGATTGAGAATCACTTTGTTAACTTGGGGAACATAAAATGTAATATATACCTGATATGCTGCAGTTACACAATTTTGTTTGGCATGACGTTATGTGTGACATATTAAAAGTACAAATCAGACAGACAACAGTTATAAACTGAATTACCTTTTAAATTTTTATTTACTTATTTGCTACAAATGGAGCTGCAGGGTGCTTCATCTCTCTTGCAAGCCCATGCACTCCATCTTTCTTTGTGTTGCATCTTTTTGTCTCTTCACCCTCCACATTTTCCCCCTCTCAATCTTCCTTTTGTTCCACCCTGCCATTCATGCTTCCTTCTCATCTGTACATCAGGTCTTTTCTCTTTCTTGCTTTGCAGCGGGTGTTCTTTTTCACATGCACACTCTGCATCTTAATCCACTCTCTTCCTGTCCCTTGCTTTTTCCCTTCCTCCTGTTCTGTGCTGCCTTGTGCTGAGCTGCTTACTGCTACAGCTACCACCACATATCATGGATGGCAGAGGAGGTAGCAAATGGCAGGGGGCAGCGGAGCTCCACCTATTGTGCATGAGAAAACATCCTTAGATTTCCTTGGGGGGGGGGATACTTAAAAGTGTGTTGGGTCTGATTCATTGAGAAATGAAACAGAAATTAAAGCACCATAGTATAGAGTATAGAGTAACTGCAATCGCAAGGATAAGATATGGCTGATATAGAGGGAAGGAAGAATTAATAGTAATGAAGGATGAACTGCCCTAGTATCTGCTGGAACTGGGACACAAACTTGGCTAATCATGTCATCTCACAGGAAATTTCTGACAGGCCTTGCTGATAACTTCCTCTTTCAGAAGATGGAGGGAGAGGTGTCAGCTATCTTTGACATCATCTTAACCAGTAAGGTCAATATGATTAAAGAAGCAGAAACTTGACAGTGTAATGCTGGAATTCAGGATCATATAGAAACCTGAAGGTGAGTAGAATAAAAATGTGTACCTTGGATTTCAAGAAAGCTGATTTTAATGAATTCAAGTTGCATCCAGACCAATTAAAAATACCAGAAAGTCCTGGATTTTGTTCCTGTTCTTTCCAATTTTATTTGGCGATCCATACACATTTTATTAATTCCAGAATATTTTCTGTCAGTTTCTGAAATGATCAGAGACTTTTTATATAGTTGGCAGGTTTCACTTTCACGGATTTGATTGTTCACAAGTTTCTCCAACTCCTGCCTCACCACCTCAAGCACTTCTTCTCTGGGAGAGCCTTCTCTCTTGGAAGCTCCCATCAGGCCACACAGCCCTTTTAAAAACATGCCTCTGGTCCCCCGCCTCCTCCACCAGCTGTTGCCTGGTCAATTAAGGAAGACTCATAGCCCAGTTTTGCAGCAGCTGAAACCCCCTCCTGATGCCCCCCACACACCCAAGGAAAGAGATGAGCAAGAGGCCACCATACTGACCCAACTGCAGTGATGGAGCTTGGAGTGTGTGTGGGGGGGGCAGGAGGAGGCAGGGCCACGGTGCGAGGGGTATGGCCACTGTGCATGGGAGCATGACCAGGGCACTCTGGGGTGTGGCTACAGCCAGGACACTCCCAAAACATTGCTGCCTGGGGTGAACCACCTCCCTGTCCCCCCATCCCTACGTGACTGCCCAACCCTTTTCCTTCTCTCTCCCTTGACCTGTATGGACCCTGGGTGCCCGCTCTCTACACAATACCTTAGACCCGTTCCTAGACACACACGTACACATTTTGATTTTTGCAGGTTTTCCACTTTTGCAGTGGTCCTGAACCCCTAATCCTATTGAGTGTGGTCAGCTGACTGTATTTCCTTTGCAGGTTACTTTATTTTAAGGCAGTATAAAATCAGAAAGAAGAGGAAGGTATCTGTTTTTGGCCGCTCTCACTATCAAGAAGTTCATTCTAATGTTTGAGCAAAATCTACCCTCTTGTAACTTAAAAACATTAGACTTTGTTCTACCCTCTGAGGCAGCAGAGAACAAGCCAGCACCCTCCTCTTTGAGGCAGATTTTCAGATATTTTAAGAGTGTGATCATGTCACCCCTGAGTCTTCCCTTCAGCAAACTGGACATGCCCAGCTCCTTCAACCTCTCCTCATACATTTTGTTCTCCATTCCTCTTATCATTCCTATAGCCCTTCTCTGAACTTATTCTAATTTGTCTATGTCCTCCTTAAAATGGGTCACCAAGAACTGAACACAGTACTCCAGGTGAGTCCTGACCAGCACAGAATATAAGGAGACTGTTATTTCCCTCAGCTTGGAAATTGTGCTTCTATTAATGCAGGATAAGATAACATTTACTTTCTTCACTACAGCACCACAGTGTTGGCTCATGTTCAATTTATGATCAGCAATAGTCAACAATAATCTCAAAAGTCCTTTTCACATGTAGTACTGCTACATGTGAAGGAGCTGGTCAGGAAATATTTACCTCCTTCAAATGGGCTCCTTTCTTCGTGGATACATTATTAACTCTGTCTTAGAGTGCAAAAGAAACTAGCTAACCTTCGTTGTCCCTGTCATATTTGAAAATGATGGAGAATATGTGAAGTGCTCCAGGGTTTCAGATGAGCAAATGTCCCAGTCTTCAAAAGTTGTGAAAAGATCAAGGAAACCACATACCTGTCAGTGTAACTTTGATGCCAGGAAACATGCAGTGGTTCTTAATGTGGGGTCTGTGGACCCCTGGGGTCCATGGAGTCCTCACAGTGAGTCCGTGAAGCCCTGCTGCTGAGATCCAACCACAGCAGGAGCAAAAGGGACGTGTTAGTACGGGGGGTGGGGTGCAGGTGCAGAAACTGCACTCTTGTTTGCAGTTTTGGTGCATGCACACACACTCCACTGCTACATCCCTGATGAAAAGGACACACCAGCAGGTCATGTGCACATATCCAAATTATGACTGGAGACCAGAGTTTGAATCCTCACCACTGGGTAACCTCAGGCAAGTCACATTCATTCAGCCTTATAAAAAGGCAAAGGTAACAAATCTTGCCAAGATAGGTTCCCCTTAGGGTTGTCATAAGTCAGTTTTCAAAGAGGAAAGACATAATGGCTGGAAAGAATCTCCCTCTGTCAGCAGCACTTTGTTGTTTTGTGCTGTCAAGTCACTTCAGACTTATGGCAACCCTCAGGTGAACTTGTCCCTGGGTTTTTGGGATTTTTGGCAAGATTTGTTCAGAGGGAGTTTGACTTTGCCTTCCTCTGAGGCTGAGAGAATGTAACTTGCCCAAGATCATCCAGTGTCTGAGCAGGAATTGAATCCTACTCTCAGAAGCCTTTAATAAACAAATGTTTACCCAATGAAGAACAGAATAAAACTTTAAAATTTCCTTGAAAGAATAAAAATGGAGCTGAAACTACCACACTACCAAAGTTAGCATTCTGCTTTACAAACTTGTTTTGTTTTTTATGATCACATGTACAGGATGAATGTGGAATATCTGGAACAGCAATAGTTCATGTGAAATAGGTCTCAAGGGCCCTTTTCGCATGGCAGTTTGAAAGCGTATTAAACACGCTCCTTCCCCCCTTCACGAGCCGCCGTACCGCATGACGTTCCCACCGACCCGGGGCTCTCGCGATCATGAGTAGTGCTGGAGTCGTGTTTTTTCATTTTCGCCTGGAAGCGAAAATGACCTCCTTTTTACGTATCGCTCGCGCAACCCGCGGGCCTGCGGAGCCCTCTTACGCGAAGGAGCCGGGAGTGGGCGGGGTGCGGGCAGTCCCAGCTGCCTGTCCGTCACACAGCAACTCCCAGAGGAAGCCCCGCCCAGCAGCAGGGACGCCGCTGCCCCCATGGTAGCAGGGAACACTGCCCGACATGTTGCCGCAAGAGCCCACCCCGGGGTTGCGTCGCCACACTTGAGACGACAGCAGCCCCTGGGGTCTGGCTGACTATTTTTTTTAAAAAAAACTGGTGCTATCGTTAGCACGTTAGCGCATTAGCACCGTAGCTCTGCTACTGGTCTGCCCTTGGGGCTGCTGCGATGGCCTGTTGGCAGGATCTATCGTGCTAACGTTAGCACGATAGGCTGAAAAAAATAAAAAAAAGAAAACCCACCGCCCAATCAGGGCCGGTGGGGCGGGGACAGGGAGGTACCTGGGCGTGGCCCATGACACCGACATGCGGAAGAGGCACCAGGCAGGGAATGGTGCTCTCTCACAAATGCCCTGCTGTGTGCGGAGTGCAAGGGGCTTTTTTTGCGAAGTTTACAATAGCGCGAGGGCTCTCCCTCATTGCGCTAATGACCTACGTGCGAAAAGGGCCAAGGCTGTAGTTGATCATAAGCATAACATGAGGCAGCAAAGTGCTGTGGCTACAGAAACCAGTACTATGATTTTAACCTGTGGCTTCCAAATCATGTGGAAGTAATACTTCCATTTTATCCTGTTCTGACATCTCAGCACAAGTACAGTGTCTTGTTCTGGGCACCACACCTTAAATGCCACTACTGTAACACCTGTACAAATCAATGGTGTGAGCACGCTTGCTGTGTTTTCTGGTTGCTGCATCCCCCCCCAAAGAAGTAGAATTAAGAAAGATGTAGAAAAAGGGAATCAAAATTATTAGGGATCTGGATCAGTTTTACCACTGGAGAAGGCTACTATATTTGGGGCTTTTTAATTGAGGAGAAAAAAGTGATATTGGGGTGAGAACATAATATATGTGCACACATTTATGCACGGTGTGGGAAAAATATGTTAGTGGTGTTTGTCTCCACTCATGATTACCCCCCCCCCCATTTTCATTAGTGAAGCTGAATGGTGGGAGTTTTATAACCAAAGATGTTTGGAGTGAAAAACAAGGCCTTTGAGGAAGGGTTGAGGGAACTCTTTATTTTTAGCCTGGGGAAGAGAAGAGGAGATGACTTATGGTGACGGTTTGTAAACAGTGAAGAGCTGTTGCACAGAAAAGAGCGAAGACTGCTGCCGTTGAGGTAGGAACAAAGCTATTGGACTTAATTTACAGGAGGATATTTGAGCAGAGCATTGGGAAAAACTAACTGTTGATAAGAGATCTTAGAAAATAAAACCAGTTATCCAGAAATGTGATGTGCTCTCTCTCTCTTTAGAGGTTTTAAGCAAGAGTTGAGCAGCTCCCTGCTATGGATATTTTAGTTAATGGACTTTCCTGAATTGAGCAACAGGTTGGACTAGGGAGCCCACAGTGCCCTGTCCAGCTCTGTAAATACTCCAGGAATGGAAAAATGGAATAGGCTGAAATTTCCTCATCTATACACCTGTTAAAAGCACAGGACTCCTAATTTATCTACACAGTTAAAATGTGGTCAGTGAAGGAGGGTAGCTTGTTGCCTTTTACTAGACAGATGCTATATCTATCATTTCTCCATCATACTTCTCCTGAGTTCCTTTAGGCACATGGCTTTAGACACTCATACTTATCATATTAAAGCACGCAGATTTGAGCTCCATGGGAATAAAATGCTGACTATACTGGTTCTTTTCTTCCTGACTTGACAGTGTTATTCTGGAAATCTGTTTCTTTTTTTTGGGTAGCTTTTATGGTGGAGGGGATAGAGGAAGAAAGATGGTTGGGAAAAATCGTAGTAAGTTATGGATGAGAATTTCCTAGAGCTCCAAAGTTTATTGACTTGTGTAGCATCTTGGGTAGCATCTACACTGGTCAGTTTGAAAGGTATCACTGCTTGTGGGGTATGTACTCCCCTCACCATCTTCTGTGGTAAATAGCTTTGGTAGGGTTTTGTAGTAGTTCTGAAGTCTGCAAAACCTGTCTTACTGAGAGAGTAGTGAGGCAAAAGGAAAGAACATGAGCAGTATTGGCATTAATGCTCCTCTCTCAGCAAAATCAATTTCTGACTTGTACGCCTGACCACACATTCTGATTATGACACCCTTGCCGTTATTCTTAATCTTATGGTTTTTATAATGTGTAAAACACACACACACACACACACACACACATTGATGATTTACACAAACTGGTTTTTGGCTCAGTGCCATGTTAGCAAAGATTCAAGGCAAAGATTTAGCAGATGGTTCAGTAGGTCACCAAAGAGATGCCTGCCCAGTGGGGGTATTGCAGGGTTCAATAAATAGATCACCCAAGAGATGCCTGCCCCGTGAGGTGTCATAGGGATAGAAAGATTTGGAAAGATCTGCAAAACAAAGGATTTTAAAAGGGCAGGACCCCAATAAGCATACAAGCTGTGGGCTAGAGAGCTGGAAAGAGACCTGGGGTCGTGTCACGTTACACAGTTATAGCACTATGATTCACCTTTAACTGACATGGCAGCATCCTATGGAATCTTGCGATTTGAAGTTCAGAGAGGTACATTTAGACCAGAGAGCTCCCATGCTTCTCAAAACTACACATCCCAGGACACCATAGGATGTAGATGTGGCAAATGGGGTGGAATTATGGTTCTATAATGGGGGTAGAGTGAAAGGGTGTTCTGCTTGTGGGGATGGCTGAGACTCTGCAGCAGTGTAGAGTTTGTCTCCTTCAGTGATTCCCCAGCTATGATCAAAGAGGTAGTCTAATGTGAGTAGAGGCTATAGCATTAGGGATATTTATATTCATTTCGATGGCTGGTTGTCAATTTTAAATATACTCTTGCATGTCTTGTAACTTGTAGCAGAACCTAGAGAAGAGATGCTTTATGCCTTCTTAGTGTGATGTAACTTTCTTTGGAATAAAAGCATCCTTACTACAGCTTCTGAATCAACTCTCACACATGCTTAACTGTTGGGACACATTGCTTCCTCAAGTAGAAGGAAGGGAGGGTTCTGGATTGAGCTAAGTCACTTCACTTTTACTTATAACTATTACTGTCATAAACCAGCCTTTATAGTTAGAAAATAAGCAGGTACAAAATGAACAGGTATGGGTTACAAGTCCAGGAAGATTCAAACATATGCATGTACAATGACAGAAGTGTAAGTGTCTTGCATAAGGAATCTAGTGGAGCCTGTTACTACTAATATAATTACTAAGCGTGTTTACAAAGAAGGTTCCTAGCAGAAGAAGCTAAAATACAAAACTTTGACATCTTAAGAGTCATTATGTTACTAGAATCTGAAAGAAAAAATCTACAGTAAAAATTATGAATTCTACTTAGGGATGAAGAGAATATTCCAAAAAAGCCAAAAAAAGCATGTTTTTTGAGTGTTGAGAAACTGTGATGAGAAGACGGTTGGACTGATGAGAATCTTCACAGTTTGGGACTTACTCTGTGCAAAATTTGCACATGGTGGTTCTATGCAGAAATCAGCATTTTCTACATATGAAACTGTCTTTTCTTTATGGAAAATAATACTTTAATGCAAAAATATTAATTCCTGTATAGAAAATGCTGCTTTTTTTTGGCAGAAAATGCTGTTTTCTATACAAGTGAAACGCGAATTGTATGCAGAATAAACCCTCAATTATAGCATTAAATTACAGCATCATGGAAAATAATATTTCAACACAAAAATATTAATTGCTATGCAGAAAATGCTGTTTCCTATGCAGAAAAAGGTGTTTTCTATGCAAATCAACCATGTGCAGATTCTATCTACTATATAAAAGTCAATGTTTGCCTGTGAGTTTGTGAGTTTGTCTGTTAGGCAGGCGAACACCTCATACAATTGACTGAGTGAGGGGAGAAGACCTCATATGATTGGCTGACTGTGAAGATTCTATGGAATCCTGGGGTTGGCAGTTCAGAGAGGGGCCTTCAGGATACTCAGCCGGCGAGCTCTTGGGCCTCAGGCTGGTTGCTATGGAGACGAAGCCCAGCAGCAAGAAGAAGGGCAGCGCATTCCTCAGAAGCCAAACCTCTGTTATGTTAACAAATCTGAATACAGATTGGATTGGGGAATATGAGGATAAGTTAGAGGTACTGGAATAGATTGGTTGCTATGGAGATGAGGCCTAGCAGCAAGGAGGAGGACACTGTATTCCCTCAGAAATCAAACCTCTGTATGTTAACAACTCTGAATATAGATCAGATTGGGGACAGATACTAGACAAGGCATTTTGGGGAATTACAGACACAGGATATCAAATCTGTGTATTTTAACCGCATTTAATTCCTAAGGGTAAGGTAGGGTAATTTCTAAAGTATTTCTAACAAGTGTTACCTATGAGAAGATAAAATTCTGGGCAATGCCAGGTAAATACACTAGTGTAGAATAAATCTAGAATTACAGCTTTTCTGTGCAGAAATCAGCTTTTTATGAGTAAGAATCAGTATTTCTGCATGGAGATACTGTTTTTCACTCAAAAAGGCTGTTTTCTGTGCAGAAACTGCTGATTTCTGCACAAAACAACCATATGGGATTTTTTTCACAGAATAATTCCCAAATTGCAAATAGCACTTGAAAGCTGTCATTTTTGAAAACGTTCTCACAGGAGGAAGAAAACCGCTGAATGAAGGTACTCATTGCTACCTTCAAGAAGAAACTTTGTGAAGAATTGCATCCCAATTCTACCTAGAAAAGCTGCTAAAATTGGTGTAATTTATAAGAGCTGAATAGGTATAGGCAGTAAAAAAGCTTATGTTTAGCTGTTTCACCATGCCAGATTGACAAGTTTTATTCATTACTCCATTTCCTGAGGGGAAAGGGAAAGAGTGACAAGAGGAGACTCCTGGTGGGCATCTATTTCTTCCCACTAACAAAGGGTGTTCCATGGTGAAGGGTTGGTGGCAGCTGTAGAAGTTATGCATGCCATGTGAACAGGAAGTAACGACCCTTCCAATTCAAACATTCTGGCAATGGTGAATCTTTACAGAAGTGACTACACATGAGTGCAGTATAAGACGGGGTGAGTGTGTATGAACACTTTAGCAGCCCTTACGGAGTATGAACGCTGAAGTATTCAGGTAGCAGGGATCTGAGGCGCTCTCACACTACACAGTTGTAGTTCTGTGATTAAACTTTTTCTTCCATGGAAACATCCTGTGGAATTCTGGGATTTGTAGTTATAGGGAGAAGCATTTAGAATTTTTACTCAGAGAGCTCTCGTGTTTCACTAAATTATAAGCCACAGGGTTCCTTAGAATGCACCTAAGACAGTTAAGGAGAAATCATAATGCTATAATTCTGTAGTTTGAACCCTGTTTTAATCTTATTCTCTTCATCACATATGGTTCCTATAGCGTATGCTAATTTCTCTTGCAACCTTCTTCTCGTTACCATCCTCTTTCTCTCTGGCCTGAAGACAAGAGTGAACACTCTCAGAGGACCTTATCTTTTGAACTGTGTCCACATAAACTTCCTCCACATTCCCTCCTTCAAATGATCTTTTTCTCATACAAGTCTGTTTCCCGCACCAGGAAAATTGCAATAGCAAGAACTTCATTTCTTCCTGAGAGTTATGGTATGTGTGAACAGAGAGAGATGATGGTTACAAACTGAGCATGTGCAGAGTGCTTTCATTTCATCACTGAGGCCCCTTTCACATGGCATTTGCCATGCAAAAGGGCGCCTGGAATGTCGCATGATTGTGAGGAGTGGTCTGCATGACGCACTCACAATTGCGCAATGCTCCAGGGTAGGGCAGGCGCTGCTCACGCACTTTTTTATTTTCGGCTTTCAGCACACATTGCTCCAGAGCCCTGCACGCACTTGCCATGCATGTGGAGCCTCCAGAGCTGCGGCGGTCACGCTTCTTGCCCCAGCACAGCCTGGGAAACTCCCAGGCTGCACTGCGGAAGGAAGAGGCAGGGCTCTCGTGCTGCCTGCTGGGGAGCAGGCAGCTCGTGTGGAGCTGAAGCAGCGGGGACGTGAGAGCCTCTCGCTGGAGGCTGCTCGCGTGATCCCCGCACCCCAGCTCCATGAAAAGGTGCATTGCAGAAAGGGCCTGAGTCATCCATGCCATTGGTTTCTGTGGACAAGGGGACAGGTTAGAATGGGGAGGTGTAGACTAACAAATGGTCTAGAAATGAAATCTGAGTACTAGTTTGAAGTGATGCCAGTGGGTAAAGAGAGATAAATTTCACTAATCATTAAATACTTGAGTCCTTGTCTCCTGTATTGTTATAAATAATACCACAACCTGGGTTCGCAGCTCTGAGATATTTGGTATGGGTATGCTCAGAGCAGGTGTAGTTTGCTTCATCAGTGACTAATAACTGCATTGTGTGGCTTGTCATGTATTGTTCTACTGTAATATTTTGTTTAAGTTTTGCATGAAATCAAATACCTTTTCCCCTAGAAGCATGGGCTTTACAATTTATTCAGGCAATATATCTGACACCAGACATGGGTGATGATAAAGCAAAATATCTTTTCCTGTTCATTTCCAGGACAATGCAATGTGCCCCTATTCTGAACTAGCTTTGTGATTTCATACCAGATCTGATTGGCTACATGGCAATATCAATGAAAGGTGCACATTTTAACCTGTTTGGCCATGTGAGTGACAAACATTATCTAGCAGAATACTGAATTTAGATGTTCCAATTTTCACTTTTCATTTTAGGGTACGAAGATGCAAATGTTTGTGAACACAATAGTTGTGCAAGAGGGATTCCATTTTGCCTTTCGAAATATGTCAGCCATCATTCTTGAATATACAATAAATGCTGTAATTTATTCTGCTCAACAGATAACAGAAGATGTCTCAATAAGTGCAACAGAATACCATCAGCTTCTTAAGTACATATAAAAAGACCCATCACAGACATCAGAAAGAAGTAACTAATCATGCTCTGAACTGACGGATGGTCTACCCTCTTGTGTCTCAGTATTTTAACTTGTGATGGTAAAACAAGTTCTTGCCTTTTGTTTTCTAACAAGTGCATTATGTAGAACTGAACGTATTTTGTGTTGTTAAGAGAAAATGAAATGCAATATTGTGAGCAAGATCCAAACTGGGGAAGGGGAGGGGGTAAAATGTTTGGATGATGTTCTTGCCTTTACAAAACCTCTCATGCAAGCTTCAGTAACTAGAAATTAAAACATACATTGAGCTGCTAATAAACCTTCCGAATGTGTTGACTGTAAAACATTCCATCTGTTTTCTTTTGTACCAGTTTATTCTGGGCTGTAATGAGAAATGAATAATTGTTCTCTGTTCTATGTTTAATAACTCCCCCCCTTGTTACATGTGTGCTATTTCTGAAATGGTACCTTTGTTATAAAAAGCATTTCTGCTTGTTTTAGCCTTTGTATACAAAGAGACATTATAGTTATTTGGTTCCCCAAAGGTCGTTGAAAAGCTTAAAAATGTGTGCCTTGTTTTCAGCGTTTATTGAAATAAGGAAAATATGTTATAAGGCATATATGTTTAATAATTAGGTGCAGCTACAATCCACTGTTTCTTGGAAAAAATGTATTTTCTCTCTAGAAGTATACTGATGAAGTGGTCTTGTGTAAAAATTAGCCCCACTGAGTTAAATGGAATTTACTCCCAGAAAGTTAGGATGGGATTGCAGCCTGTATTTTATTAATTGTCCCAATATTACTGTATAATGCTCTGATAACAATAATCTAGATAGACTGATTAACAACCACAGGCTAATCACCAAGCTGGGAGGGAATCAAGAGGATCTGGTTTCATCACAGCACAGGTTTCATGAGCCACTTTGGAGAGTCATAGAGAGTCTTAGGCCGTTTCCACACTAGCCTGTTATAGAGCTATTATTCCACTTTCAACATCCTGTGGAATCCTGAGGTTTGCAGTTTAGGGAACAGCCTCAAAGGCTGCTCCCTAAATTGCAAGCCCCAGGATTCCATAGTATGTTGAAAGTGGAGTAATAACAGGCTAGTGCTTAAACGGCCTTACTAATGGCAGTACTAATAAAGGAGTTTCACTGGGAATTACAAAGTGTTGTCAGTGATCACATAAACTCACAGCCAGCTGAGCTGTGCTCCAATCTATGCTCCCTTGAAATCAGCAGGGTTGGTGCATTGTGGCTGAAGGAACTAATTTTTTTTAAAAAAAGGAGAATTGCTTGTCTAGTTTTAGCATTAGATGTTCAAAAGGGTAAGAGATTGCAGTCATCAACAGATTATGGTTCTTTACAGGTAGGTTTTAGGGTGCTTCAGGGCAGCTCCAGGTACTACGAAACAAGAGGTATTTGTGCAACTATTCTGTACTTTTCTCCTCAACTAATTATTCATTTTAAGATAAGAGACTGAAGAAGTGTTGGAAAAATATGAGAGGGTTATTAGTGGAAGGACAATGACATTTGAACAGCCCTTCCGCCTTTTAAATTCCTGAATAAGGATGGAGTTTGCATAGTAAAAACTGCCTCTGAAGTATCCGTTAATGTTCAGCCAGGAGTGCTAAATTACAAACTGAAGCAATGAGAAGTGCAATAGAAGTATGTGTTTCACAACCAGGGTAACATTCTTGCCTTCAATCCTCTGTCTGGAGAAGTCATTATGACAGCTTGAGCTTGCGGTATTAGGGAGGCAAAGTGTGTTTCCCTTGTTCTAGCCATTTCTTTTGTCTGTGCCTTCCCAAATTATGTCTTATTTTTACAAAGATAATGTAGAAAATTCTTAACCATAGCTCCACCCACTTAGTAGCAGTAGTGCTATACTCGCTCTCATGTAGTAGAAAGGTTAGGGTAGCATTACTACCGAGTATGGAGTAGGGTACCCTTTAAAACACACACTCTCACACGCTGAGTGGGATGTGCTCTGCTTGTGGTACTAGGCGGTGAAAGTATATCCTCTTCAGAGGAGGAAAGAATCAGACAAGAAAAACTTGTAACTAAAATTGTGGGCTATTTAAACTTTGCAAGTTGTTGGAAAGGGTGAGAAGAAATTTGTTCTGTCAAGTAATAAAGTTGGTAGTCACAAGCATCATTTGATGGGTGCTTATATCCATAACCCCCATTCCCATTTTATGGCAGTACCATTAGCAGCGTTGTAACCATTAGTAGCATTGCAAAAATCTGCCACTACCAACAAACAATAGATTTCATTCTCTTTCAAGCAAGTAGATCCCCCCATTCATTAACATGATTCCTCTAAGAAAGGAAGGAAGTCTGTTGCCAAAAACTAGCTGATAATCAGCACCTAGCTAGAATATAAAATGATGGCCAAATAAATCCATATTTTCAGAATTATACCTCCTGTGGTAGCAAATGCGTTTTTAGAAGTATCTAAATGTCTTCAGTTCAATGTTCCCTTGAAAATCTAAACTGCAAGAATACAGATCTTGTTCTTCCAAAACTATATTACAGTGCATTTTGCTACTAGCTGACACTCTACCAATCTAAAGCAGAGCAGCTTTCAAAGTGCCCAAATTATCACATTCCACATATATAAGTTCAAATAAAATTAAACCAGCTTCAGAGCTAAGCCCAAATTAATTCTGTCACCAACCCAGGGATAAAAAGGGCTAAGTAACGGGACACTCAACCCATGGACAAAGAGTGACAATAAGTTTTCACATATCCAGCACACCTTGCAATAGTTTCTTGGCAATAGTTCTGTTTTGACAGGTAAAATGATTGCTTCCCCCCACCCCGCAGTTCAATATTACCATTGGAATGCAGGAAAAATGTAACTTCCAAGGAATAAATGTCTTAGCTGCAGGGAATCCCCTCCTTCCTTTGCATCCCTGTGAGAAATTTGTAGTATAACTGTGTTCCCTGGATCAAAACATCTGTAAAGTTCTCTAGGAATAAGAAGAGGAAATGGCACAATGGGCTCAGGTTGACAATATTTCTTTCAAAATCTGCTGGAACAAGTTCTAAAGTTAGATATTCACAAAGCAATTTTCTTTGCCAAACTTCAGTGCCAGCTTAATGGTTTTGAATTGGTGTTATGTTTCTCAGAAGTGATATCTAACTTTTGCAACTAGCATTTGTTTTCCTAAGAGCAATTAGTATTTGGATTTCATTATAAGAAAGCGGTAGTCAGTGCAATGCTTTCTCTGAGTTTGATGGAAAACCTTTTTAATCATGTTAGGAGAGAGAAACTGTACTGTTAATAAATAGCAATGCATCAAATAATGTAAATACACATCCTCTGGGCAGATTCTTCAGTATTATTTTCTATACAGTTAAAAATAATAAATATTATGACAACAGTAGGCTATCATCTGGGAAATCTAATTTATTTCAATTCATTTTTGTGGCACACAAGCCTCTCAGAACTCACAGTAGACTGGAACATTTGTTTCTGCTGCTTTCTCTGGTTAAAAAGTACCGGTAGTCTTGCTGCAATCTTTCCAAGATATTGGGTTAGGCTTGCTGAAGGTAATCTTTTGCCAGAATCCGGTGCAGCATAGTATTTTCATGTGGATTGTACCTTCAAATGTTTCGTCTGCTGTTTTTATTTTAACCCTTATGTAAAGCCAAAATGCAATGAGGAAGACAGCCCAGATGTGTCCTCACATCTATAGTTTGCTATTCCAAGGACTGTGCAGATGAAGCACAGAGCAGGCACAGAGGGAGGGAGTTCACTTCATGGTTTGGCCCTGCTCACTCTCTATGGTTGCCGGTTCAGGATTGTTCCAGGTCCAGAGGTTTCTGGCCCAAACCTGAGACCTACAGATAGTTCCTGATGATGACAGTAAATGTTATGCATTAAGTACCAACCACAGTTGCTCACAGCTTGTCTTTCAAACATGCACACGTGCACACACACACACACACACATTTCTTGTGTAGAAATTGCAAAAGAAGTTTTCCCTAAAGGGGCAGCTTCCAGATCACGATGAAATGAGGGAATTATTCCATTTCACTTATTTGGGGAGATATGGTAAGGACAATTTAATACGGCCTGCTTACTTCTAGGCAGAAGGTGGGTGCAGAGCAGAGTGGAGGATGAGCCCTAATGCCACAAGGACAGGGAGTTAAGGAGGAAACTAAGTAAATACATACACTCTCTAGACTAGAGAGTGTTTAAGTTGCATCAACAAATGAATGAAGCCTTAAACATGATAGCAGGCTGGTTCTCTCCTGAGTGAGATGAAGATTTGTATATAGCCCTGTTTTCTTGCTCACAGGTGACCCCAACAAAACTGGAGAGTTTATAAACTCATCTCCCGCCTGGAGATGACCATGAAAACTGGTGACTCAGGGCCATGTCTTGAAAGCTCTGGCAACTCTTTCTTTCTTTCCTCTTTCCCATATGCTACAATGTGTACCAGGCCTGTATATTCAAAAGCACTGTATTGCCTGTGGAATATGTATATGTTAGTATTTCCTTAAGTTCATTTTTTAATGAGAACGTACTGAAATTTTCAAATTTCTCCATAAATAATAGGGGAAGCTCTTTAGATTTTAAAAACTGAAATGTAGGAAAAAGCAGAACTGAGATTCATTCATTCACGCAGATGGTTTTGAGTGCTTTGCTCTTAAAAGTCTGTTTTTGCATCCGTGAGTATTCACCCATGTATGTGGTGCTACGTTAATGTTGCCATCTCTCTCTCTTTTTATTTCTGAGAAGTTTTTTATCTTTCATCTATGTTGGCAGACAACATATTGTCTACACAATATTGTCTTCCCCAAGCTAGGAATAACTATGCCAGTTGAATCTGTTTGATTCAGATGTGTGAGGATTTGTTTTTGCTTTGTTTCTGAGAAAAACTTAAGAAAAATGGCAAATTTCTCTATAAACGAAATGGAACAGACAACATTTTACCAAATTGAATGACCAAGAAAACAGGACAGATAGATTCATCCATCCCTAGTGTATACTTAACAGAGCTGTTCTCAGTTCTAGCCTGACACACTAACCACTAAACCACATTACTGCCTTTGATGAGTAGGCCTTGGTGGGAGAGAGCAGACCCACCATATACATGTTGATTTACACAGCTGTAACAGGTCCTATTCTCATATGCCATTCTATCTAACTTTTCCTTTCTTTGTCAAGAATGCAAAACATACTCTCAAGATGACCTTGAAATACTGCAAGAAAGCATCAATGTCTTCAGTGGTACAGGATACAGATGGGATTTGATTCAAAGTCTTCTGAAGTTCCATAATGCATTACTTTAAAAGCTTTACATCAATTTTTAGCCATGCCATATCAGCTGTTTTTGCTAAAGTTCAGTGTAGATTGAATTTTGCTAACCAATTCCAGAAACAGCAGCAAAGGTTATACCTGAGCAATGTCACTGACAGGACAATTAAGTTTTGCTTTACTGGGGGAGGGAGGAATTTGTAGAGTTGGCTTGCTGTTTTTGAAGAGGAACCACCCTCTCCGTTTTGTATGTTGGGGGAACAGGAAATAATCAGCTTTTCTAGCTTTACAAGTAACAGTGAAGCCTGCTTGCAGCAGAGGCTGATATGCTGTTAATTTCAAAGCACTGCACAGCAGGATACAAGATACAACCCAGAACTCAAAATGCTGTGAATTTGAAGAGGATTTCTAAGATAGAGCCTTATGTGCAAATCAAGCATACAGTTAGATAAGGATCCCAGATCAAAAATATCTGTACAGAGCTACATCCTTTCTAACCATTTTAGCAGACATCCATGGATTTAAGGCTATTTAATTTCACTGCAGTAAATTTAATGTCTCTCAATTGGCTCCTTAATCTGTCTGCCTCAAAATGAGTAAAGTTGAAGCGCTTGGATGTAATTCACTGCATGAAGATAACCAATGTGCTAGGCTAAATAAATAGCATCCCATCTCCATCGTTTGAACTAAGAATACTAGGCCCATCAGAGTTAACAGCTGTTGATGCCAGCTAGGGGGTTCTGGGAACTGTAGTAACTTTTCCAAATGTAACATATACGGAACTCTCCAAGAGAAATTATAAATATATTCCATGTTCTGCCATCTCAAATTGTGTGGTGTGTCTAGCTGCCATTTTGATTATTCATACTGCAAAGAACTCTCTATATAGAACATTACATTGGAGAAAATATGAGAAATTAAAATGGAGCCTAGATTCATCTGTCTGGTGCTGCTTGGTTCACTGTTCCTACTACTGTGGCAGATAAGCACACCTTGACTGTTGACATACCTCTGAACTGTCCCAGTTTGGCAGGGACAGTGGTGATTAATTCTCTGCTGTCTGAATTTTTTGGCTACTTTTAAAATGTCTTACACTATTTACACCAGCCAGCCCCTCCCGAAACTGCAAACCCCAGCATTCCATAGGATGTTGAAAGTGGAATAATCGTGCTATAAGAGTGTAGTGCAGAAATGGTCCTAGTTTCTCTCTCCTCCTACTTTCTCCTTTTGTCTTCAGTGTCCTTAAGTTGCAGCAAACTGAGTTGAAAGAACAAAAGTAGTTTGCACTCAGTTAATTCTGCAAGGGGGAGAGGAAGGGAGTGGTATAATCTTGCACTTCCCTGTACACTTGAGCAAAAACTTACTGCTGCAGCCTCTCCTAGCTTGTGTCGTCTTTTTCATAATCTTTATCATCTTGACGAGATTCTGATGTTGCTTGGCCACACATGCCCCAGCTTTCATATGTGGAATGTTGGAGCACTGAGTGGTGGAAGGGAGCCATCTCTGCCTAAAGTCCCCTCAAACCTTCAGCTGCCCCAGTAAACACACATGTCTCAAAGTGCAACAAAATCCTGGCATCTGGAATAGTTCAGCTTTTGGACTACAGTTTCCTGAATCTCCTAGGCAGCATTGCTCGTAGATTCTGTGACCTGTAGTAAAAAAAAATTATTTCCTATGTTTTATGAAATCCTATCAATATGTCTTCAAAATTATTATGTAATATAATTTTGCTTGACCAGGAAAATAACCATGAACAGAATACTCATCATATTAAAGCTGCTAGTAGGCCTCCCCACCAAAAGGAGAGCCTATCAAACATGGCTCAAAAGTCTATATATATAGAAATGCTCAGCCAGGCTAAGCTAGAAACAACCAGGCAAAATAATTGATCTTGACCTGCAACATCGGAGGAGGGAAGAGTTAAATTTTTCCCCTGAGTCATTTTCTTAGTTAAAACTCAACTCCTATAGCTGCTAATTACTAATGTTAGCAGCTGTATGTTCTTCCCTTTCCCCTGCTGCAGGGAAAATAGCAGCCAGAGAGGAGGCATTTGATCAAAGATGTGGCATGTCTGAAAGAGTTAATGCCCCTTCCACAGTACTACTGCCCATGATCCAACATCCCCTCCCCTGTTGTTCTATATAACTTTCTCCTCCTCTTTCTACACTCCATCCCTTACAGCTGCCTGAGATATAGCTCCAAAGGTTATTTTAGGGACATCCCCTTCCATTTCCTCTAGATTCTACTATTCCACTGTCACAGATCAAGTGTTGGATCCTGATCTTAAGCTGCAAGCCAATATGCACGTTTACCTGGAATAAGTCTTAGTGAACTCAGTAAGATTTGTTTCTGAGTAGATATGCATACAGTTGTGCCATGAATCATTTAGTAAGCAGAGCCCATGAACACTGGACCTAGCAGCAAATTTCACTGATATCCCTGGTACACGTTTGAAGGTATATATTTATGAATGGAGTGTTTGTGTCACGAAAAGCAATTTAAAAGTTCAAGTACTCTGGGTTAATCCCATTGAATTAAAGGCACTAAATCTGCTTAAATCCAAGAGTACTGTCTTGATGGATTTGTGAACAGTGGCCTAAAAGCACAATCTGTTGAGAATAAAAATGCAAAACAAACAAACAAACAAATAGGCCATGCTGTTAAAAAAATGCAAAAACATCCACAGCTGGGCAATAACTTGATTAGGATCAACCAAAATGCTACACAACTAGAACTTTTCATCAGGCTAAATGGCACCAAAAATGTGGGGATGAAGTGAGAAAATCGTAAAGGTAAAACTTGGGCCAGATGTTGTGACCATGTTTGCAGACTGAGTTAATCTCTGGTGAATGTGTTGATACTCAGTTATACCAACCAATGCATACTGCACACCAAGGATTGGTCTCTATTTCTGAAAATTCAAAACCTTGGTACAACTCAGCAATCTGCCCGCAGCCTTGAGCAAAATGTGCTGGTGTCAGATCAGGTGGCATGGAGCAGATGTCCAGAGAAATATAGCATCTTTATAGAAGAAAAGGGAGAGGTTAATTTTTTAAAAAAGGTTGAAGCCAGATGGAGATTATTGCTTAGTGGTGGGAAGGGACAAAACCTTCAGTTCATAGCCCCTTTCAGTTGGTCTTGTTCCTCTCTGGTGTTAGATTCCACGCTGAATGACAAAATATGCGATGTGTTGGAAAGTTCTTCTGAGCAGTTCCATTGAAAAGAATGGAAACTGTATAGCAATGATGGGAATTTTGCAGCTCAAAGGAACATCTCAGCTACTTGTTGTTGTTAATTGTCATCAAGTCAACTTTGACTTACATTGACTCTTTGAATTAGAAACCTCCCATGATTCCTGGTCAACAGCTGCTCTGCTCAGCTCTTGCAAACTCAGGGCTGTGGCTTCCTTGATTGAGTCTATCTACCTGTAGTGCAGTCTTTGTTTTTTCCTACTGTCTTGTATCTTCCCAAGACACCTTTTTAGCTGTATAACCACCAAAGTTGTGTAGCTAACTAGTGTCTCTTGGCTTGACACCTCAATCCATACTTACTGGGCAGCTGCTGTGTGAGCAACCAGGATCTGTTCCCCTATCAATCAAGAAGCAGTTGACTGCATTCCCACCCCCTTCCATGAGTGATCTCTAGTGCAACAGTCAGAAGTGGGATTTGCCATAACAATTTCCACTTACACTGGAGATTGCTTGTGAAAGAAGAGTGGGAATGTCAGTCTGCTGCTTCCTGTCTGAAAGAGGAAGAGACCCCTGTTGTTTGCAGCTGCTGCTTCCCACTAAGTGGTGACTGGGAGACTAGTCACAAATGCATTACACATTTTTAAATGCTTTAGTGAATTCTGGACATTGTCTTCTCTAATAATTCAGGTCTTCTCATGATATGTCCAAAGTACAATAGTCCCAGTTTAGTCATCCTGGGTTCTAGGAAGAGTCCAGGCTTGATTTGCTCAAAGACTCATTATTTGATTTTTTTGGTAGTTCTTAGAATCTGTAGGACTCTCCACCAGCACCATATTTCAAATGAGCTGATTCTCTTCCTATCAGTTTTCATCACTGTCCAGCCAGCCGCGTAACTTAGAGTGCAGGTAGTGAGGGCAGGGGTGAGCAGAGGGGCAGGGACATGGCCATGTCACGCAGGGTGCTCCCAAAAAATTGCTGCCCAGGGTGCACCGCCCTCATGCCACTGCCCACTGCCACCCATTACTGGGAAAATACACATTGCCCCCAAATGGAGAATCACACTTTTATTTTTTAATTAATTTTTATTGAAATTTTTAATGAAAAAACAATTTAAAAAACCCCTCCCCGCTTCCAGACATCAATTTCCCCAGTTGAATCTGAGTTTAACATTCCATTCCATATAAACATTCCATTCCGTACATTATCTCCATTTTATAACAATCATATACTATTACTTTTAGTTCATATGTAACTATTTACAATTTATCTTTTACCACCTCATTTTGTCTTCCTCCTTTCTCACAGCCTTTCTTTCTTTCCCCCTATTTCATTCTTTTATCCAATTCAATACCTCTCGCCATTCTCTTTCAAAGCCCTGGATTGGCTTATTTTTAAGTGAAAAAGTTAGCTTTTCTGTAGCTACCATATCCAGGACTTTGAATTTCCATTCTCTTATATCAATATATTTTCCTTCTTTCCAATGTTGAGCATAAGACAATCTTGCTGCAGTTATTATATATAACAATGTCTTTTGATGAGATCTTATTTCTCTTTGTTGCCCTAACATATTCAACAAATAAAGTTCTGGCTTCATTTCAAAGTTAAAACCATACATTCTTTGAATTTCATCATGTATTTCTTTCCAAAACTTTTTTGCTATTTTACAGGTCCACCACATATGAAAAAAAGATCCCTCTTTCTCATCACATTTCTAACATTTTCCATTCCCATTTCTTGTTATTTTTTTGAAGAATCACACTTTTAGAGATCTCCAAGGGGTTGCACTTCCCCCCTTCCCACACCTTATTTAAGCCACTTTGGGTTCCATATTGTGAGAAGTGACATATACATCAAATAAATAAGTACCAAACAATGGTTAACTGGAAGTGACCAGACGTTTTGAAAGAACAGGCAGATGTAACCCATATGAGTCTGAGAATGGAGGGAAAATGGCCTCTGGAGCCTCTTCATACAGACTGACTGCCCCAAGATCACCTGGTGAGGTTCATGGCTCAGTGAGTATTAAAACCTGGACTTCCCAGGTCCAGTTTTCTAGCCATTACTCTAACTTTTTCGATAATACAGTTTTGAAATTATTTAAGCATGATGGATACACTTGTGTCTTTTATATGAGTTCTTAAAAACTTCCTTAAAATGTGCAAAGCTATAATTCAGTGCTTGAAATATTAGCGATTATGCAATAATTAGCTTATCAAACAACCTTTTCAGGCCTCTTAAGATTGATGTATTCAGTAGCTCCTTGACTTTCTTAGAATGTTTTTTTTTCTTCCTCTTGAATTTTCAAGTTTCCCTGAAGAAATCATTGCACTGTTCTCAATAGACAAAATGCCAGCTGCTCTTTGGAGAACATTAACATTTTGAGACAAAGAGGCTTTCTAAGCAAACAGAAGTGGACCAGACACTTATATAGAGAATTAAGGTAAAAGCTGGAAATAAAAGGCAGGGCCTTGATTTAGAGTCTGTGGCCATACTAATGTATTGGCGGGTCTGACCTATTGTAGAAACTGAGAAAAATCTCTGGATGTAAGAGTGTCTGCTGGATCAGATGCCCCTTAACTGGCAACTGAGAAGAAGTGCCATGAATTTGCAGTACCTCATCTTTGACTGCAATGCAGCCACCAAAAGGTGAGAGGAACAGATCAGGATCTGCAGTCCCAGCTATTCCAAGTGTGCATTGGGACTTCCTTGATTTTCTATTGTGACTTCATCTGTTTGTGCTGTATTTGAACAATGTCCCCTGCTCCACTTTGTTTTCCAGGAGGAGCATCTCAATTTTCAAGTGTAGCCAGGGGGAGCAACCATACCAACTGGCAGGGAATAAACCCAGACAATCCTCTGCTGTCCTGCTTTTCTTGCTGCTTTTAAAGTATCCCAGTTTCTCTCTCCTCCTCCCACTTCCCTCCTTTGTCCTTGCTTACTTCAATTCCTTGAAATGAATTCAACGTGCAAAAGTTGTCTTCATACAACTCAACAGGAGGGAGAGGAGGGGAAGGGCAGAGACTTGACTTTCACAGTTGGCTCATTTGAGTTTTTAGTTTTTACAGTATTTAATATTTAGTACATACATTCCAGGGTTCCTCTGCTACAACAAGTAGTTTTGTATGTTCTTCCTCAGTAACTTACCCTCTTATTGCCTGGCCCTTTTGACCACATTCTGATGTTGCTCAGCCACATATGTCCTGGTTTGCATCCGTGAAATACTGGAGGGTATGAAAAGTTCAGTAACATACATAGAATTCTCCATGTGAGGAGGATCAAAGAACAGAGGAAGCTCTTTTGTACTGAGCCAGACCCCTGATGCATCTAATTTAGTGCTCTCTATCCTGTCTGTCAGTAAATTGGTAGGATTTGAGATGTGAAGAAGATGTTGGGTACGGAATATGGGACCTTCTGCACACACCTCTGCAAAGCATCCTTAGTGTAGGTCAAAGAAAGCTTTGCAGAACTTGATATCCTTTTTCACTATAATATTTTCTTTCCTTTCTGGGCCCCAGAGGTAGAGAACTTACTCAGGCGTTCAGGTCTTAAAAGGTTCTGCACTAAGGTCAGCCTTGAACAGGCTCAGGCAGGATAATGAACAGGTTTTTATTAAAATGAACATATGGAAACATAACATTCTGGCAAAAAAGCAAAACAGAGTACAGGTATATCTCAATTAATGAAGTAGCATTACTTCTTTAACAGAAAATTTGGCATCAGAGGCAGGAAAGAACAGGGATAGGTTCCAGCACCACAAAAAAGAAGAGCAGTTCAAAATGTTTAAACATACTTTTATCCTAAGCTAACAATGCAAAATGGAACAAGCAGGCCAGGAAAGCCTTGCAACAGTAAACAAAAACATGTTGAACCTTCTAGAGTCTACTTGAAGACTTCTTCCACAAGGCATCCAGGGACAACTTTTTCTTTCAACTGCCTCTACTTTTCTCATTACTTCTATTTTGGTGGCCAAACTCACAGATCTATGCTTTTATTTTTTTAAAAAAACATGGTACATGGGGAGCTGGTGAGGATGACTTATCTGTTTTCCTCTTTATTCTCTGTTTTGCCATTCACACATACTCCACTGAGGCAGCCACCATTGCCTGCTGTAGGCAGGGACACACAGGCCCTTTCCGCACAAGATGCATTGCTGTAGCATCGTTGCATTGCTGTAGCGTTGCATTGCAAATACATCTGCATGTCAAATTGGTTTGATGTCGTTCTGTCGTAGTTTGTTCTGCACATGTTCAGCTCTTAGCATGGTTCACATTGTTGTGAAACCGGTGTAATATAAAAATGGAAAAACTCTGATGCGAACCAACTACAATGATGCTGCTGCATTTTTTCCTACATGCAGAAGCGTTACATCAATTCATACCACAGAGGTGGGCGTTAAATTGACCAATTGGCAGTGGCAGAGTAGAGGAGGGAGGGGAATAGGGGTTCCAGGAGAACTGACAATGCAGAAGCTACAAATGATTTTCTCCACTTTACTTTAACAGAAACTGGAGGGTGTGCAGATAGGAATCAGAGTAAGTCCGAATAAAAAACACCGCTCATAAAATGTGTTGAAACGCTCTCCAGTCTAGTGCGGAAATGGCCACAGTTACAGTAGCATCAGCGACAGCAGAATTTCATTATTTCCCAGGTCAGGCTTTATTGCATGGTTTGCTGCAGACATGCTGTCACAGCCTGTCACCAAAAGTCTGTGTTTCTCCAGGCCTCCTTCACCACTCTCTCAGTGCCAATACTGCTAAAAAATCTCCTAACTAGACAGATAACAAGGAATAAGGGGGGTTGGGCAGCTGTAAAAAGACTTTCACATTCTTTGTCAGAGGCTTTGTTAGCTGAGAGATGCCTGTATGCGGGGCTCCATGTTCTCTGGCACACAACAAGATGGAAGCAAACAGGTACTGCCTACCCAGTGGGACTGAACCACACTGAGCAAGGATCTGAAGGGAGTCTAGACTTATCTACTACTGGGTTCTTATTTTTCCCCAATATTTATTTATCAAAATTATTTTCAGCTCTTTGCCATCAGCTGATTCCTGGTCTGTGTACAGGGTCCTGGTTTATCCTTGGGGGTCAAGCCAGTGTGCCAGAGGACATCAGAATGTCAGGGTCTTGAGCCCAACCCCCTTCTGATGTCATCTAGACCCTTTCTGGAATCTGTGGGATTGCTATAAAATGATGCAATTAATTTTGTCCTCAAAAGAAGCAGTGAGTAATTTTTAGCAGTTTTCTTCTCACTGTGCAGAAGTCTTTGAAAACTGCATAATTTTTGAAGACTATTTGCAGTTCAGGACTGTTTGTGTGTAAAATTCACCCCCCTCCAGACAACAGAGAACAACATTTGCTATTCAGGAAATGTTTCTGCATGAAAATGCTGTTTCCTGTGCAGAAAATGCTGCTTGCTCTGCAAAAGAACCACGTCAATTTTGCCCAGAATAAATCCCAAACCATGGAGATTCTTGGCAGCCCACAATTTGCCTTCTTAGGCTTTCCAACACTTGAGAAATGTGTTTTTCTACTATTTTTCAAATATTCTTTTCATCCGTACTGTGATCTCCAATCTAAGGCCATTTCCGCATCAGCCTGTTGTAGCGCGATGAAGCCGGCCCCTCCTGAAACTGCAAACCCCAGGATTCCAGAGGATGTTGAAAGTGGAAACCTTGCGCTATAACAGGCTAGTGCAGAAATGGCCTAAGACTGGAAATAATAGGATTCTCCTATCTGCAACTTGCATTCCCTTGAATATGGGGGTGGAGCTTTGGTGATAGGGCTGGACAGCTCCAGGACCCCTCATGGGCTGAATCCTGGTTCTTCCAGGCCAGATTAGGCCTGTAGACTGGAGATTCCCCTTCTTTGCAACATATGATATGTCTATATGCAAGCATATGTCTATAAAACCAGCAGAACTAGCAAAAATTCACTGGCCAGTTAGTATCAAAATATCCAGCGCATGGCCCTTCAGCTATTTTGCTCAAAAGTCTACCAGAAAATGATTTCCCCTTCCCCATCTGATTCTGAAAGTTGGCCAGAGCTGGTATCAGTCTTACATCTGGGGAGAAGAAGTTCCACAACAAGGATGCTATTATACCTCTTCTTCAGGGCCAACTGTAATTGAATATTGCAAACTCAATCACAATTTAAGTCCCACTAAGCCCTATATCACAGTTACAAATTCATAACCTCATCTGGAGGCTATGTAGGGACCATGAAAGACCTCCAATTTGCACTTACTGGGAAGTAGCCACTGGCTGCTGGCTGCTGTTCCTGCCCCCTTTTCAATGGGCAATCTCTGACACGAGGGGGAATTGCAGCAGGGGTCCTGTTTCTGCCTGTTGCACTGGAAGTTGCTCACAAGAGGTGGTGGAAATGGCAGCCCACCACTTCCTGAGCAACAGAGGAATGGACCCCCATTGATCTCAGCAACAGCTGCCTGGTAAGTGGAGACAGGGGCTGTCAGGCTGGGATTCACTCTGTAGCACCATAGTTACAGTGTTATGTAATACATGTCATACAAAATTCTGGGCTATATTTTTAACAGTATGACAAGTGATATATTAAATCTGTCACATCTGTACCATCCCAAAAATCCAATTGGGTGTGACTGCAGGACCTCACTGCAGGACTCTTCTGCCTATGTTTTCCAATTGTACTGTATGGTTTAGATGCAGATCTTACAGCACTAAATAAAAAATATGAAACAGGTGGAAATGCATAATAGAAATTCCACTATAAGGAATTTATTTTTTTCTCCCTTTTCAAACATACCATTAAAATCCTGCTATGTTATTCAAACTGAAAAGGCCTAGTCCTTATCCCTGGCAACTGCAACTCCTTTCCTCTGCAGTTTTCCCTCTCTTTCTGAATTCAACCAGCTAGTGTGGCCTCTTCCTTAGGATTTTATCACCCATTGAGCCAAACTGATAACTCGTAGGTGTTACACTACAGTGGAGAAGACTATGTTACTAGTTCTAGAAATCTTGACATTGTTAAGTAGTGGAATAAACAAAAAGACCTCTCTGTTTATCACAGTTCATAGGTAGGATGATATAGAGTGGTGCTGTTTCAGGTAGCCAGCCCCTAAACTGATTAAAGTTTTATATGTTTAAGGTTTTAAAAGCACTTTGAATTGGGCTCAGCGACAATGGCCATTTCCACACTACACTGTTATAGTGCTATTATTCCACTTTCAACATCCTGTGGAATTCTGGGGTTTGTAGTTTACTGAGGCCAAAGAGCTCTCTGGCTGAGAATTTTAAATGCCTCTCCCTAGCCTGCAAACCCCAGGATTCCATAGGATATTGAAAGTGGAATAATAGCACTATAGCAGAGTAGTGTAGAAATGGCCAAAGAAGCAGCTGGTACAGCCCTGAATTACTATTGTTCTGTGTAACCACACAGACAAGCCAATCATATAATTACATTTTGCACAAGTTGCCATCTCTATATTTTCAAGCTCCATGTAGACCTAAACTACCCTTCCCAGGATTCCATAGCATGGAACCATGACAGTTAAAGTGGAATCACAGTGTAGTGTAAAAGGGTCCTGGGAGTGCTTTTCCAAGATTCCTGAAACATAGCAAGTTTTATGAAATGGAAGGCTATGAGGGTGTTGGAGGGAAGTATGTGGGGTATAATGGTAAATGCAGGGTATAGTGGTAAATTTTGAAGTGCAGGCACATTTTATGTCAAACTCCAGGAGAATCCAAAAATGCAGTGAGCTATATTGATCTATCTTAGGCCATTTCCGCACTGGCCTGTTATAGCGCGATGATTCCGCTTTCAACCTCCTCCGGACGGCCCCTCCCGAAACTGCAAACCCCAGGATGCCAGAGGAGGTTGAAAGCGGAATCATCGCGCTATAACAGGCCAGTGCGGAAATGGCCTTAGTTTCCTGCTCCATTCCAGATGTGGAACTTTGTAAAGCCAGTGGATTTTAACAGCCTGTTCAGTACCAATATAATATGTGAAACAGGACATATAGCTCATCCAGAACCGTGTTGCTAGGAAAATTCGCATATCCCCATGAAGATTATAGCAAACCTCAGAGGGAGAAGGGAAATCTAAAGTCTGGCAGATGATGTCATAATTTTGCTAGTCAAAAAGTCATAGGACTTTGACCCTTCAACCTCTGGTTCCACTACACCAAGGGTGAGAATTGTGTAGCCTTCCAGTTGTTTTTGGATTGGTGATGGATACTTGGAATTACAATTTAACAAGTTCCAGTAGTGCTATTCAAAATAATTAACAATGAATTCATTTTTTTTTTTTTGCCATTCAAAATAATTAACAATGAATTCTTTTTTTTTTTTTTGCCATATAACAATTTTTTTCATTTGCTGTATGATACATCATTGGAGAAATGTGTGTGGATATTGCTTGGCTGCACCAGAGGCAAGGAATCAGGGTTGGGCGCTCACTGGTTCATCCTCCTTCCCTCTGTTATCCTTCCTTGCTCCCCCTCTCCCCCCGCTTGCCTTCCTTTCCTTCCTTGAGAGGGGCATCCTGCAAGGGGGAGATTGACTCCTTTTCCTCCTTGTTAGCCTTCCCCAGGGCTGCACACCACTGCAAGCAGAACCATGTCTGGGAAAACTTTGGGTGCTGTTGTTGCCATAGAAGACAGGTGGGAATGAATCAAAGGCCTTTCCACACCTTACCTGTTTCTGAAGCCATTGCATGGGGATTCAGGAAAAGCCTCTCCGGGGAGGGGAGTGCTTCTGCCATGCTCCCCTCCACACTGGCTGCCTGCTGGACAGGAGGAAGTGCAGTGGCTCTGCTCCTCCCTTCCACAGCACAGCCCGGCAGTTTCCCAGGCTGCATTGGGGGAGGAAGAGCAGCCATTGTGCTTTCTGCTGTTCTGCATGACAGGTAAGTGCAGGAGGAAGGTAGGAGGACTGCACAGTCGCATGTCATTGACAGGAGAAACCCTTCAGTGATTTCATTCGTGATTGTGATGGCTGGCCATGGGATTGCAATGGGATTGTGACGACGTTGTTATGATCCCATCGCAGTCCCATGACTATTGCAGGTCGAGGGTGGTGTGTGGAAAGGGCCAAAGTGTGCACCATTTGGAGGGGGAGGATACAGCAACACTTTGGGCCTTAGTGCTATTATTCCAGTTTCAGCATCCTATGAAATTCTGGGGTTTGTAGTTCACTGAGACCAAATTGCTCTCTAGCTGAGAATACTAAATGCCCCTCCCTAAACTGCAAACTCCAGGATTCCACATGAAGTTGAAAGTGGAATAATAGCACTATAACAGTGTAGTGCAGAAAGGTCCTTTGTGTATTCTGTCCCCACAACAAATGATTTGGCAAACCTGACAAATTTCAATGACTGATTTGGGCAAGCACAAATTAACTGAATGACACCACTAGGAAGATCTGGAGAGCCACATAGTTCCCACCCCTGCACTAGGCCAGTGAATATCAGTTCTTCTCCAGTGTTCTGATATGTCCATTCATGTATTATTATCTTTTGCATTGCATGCTTTACCCCACAGTAGGCACGAACATGAACCACAGTGTCAACACTCTGGCCCTTTCCACACCTTACCTTTTTCCGGCACTGGGGTGCGGGAATCGCACAAGCAGCCTCCAGCAAAAGGCTCTCGCATCCCTGCTGCTTCAGCTCCACACGAGCTGCCTGCTCGCATGAGAGCCCCACCTCTTCCTTCCGTAGTGCAGCCTGGGAGTTTCCCAGGCTGCGGTGGGGCAGGAAGCTCGACTGACATGGCTCCGGAGGCTCTGCACGCCAGGTAATTGCGCGCTGGGCCCGGGAGCAATGTGTGATCTTGCACCATTTTTGGCTTCCAGCTGAAAATGAAAAGATGCGCAATTGGCGCCTGCCAGCCCCTGGAGCATCGCACAATTGTGAGTGCGTCGTGCAGATCGCTCCTCACAATCATACAATGCTCCAGGCGCCCTTTTCGCATGGCAAATGCCATGCGGAAAGGACCTATGTCCGGCAGCTAAGCATCTTTTAAAGCTAGAGTGTAAGGGTCATAAGCTTAATGACTGGATGTTGAAATTCTTGAATGCACCACTTTTAACTGGACACATCTTCCTCACACAGGTATCTCAATCATTCAAACAATATGTATTCTGATTTCTAAACTCAGTGGATGACTGGGAACTCTCTCTGTCCCCTGTACATGGCTTCAGTAAATGGTTATCGTAAATAATATCTATGATGATTTATTTTTTCCCCAAAAGGATAAATCTGTGTTTTGCAATCAATCTGCATTACAGTATAAATCAAATGGCATGGGGATTTTTATTATTTCATTTTATTTTGTAGGAGCGTGGGATAATTAACTAAAAATTCTTATCTGATTCCTACTAGATTTTCAGCCCTAAGTGTAATGTACTTTCATAGTAATGTAATCCCTGATTTATGGTAGCACAAATAGGATTGGAATCATATTCATGTAGCTGGGTATTTCATTCTCAAATACCTATTCAAGAGTAAATGCCAAAACACTTCATTCTGTTGGATTATATCCAGTACTTGTGTGAGAGGAAAAAAACTTGCACAACAATCTTTCTCCTTCTGTATTTTTGGAATGTGTTGTACTGCCCAAAACCCCAGGCCAAGGGTTCTCTTATGTCATACTGGGTTGTGGTGGGGTGGGGGAGGAGAGAAATCATATGAACCAGTTTTGAGTGTTTCCCTCTTCACACTGCAGCCCTGTATGATACAGGCCACACTATTCAGGAAGACTTCTTGATCCCTTGGGGTAGTTTTTTGGAAAGGGATATAGGGAGAGTTGCAACAGGGGGAAGGGGTGTGTGCAACTAGATGTCTTCTCCTCACATAACCACTGGTTATAACCCAGTGCTCTTTAGCTGATTTATTTGCTAACAGAGTTCAGTTTTGGCCTCTCAAAATGATCTGAATAAAAATTTGGGACAAATAAGAGATCTTCCATGAGTGAGTGCAATGTTTTGGTAGGCATTTGAATTACAAATAGATATTATACAGAGTTTGTGTCTGATCCAGAACCTCTGGTGATCGCTCATGTTTGTGATCTTCCTGTATGCATAAAATTGGACTATTCAGTTAACCCGTTCATGCAAATAAAGAACTAAAGACTGGGAGTTCTGTTGATGTCTTATATATCTGTAAGCTGCCCTATGGAAGTGGTTGAATGATTTGTACAATGTGCTATGCCTGTGTTTAATTCAAGCTTGTGGAAGCAGAGCTGATCATGTAGTGTACATTTGGTACACTTGAGGGGTACATTCAGTTGTGCAATTTTCCACACAAATGGTGCATAGTGAAATCTGTGAATAACTATGCAAACAAAGTTTGAGCACATGATTATGTGGATCATACCAATGCATACTCCCCAACATTTCTGAGATGGAAACTGAGATACATGGCCAAACAACATCAGAAATTATTAATGAGGAGGAACATGCAAGCTAAGAGAAGCTGTGGCAGTTTGCTTTTGCCTGAGGCTACAGGGAACAACAACATTCTTCCTGCTCCCCCCAACGCACCCCCTTGAATGTGAGGTACCTTATCACTGTGAACTCAGTGTGCAGCAGCTGTGGTAAGCTAAGTGTAAAGAGAGAAGGTGGGAGGATGAGAGAGAAACTGGGATACTTTAAAAGCAACTGAATATGTGGGACTACAGAGGATTAATTGGGACTGTCCCTGCCAAATTGTGACTGTTGGAGGGTCTGCTATGGTGAAAAGAAGGTTTTAAAATTTGTATTACCACAATGGTGAACATCACCAGGATTTGCTTGATGGTTCAAAGATATTACATGAGTTCTTAAAACAATGCAGAAGTTTCTTTATAACAGGGGTGAGTAACTGCAGAACCATTTCCCCTTCATCCCCAAAGGCCACACTATCACATTTGGGTGCTGCTGTTCTGCCTGATTTTTGGCATTTAATTTGAGTTTGTTTTTGTTTTTTTGGTGGGATATTTGGGAGCTCTTGGGGTAGGGCAGATAAACTTCTGCATTTGTGGCCAGTTTTGAGTATTTGGGGCCATTTTTCAGGGGAAAAATTGCTTGAGAAACAGTGCAAAAAATTTGAAAAAATTGGAGGGCCTGGGGCTTTTGGGGAGGGGGCTTCTGGAGACCTTCAGGAGCTGTACTTCAACCCACAGGCTGCATTTTGTCTGTCCATGTTTTATAGTAAGCTTCCATTGCTAAGATGTATTTTCAGCAATGTTACATGTCATAATTAGTAGATGTGTGTGTTTGGGAGCAAGGCAGTAATACAATCAAGTTTTAACATAAGTATCTGGCAATACTATATCCTCTTGTGGAAGCGTCTCTTTCTGTTAATTGTATATTATTGATGAGTAAGGTAATTTGAATGACTAAGGCTTAAACTGGTGAATCAGAATTACTCAGATGAAAAATGGGAAACTTACATTCCCAGGACTAAATCTCTACCATATGATAATTTCATAGAATAAGGATAAATCCTTCTAGTATCACGAGTTAATGAAATTTGCCATGAACAACAAATATTATTCCTTAAATTTCCAAGAATAATCCAGCCTCATGGCTGGAATCCTGTTGATGTAGTTCATCAATGTTACTTTGTTGGTGTATAAGGCACTGACTAGAGGAGAAAAGACTTGAAGGAGGAAAGGCGCCCGAATCAAAAAAAAAAGTTTGTCTGTCTTCCCTCACCATCATTCTGGAAAGTGCAACCATTTTCATAGTACAACAAAGTGGATTCAGGCCTAAGAGGAGGCAAACATAAGCTCTCAGAGAAGGCAGAACAGGAGCCAACAAATGTTGTTGACTTCCCTCTGTGTGTAGGAATTGCAAACTGCCATGGCAGGAAATTCTATACCTTTGTTGTGGTGCTCTGTGAATGGCAGGGCTAAGAATGGTGTACAGTCAGCCTTCCATATTTATGTGTTTGACTTTCATGGATTTGATTATTTGTGAGTTTCTGCAACCCCTGCCCCCCTATCTCAGGTGTTTCATTTCCAGGAGAACCTTTCCTCTCAGCATCTCTGATCAGGCTGTGCAGCCCTTTAAAAACCTGCCTCTGGTCCTCCTTTTCCTCCTCTACCAGCTGCTGCCTGGCTAGCTCAGGACAGCTTATAGCCCAATGTCTCAGCACCACAAACCCTCTCCAGATGCCCCCACACACTCAAGGAAGGAGATGGGCAAGAGAGAAGAAGTGTAGGGCCACTATGCCAACCCACACCCTTTCCCTCTCTTTTCTTTGACCTGGTTTGGACCTTGGCTGCCCACTCTCCTCACCATGCCTTGGCCCCCTTCCCGCAAGCACACACACATTTTGATATTTGTGATTTTTCCATTTTTGCGCGGGCCCTGCTCCCCTAACCCTAGTGAATGTGGAGGGCTGACTGTATTCCTGAGACATGACAGGAGTGGCTTTGGATTGCATACTCTTGAATGCTTCAGAAATGAAAACAGGGACACCTGTGGCCAAGCAACATCAGAGGGTGATCAAGATGACAAAAGTTATCAATGAGGAAGAGAACAAACATACAAGCTAGAAAAGCCTGCATCATTTTGCTTATGCTTCAGTTTATGCAGAAGGGGAAGAGTCCCCCCTTGCCTCTTCTTCCTCCTGCTGAGTTAACTGAGTACAGACTACTTTTGCACTTTGAACTCAGTTTGCAGCAATTGAAGTAAGCTGAGAACCAACTGGGAAAGTGGGAGGAAGAATGAGAAACTGGGACATTTCACAAGCAGCTGAAAAAAGTGGGATGACAGGCAATTAATCAGGACTGTTCTTGCCAAGTTGGGAAGTTGGAGGATGTGGAAGCCCATCTTGCTCTTCATGAAAAGCTTCCATAAAGATTAGAGAAAGAGCACAAGCTCTAGAGCTGGCATGCCTTTATGCGCTTAATTTAATTAGCATCAATGGCTTTATAGGCCCAACTGGTCCATAAGCAGAAGCCATTGCATCCCCACCTCCCTGGTTTGCATAAGCCATCTAGGTTTATTGACAATTTCTCTACCACAGAACACACACACAGGGATTACCTTAGCTGTTATGCCCCATTTGTTTCACTTGGAAAGAGCGCTTAACTTTCCCTATAGAATCAAAAGGATCTAGAAGTGATTAATTTAAGTTGGATTTTTCCCAAAGCCATCTATTAAACAGCTCTACGTTAAATGTTTTACAAGATTTTTCTGTTGTGTGAGGTATTTAAATGAATGCTTTACGAGCTAATATTGTCAACTGACTCTTGTAAAGCAAAATTTGATTTTTTTTAAAAAATATATCATCTTGTAGAAACTGTGATTTGAAACATATGCTAATAATTTTCCAAACAATAAAGTAGATAAGGGAAAGAATCTCTCCTCTGTGTAAGAAGAAAAGAAAAGCCCTACTGGATCTGAAAAAAGTCTACGTAACATATCATCCTGATGTTTTCTACAGTGGTATTTTCTGTAGCTTGAAAAAGTTGCTTTTTTAGATTATAACTTTTAGAGGTTGTAGTCATGGGCACAATCTATGAGTTGTTCTCCAAAAAAGTAATATTTCCATGATCTGACATCATCCAAGCTTTGATATCTTACCATATGCTTTTCTTGTCCAATATTATCATGGAGACAAACATATGGGTGGACAATGTATCAATAGCAGACACGTATAAGGTGTAAGTAATCCCTACGTGTAAGTAGAGAGGCAGTGTTGTGTAGTGGCTTGAGCATTAGACTACACCCCTGGAGGCTAGTTTTAATTCCCTCTTGGCCATGGAAATCCATTAGGTGACCTTAGATGCATCATATACTCTCAGCCCTAGAAAATCCCATGATAGGTTTTAAGGTCACCATAAGTTGGAAATGACTTGAGGGCACATAACAACAACAACAGTTTCTATTTAAACCTAGATCTTCTAAACTAGAGCTGGAACAGTTTGTTTGTAGTTTTGGTGAGTCTTCATGATGTCTTGAAATCAAGTCCTACATCAAGGAATTTATTTTTTTAAAGGTGTGGCTGAACTGTGATTTGAAGACTGTGATTTGCAGTCTGAAACAAACATTCATTGAAAAAACATTCTGCATGTGCTTGAAATTCAGGCTCACAACTTTGAAAATCAACCAAAATAAAAATGATTGTGAGAACTGTTAACAATTGAAGATAAATGCTCTGGATCCCACACCTTAGAAAGGGCAAGTTTTAAAACCTAGCAAGATATTGGTCCTGTGAATATGAATTGAATAAAAATCGCCAATGATCAACCACTTTGTTAACTATTTTTATAGTTCTATCCTTTGAAAGATGTCTCTGTCTTTCATAGACAGATAGATAGAAGTAATTAACAAACAGTACTTAAAAGTACATATCAAGAGCAAAACATTTTGCTTGCTTTCTTCTTCAGTTGCCAAAGATTGGTAACTGAAGAAGGCATAAGCAGAAATGTTTTACACTTGATATATATTTTTACATTCTCTTTGTTAATCACTTCAGTATACACACACACACATCTTCAGTGATTAGTGGCATCCTTCTTAGATCCAGGACAAACTTGGGGGAAGTGCTGTTGGCCTGATTTTTTAATAATCTCTTTCTCATTCTGTATGTGAGTGTGCGGGTTATATCTCCTATAAATAAAATATTTTGTTATTATTTTGGACAAAATTGTAAGATGTTTTAACATTTAACATTCAACTGCACGGTTAAATTTCACTTGTTGATTTAATTTGAATGGGTTGTTGTTGTGTGATTTCAGATAGTTTCTGACTTGTGGTGATCCTAAGGTAAGCCTCTCATGGGGTTTTCTTGATAAAATTTGTTCTGAAAGGGTTTGCCTTTGCCTTTATCTGAAGTTGAGAGAACGTGACTAGCCCAAGATCACCCAGTGGGTTTCCATGACTGAGCAGAGATTTGAACCTTGATCTCCAGTGTCTTAGCCCAATCCTTAAACCACTAACCATGCTGGCTGTTTATACTGTACTGGTTTTAGGGAAAATGACATTTTGTTGAACACTTGCCTTCTGAGGACCTTTGACTAATGAAGGAGACTCATAAAGCAGTTCTTAATTAGATAATTTCTCCTAGGAAAACTCTAGCAGAAACTTCCTGAAATGTCAGAATTTCTGTTACAATGTGAAATCAATCTGTTCCTTGAAGTGCATTCTTGTGTCAACCTACATTTTGGACACTGTGAATTAAAACTGTAATTGATATCACTATGAAATGAAAACAATGGAAAACAATGAAAACAAGCTGTGACACACAACTGTATTCAACTATATGTATTGTTTTCCTATCTATCCTGCGGAGACATAGTCTTTGTGTTGATGTATCTATCATAAATTATAAGAGAATATTTGGAAGCTGTGCAATTTTTTTAAACCAAACACTGCATTTTTTGCATTAGAATTTTTAACTGTTAAATAATTGCGTATATAAAGCTCAATAAAATGGTTGTAATATGTACCCAGTTCATATTGTTTAAAGAGCTAGAGAAGAAAACCAAAATGGTGAAACCTCAGGTTTTCTGCGACCATCCTCCCAGGTTGAATTGACATCTATGGACAACAGAGCTAAGAATCTGCATATTTCTGAGATGCAATAGGTCACAAAGAAGAAAAGAATACTCACCAGACCTCACATGATGGTCTGTGTAAGTGTGTTGGCAGCAGCCATTTGGCCAAGAAAATTCCTAAGCACTATGGTATTGTCAAGATAATCACAATGTAAGCAACATATTTGGTTGGTTTTTGCCAGGGAAAACCAAGAGGCTAAATATTGCCTATGTCCAACCTTTCTCCAGACAAGGGAGAGGAAGTTTATCACTGATGTCAGGCTAATTCAAGTGGGAATATCTATACTGAGATGCTGGGAAGATGTGCATACGTCTATGCATGTGTAAAGTATGGGTGCCTCTAAGCTGGGAGCTTCTTCCTTTACTTTACATATAAGTACAAGATGTTATCGAGTGTTCTTGGCTATTCTGTGTGATATGTTACAGAATACAGAAGTGACTGAAATATTAGAAGTCTATGGAATTTTTCTAGGTGACTTGTATCTTTGCAAAAATGAAATTGAATCATTTCCATTTTGGATGGATACCTCCTTCATGCAGTGAGCATGTTTCTCCTATGGGGATCTGTGGAGCACAGATATACATGGCTTTTTAAATGAGACTTTGTGCATAGAACCTGTTCTGTATCCTAAAATACAGCTTTTTTCCCCCTGAAATAAAGAGTTTAGTATTAGAATTTTCAGAATCCCAGACCATTAGCCATGCTGCCTGGGACTTAAGGCTATGGTATTTGGAAATCCTGGGAAGGCACCAGGTTGCCTACATATTCCCCAGAGTAGGAGGCCCTTAGAGGTTTTTCCTTTTCTGAGCTGGTAGATTATTTTAACATGGATTATCTGTAGGGCCTCAGAAAATATCCTTATGTTTATTTATGTTGGGATGTGTAGGGCAGAGTCTGCTTCATTTGCTGCAGCAAAAAACATCCAAGAGTGCTGTAGTACTTTAAAGATCAACAAATCTTATTTGGCAAAAGCTTCCATGGACTCCTGCCTATTTTATTAGATGTATGTGGGCTGGAGTCCACAAACGCTTATGCCAAATAAAACTTGTTAAGTTTTTACAGTGACACAAGATTTTTTTTGTTTTGTTTTGGCTTTTATTTATGTGTAACCCACAGCAACATTGCGTTGAAACTGTTCCAACCCTTACAACTGGGAATTCTACCTTTTCCAACAGTTGTCTGCTGAGAGTCTTCTTGTTCTACAGTTTCTGGGTCTCTACCACAGATATCTGGTTGGGCAACTGTGCAGTGGCTGGGGTCTGATTCTCCTCCAACCCTCCCCAAACACTCCTAAGAACATGCCAATATACCTCCTTTTCTAGACAAAATAGCTACCAGAAGTGACACTTTGGCATCTATATCCTTCCCATTTGGGAAGGATAAAAATGAAAATGGAGATATTTTGTTGGAGGGTTATATTTGTTTTTATATGTTTACATGTTTGGGGGACTTTTGTGTGGTTTCAGGTGAAAAATCATAGAATCATAGAGCTGGAGGAGACCACAAAGGCCATCAAGTCCAACCCCCTGCCATGCAGGAATACACATAATCAAAGCATTCCCAACAGATGGCTATCCAGCCTCTGTTTAAAAACCTCTAAAGAAGGAGATTCGACCACAGTATATTCCACTGTACAACAGCTCTTACTGTTGGGAAATTTTTCCTGATGTTTAGGTAGAATCTCTTTTCCTGTAGTTTGAAGCCATTGCTTCCTGTTCTAGTCTCTGGAGTACCAGAGAACTAGCTTGCTCCATCTTCCATATGACATCATTTCAAATATTTAAATAGCTATCATGTCACCTTGTAATCCTCTCTTCCCCAGGCTAAACATAGCCAGCTGCCCAAGCAGCTTCTCATAGGGCATTGTTTCCAGGTCTTTTACCATTTTCGTCACTCTCCTCTGGGCACATTCCAGTTTGACAACATCCTTCTTGAACTGTGGTGCCCCAAACCGGACACGGTATTTCAGAAGGGGTCTGACCAACACAGATTAGAGTGGTACTATTCCTTCCCTTGACCTAGACACTATACTCCTATTGATGTAGCCTAGAATTGCACTGGCTTTTTCAGCTGCCACATCACACTGCTGACTCGTGTTCAGCCTGTGGTCTACTAAGGTCCTTTCTGCACTACACTTTTATAGTGGGGCTTACTTTTTTTGCACTTTTCTCAGAATTGCACCTCAGACTTATTTTTTGATCTCTGTGTGTATGGGAGGATGTGGGAATGTTCCTCCCCACAGCAGGGTGAAATCAGGTATGTGAGTTTTGTACAGACAAATAGGTTTCAGCCTAACATTTAGTCTGACTCCTAGACATTACACCCAAAGGCACAATCCAGCCAGTTTCATACTTCTATATGCCACTGGTTTCAGTGGGACATACATTATAAACATCTGCCTGAACTGCAACCCCAAATTTTAATTGCATCAAAGAATAGCTATAACCTGACGGGTTTTTTTTACTAGTTATCTAGATGTGTGCTGCATGCATCCTTAGTACTCCATCCTTAGTCAGGGATGTCCCAAGACATTTTGCTGTCTGTGGCAGAACAGAAACTGTCATTTCTTCCTGCAAAGTCTAATTCATAGTCCCTAATTTCAATCTATTTATTTTGACAAAAAAATTCATAAGTACCATTCCCTCATTCTGGCAGTTGAGACAAAAATGTTTAAAAACTGTCCATAATTTGCAGTCTTTTCCTGATACTGAAAAACACAGGCAGTTAATACACTTTGCCTAGTGATAGGGCCAGCCTGGCAAACAGTCACTGTCATAAAGAGAAACTCCAGAGTTGTTTCCCCTTGCTCAGTGGTTTCCTCTCTCCTACCCTTAACTGTGCTACTCTGTATTCAGTATTTGAAAAATTTACTCTGGATGCAGTTCTCAGATTCTGTTAGCGCAAAAAGAATAACTTTTCCAAATTCAGTCAACGTAGCACCTGGATCCACAGGAGATCATCTGCTCCAGTAGACTGCCTTCTGGGAGCTAATCTTGCTTTGGGTGGAGTTCAGACTTCTTACTTCACCTGAAAAAGCTGAATCAAAGCAGGAGGGTGCCATGGGGTGGGTGCGAACTCAGAACAAAAGACAATTTTGAGAGGTTCATGCACATAACTGTCTCTGTGCATGCACAAGCTTGTGAGTTCATCACATTAACTCAGCTGTAACAGATACCCCTGAAATATAAACACTATTGATTACTCTTCTGTGATACAATGCTGTCTCAGTGTTTGGGAGAGCAAATGCCTGGGGAGAGTGCTGCAAGGACCTGAGAGCCAGGACTTCTCATTATTCCTTCTTCTGCTGCTGACCTTACCTCCGCAAGGTAGGAAGATGTGAATGCCAATGTTCCTTTTCTTCCTATGTAAAGTTTAGCATGACACTTTTCCTTAGCAGGACTGTCTTTCATTTCTGCTTTGAGTTTGTTGCTTATGGATGTAACACAAACCTCTGCAGGAGGCTGGAGCTTATCTATCATTCATTTTCAATAGCACTCCAGGTTGATTTAGGGAATGCTTTTAGATGAAGGGTCCTCCTCACAAGTTTCAACTGCCATGAGACGACCTACCTGGCACTTAAGAAGCACAGAGAAAGGATTACTCCTCCTCCTCCTCCGCATTTGTATAGCACTCCCAAGTATTCAGTGCTTCCTTCATTATCTAGTTTCAGCCTCACATTCACTCTGTAAGGTAAGTCAATATTATAATTATTCTCTCATATTACAGATGGTGGACTGAGGTGGGAGGGGGAAGGGTTTGCCTAAATCCATCTATTGAGATCATGGCCCAAATTAGATTCAGATCTGGGGACCTCCCAATTCATAATTCAGGCTCCATTATGATATGTGAGGGTAAATCCTGCTAGCCCAAAGACCAAGTTGAGGACTTGCAGATTGGCATGAGCAGAACAGCAAACAACATCAAGATCAAATAATTATTGTTTGCATGCCCCATTCCAAATGCTCCACATCGCTGTTTTACTGGATCTCCTCTCCCTTCTTGTTCTCCCAGTTTAGCACCTTGCTGCAAGAACAGCCATAGGAAAAAGCGCTTCTGGATCTATTTCTACATCCTTAATTGTTTCAGAGGAGATGAGTTTGCCATAGGGGTTGAAAAGGAACATGCTGGTTATGATCCAGCATCAATTAACAACAGACACTAGGAAATGGTAGAAATTGTAACAGTATAGTCAATAGATAGCAATATGACAGCCACATGCTATAATTGACATAGTTCAATAGGACACCTAGTCATGGAATGCACATCCAACTTAGTTGCACATCCAAGTACATGAAAAAATTCCTACAATCAGTATTCAGTGATAATAACTTTCAGTTTTTGATCACCAGGAGGGTACATGAAATTTCAATATTTGGAATAAATTGGTCAGTCAGAGGGCTGAATTTGCTCAGCAGCAATAAAAAAAACTGCACCAGATGCAGATACCAACTGCTGCATGGAGGTGAATCCACACTGGTTTTTATAAGAACTACTCCTGCTTTTACAGGAGCTATCTAAAGTACTGGATCCTATTGCCCCAATAAGTTCAATGTCTTGGATGTCTCCTGTAAAACTGGAAAATTGGGTGTTTCTATAAAACTCAGCTCTTGGGGTCATGGAGGCTGTCTGTGCCCAGCACCTGTCCTCCTCTGTAGTTAAGTCTGTAACACATCACTGCAGAAACAAGAGGGGCAACGTGGGGTTTTCAGACCTATTGGGCCACAGCACTAAATCATCCACAACCTCAGCTCAGGAAGACTGGACTGCAGCTCTTTGAATCATCAGCCAATATGGCCAATATTGGCTGTGGGTGATGGAAACTGCGGTATAATAAATGCAATGTTGAGAAAGATGGAAAAGGATTCCATGTTGTGACACACAGGGAATTTCTGAGGCACCAAATACTCGCTGTCCACCTGACTAAATCCTTACACAGTGATGCATCTTCTGTAGTGCTTCCCCCCCCCAGGCACTGTAGAAAAGGTTTCAAAATGGTTTTCTTCTTCCATTAACAAATGCAACCTGATCTGGCGAGAAGGGAGATAATATTTCAGTTTCCAGCTTACAGTGAAATTGAAGTTAGCTGACAACAGACTCATGCTCACGGGTAAGAATCAGAATGAAATATAAATATTCTGAGGCCCCAGCAGCCATAAACTTAGAATTCCCCACACCTCCTCCAGACAGATCAAACTAATCCATCTAAAGTCAAATGGTCCAGGAGTGAAGTACAAATTTAGGGAAGACTCCTAAGAGCAACGAGATAGCAAATCATGGGAGGACTCCATTTCCTAAAGGCAATTGGCTAATAACAGTGGGAAAAACCAGTCCTTGCCTTGGCTTGATCTGGCCATCATTACAGAGCAGGGTTAGGGGGCAACTACATGGCTATAAATAGATCATAAAGTAAAATAGGAAAACAAGAAGGGGAGGAGGGGAAAGGGAAGTTACCATGACAACAAACATTTCCCACAGGGAATGAGAAAAGGAGAGGGGGAGGGAATAAAACTATAAACAAACAAGACAGGAAAATGTCAAGGCAAACAAAACTGTAAACATAATTGATGTTGTATAGCACTGTACAGAATATCTTAGTAAACTGTGGACGATTGGACTCTGGACAATTTACAGGAATAACATAGGAATAACAGAATTGTAGGAAAAGTGGTCATGTATCCTCATTTTCAGAAGATGCTCCTCTACCTGAAGGTGTCTTCTGTGGTCATTTCCACACTACACTCTTATAGTGCTATTATTCCACGTTCAACATCCTATAGAATCCTGGGGTTTGCAGTTTAGGGAGGCTATGGCCCTTTCCGCACAAGACGAGTGAATCACTCCATGCCGTTACTCACCGGTTCTTCTTGGCTCGAAGCAACGCGGGCTCTCCCTTAAGCCCTTCTGCAGGGCTCCTCCGTTTGATCCAAGGTGAATCCGAGCAGTGCGAGGTCTGTAGATCCGCGCTGCTCAGGCTTACAAAATGGTGGCTTCCTGTTCTTCGTGGGTATGGACCAACCGCTGACGCTGACCATGCCCACAGCCCACCCTCTGCTGATCACAGGCTTGCATTGGTGTGAGCCTGCACATCTGCACAAGTAAGCAGGAACGTAATGGCGCGCTCCAGAAAATTGAAAGGCCAATTTTTTCCGGACCATTGGGGACATTTTGTATTGGACTAGGGTGCGGAACTAAGGTAAATAGTCCGATCCTAGTCTGATCCAAGGTGCGGACGACCTCTGTGACAGGACACTTTGGCCCATTTTAAAAGGGACCAAATATGAATATAAAAGCTATGCAACAAGGCTATATACGAATATAAAGCTGTGCACCAAGTTCCTACATCACAGGCATAATTATGAATGAGTAATTATGTCTTGTTTCCCAACCCAACAACCCAAACCCACCTTAATATCAAGTAATAGCACCAAGCAACAGAGGTCTGTTCTGCTGGCAATTGGATCTCAGCAGGATAATGTTTTCCTGAGCCCTCCCACCAGTGATCTCTGGTGTGACAAACAAAAGCGGTACACCTGTCATAATTCTTTGTCCCATCAAAGATCACTAGTGGGAGGAGGGTGGAAACATTATCCTGATGTCCCTCAATCACCAGCTGAACAAAACTCCATCACTTGATGTGGCTGCTGGCTGTTAAGGTAGGTTGGAAAGGATTTGTGATGGTGGCAGTTTTGCCACAATTGTGAATATGGAGCATGGCTAAACACAGAGCAGTTGTAGACCTGTAACTCTAGGCTGGCAAATCCATATCTGCAGAGTAGGATGCCAACCCTTGTCAACCATTGGCATAGCCTTTCATTAGGATCTGTATTGAAGGGAAAGAATATGTACTTAAAGTGCATCAAGACTTCTTTTCTTTCTCCAACTCCTCTTCTTCTCCTTCTTTGTATCTTGAAACAGGCTGTGTTATCACTTTGAAAATGTCTATTATCATTTAAAAATAAAATAGAGATTCTAGAGAGCTGAAGACAAATAAATGATGGTGCAGATATCTCAGGCCAGAGGTAAAAGCTATAACAGACAACGAGGATCTCTATTCCAAGCAAGCTAGACTGGGAGAAGATCCTTTCAAAGATCTGATTGTGACTCTAGATCATGAATGCCAAAGAAAAGTTTATCTACTGATCTCACTAAAACTCATAGACTCCCACACATCCAACCACTTCAGTAACTTTATTTCAATGTAATTTCTTGCAGAAAGGCTGAGAATTTGCAGGAATGCTGGGAAAAAGAAAGTGCAGACCAGTAGACACAATAAAAAAAATACATAGTGGTATAATTTATAGTAAGAGGCCTAAAGCCTAAATATCCTGAAGGCAGTAGATTCAATTTGATTTTGGAAGCTAAACAAGGTCAGGCCTGGTTAGTGTTTGGATTGGGAACCACTAAGGTATAACAGATGCTGTAGGCTATATTTCAGAGGAAGGCAAAGACCGTGAGTATTTCTTGCCTAAGAAAGGCTGTAAAATTCATGGGGTCACCATAAGTTGACAGGTGGCTTACAGGAACATGGAGTCAAGGCTGTCTCTGGGACAAGGATAAGCTAATGGAATAAAGGAGTTTCAATCTGCAGCCCTCTGCTAGATAGACCATCAATCTGGCTACAATGTAAACAGGGATATATATATATATGAAAGCAACTACTTCCTTCAGTGCCATCTGCTGCTACAGATTGTCAAATCTGTCCCACAGCCTAAAGAAACCACATTGACTATTCGCATCAGGCACAATCCATTAATATCTCCTTTCTAAACTCCACTGAAATCTGTATACTTTGCAGGTGGGTATTCAAATAGCAAATGGCATTGGGTTTGATACTAATGGCTGTCGGGCTCAATTCAATGTTAGTCCTACCTAGAGTAGACTCACTGAAATGAATGGAACTTGGTTTACCTAATTTCACTGGGTCTGTTCTAGGTAAGATTAATGCTAGACTTAGCCCTATAGCTGTTATTATCATGTCCAATGCCATTTGATACACAGTTCTGTAAATCACTTCTCAGTTCAAACCCTGGGCTGAATGTTAACATTTGTTTATTCTAATCATTGCACCTACATTTAAAGGGGAATGCAATTTAGTTCTTGCTTTGATGACTTAATTCAGTGCGGCATATGGTTAGGTGAAGAGTTAAATATTCTCTGCTAAAATTAGATGTGTTTTGCTATTCTTAACCATTTATTTATGTGTCTGATGGATAGAAAATAGAAGAGATTTTTATGTGAAGACCATCTGCTAGATACTGAAATAAACAGAAATCTTATGACACATCCAGACACAGATGCACATGCAAAAAATCATGTACAACCACATATTTTGTATGCCCCCCCATCAAACACACACACACACTGCCACTATAAGGAATGTGTGAAAAATGGAAGCATTTAGCAGAAGCCTGGAGGTTAACTAAAACAAAACCAAAATTAACACTATTCTAGGGAAAGACCTATAGCTCAGTGACACAACACGTACTTTGTATGTAGAAAAGACCATTTTCAGACCATCATTTCTCCCATCAAGAGCATCAGATAGAAGATGTTATGACTGAAATTCTGTAATTCCACTGAACTGCTGCCAGCATGAGTTAGCAATATTGGGCTAGATAGACAAATTGCCGGACTTGATATAAACAGACTTTGGAAAAATTACTTCTCTGGAGAAAAACTCCCAGAATTTCCCAGTGAGCATGTCCAGAGACTGGGGAATTTCAGGAGCTGTAGTAAGAAAAGAACTTTCCCAAGTTTTGGAAATAAGATACATTCATGTGTATCACTTACTGCTGTGCAAACTGGAAATCATTTGTCTGCTCAGTATGTAAATGCCACAGCCTTTCCAGATACCATAATGCGTGGTTGTACTCTCTTCTTCCCAGGAGGAACACTGTGCCAAGGAGAAGACCAGCCAGGTCCTTTCCATTAGCCAAAGAAGCTTTTCCTGTTCCTTGCCAAACAGGGTCCCTTTCACACTACACAATTATAGTGCTATGATTCCATCCATAGCAACATCCTGTGGAATACTGCGATTTTTCAGTTTATTGATGAGCATTTAGAATTCACCGCCAGAGTGCTCTAGTGCCTCTGACTAAGGCCATTTCCACACTAGACTGTTATAGCGCTATTATTCCGCTTTCAACATCCTATGGAATCCTGAGGTTTGCAGTTTACGGAGAGGCCTTTAGGCCCCTCCCTAAACTAGAAAACCCCAGGATTCCATAGGATGTTAAAAGTGGAATAGTAGTGCTATAACAGTCTAGTGTGGAAATGGCCTAAGCTACAAACCTCAGGATTCCATAGGATGCAGCCATGGCACTTAAAAGTGCAAGCACAGTGCTATAATTGTGTAATGTGCAAGGTCTCTAGAACTCCGCCCTGATGCTTTCCTCTTCCCTGTCCACTCCTTTTTAATTTGCTATTGGATTAATTTCTATTACATTGTGAGCCAGCAAGCAAGGACTCTCTTGTTCTTTACTCTTCACACAGCACTTAGAACATTTCTAGCATCTTGTAAAATACAGGGACACTCCTACCATACAACAACACAATAACAAGAGGAAAAAATCAGGAAGTCCCTCCCTTCCACTGTGCCTCATTCCTCAGTTCAGATCTTGTTTCAGGAAATCTTCTAATCAAGAATATAGCGATAGTGTAAAGGCACCATATCCTGTCTGGTCTTGGAAGTTAAGCAGGATCGGGCCTGGTTATATTTGCATGAGGGACTGTCAAGGAATATCAGGTGATGTAGGCTGTAATCAGATGGAGGCAATGGCAAACCACTTCTGAGAGTGCACTGTCTATGAAAACTCTATGAAATGTATGGGGTTGCCATAAGTTAACAGGCAAGCTGAGAGGTACCACACACATGCACATTTTCCTCTGTCTTTGAGAATCACAACACTTGAAATTGTTTTTTTTAAAAAAAAAACCCACTTTAATACGGTTATTAAGAAAAGAGTGCACTGAGTCACATTGCTTATTTTCTGTGAATGCCACATGAGTGGACAGATTTCTCGTGTGCTTAAACCACCCAGGTATAATTCTTAGTCTCAACCAGAATAGACCCACTGAATCAATGAGAACTGTATGTCAACTGTTACATATGTTCACTGATTCACGGTTCTGCTTTAGCTGAGATGAGTAATTGGACTTAGGCCTGTGTCTGTTTGGACACTGCAGTGAAATGAGAACCTGTTCATTCCAGAAATCAGACTTCTGTAGTGATTTGGATTTTTCCAAAAATCTTATTCACACAATTCAATTATTTCCATATATAGGGGCAGGAAGGATTGCTGGGTTTGCCAAAGTACAATGTTATATTAAGTAACTTCTATATAACACTTCCATGTATTCAGAGGCTTATTCTGCCAGCAGTTTGTACTACCTGTGACTATTCAAGACTGGGCAAGAAAGATTATGTTCTAGGAAATGCCACTGAAAACAGCCAAAGTTACATCAAAGGGTTATTTCTAATAGGAGGAGGAAAAAAAAAAAACCCCCCCAAAAAAAAAAATTTTTTTTTTTTTTTTTTTAAAAAAAATTAAAAAAAAAGGGGGGAAAGGGGTTTTTTTTTTAAAAAAGGCGGGGGGGGGTTTTTTTTTTTGGGGGGGCCTTTTTTTTTTAGGTTAAAAAATTTTTTTAAAAAACCCTTTTGGGGCCATTTAAAAAAAAAAAGGGGGGTTTTTTTAACGGCCAAAAAAAAAAAAAATTTTCCCCTTTTTTTTAAAAAAAATTTTTTAAAAATTTTTTTTTTAAAAAAATTTTTTTTTAAAATTTTGGGGGCCCCCAATAAAATTTTAATTTTTTAAAAAGGGAAAGATTTTCTTTTAAACCCCCGGGGGCCCCTTTCCCCCAAAAGGGGAAAATTTTTTTCCCCTTTTTTCCCTTTTTTTTTTCCCCTTTCCCGGGGTTTTGGAAAACCCCTTTTTTTTTCCCCCCGGGGCCCAAAAAGGGTTTTTTTTTTTCCAAAAAAAAAACCCAAAAAAAATTTTTTTAAAAAGGGGAAAAATTTTTTTTAAAAAATTTTAAAAAAAATTTAAAAACCCCCAAAAAGTTTAAAGGGCCCAATTTTTTTTTTTTGGGTTACCTTTTTTTTTTTTTTTAAAAATTTTTTTTAAAATTTTTGGGGAAATTTTTTTTTTTTTAAAAAGGGAAAAGGAAAAAAAATTTTTCCCCCCCCCCAAAAAAATTTTTTTGGCCCCTTTTCCTTTTTTTTAAAATTTTTTTGGGCCCAAAAAAATTTTTTTTTTTTAAAAAAAAAAATTTGGGGCCCAAAAAAAAAAGGGGGGGTTTTAAAAAAAATTTTTGGGGGGGTTTTTTTTTTTAAAATTTTAAAACCCCCCAAAAAAGGGGAAAAAGGGGGAAGGGGTTTTTTTTGGGGTTTTTTTTTAAAACCTTTGGGGGGGAAAAAAATTTTTTGGAAAAAATTTTTCGGGGTTTTTTTAAAAAGGGTTTTTTTCCCGGGAAAATGGGGGTTTTTTGGGTAAAAAAATTTTTTTTCCCCCCCAAAAAAAAATTTTTTCCCCGGGGGGAAAAAAAAATTTTTTTTTTAAAAATTTTTTTTTCCGGGGGATTTTCCCCCCCTTTTTTTTTTTTTAATTAATTCAAAAAAATTTTTAAATTCCGGGGGTTAAAAATTTTTTTTAAAAAAAAAAAATTTTTAAAAAGGAAAAGGGGCCCCTAAAAAAACCCCCAAACCCCCCCCTTTTTGGCCCCCCCCCCCGGGGGGAAAAATTTTTTTTTTTTGGGGTTTTTTTGGGGGGGGGGGGGAAAAAAGGGGGGGGAAAAACCCCGGGGAAAAACTTTTTTGGGGAAGAAACCCTTTTTTTTTTTCCTTTTTTAAAATTTTAAACGGGGGGTTTTTTCCCCCCCCAAAAAATTTTTTTCCCTTTTTTTTTAAAATTTGGGGAAAAAAAGGGTTTTTTGGGTTTTCCCTTTTTGACCCCAAAATTTTTTAAAAAAAATTTTTTTAAAAAAAAATTTTTTAAAAAACCCCTTTTAAAAAAAAAAACCCAAAAAAAAATTTTTCCCCCAAAAAAATTTTTTTTGGGGGGTTTTTTTCCCAAAAAAACCCCCTTTTTGGGGGGCCCCCCCCTTTTTCCCCGGGGGGTTTTTTTAAAAAAAAAAAAATTTTTATTTTTTTTTTTTTCCCCAAAATTTTGGCCGGAAAAAAATTTTTTTTTAAAAAAAGGGGGGGAAAAGGGGGAAAAAATTTTTCCCCAAAGACCCCCGGGGGGTTAAAATTTTTTTTAAAAAATTTTTTCCCCAAAAATTTTTTTTAAAAAAAAACCCCCCAAATTTTTCCCCCTTTTTAAGAAAAATTTAAAAAAAAAGGGGGGGGGGAAAAAAAATTTTTTTTCCCTTTTTTCCCCCCGGGAAAAACCCCAAAAAAAAAAAAAAGGGGGAAAAAAAAAAAATTTTTTTGGGGGGAAAAAAAAAAAAAAAAAAAAAGGGGGGGAAAAAGGGAAAAAATTTTTAAAAAAAATTTTTTTTTTTTTAAAAAAAAAATTTTAATTTTTTTAAAAAAATTTTTAAAAAAAACCTTTTTTTTTTTTTTAAAAAGGAAAAATTAAAAAAACCCCCTTTTTTTTTTAAAAAAATTTTTTTGGGGGAAAAAATTTTTGGGGGGTTTTTTTTGGGGGTTTTTTTTAAACAAAAAAAAAAGGATTTTTTTTTTTTAAAAAACCGGTTTAAAATTTTTTTTTTTTTAAAAAAAAATTTTTTTTTTTTCCTCCCCAAAAATTTTAAATTTCCCCCCCCTTTTTTGGGGGCCCCCAAAAGGGGGAAAAAAGAGTTTAAAAGAAAAAAAAAAGTTTTTTTTTTTTTTTTAAACCCAAAAAAAACCCCCCAAAAAACCCCCCCCTTTTTTTTCCCCCCCAAAAGGGAAAAAAAAATTTTAAAAAAATTAAAAAAAAACCCCAAAAAAACCCTTTTTTTCCCCTTTTTGGTTTGTTTTAAAAAAAATTTTTTTTTAAATTTTTTTTTAAAAAACAAAAACCCCCTTTTTTTTTTTTTAAAAAAAAACCCCCCCCCAAAAAAAAAAAAAGGGGGCGGGGGGAAATTTTCCCCAAAAAAACCCTTTTTTAAAACCCCCAAAATTTGGGTTTTTTTTTGGCCAAAAAAATTTTTTTTTTTTTTTTGGGGGGGGGGGGGGGAAAAAAAATTTAAAAAAAAAAAAATTTTTTTTTTTTTAAAAAAAAAAAAAAGGGGGAAAAAATTTTAAAGGGCCTTTGGGGGGGGGTTTTTTTTTCCCTTAAAAAAATTTTTTTGGGGGGGGGGGAAAATTTTCCCAAAAAGGGGTTTCCTTTTTTGGGGGTTTTTGGTTTTAAAAAGGGGCCTTGGCTGGTTTTTGGGGGCCCTTTTAAAAAAACCAAAAATTTTGGGTTTTTAAAATTTTTAAAAAGGGAAAAAAAAAGGTTTTTTTTTCCCGGGAAAAAAAATTAAACCCCCAAACTTTTCTTTTTTTTTTTTTTTTTCCCCCCAAAAAAATTTTTTTTTGGGAAAAAATTTTTTTTTAAAAAAAAAAAAGGGGGTTTTAAACTTTTTTCCCCCCCCCGGGGGGTTTTAAAATTTTTAAAATTTTTTCCCCGAAAAAAAAAAAAAGGGGGGAAATTTTTTTTTTTTTTTTTTTGGGGGGGGGGGGGGGAAAAAAAACCCCGGGAAAAAATTTTTTTAAAAAAAAACCCCCTTTTTTAGCCAAAAATTTTTTTTTTTTTCCCCTTTTTTTTTTTTTTTTTCCCCCCCCCCCTTTTGGGGGGGAAAAATGCTGTAACCCCAAATTTTTTTCCCCCCCTTTTTTTTTTTTCCCCCCCTTTTTAAATTTTTAAAATTTTTTTTAAAAACCTTTTTTAAAAGGTTTCCGGCCCTTTTTTTTTTTAAAAAAAAAAAACCCCTTCCAGGGGGGGGAAACCCCCAAAAAAAAAAAAATTTTTTTTTTTTTCCCCCCCACCCCCCTTTTAAAACCCCCCCTTTTTTTTTTTGGGGGTTAACCCAAAAAACCCAAATTTTTTTGGGGAAAAAAAAAGGGGGGAAAAAGGGGGGGTTTTTAACTTTATTTTAAAACCCCTTTTAAAAAAAATTTTTTAAATTTTTTAAACCCACTTTTTTTTTTTTTTTAAAATTTTTTTTTCCCCCCCCCCTTTTTTTCCCCCTTTTTTTGTTTTCCCTTTTTTTTTTTTTAAAAAAAAAATTTTTTAAAAAAAGGGGGGAAAAGAAAAAAAAAACCCCGGGGGGAAAAAAAAAAAGGGGGCCCCCCAAACCCTTTTTAAGAAATTTTTTCCCCCAAAAAAAAAAAACCCCCCCGGGGGGGGGGTTTTCCCCCTTTTTTTTTAAAGGGGGGGGCCCCCTTTTTTTTTCCCCCCCTTTTTAAAACCCCCCAAAAAACCCTTTTTTTTTCCCCCCCCAAAAGGGGGGGTTTTTTTTTTCCCGGGGTTTTTTAAATTTTTTTTGGGGGCCCCTTTAAAGGAAATTTTTTTTTTTTTCCCCCCCAAAAAAAACCCCCCGGGGGGGAAAAAAAACCCGGGTTTTTTTGGGGGTGCTTTCTTTTTTTTTTTGGGGGGAAAAAAAAAAAAATTAATATTTTTTAAAATTGCCCCAAATTTCCCAATTTTAAAAAAGGGCCTTTTTTTTTTAATTTTTTTTTTAAAAGGGGGTTTTTTTGGGGGGGAAAAAAAAAAAAACCCCCCCCCAAAAAAATTCCAAAAAAAAAGGGGGGGGTTTTTTTTTTGGGGGGTTTTTAAGTTCCCTTTTGGGAAAAACCCCCCCCCAATTTTAAAAAAGGGGGGGGGGGGGGGAAAATTTTTCCCCAAAAAAAAAAGGGGCCCCCTTTTCCAAAAAAACCGGGTTTAAATTTCCGGCCCCCCGGGGAAAAAAGGGGTTTGAAAATTTTCCCCTTTTCCCCCCCAAAAATTTAAAAATCCCCCAAAAAGGGGAAACCCCAAAAAGGGGGAAATTTTTAAATAGCCAAAAAATTTTTTTAAAAACCCAAAAAAATTTTTAAAGGAAGGTTTTTAAAATATACCCCCCTTTTTTTTTCCTTTTTATTCCAAAATTTCCAAACCCCCCCCGGGAAAAAAAAAACCCCAAAAATTTTTTAATTTTTTTTCCCTTTTTTTTTTATTTTTTTTTTTCCGGGGGGAAAGTTTGGGCTTTTTCCCCCCTTTTTTTTTTTTTTAAAAATTTTTTTTTTTTTTTTAAAAAAAAAAAGGCCCCCCCTTTGAATTTCCCAAAATTTTCCCCCCAAATTCCTTTTTTTTTTGGGGTTTTTTTTTTTAAAAAAAAATTTTTTTGGGGGTTTTTTTTGGGGGTTTTTTGGGGGGAAAAAACCCCCCCCCCCCCCCAAAAAAAATAAAATTTTCCCCCTTTTTTCCCTTGGGGGGGGAAAAAAAAGGGGGGGGGGAAAAAAAATTTTTTTTTTTTTTCCCCCCCCTTTTTTTTTTTTTTTTCCCCCTTTTTTTTTGGGGGGGGTTTTTAAAAAAACCCGGTTTTTTTAAAATTTTTTTTTTTTCCCCCGGGAAACCCTTTTGGGGAAAAAGGGGTTTCCTTTTTTTTTTCCCTTTTTTTTTTAAAACCTTTTTTTTAAAATTTTTTGATTTTTTTTTAAAGGGGGTTTTTTTTTTTTGTTTTTTATTTTTCCCCCCCGGTTTCCCCCCCTTGGGGAAAAAAGGGGGGGTTTTTAAAAAGGGGGGTTTTAAAATTTTAAAAAAGGGGGTTTTTTTTTCCCCCAAAAGGTTTTGGGGGGGGGGAAAAAATTTTTGGGGTTTTTTTAAAAAATTTTAAAAAAAAATTCCTTTTAAAAGGGGGGGGAAAAAAAAATTTTTTTAAAAAAAACAAAAAAACCAAAAATTTCCCCCCCAAAAAAAAAAAAAAATTGGTTTTTTTAAAAACAAAAAAATTTTGGGGGGGTTGGAAAAAAAAAAAAAATTTTGGGGGGGGGAAAAAAAAAAAAAATTTTTAAAAAAACCCCGGGGGGAAAAAAACCCCCCCCCGGTAAATTTCCCCAAAAAACCCCCCAAAAAAAATTTTAAAAAAAAAAAAGGGGGAAAAAAATTTCAAAAAAAAAAAGGGGGGGGGAAAAAAGGGGGCCCCCCTTTTTCCCCGGGTTTTTCCCCCCCGGGGGGGTTTTTTCCGGGTTTTAAAAAAAAAAAAAAAAAAAGGGGGGGGGGAAAAAAGGGGGGGGGAAAAAAATTTTTTTTTTTTAAAAAAAAAGGGGGGGGGAAAAAAAAAAAAAAAAAAAATTTTAAAAAAAGGGGGGTTTTTTTTTAAAAAAAAATTTTTTTAAAAGGGGAAAAGGGGCCCTTTTTTTAAAAAAAAGGAAAAAATTTGGGAAAATTTTTTTTCCCCTTTTAAAGGGGGTTTTTGGGGTTTTGGGCCCCCCCCCAAATTAAAATTAAAATTTTTTAAAAAAAACCCTTTTTCCTTTTTCCCTTTAAAGGGGGGTTTTGGCAAAAAAGGGGGTTTTTTCCTTTAACCCCTTTTTTGGGAAAAATTTTTTGGGCCCCCCCCCGGGGGAAAAAGGGGGGCCCAAAAAGGGATTTTAAAAAATTTTTTCCCCTTTTAAAAGGGGGGGGGGGGAAAAAAAATTTTTTTTGGGGAAAAACCCCCCCCCTTAAAAGGGTTTTTTGGGGGGGGAAAAAAAATTAAAAAAAGGGCCCCCCCCCGGGGGGGGTTTTTTCCCCCCAAAAATTTTTTTTTGGGGGGGGAAAAAAAAAACCCCCCAAAAACCCGGGGGGGGGGAAACAAATTTTTTAAAAAAAGGGAAAAATTTTTAAAAAAAAAAACCCCCAAACTTTTTGGGAAAAAATTCCCCGGGTTTTAAAAATTTTTTTTTTTTTTTTTTAAAAACCCCCCCCCTTTTTAAAAAAAAAAAAAATTTTTTTTTTTTTTTTTAAAAAACCCCAAAATTTTAAAAAATAAAAAATTTTTTGGGGAAAACCGGGTCCACCGTTTTTTCCCCAAAAGAAAACTTTTTAAAAAGGGGGTTTTTTTTCCCCCCAAAAAAACTTTTCCAAAAAAGGGGTTTTGGGGGTTTTGGGGGGAAAATTTTTTGGGGGTTTTTTTTGGGGGGTTTGGCCCCGGAAAAAATTTTTCCAAAAAAAATTTTGGGGGGAAACCCCCCCCCCGGGGGGTTTTTTTAAAAAGGGAAAAAAAAAAAAAAAATTTTGAAAAGGTTTTTTTTTTTAAAAAAATTTTTTCCCCTTCTTTTTTTGGGGAAAAAAAAATTTTTTTTTTTTTTAAAAAAATTAAAAAAGGGGGAAAAAAGGGGAAAAAAAAAAGGGGTAAAAAAAAGGGGGAAAAAAAAAAAAGGGGGGAAAAAATTCCGGGAATTTGGGGGGGAAAAGGGTTTTAAAAGGGGGGGCCCAAAATTTTTTTTTTTGGGGGTTCTTTTTAAACCCCCTTAAATTCCCCCCCCTTTTTTAATTTTTTTGGGGGCCCCGGGGGGGGGGGGAAAAAAACCCCCCCCCCAAAAAAAAAAACATATTTTTTTGGGGGGTTTAAAAAAAACCTGAAAAAAAATTTTTTTTAAGGAAAAAAAAAATTTTAACAAAAATTTTAAAAAAAAATGGGGGGTTTTGGGAAGGGGGGGGCCGGGTTTTTGGGGGGCCCCCCCCTTTTTTCCCTTTTAAAGGGGAAAAAGGGCCCGGGGGGAAAAAAAAAGGGGAAAAAATTTTAAAAATTTTTTTTTTTAAAACCCCCCCCAAAATTTTTTTTTAAAATTTTTGGGAAAGAAATTTTCCTTTTTTTTTCCCCCCGGCCCCCGGGGCCCCCCCCCTTTTGGGTTTCCGGGGGGTTTTTAAAAAATTTCCTTTTTTTTTCCCCCCCCTTTTTTTTTTTGGGAAACCTTTTTTTTTTGGCGGGGCCCAAAAAACCCCCCCAAAAACTTTTTTTAAAAAAAATTTTTCCCCGGGGGGTTTTTTGGGGGGGGAAAAAAAATTTTTGGGGGGAAAAAAAGGGTTTTTTTTAGTTAAAACCCTTGGGCGGGGGGTTTTTTTAAAAAAATTTTTTTTTAAAAAAGGGGAAAAAGGGTTTTTTTTTTAAAAAAGGGGGGAAAAAATTTGGGGGGTTTTTTTGGAAAAAATTTTTTTTTTTTTTTTTTTTAAAAAAAAAAAATTTTAAGGGGTTTGTTTAAAGGGAAAAAACCCCTTTGTTAAAAGGGGGAAAAAAAAAAAAAAATTTTTTTTCCCCCCCCCCAAAAACCCCTTTGGGGGGGGGAAAAAAGGGAAAAAAAAGGGGGGGGAAAAAAAAAAAAAAAACCTTTTTTGGGCCCCTTTTTTTAAAAAATTTTTTTAAAAAAAACCTTTTTTTTTTTCCCCCCCCCCCCAAAAAATTTTAAATTTTAAAACCCCCCCCTTTTTTTTTAAAAAAGGGGAAAAAAAACCCCCCCCCTTTTTTAAAAAAAAAAAAAATTTTTTTTGGGAAAATTTTTTTAAAAATTTTGAAAAGGGCCCAAAAAAAAAAAAAAAAAAGGGGGGTTTAAAAAAGGGGGAAATTTTGGGGAAATTTTTTTGGGGAAAATTTTTTGGGGCCCCCCTTTTTTTTTTTTTTTTTTCCCCCCGGGGAAAACCCCAAAAAAAAGGGGTTTTTTTTTAAAAGGGGGCCCCCCCAAAAAAACCCCCTTTTTTAAAAAATTTTTTTTTCCCCCTTTAAAAAAAGTTTTTTTTTTTTTTTTTTTTTTTTTAAAAAGGGGTTAAGGGGGGTTTTTGGCCTTTTTCCCCCAAAAATTTTTTTTTCCCCCAAAAAAATTTTTAAATTTTTTTTTAAACCCAAACCCCCCCAAATTAAAAAAACCCCCTTTTTAAATTTGGGGGGGGGGGGGTTTTTTTGGGGGTTTTAAACCCTTTCCAAAAAAAGGAAAAAAAAAAAGGCCCGGGGGGGGTTTTTTTTTTTTTTCCCCCCCTTTTTTTTTTTTTTTTTTTTTTTTTGGGGGGGGAAAAAAATTTTTTTTTCCTTTTAAAAAATTTTTTTCTTTTTTTAAAAAAAAAAAGGGGGGGGTTTTTAAACCCCCCCCCTTTTTTAAAAAAAAAGGGTTTTTTTTTCCCCCCCCCGGTTTTTTTTGGGGAAACCAAAAAAATTTATTTTTTAAAAAAAAATTTTTTTGGGGGGTTTTTTTAAAAAAATTTTTTTTTTGGGGGGGGGAAAAAAAAATTTTTTTTTAAATCAAAAAAAAATTTTTTTAAAAAACCCCCAAAAAAAAAAGGGGGGGGGTTTAAAGAAAAGGGGGGGGGAAAAAAAAATTTTTCCTTTTTTGGGGCCCCAAAAAAATTTTTTTAAAAAAAAAATTTTTTTAAAAAAAGGGAAAAATTGGAAAAACCCCCAATAAAATTTTAAATTTCCCCCGGGTTTTTTTTTAACCAAAAAACCCCCAATTAATTTTTTTTTTTTTAAAAAAACCCTTTTTTTTTTTGGAAAAAAAAAAAAAAACCTTTGTTTTTTTTAAAAAAAAACCCCCTTTTTTTTAATTTTTGGTTTTTAAAATTTTTAAAAAAATTTAAAATTTTTTCCTTTTGGGGCCCAAAATTTTTTTTTCCCCGCCCTTTTAAAAAAAAAAATTTTAAAAATTTTTTAATTTTTAAAAATTTTGGGAAAAAAAAAAAGGGGGGGGAAAAAAACCCAAGGAAAAAAAAAATTTTTTTTTTTTTAAAAAAATTAAATTTTTTTTTTTTTTTGGGGGGGGGGGAAAAAAAAAAACCGGGGGAATTTTGCCCCTTTTTATTCCCCCCGGGGGCCCCCCCTTTTTAAAAAAAATTTTCCTTTTTTTTTTTTTTTTTTTCCCCTTTTTGGTAATTTTAAAAAAAAAAAAAAAGGGAAAATTTTTAAAAAAAAAACCCCCCCCCCCCCAAAAAAAAAGAAATTTTTTTTGGTTTGGGGTTTTTTTTTTAAAAAAAACCCCCCCAAAAAAAAAACCCCCCTTAAAAATTTTTTTTTTTTAAAAAAAAATTTTTCCCCAAAAAATTTTTTTTTTTTAAAAAAAAAAAAAAAGGGGAAAAAAATTTTAAAAAAACCCCCCCAAAAATTTAATTTTTTTTCTTGGGGGGGTTTTTTTTTAAATTAAAATTTTTCCCGGTTTTTAAAAACCCCCTTTTTTTTTTCCTCCCCCCAAATTTTTTTTTTGGTAAATTCCCCCCCCCCGGGCAAAAAAAAAAAAATTTTTCCCCCCTTTTTCCCAAAATTCTTTGGGGAAAAATTTTAAAGGGGAAAAAAAAGGGAAAAAAAAAAAATTTAAAAAAAATTAAAATTGGGGTTTTTTTAAAAAAAGGGGGGAAAAAAAAAAAAATTTTTTTTAGGGGGCCCCTTTTTTTTTTTTTTTTTTAAAATTTTTTTTGGGGGGGGGGTTTTTTTTTAAAATGTTTTTTTAATTTTTTGGGGGGAAAAAAAAGGGTTTTTTGGGGTTTTCGGGGCCCCAAAGGGGGGTTTTCCTTTTTTTGGGGGTTTTTTTTTTTTTAAAAAACCCTTTGGAAAAGGTTTTTTTCCCCCCGGGGGTTTTTTGGGGGAAAACCAACCGGGGGGGGGAAAAAATTTTTTTAAAAAACCCCGGGGCCCCGGGGGAAAAAAAATTTTTAAAAAAAACCCCTTTAAAATCCCCCCCCCCCAAAAAAAAAAAAAAAACCCAAAAAGGGGAAAAAAAAAAAAAATTTTTTCCCAAAAACCCCAAAAAAAAAAAAAGGGGGGGGAAAAAAACCCTTTTTTTTGGGGCCCCCCCCGGGGGCCCCTTTTTTTTAAAAACCCTTTTTCCTGGGGTTTTTTTAAAAAAATTTGGGGGAAACCCGGGGGGGGGGAAAAAAATTTTGGGGGTTTTTGGAATTTTGGGGAAAAAACCCCTTTTAAATTTTTGGGGCCCCCCCCCCTTTTTTTAAAAAACCCAAAACCCCGGGAAAAAAGAAAAAAAAAAAAAGGGGGGGAAAAAAAAAAAAAAATTCCAAAAAAAAAATTTTTTTCCCCCTTTTTTTTTTGGGGGGTTTTTTTTAAAAATTTGGGGGTTTTAAAAAAAAAAAAAAATTTTTTTTAAAAATGATTTTTTTTGGAATTTTTTAAAATTTTAAAAAAAAAAAATTCCCCCCCCGGGGGGAAAGTGGGGGGGGGGGGTTTTTCTGGGGGTTTTTTTTTAAACCCCCAAATTTCAAAAAAAAGGGTTTTAAGGAAAATTCCTTGGTTAAAAAAGGGGGGGTTTTTTTTTTTTTTAAAAAGGGCCCCCCAAAAAAAAAAAAAATTTTGGGAAAAAAACCCCCGGGGGGGAAAAAAGGCCCCCCTTTAAAAAAAATTTTTTTAAAAATTTTTTCCCCTTTTGGCCCCCCCCTTTTTTTTTGGGTTTTAAAAAGGGAAACCCCTTTTTTTTCGGGAAAAGGTCCCCCCAAAAAAATTAAAAAAAATTTTTTTTTCCCCGGGGGAAAAAAAAGGAAAAAAAAAAAAAAAAATTTTTTTTTTAAAAAAAATTTTTTGGGGGGTTTTTTTTAAAAACCCCCCCAAAATAAAAAAAAAAAAAAATTTTTTTTTTTTTTGGGGGGAAAAGGGCACCCCTAAGTTTTTTCCCCCAAAAAAAAAAATTTTTTTTTTAAAAAAAAAAAAAAATTTTTTTTAAAAAAGGGGGGTTTTTTTTTGGCAAATTTTTTTTTTTTTTCCAAAAAAAAAAAAAAGGGGTTTTTTTAAAAAAAAAAAATTTTTTTTTTTTTTTAAAAAAAATTGGAAAAAAATTTTTTAAAATTTTTTTTCCCCCCCCCTTTCGGTTTTAAAAATTTTTCCGGGGTTTTTCCCCCCTTCCATTTTTCCCAAAAATTTTTTTTTTAAAAAAATTTTCAAAAATTTCCCCTTTTTCCCCCCAAACCCAAAAGGGGGGGCCCCCAAAAATTTTTTTTTAAAAAAAAAAAATTTTTTTTTTGGGGGGTTTTAAAAAAAAAACCCCCCCTTTTTTTTTTTAAAAAAAAAAAATTTTTTTTTTTAAAAAAAAAATTTAAAAATTTTTTAAAAAAAAAAAATTTTTCCCCCCCAAATTTTAAATTAAAAAAAAAAAAAAAAAAGAAAAAAAGGGGGTTTTAAAAAATTCCCTTTTTTTTTCCCCAAATTTTGGGGGGTTTTAAAAAAAACCTGGGGGAAAAAAGGGGCCAAAAAAATTTTTTTTTTTAAAAAAAATTTTTTTCCTTTTTTTTTTTGGGGGGCCCAAGGTTTTTTAAACTAAAAATTTTCCCCATTTTTTTCCCAAATTTGGGTTTGGGGTTTTTTTTAAAGGGGAAAATTTTTTTAAAAAAAACCCCCCCAAAAAAAACCCCAAAACCCTTTTTGGGGAAAAGGGGAATTTTTTGGGGGAAAATTTAAAAAAAAATTTTTTTTTTTAAAAAAAATTTTAAAAAAATTTTAAAAACCCCCCTTTTAAAAAAAAAAAAAAAAGGGGAAACCTTTTTTTTTAAAAAAATTTTTTCCGTTTATTTTTTAAAAATGTACTTTTTAAAAAGGGGGGTTTTTTTTTTTAAAAAAAATTTTTTTTTTTGGGGGAAAACGGGGTTTTTTTTCCCCAAAAAAATTTTTAAAGGGCATTGCTAGCACTTAAAAGATGTGGGTCCCTTGTTCAAATGGCACAAACCTGTATAAAAGTTTAAGATGTTAATTGATATATCTGTACAAATTTAGAAAGAACCACCAGGATACATTTAAATTTCACAGGAGACAAAAGCTACCAGTTAATTTCCCATCTAAATTACTCTAAATAAGATAAATTCTTCACTTTGTTTGCACTCTTTCTTTCATCAGAAATCCATTGCAATTCCTGCTCAGTTACAACTGATTTGCAGTGGTGTTAAAAATACAAAAAGAGAGCAGTGAGTGGGTTTAAACATATACCCTTCCTCTCCTCTAGTTTTGCACCAAATATTTTCACGGAGTGCTAGTCTACCAAGCAGCAAACTAAGAAAAAAATCAAGAGCAAAGCTAACATGTTAGCACTAGCGTTACTTTTTTAAGAAATAAATTGCTGTTTGCGACTCATTACTTTCATGTGATTGCTAGCACTACTAAGACCATTTCCTCACTACACTGTTACAGTGCTATTCTTTTACTTTCAACATTCTGTGGAATTCTGAGGTTTGTAGTTTACTGAGATCAAAGAGTTCTCTGGCTGAAAATTCTAAATGCCCCTCCCTAAACTGCAAATCCCAGGATTCCATAGGATGTTGAAAGTGGAATAATAGCACCATAATTGTGAAGTGCAGAAATGGCCTCAGTTATAACATGTTAATAATACATCCCTTTTTGTTATTGTTTATAAAAATCACTTAAGGTACAAAATGACAAAAATTTCCCCAATTTACTACCCACTAAAATTTTGAAGTAGAAAATAAATATTAGCCATCACATTAAAATCTGACTAGAATTTGCAGGTCGTTAATCTGAATCTATTGGTTACTCTCAGCTAATGTAGCTTGATGAAATCAATGGAATTTATTTATGTGTTGACTCACTATTAAACAATTAATTCAATGGATCTCCTCTTGTTGGGATTAACTGATAGCATTCAGGCTATAGTTATTTTTGAAAGTAGCCTATTCCCTCTCCTAGATTATTAAAAGTAACATTATAACTTGTAATGCATTATTTCCAAACTCCAGGTGAACGACAGCATCAGCCTGGGCAAATTTCCCTGTTCCCACCCAGATCCTTTCAGAAAATGTAATCAACTGCCCTTATGAATTGTCCCTTCCATCAATCATAATTACTTTCAAAAATTTAATTCAAAATAAAATTCATAATTCTTTAGGAGTGGGTCAAGATGTTGGGAGAGTGATGTGAAGACTGCAGAATGTGGCAGAACAGATAGAAGAAAAGGGGCAAGGAAGATGAGAAAGGAAAGTGGAGGGGGGAGTCTAGAAAGAGGGTGACAAAGGGGATCGAAGGGGGCAAGATGGAATGGAAAAGCATGGTGAACACAGGGGGATTCTGGGAAGAGAAAGTGATGGCAGTAGTGGGGATGGATCGAAAGGTGCTCTCTCCCCTATTTTAATCTAATCATCAGTTTCTGGGATTGTAAATATGCTATACAAGTTCAACACAATCCTCACACTGAATACCACCGCGGTGCAATTATGAGAAATGATGAATATGCATAGCTGCCACTACATTGCACAATGCACAATGTTCAGTGTACAGAGGCAGTAGGCTAGACCCATTGACACACTGTTCTAGGTGCATTATTGTGTACCTGCATTGGTTTTGCATACAGAATTCTACTCCTTCCACCATAAACTGGATACAACATTCCTTGTTGTCCAAAAGAGTAACTCCAAATGTATAGTGCAATCTATGCTGGCTTATGCCACCAATAGTATTCTGGCCACTCTCTTCCCTCTTCTCTGCACCCACACACAGGATCTCATATACACACTTGAAATGCCTACAGAATGATCTACCATTCAAACACATCTCCTGCTCTTTTTCCCCCAATTGCGCTGTCTCTGCCCCTTTCCCACTTCTGCTCCTCTTTATTTCCCCCTCCCTCCCAGAAAACATATCCCCGTCTACATGCAATGAACTATACTTTTCTAAGATGCTTTCACTGCTATTGTCAGAGTCCAACTCCCTGCCTGTGCCTCTCTGCCAGCAAAGAAGGGGAGGCAAAGGTACTTGCCCTAGAAGGAAGAGAAGGCAGCAGGGAGTGTCCAAGACAAACAACTAATGGAAATGCTGAGCCAAGCCAAGCCAAGATCTAATCCAAAAGGTCCAGGAAGCTGAAAGTCCATCCAGAGGGGTTGAGGGAGCCGGAGCACAAGGGATGAAAGGCTTGCGTAGTAATTTGGTACAAGCAAACAGCAAGCCAGGCTGACAGACTTAAATAGCCACTGAAAACAGGTGCTACTTGTCATTGCTTCCTTAATCTAGCCCATGCAGCTTCCCTCTGAGCTGCCCGTTTCAGCCTCCTCCGTGATTGGAGGCTGAGGGGCACAGATGACTGTAATTCCTCCAGATCACTGCTGGTTCCCTCTCCCTCTGGAGCTGGCTGGGGCAACTCTGCCTCCACTTGTCTTTCAACTGATGCAGATGTTTGCAAGCTGGTTTGGTCAATCACTGGCTCTGTTCCTGGCACAATCAGTTGTTCATCAACCTCAGAGCCATCATCTATCACAGCTATGCCAAGAGGGACTTAACAGTGTGTGTTGCAGCAGCATGTGGGGAGGAGATGATTACCCCATTCCAAGACCCAGCCTCCCTTGAGAAGTGCCACCCTCTAGCATGGCAATTAAATTAGGGGTGGGGGAACTCTCCATAGAACCTGCAGATATTCAATTCTCTGGGGAAGAGAACCAGGGACCTGGAGAAATAGTTGTGGGGCTGTCCCCAGACATCATACCTTCTAAACATCCTGCTTCAGCAAGGAAAGTCCCAAGTAATCCTCTGTTATCCCACTTTTTCAGCTGCTTTCAAAATATCCCACTTTCTCTTTCCTCATCCCACTTTCCCCTTTTTACTTCGACTTACTTCCTTTGGTTCAGACTGCATGCAAACTGCAAAAGTAGTTTGCACTTAGTTGACTCAGCATGGGGAGAGGAGAAGAGGGGGTAGAATCTTCTTCTTCCCAGCAGGATCAGGCAAAAGCAAACTGCAAAAGCCTCTCCTAGCTTATGTGTTTTTCCTCATTTAAAACTTTTACCATCTTGAACATGCTCTGATGTTGCTTGGCCATACGTGTCCCAGTTTTCATCTTTGAAATGTTGGAGGGTATGCAAGGCCCAAGGCTAGCAACTCATCCTTTTATCCCCAGCACATGTACCTCAGTCCAGTCCTTCCATATCCCATTCATTCATTCATTCTCTTAAACACTTACTTTCCATGTGTATGCCACAGAAAAAGGAAACCTTTAACGCTTTTTGCAGTCAGGCATCTAATAGAATGTCTGCTTTCAAATTGTTTTCTTCCCCTGGCTTGATGGAAAGTGTGGATCTGTCCAGATCTGTGCTTTCAAAACACTCATTAGTTATCCTTGTCTGAGCAGCTTGAAGGCTACCAGAAATGCTCCAGGTCACTTGAAGTCCATATGCTGCAGGTTCTTACCTCTGGTTTAAAGCGTAATGGAGGAGAAATAACAAAACATATACTGAAGTATATGGAACTTAAATATGCTAAGGGCACCAGATTCCATCTGATTTTGGAAGCTCAGCAGGGTCTGTCCTGGTTAATACTTGAATGGGAGACCACCAATGAATACCAGGGTGCTGTAAACTATATTTCACAGGAAAGTACTGCCAAAACCACCTCTGAGTATTCCTTGCCTAAGAAAACCCTATGAAATTCATGGGGTCACCATAAATTGACAGGTGACTTGAAGGTGTGTGTACACACACTGCGGTATATAATGCTCTGTCTGCTTGGAGATTAGCAGATTACTTCCTTGCATGTCCCACTGTTTAAAATTGCTCTGATATTGATTTGCTTTGGATAAGAACTTTTCAAGCTCCAAAAGCAATATCTTAAGTTGGGCTCCCACAATAAAGTCACAATGGGAAAACTGCTTGGAGTAATCTCTGCAGTGCATCCATTCTGTGCAGCATATTGGTTGGTGCATGCCACATTTCCGTACGCATTTCTCACTACCTCCCAGATGCATCCTAATAACTGGATATCAGTTAAATAGTGGAGATCACTGAAGGTCCATGCGCTGACAATCTCTTGCACTAGATCACTATCATATCTTGTAAATAGGGCTACCTTTGAAGGCTGTCTAGAAGCAGCTGTTATTTCAAAATATACTTTCCATATTTCTAACTGGGAGTGGGCTTGTATTACTGCAGCACAATTCTTCAAGCTGCAATTCAGTGGGCACAAATCAATATCCTCAGACCTTTAAAATACCTGTGTGAGTTAAAATTAGATATCTGAAGGACTTTTTGCCTCCATGTCACTCTAAAGTGTAGCTACGGATGGTGAAAGAATGAAGGCATTACCTTCCCCAAATAATAATTCTCTCCCCCAATAATTTTTTTCTTTTTCTTGCAGAAAGTATGACACTGAAAATCATTCACACATAGAACTCTTACACTTGCTACATTTGTATTCCTTTTGCACCTTGCCTCCCCTTGTCTTTGTATGGTCAACTGGAGTTTAAGTTACTGGAATGATAGAAAGGTGGGGACTGAAGGAAAATTTAATGGCGGGCAATTCATATTTGGGGGAATAATATCCTTATCTCTCTCCTCCCCCCACCAACTGCAACCATGTGATATATAGAAATCCTTCTCCAAACGAGTCTTCTATGCGAGCTGAGGATGGGAAAGTCAGAGAATGCTTTTTGGGGGTTGGTAGGACTTAGTAACCTGTGTTAGAATTCTCTCACCAAGGAAGTTTCCTTGGCATCTTCAGTTGGCTATCCACCTTCACAGTTTAACTTTCATGAATCTGGTTGTTTGAGAGTTTCTTCAGCCTCTGCCTCCCCCTACCCACCTCAAGTGCTTTTTTTCCACGGGGAAGCCTGCTTCTGGTCCAAGGGGTTGTACCATTTTATACTGTACTCTCTTTGTCTCCTTTTAACCATTTCAAGTTGTGTTTTATATTGTTTTAGTATCGTCTGCACTTTATTTTAGTGTTGGCTTTTTGTATGTTTTTAACTGTATTGTAATTATTTCAGTTTGTAAGCCTCCCTGAGTTCCAATCCTGGGGTAAAGGCATGGTATAAGTGATGATGATGACGATGATGACGATGGTGATGATGACGATGGCTGAATAGCTATTGCAGAAGATATGTGCTGGAGCATTAGTGCTTTCTCCCATAGCAATGATGCTGCAATCTGTACCACAGAATTTTCTCTTGTCTCTCATGTCATTTCATGTATGTGTGAAACTGCTGAATGAGCTTAACTAGGGATTTTGTGTGAGGTGTGTGTCATCAATATGCTGATGATACTCAGCTTTACTTCTTCTTTTCATCAAATTCAGGTAGAATTATAGAAGTGCTGAATCATTGCCTAAGCTCATTAATGGATTGAATGAAGGCCAAAAAACCAAACTTAATCTAGATAAGAAAAAAGTGCTGATAGGGATTTATTTGGCTTGAAAGATGGCATTCAACCCTGTCTAGACAGCTGAAGGATCACCTACTCCTATATAAACTTGCCTGACTATTACAACCTTCCTTCCATCATCAGAGCTGCTGCTGCTGCTGCTGCTGCTGCTGCTGCTGCTGCTACTACTACTACTACTATTATTATTATTATTATTATTATTATTATTATTATTATTATTATTATTATTACCACAACCATCACTGTATGTAGTGCTTTACAAGTAAAACAACAATGAAACAGTTCCTTGCCATCAGGTTTATGATCTTATTAAGACATGATCCATATATAATCAGTATGATTTATAATATGTTGAATAAGTAATATTATGTAAATGAACTTAGAGAGAAATAGAAATGTAAGCATTTTTTGTTGTTGCTATAACCTTTTTTCCTTCACTTTTATGTTTATCACCTTAAGCATTTTTTTTTTTGGGGGGGGGTTCTTTTCTTATAATTAAATAAATAAAAAAAGAGACATGACCCAAAAGGAAAAGGGGATGGCAGTGTCCATCAGATACTGCCTCTTCTCCTCTCCCTCTGGGACCACAGCAGTGGCAGCTTGGGTAGAGGGAGGGCCATTGTAGGAGACATATCATAACACACTCTTTCCAGTTGGATCACCCTGTCTTTGGGACTTGTTTGCTGGGAGCACTTATTTGAAACTAAATTCGATTTCTTTTTTGATGTGAACTGAAGCCTTTTTTATTCCCCTTGGTATTTTAAACCAGGTTTTCTTTTTACCCTGGAATTTCCTCTGTTCTGTCACTGTCTTGTTTGTGTACGGTGAGATTGAATGGTCTGTCTGTCTGTATTTCTGTCTATTCTATATGCTGCTTTGATTGCCTTGAGACATGAAAGAAAGAAAGACATGAAAGAAAGAAAGACATGAAAGAAAAAAAAGAGAAAGTCATCACTCCATATGTTCTCATTATTACATATTTCTGCATTGTTATTTATTTTATTTATATCCTGTTCGAGTTCATCAGCCTTTAGGTCCCACCTGAAGTTTCTGGTTTTGGAATCCTCTCTCTCAGATGGGTTGCTCAGATTCTAGGTGGAAGGCAGCTTTCCAGTGGTGGTTGTATGGCAGCAAGAGGAAGGGATCCTATACTTTTTAAAAAAATCTCTTTAAATTGAATATCTTGCAGTCTGCAGTACATTCTACTATGAAGCCTGGCTGGTGGATGCTAATGGGAGCCTCTTTGGAGGTTCTGTTTTCCTCTCTTCCTCCTGTGCTTTAATTTGAAACTGGTAGCATGCTGAGCTGACCAAGAGGTCTGTGATGTGCTCGCTATGTGCTTCCATCTTCTTCCATCTCCACCCCTTCTCCTCTCCCCTTTCCTCCTTCTATTTCTCCAGAGGCAGAACAGCCAACACTAAAGGAGTCTCCTAGATTCGCCTTATACCATTCCTGCCACCTCAGTGTGCAATCCTGGAATAGATGATAGCCAATTTTACCTTTCTGTCTCCAGTTCTGCACTACTGTTGGCTTTTTGCCCGGGGACAACTCTTCTTCCTTGGTCCCCTTGACATGATTCAGGGCTGCCATGACCACTTCAACAGGGTAAAAATGAAGGAAGGGGCAAATTAGTGGTGTTCAGACCCTGCATTACACTTCTCTGTTTTGGAAAAAAACATTATATGGGAGGAAACCAATATTATAACATAGAAGTGTGTGTGTATGTGGTGTGTATAAAGGAGGAATGGAGTTTCATCGACTCAGGAGATTGCTTAGCCTGAAGTGTTTATTTTGTCTTTTTCTTACATGCCTGGCAATCATTCCCAATTGAAAATGTACAGATTAGGGGAGAGTGAGGGTAAAAACAGGGAGATTCAGGCTGAAATTAAAGAACAGGGAGATTCGTATCTGGTTCTTGGTAAGTTTTGCTGCAACAGGCTAACATTAGAGGGTAACTTGAAGAGCCAAGATGGAATAGTGGGTAGGATGTTTCACTGAGTCTTGGGATATTCCAGTGCTCATTGAACTATGAAACTTGTTGGATGGCCTTGGGACAATATTTCCTATCAGTCTGATCTACCTCAAAGGGTTGCTGTGAAGATAAAATTGAGAGGGGGCATGTATATCATGTATGCTGCCTTGTGCATATTAGAGAAAAGGCAAGATATGCTTTTAACTACTAAATAAAGCAAACAAGAGAGGACAGGCAGGGAGCTAATGAGTGTTTTCTAGCCTTGTGAAAACAGAGATCTATGTTTCTGCTGGTTTCCATGGGAAGTATACAGTTTCTGCCTTCATCCAAGCCAGTTTTCAGAATACCTCTGGGAGAAGGTGCACTATTGGGATCTGTGAGAGAGAAGAATGCAGATTTAATCACAGAAGCATAATCTGTTTTGCTCTGTAGCCGTGATATAGTTGTTTTATAATACTCATTCAATTCTATAATTGTACATGGAACTCCCAACATAAGTTTAAAACAATCTTTATAAAGAAAACAGATTAGAGTCTGAGACAAGCTTCGGTCCAGTAAATCAAAAACAGTGTGTAGGATGTGTGGATGTCTTCCCCTTTGCATAGTCTTGACTGATGCGTGTAAATTTTATATCAAGGTAGAGGAGAAACATTTTTAAATGTTTTCAAGCCACAGTATAGTGACTAGAATGTTGTATTGGGACTTGGGATATCCATGTTCGACTCTACTCTGAACCATACAGTGAAGTGGATGACTTTAGGGCAACCACATAATAAAATGACATCACCAAGGCCCACCTCATAACATCACCAGGGCTCACTCCTATGACATCAGCAAAAGCCATTCCTAAGTTTCAGGGCCTGGGATGCCCCTGAGCTGACAATCCAATGCTTTCCTCCCAAGGCAGTTCCAAGGCAGTTGCTGGGACCCAACGCTGTTTGCAACATGACCGAAAAACAGATACACCTAAAACCACAATACATTATTGTATTAGAGAAATTAAACAGATCAAAAAAATTAAACAGATCAAAAGCTCCTTGCAGCTCAAAGCCTACCTTAATAAAAAGGTTTCTTCATCTATTATCTTATGAATGCAAAACTTTTTTCTCTAAATTTCTGCAACATCAATATGTTTTTGCTTGAAGTCAATGGCAATTTCAGTGAGAGACACAGCCATTCTTCTGCAACTTTCTTCAGTGTTTTCTGTGCTACTGGCATGGAATCTTTGCAACCTGGTTTCTCTCTCTCTTTTTCTTTCATCCATCTCCCTTTAATTCTAGGATGTGTACAAGCTTTGTCTAGGGCCCCAATTCAGACAAATCCCTTTCAAATGAAAAATTAATTCAGAATAAAAAAGTGAAATGCATAGGGTTCATTCATTTCATGTTGTGTTTGTTTCTATAACAAATTCACAATCCCAGAGCTTTGCTGACTGAAAAACAGAGTCATATATCCAATACTTAACAGATAAACAGGAACTCACTTGAGCTTTGGACTTCATTGGAACAACTCCTGAAGTTTTAGAGAACTATTTCAAGACCCATAGTAATTCAGTCTGGTACCTTACTCTTATTTATATGGGCCTTGCTCCATAATGCCATATTTTGTTTTCTGATCACTCTTTTTGTCAGCTTGTTTCCCCTAAAATTGTGCCAAGCACTGTATGGGCTCTTTGTCCAGCTGGGTCAGTTTAGAAGCATTTTTGGCAAAGCTTCAGGCATAATGTCAAGACTTTGGAAATAAATGAATAACAACAAATGGATGCCTATGGAGTTTCTTTATGTGTTGGTTCCTCCAACCCACTGTTGTCTCGATGTTGAAATGCTGGACATGTTCTTGTTTGGACTACAGTTCTCTGAATCCCCTAGCCAATATGGCAAATGTCATGCTGGCTGGGTTATTCTGCAAGCCATAGTCTAAACACATAGCATTCCCAAAATCTGAATGGCTTTCCAGCATCTCTGGCATTTCCCATTCTTGCTACCTGACTGGTTAACTGGTGATGGTGTGGACTGAACCTAGGACCTTCTGCATTCCCTTGTACCATTGTACTCTCTGAAGCATGACCATAGGTAGCTTCCATGCCAATGCAGCACTTAATCCTCTCTGGGTTTTCACTTGAACTTTAGCTGTCCAGGATGCTTAACTTCATTTGGTGGTAAGGTTCAACAACTCAGACAACTCTATTAAACTTTGGACTACAACAGTTGGCTTAACATCCAATTGACATGAGAGCCATTTTCCACCACTGGCTTCCTGCTTTTCTTTCTCACCTTCTCACAAGCACCTATCGTGCCTCCAGACTCAGCAGAGAATGTGCTCATCCTGTTGGCACTTATTCTTTATTTTTTCTCCTTGTGTCATCCCTCACACTTCATTAGCTGTTCTCCCACAAATACAGATCCTATGCCATTTCTATGGTCACAAAGGAGGGTCACCCTATAATCAGCAGCACTGACCAGGGGTCTTTTCAACCTAGCTAGTTATACCACTATGATTCCAGCTGCCATGGCAACACCCCATAGAATCCCAGGCTTTATAGTTTTGTGAGACACTAGAACTCTGTGGCAGAGAATTCTAAATGCCTCTCCATAAATGGCAGACCTCCAGGATTCTCTAACTTATTTCCGTGGAATTTAGTGGAATCATAGTGATATAGTGAGAAAAGGCCCCTCAATATTCCTGGCTATTCCTGTATGGAGTTGTTAACCTCCTTGTTCCAGCTAGGCTTCTGTACTTTTTCAGGTTCCATGAAAGACAGGCAATAGGTGAATGTATGTCCAATGTGGAGCTGCATTTACTATTCTGTGGTCTGTGTACAGCTGTTGAGGAATTGGCAACACTATGCATGTCTCTTCCTAGCTCAGGATCAACCCCATCTTGGATGCTGTTCAGGAAAGGCTTTCATGTGGCCATTTGCATTGTGTGTTTTTTTCCGTGGAATGGTAGTAAGGTATCCCTTTACTTACCCTAATAGGATCCAACTCCCACTGGGCTCAGAATGGGACAGTAAGCTGAGGGACAAGTAGTATGATAAGCTATCCATGAAATTCTTCAGATTTTTGCATTTTTTGGGATGGGGGTGGTAATTCACTTATGGAAATATATTACATCTATCTGCCAGCATGGTCTGGTGGTATGAGTGCTGGACTACAACTCTGGAGACCAGGGTTTGAATCCCCACTCAGTCATGGATGACCTTGGGCAAGTCAGACTCTTTCAACCTTCAAGGAAGCCAAAGGCAACCTCCTCTGAACAAATCTTGCCAACAAAAATCTCAGAAATGACTTGAAAGCACACAACAACAGCTGCATAGAACCCATGTTTGTGTGTGTATGGGAAGAAAACTTTTTTTTTTTTTGCAAGAACTAGCAATCTTTTGTGCAGGAAATAGTTAATTTGTCTGCAAATGGCAAATAATTATTGCTTTTGTGCAGAAAACACCAAAAAATGTTTTCTTTGCAGAAAAAAGTACATTTTGCACAATGAATATTTCCAAAAGAAGTTCCAAAACAGTAGCAAATAGGGATCAGCAACTGCACAGAGCCACTCATATTCACACATGCTAGGGAGAAAACTTGTTTGTTAAAATTATTTGTTTGTACACACACAAAAGAAACAAGTGGCTATTTAAATCCTTATCCCGTGTCATTGTCTATTGGATGGAACTTGGGAAACTTACTTTTTAAAAGCTACAACTCCGAGGAACTCCTAGCCAGCCAGATTGAAGTCCCTCCCAAAGTAACTTTTCCAAGGTCTGGCTGGTTGTGTGATGATAGGTGCAGGGATCTGTCCCTGTTATTGTGAATTCATTGGCTCCTTATGTCTGTGGATGGCATGCAGATATTGTTTCTGGCCAGCCAATTCCCTGATTTCAGGGCTGTGGGATTACTGGTGAAATTTGCATCTGTCCTGTTTATACCATTTTTATATTTTCTGGTTCTTTGTTTTTTCTCTCACCTTCTTGGCCAAAGCAGACCTTGGATGTGGTGCCTATACTGTCATGGCAATAGTGTACCTCCAACCATAGCATAGAGATGAAGATGTTACTTTTAAAAAGTTATTTACTCCCATTGCTTGATCAAATGTTTGAAAAATAAGTGATTACCATTGCTTGTCTCAATACTAAAAAATAATATGTTCTGTTATTTTCTGGTATTGCACTTTGATTTTTCAATTTTTGAGGAAAAACACACCTGTGAATGGCATAAAACTTTCAAATTTCTGTTCAAATACCTCTAAAATTTCCTTAAAAACTTTTGGATATAACTAGAAATTGATACTCATTACATCAATATAGTAACTCCACTTTGCTCATTATATTACCACTGAAATGTACTGTTCTTGTGCCCTCATTATTCTCTCCAAAGTAATTAGTTACAGTTTACTATGTTGCTTGGAACTTATTACTACAACACTCTGTCCCAGTGTAATGTGAGTATGGGATTACTCTGCTTGTGATTGTAACACATGATTAAGAGGAAACAAACAGAAGCTAATAACAAACAGTGCACCCAGTTCTTATGACCTCAAAATCCATGGAACAAAAGAAACGAATGTACAAAACTGTCGGAATCATGTCGGGTTTAGGAGCTTGTAGCTTGCACAATGGTGGTGCCCTGTTGGACGAATGATTCAAGGAGATGGAAGGGAAGTTTTTTTTTCTCTTTCCAACCATAAAATGGTGCTATTGCCAAGCAACCTACAGATATTCACTGGCCTGACATATTTCTGGCTTGATTCTGGGGTTTATTCACACCACACAATAATAGGAGTTTAATTTCACTTTCACTGCTATAACTCCATCCTATGGAATCCTGGGATTTGTAGTTTATTGCGGTAATTAGCAGGCACTTCTAAAGAGTTCTAGTGCTACAGCTTAAGGGAGGAAACTAGAGAATTCCGAGTACCTCACCAAATGACAGATCTCAAGATTCCATGAAGTAGAGCCATGGCAATTAATGTAGTATCAAATTGCCATAATTGTTCATACTGAATAGACCCCTGGATTAATCTTTCTGGAGAGGTGTATGTATGTCTCTTTCTTTGCTAGTTAGCCTGCTCATTGTCTTTTGCTGGGTTTGTTTCATGTTTTACAGATCGTGAGCCCTCTGATGAAGCCTCCTCCCTTATTTATGGGCCCTGTCAGGCTTACCTGGCAGTGACAAGGGGCAGAGCAACAGCATTCCAGACATACTGAGTGGCTGGAAGCTGTCAATTTAATTTCCCTCAATGTCCTAAAATTAGTTTATGTTAAATTTCAATAGTAGCTAGCTCCCAGCCACTCAAAGCAGTGGGATCAGGTTTTTATGGGCTCCCTACCAGGGCAAGTGTCATTTGTGAACTCTGCCAAGGTACTTGTCTTTTGATTGTTGCCCAAGCATGCCAGATACTGATGCAGGTCTTGACTATTTGGTTGCTTTTCCTGATTCAGTTTTTATTTGTTGCTACCCTTGTATTCCTATTCCTAACCTGGACCTTGAACCCACAGTTGACTCTGCTTTTGGACTGAACTTTTTGTGTGTTATTTATTTTGGACTGTTGCTCAGTTCTGCTTCATCATACTTCTAAGAATCTCCACAAGGACAGCTTCAGGTTTCAGGGGGCATGGAGCTTTTGGACCACTAATCCTTCAGATGGGTCTCTATTAGTTTTGCTTATTGGTAGATACTTCTTGGATTTTGAAATTCTTCTTGACTAAATGAGGGTGAAGAACAGGAGACATTGTGCACTAAGAAGTAAATTTTCAAGCTTCACCAAGCAGTAGTGGCAAAAGTTGGCAGCAATGTTGCTCCATTGAGCCAGCTCTCCGGCCCTTGCCCTGAGTGTTCTCTGATCTTCAGGGGAGGGAGAGGCACCTCAGGGCAAGAATGCTGCTTTGAAAAGTGTATATAAGGCCCTTTCTGCACAAGGCAAGTGAATCGCCCCATGCCGTTACTTACCAGCTCTTCTTGGGTCCGAAGTAACGCACACTGTCCCTTGAGCCCTTCCGCAGGGCTCCTCCATTGGTGCAGAGCGAACCGGAGCAGTGCGAGATCTGTAGATCCGCACTGCTCCGGCTCAAAATGATGGCTTCCTGTGGCTTCCAGCTCAAAATGGCAGCTTCCAGTGTCTTCGTGGGAGTGGACCAACCACTGAGGCTGGCCACGCCCACAGCCTGCTCTCCGCTGATTGCAGGCTCACATTGGTGCGAGCCTGCGCATTTGCACAGGTAAGTAGGAACACAATGGTGCGTTCCAGAAAATGTAAAGACCTTATTTTTCCGGTCTTTACTTAGTGCAGGGGAGGACCACTTGGGGGCAGGTTGGTTCGAACTGAGGAGCGGAACTAAGTTAAATAGTCCGCACCTAGTCCGATCCAAGGTGCGGACAACGTCCGTGCCAGGACGCCTTGGTCCATTTTAACTGCCTCGTGTGGAAAGGGCCTATGTGTAGCTTCTGCATTAGTTAGACCTGGTGTTTTATATTTGAATGGGATACACTTTGCCTCTGTGGTTGGTATTTAATGCATACTGCCTAATGACATACCAAGAAATCCCTTTGTTATATCACCAGGGCTGGCCCTCTGTGACATCATACGGGGTCTTCCTTAGATCTTAGGTTTTGGCCTGAAACCTCAGAGCCTAGGATAGTCTTGACCTGGCAATCTTAACTGAACAACCATTATAATTTCTCCCATTCTCTAGAACACTGCTATGTTGGGTCATTGTGAGAATTTTCAGCATTGACACCCATTTGCCCAACAGTCATAGGTACACCAATACAATAAGCATGGGGGGAGGCAGATGTCAGCTGTAGTGGGACCACAATGCTACACAGTAGTACTGGGCCAGATCATGCCTCTCTCCCACATGCCATGCTAATTCTGGTCCCAGTCCTATTGGGGACTTGTAATCTAGGGTTCTGAATACTGTCCTGACAGAGGCACCACAGTTGTTTCTACCGAAAGCCTTAAGAAGCAACTGGATATCACAGCTTGGAAAAATTCCTTTGATTCGTTTAGGTTACCAGAATCCACCAGATCATGCTGACTAGGAAATTCAGAGAGTTGTAGTCCAAAGATAAAGACAGAACTTTCCCAAGCTCTGGACTCTGTGAGCTCAGGACTGAGTGTTCAGAATGTTAAAAATATCCTTTTAAAGCTCTGTCAGGGATCCACAGCACATGATCCCATCACAAGTTTGAAGAAGCAATTTGAGATCTATGCAGAACTTTAGATAAGAGAAAATCATCTACTGATGAAACATAGTCTGAATATTGAAATATTCACAATAGAAATAAAAATAATGCAATAATATAATAGCATAGAATATACACACACACACTCTCTTTGTTACCAAAGTGATGAATAAATTGATGAAAAATCAAATCTGTTTCTTTTAAAATTCTCACCTATAGCTTAGATGTCCAAGAAAAGCCAGATATTTAGTGATTCCTAATAGAGAGCTCATAGCAATGCTAATAAAAGGATAGGTCTCAACTGTTCCATCTTTTCCTCCATAATTTTGCTTAAATGAGAACAAACAAACAAAAAGACAGAATAAGCAGTGGGAAAACAAAAGGGTTTTGTGTGAGAGACATCACACAGTCTCAGATGAGGCTTTTTGTCATGCCATTGCTCTTCCTTACTTGTTGATGTAGTCCTCAACCACTTATAACCCTAACTAGTCCCACACCATTTCTTCAACCTTTTTTCTTAGGCCATTTCCACACTAGACTGCGATAGTGTTATTATTCCACTTTCAACATCCTATGGAATCCTGCAGTTTGCAGTTTAGGGAAGGACCTGAGAAATGGAATGAAAAATCTATCCAGCAGGAAGAGAAAAAAAAAACTAGAATATTTACACAATATCTTCCAACTGTTAGCATGAAGAACCCTCCATTTGGAAATGCTTGTTGGTATCTGAGCCCCCTGTAAAACTTTTGCAAAGAAGACAAGGCAATTACATGAAGAACCTTAGATCAGAAAGTGAATAACAGAGTTCTCTAGGATCAGACAAATTTTAAAGTTTACTATGTAGGGTGGGGTGGTAAAGATATGGATTTGTGCCCGCATGTGTCCCCTCAAGGCTGTTTATGTGCCACATGTGCCCCCTCAAGGCTGTTTATCTCAGACTACAGTTATTGTGGCAAAAAAGAGGGGAAGTGTTTGTTCTAGATGCCTTCAGAAGTGCCTCCCCTGTTTTTTTTTAAACTAGTTTTTCAGACCAGAAATGGACTTCTATCTGCCCCCTCCCCCTTTTTTTAAAATTCATTTTGGAGACATTTTGGGAATTCAATGCACCCATCAGAGTGTCCCACAGCCCATCTCCATCCATTCTTAACTGGCAACAGGGCTCTTAGCTTAAAGCTCTTTGTATGCGTATTGCCCTTGGGCAACATGGGCATGCCAAAAAGCCAGGAGTGAGGGAAGAGCACTAGAATGAGAGCTGGTGGGCGCATGAGCTCAGGCCTGTTGTGCCAAATGGAACCAAGCAGGATGTGGAGTACCAGTCTCATGGCTCTAGTTTGCCATATTACTTGGTTAGCCAGGTTTTACCTACATTCTCCTTGTGCTCATTTTTACAATTAGCTGGCCTAGAAGCAGTCCTGGACCCACTCTTAACCCTTGCTAGCCTTGCCCTGTGTCATCAATAAGGACCTACACTCTGCTTTCAGGTTTTGAGACTGAGATCTCCAGGAATGGGATGCTGCTGACGTGGCAACCCCAGATACAGACCTCCCCTGATGAAACTTCAGTCTGAGACATTTTCTCTACAGAAATGCTATCATTTCCATGCTTTTACCAAGACAACTGATTACTTCCAACAGCATAGTATAGGACGTAAGATGCAGATGTTACAGCAGCAGCACCCGATCTTGGTAGATCACTGTATTTCTTGATCAGTGATCTCTAGGTGACTCCTTCCAGGAAAAATTTAAAAAACAACACCCAAGCTTTTCTGGTTAATTAGTTTGTTCTGAGGAATTGTGAAGTTCACTATCCATTTCCTTTTTGTCTCTAAGCTGTGTCCCCTTTAAGTTTAGCTTCCTGTATCCGCAGGTAAGGAGGGGCACCACAGCACTGAAAGCTTGTTATGTATTCGCTGCATGCCTAGCTGCAGAACCAATTGTAGGCTGCTTCTCACCTCCTCTGCCCCCACCCTTGGTTAAATAGAGGTTTACCACAAACTGTGAAAATGGATGCTTCGTATTTCGATTGAAAAGGGTAAATCAAACACGGCCTTTTCCTCAGTGCATGCACCTATGCCTTTGGAAATTTTGCTAAGCACTCTGCAGTGTGTGGAATGCATCATGCCTGCTCTAGTTTTGGTTTCAGCCAGGTTCCCCTTTGCATGCATTTACCTGGTGTGGTTCATCACCCGCTATAAGGATCCCAATAAATCTTTATGATCCAAATCTCCTTGCATGAGACTCTAAATGTTTTTTCTTTCTTTCTTTTCATGCACTGTGAAGCAAAGATGCATGAAATGTTGAAATATAGCATAGGCAGAAGGGGGAGGGAAGTGTTTGGTAGATGTTAAACTGAGATGGCACCGTGAACATTGTGTGATAAAATTTCCATAATTATTAAGATGTGGAAATGTATGTCGCAGAGAAAATAAGAACTAACTGGCCAGAAGATTCTAACCACCCCCTCCTTCTGGCTAATGAAACATCTTGAAATTTTGTTACGTTAAGTCAAGGAAAGAAATGTCTAAAAATCAAGGTTTGTTTTGTTTTGTTCCATTTTGTGCACATAAGGATGGTTGTAAACTACACTTCCCATTTTGCATTCAGAAATATTGCCTTAAAAACCCTCAGTTCCCAAGGGGGATGGATTCTCTTAGCAATTCAAAGGAGGAGGAGGGAGGAGGGAAGGAGGGTGGGGGTGAGGAGAGAAAGGAGCATATGATAACCTTGTATGATTTTGATTTGGTAAACCAGGGGTTAAGTATAGCAGTTGAAGGCTGCAAGCTTTGTCAGGGTTGTACTATTTTTCTAATGCATAAGGAGAAGGGAGGCTAGGAGTCAGACGACAGGGGGGAAATCCAGGGAAAGGAGTCTCTGAAACCAAGCCTGAAGGGATGGTGATGGTGTTGGGCATCAAGAAGGATAACAGGTCAGGCGCATGCAAAAATCTCTGTCTTGGGGACTAAGACTAAAAGATGGTATTTCACTTGCCTCCCCTCCCTTAGTTCTTGAATCCTGACTGTGAGTGGGTAAGGAAGGCGGCTGTCTGCTGCTGAGGATGGGATGCCAGGGAGTCTCTCTTGGGGAAGAAAAAACCTTTGGTTGGGCTTAGCAACAAGAAGAGGAAAAAGGAGGATCCCTAAGAAGAGAATTGAATACCCTCCTGTGGCTATCAGGGAACCAAGCATCCACTCAGACCAAGCCAGAGACTGGACAGCTGGCAATGCAGCATTGTGCTGAGGACCTGGAAATCTCAGGGGAGATTTCTGGCTGAGCCCTTAAACCCACATGGGGGATTCTTCAGGTGCTCAGGAGCAAAGCTTTTCAGGATATGTCCTGCGTGCAGAATGAAGTCCAGTGCTTCTTTGATGTGGACCCAGCTGCAGCTGGGTGAGCTATGTGTGGCAGGGAGCATGAGGCACAGCTTCTTTTGCTGAGAAAGAAGACCAAGGGAGAGGGAGACTACATTGCAGACCACCCTGCACCAGCCGGGCTGCAGGAATGACACAAAGGCTGAATGGTGTGTAGACTACCGATTCTCTACCTTCAAACAATATATAGTGCTCTGTCTGTGTGCGTGTGTGTGTGTGTGTGTGAAGGAGAGAGAAAGGAGAGGGATGGGGCTCTTGTTTTTCATGCTGCCACAACTGCTCTCCTTGTCTCACCCAGGATAGCTAGAGCCTGCAATGGAACTCAGGGAAGGAAAGGCTGTATTTGAAAACTGGGTCTTTGCAGATGTTGTTTTAAAGCTCTTCCAGTTCTATCTTGCTGCTGGTTTTCCAGGCAACGTCACACCTCTTGAGGACACTGGGGACATTAGGTTTTTGCTGAGTATGGTATCTTCCCACTATCATATAGAATGCTTTCATTTCAGAGACTGCCCTGAAGAATAGGCTACGACAGCTACTAAGAATCTTTTTGTCTGTCCATTCCCCACCCTATTACCAGATATAACCTCCACATTCAGGACTTTCCTGTCTTTCTTTCTTTCTTTCTTTCTTTCTTTCTTTCTTTCTTTCTTTCTTTCTTTCTTTCTTTCTCTCTTTTGTCATGACTCACCATATTGTCCAACAAAACTTATGGGAATCTTGGAAACCAGTCTCTGTGTTTTTCTCTAAGGTCATATAATTGGTGCAAGAGATACTGAGTTATCATCTGTCAGGTAATGCAAATTGTTTTTCATTTGCTATTATTCCTTAGGCAATTGTAGGAGAGTTGCTACAGCACCAAAATGCAGCAAGGGAAGACAGCAATGATGATAGCACTTGCAAACTTAAAAACAGCAGAGAAAGAATGGCGATGGAGGTGGGGGTGGGGGTGGGGAACAGCCAGCCTGGACTAGTCATCTCAAAGATAAAATGAAGAAAGCATCACATTGAATGTGCAAATGATGTTCGGTGCAACAGAGGGTTTGATGCTTAACTCTACATCTGAGGCCCCAGGGTATTCCTAGAGGTGAATGCAGAAGTCTCAGGTGTTGCATGGGGAAATCTTAATGCCTTAGTACATAACAGAGTCTGATGAGTCTTTGAAGTTTTTTAATTTCATTTGTGTCAGTTGTGGGGCAACATGTTGGAATTTGTTTATTGTGGGTGAAAATGGTTTCCTTGTTTCTTCTTGAATCTTTAACTGTTCTGTAAATGGTGTGACATAGGGAGACAGGAGGATTTTTTAAAGGCCACACTGAGTAGTGTAATTAAAAACAACCAAAGCAATGTCTGTATGTATATCTGTTTGCATTGTTAAGAAGGTGGGGGGAAATGCTCACATTATTATTCATTCTTTTTTTCAGCTGGACGGGCTTTTTTGATCTCCTCCCCATGTTTTCATGAGCCACTCCAGAGCCCATGTGCATACTTTTCCAGCAGATATTAAAATCCCTGTGAAACTCATCCCACCACCAGAGATTCAGGAAAGTTTATACTGAAGGCCTAAATATGACCGTTGCTACTGGAGACCCCACAGATGAAGCAGCAGCTTTGCCTGGTCACCCTCAGGACACCTACAACCCAGAAACTGACCATGAATGTTGTGAGAGGGTGGTTATTAACATCTCAGGACTGCGGTTTGAAACACAACTTAAGACACTTGCTCAGTTTCCAGAGACCTTGTTAGGAGACCCTAAAAAGAGAATGAGATATTTCGATCCACTCCGGAATGAGTATTTTTTTGACCGTAACAGACCCAGTTTTGATGCTATTTTGTACTACTATCAATCTGGTGGCAGGTTGAGGCGGCCTGTCAATGTGCCCTTGGACATCTTCTCAGAAGAGATTAGATTTTATGAACTTGGAGAAGAAGCTATGGAGATGTTCCGGGAGGATGAAGGTTATATCAAAGAAGAAGAACGGCCTTTACCGGAGAATGAATTTCAGAGACAAGTGTGGCTTCTCTTTGAGTACCCAGAGAGCTCTGGACCTGCTAGGATTATAGCAATTGTCTCTGTCATGGTCATTTTAATCTCAATTGTAAGCTTCTGCCTGGAAACTTTGCCTGTGTTCCGGGATGAGAATGAAGACATGCATAGCAGCAGTAGCAGTTCAAGCCTTTACTCCAATAGCACGATGGGGTCTCAGCAGCCAACCTCTTTCACAGACCCCTTCTTTATAGTTGAGACACTCTGCATCATTTGGTTCTCCTTTGAATTCTTGGTGAGATTCTTTGCCTGCCCCAGCAAAGCTGGGTTTTTTACCAACATTATGAACATTATTGACATTGTGGCCATCATTCCCTATTTCATTACCCTTGGAACAGAACTGGCTGATAAACCAGAAGATGGCCAACAAGGCCAGCAGGCAATGTCTCTCGCCATCCTTCGAGTGATCCGTCTGGTGAGGGTGTTCAGAATCTTCAAACTCTCCAGACACTCCAAGGGATTGCAGATTCTGGGGCAAACGCTGAAGGCCAGCATGAGGGAGCTAGGCCTCTTGATATTCTTCCTTTTCATTGGTGTCATCCTGTTCTCCAGTGCTGTCTACTTTGCAGAGGCTGATGAGAGTGAATCTCAGTTCCCCAGCATCCCTGATGCTTTTTGGTGGGCCGTGGTTTCTATGACAACAGTTGGCTATGGAGACATGGTCCCCACAACCATAGGTGGAAAAATAGTTGGTTCCTTGTGCGCCATTGCAGGTGTATTAACAATTGCCTTACCAGTGCCGGTTATAGTGTCCAATTTCAACTACTTCTATCACCGTGAGACAGAGGGAGAGGAACAAGCTCAGTACTTGCAAGTCACCAGCTGCCCAAAGATCCCTTCTTCCCCTGACCTAAAGAAAAGCAGAAGTGCCTCCACTATTAGTAAGTCTGATTATATGGAGATACAAGAAGGCGTGAATAATAGCAATGAGGACTTTAGAGAGGAGAACTTGAAAACAGCCAATTGCACCCTAGCTAACACAAACTATGTTAATATAACCAAAATGCTAACCGATGTCTAGCTGATGAGGGGAAAAGAAAAGAGAGAACCTTAATAACATACATAAAAAGAGTGGAACAATTGCAGATGTTGCATAATACCTTGCATTGTAGTTAATACAATATGTTCTACAATATGTACTGGTTATGCATGGGAAGCAATAGTTGTGTAAGTGACTCTTTTTAACATTTGATGCTCAAAAAAAGCTTTCATGCAACCTTTTCTTTTCCAACACAGATTTCTGAGTATATGGAGCATTTAAGGCAAAATTATGGCACAATATCAAATGAAAGGCATTGGAGAAAAAACAAAAGCAACAATCTCCCCATGTAAACCACAGTAACTAACAAATGCCAACAAGATATGTATCATGTAATACAGAACTCAACCCATGCAAAAATATATCCCAAGGAAATAGTATGCAACTATACTTCTAGCTTTCAAGCTTCAGGAATTATACAAAAGGTCATGCATAGTTTAATTAATGGAACATCCGTCCAAATTACTCTAAGGTTCAGATTTCCAGATCAGAAATGCCAAAGGGAGGGTATACCATGCAGGGTCATGCTTCTGAACCAAAAATGCTGCATTGGATTCATCCACTGCAGCATGTCAGTGTAAGGCTCGCGGGAGGCACTGTTTAGTAGGACATTTTCTTTTGCTTTGGTAGAGATACATCAAGAGCCTGGAGACATTTTTTTAAAATAATAACACATGCATTTTTGCTGGTTTGGGGGTCACTGACATATACAGAACTGAAAAGCATCTTGTTTCAAATGCTGGAGCAACTAAGCTGTGGCCTAGAATATATTTATACTGCAGTGAAATTTAACCAGTATTAAAGTACAGCTGCATGGATATTTGTTGCATGGAACTTAATATTTAATACAAATATATATATATAACACACACACACACACACACACATATATCTATTTTCTTAAGTAGACCATAGAGTGTACCCGTTTATAGTATTTCTAGATTCCCCGGTGGTTTGAGGGAGATTAATGAACATGTAAGAGGGAGGGAAAAGCAATAGGCTGGAGAAAGATGTATGCTGAACACAAATTTGATAAGCAAGGCAAGTGTTTGTTTGCATGAATGTACACACTAAGGATGGTGACATGAAGAGTGCCCACCTGTCTTCTGCATGTTGGGAGTAACTGGTAATTCATTAATAGTGGTATCATTGTCAGAGTTATACATCTGATCAGTGGTGGTGAAATATGCAGGCATGTTTGTAGTGAAAGGATCTTTGAATGACAACGTCAAGCAAATGTTATGCAAACATTGGATATACAAATATATAAGCTCAGAGCCCACAGAGGTTACTCATACTACTTGAAAATGTGGACTGGTTGAAATTTACAGCTAAGATGAAGTTACAGAGCGCCAATTAGTTTATGTGAATGTATTGATTGGGGCCCTATCTGGCTTCAAATATTTAATGCAGCTTCTGGCCATGCATGGGCTTATCCAGTAATGCCAGCCTAAAGTCATTTATTCAGGTATGGGCAAATTTGTCTTTTGAGAATAGGTCTGAACAGAGCTCTGTCAGCTGGCTACAATAGCTGAAGCATTGACTATATGGGAATATGTGCAATGCATGGCTTAGGAGTTTAGGTTTCTGGTGGTATGTTGTCATGTGGTAGATTCAATGTTTTTTAGCTTACACTAAAGGGAGTCCATATTTCCTTTTAGATCAGAGGTGAACAAACTATAACCCTCCAGATTTTGATGGATTTCAGCTCTGGTCATTCTTCGCCACTATTTATGTTGGCTAGGGCACTGGGCACAGTTGTCCAACGAAGCCCAGAGAACCATGTGTTGCCTTAGATTTTTATGGGGTAGCAGAAATGGTTTTTGAGTAGGTTATAGCAATAATTAATAGACTTCACAGATTGTCATTCTGGACTGGCACCTTTTTGCTGCTGGCGCTTCAACTCTGTAGAGGTAGGACAGGTCCATTCTGCTACCAGCATCACAGGAAAGCTACATTTGAAATCAGTAGGAGAAGCACTGTGATCAGAGCTCCCCCCCTTATCAGTTTCACATGTGTAGCATTTTCAGAAGGCTGGAGGGGTTGCTGTGGGGAGGAGAGGCAGGGAAGTCTGTACCTGCCAGCCCATTTACGTGTTGCTAAATCTGGATCCAACTCATTGCCTATGTATATTTTAAATTATATAGCTACATACATACTCTAGAGTAATAAGAAGCTTTTGAAACTGGTCCAAAACCACTGAAAAGGGAGCATAACTGAAATTCATTGTGAGACACAGCCAGCTGGAACCTGCAAGTATCCATCTAGGCAACTTGCTTACCAGTACTGACTTTGCCTCGACACAGGAGAATGCAGTGAGGACCAATGGTTCACCAGACCAAAGTGAGAATGTAAGCTGAGTGACCCTGTGCTAAGTTTGACACATAGGGTAGCATGGTTGTAAAGTTGACTTACAATAAAGCCAACTTAGTAGCAGCTAGCTTCATCCCCATTTCCTTAATGCACCACATTAAGCTCAATTTGAGCAGCTCTGCAGGGCAAGTTGGGACTGGGAAATGGTATAGATTGAGCTGCAAGCTACATGCTGAAGAGATCACTGGACTACTTGACTATGTGGTGAATTCTACACAAATCCACTTAACTTTCACACTTTGCAAGCCATCTTGGTTGAGTATGCTGGCCCTAAGTGAAATCTTGCTTGGGTCAAGAGGGAAATGAATATCATAACAATCCTAGTGTAAGAGGAGTCTAAGACTTGTGCCAAACTAGTTCTTCATCCAGCATAGAACAAACTGTGCTTCTTAGATTTTGGGTGGCTCCCAGATTTCTTAACCCGCTTCCCTACTGTTTACCCATGTCAAGGAAAGACTTTATCTAAACCTCTTAATAATCACTGTAATGTGTGCTATAAAGATTCAGAAAGTGTCAAACAATACTGACAGGTGAAAAAGAAAAACAAGCAAGTAAGCAAGCAAGCAAGCAAGCAAGCTGTAATGGCCTTTCTAACAGTGTATGATCTGAGGAGGCTTTAGTCTTCATAAAACCCTGTTAGTAATACTGGAGCTTATATCGCAGGATTTAGGTCCACCAACATCATAGTGCCTTGGACCATTCTTGTAGAATGCTGACAAAGGAATAGCTTGACATTGCATCCCTAATTACTTTCTCTTCAAGTATGCTACGAATTTAAAAGGCTAATTTTGGAATATCTTTCATTGCAGTGAGCAGGGATGGAATAATCCTTCCTATTGCCTTAAGCCATGGCTAAAAATATTCTGTCCTCTCCAACCCTCCATCTATGTAAAGGAAGAAACGTACTTGTTTAAAGATTCGGTCAGGACACGCTGCCTGTCCTGTATATCAGGGCAAATCAAGCTATGCAAAAACGCATGGGGGTGTGGGGATGATGAGGATGTTTCTTTGGGGACTTTCCCAAATTCAACCTTGATGTAATTATGGAGGGCCTGCCCACAGGGCCTGCTGAGAGCAAGGGGACCAGAGTTAAACCTACTCGCTTTCCTTGGTGACCGAGGATAGTTATGCTGGGCCAAGGTTCATTCCAGAATTATGAGAATGAAACCAAACAGTGTAGAGAGAGGTATGAAGTGCTCATGCTTACCATTACGTTTAGCTGTATCCTGCCATTGTGTCTACCCCATTTCATTGAATTTTGTTTGCTTGCCCATTATTACTTTAACATTATTCCAGACCACGCTTATTTTCCTGCTTCTCCTCTTCTTCCTCTTAGAATGGTAAAGTTTGAACTTTTAATACTTCCTTCCTGCAAATTGATGCTTATTTGTTTATTTACAAGTTATGCTTTGGCCATATCATGAGATAATATGAATCATTAGAAAATATGATGGTGCTTGGTAAAGTGGGAAGCAATAGGAGAAAAAGGGAACCCCGACTTTGCAGGACCTGAACAGGGCTATTGATGACAGGGGTCATTTCCATACTACACTGTTATAGTGCTGTCATTCCACTTTCAACATCCTATGGAATCCTGGGGTTTGCAATTTAGGGAGTGGCATTTAGAATTCTCAACCAGAGAACTCTTTGGCCTCAGCAAACTACAAACTCCAGAATTCCATAGGATGTTCAAAGTGGAATAATAGCACTATAATAGTGTAGTGTGGAAATGGCCAGGGGTCTCTCTTGGGAGTCTCTTGTTCCTAGGTTCACCACCAGTCAAAGCTGATTTGGTGGTGATTAACAGCAGAAACAATTCTTCACCCGTGTTTTCTTCGGTGGAGAAGCAGATAAGGGTTATCTTGCATAGTCCATGATCTGACAGCATTTAATTTTGCCTCAAAGCAAGTTAGCAGTATTCAGGGTGAATAGGTGCCAAGGTGCAACAGCGGATATTCAGTATCAACTTTCTTTTACTTTAATGAGGGGATAATATCTAAGAAGGGGTACAGCTTGAAGGGAAGAGAAACCTAGAAGTGGAGAACTAAATTTTTTAAAAAAGGAGAGGGGGGTTGGCAGGCCATCAATTGCAGTTTGAATATATTTTATTTTTATCTTCTCCTGACATGGAACCCAAGATGGCTGTGTAATTATGCAGTTCATGGTGGTTTGGATGCTATCTGCTGCCCATTCCATCACATTGATGGTGGCTGGCAATGACTTGAAGCTGGCAAAAATGTCTCTGACCTCATATAACCCTAATCTGGACTCTGATCCCTGGACAGATTTTCTTTTCTTAGGTAGTTCAGTTGAAGTGTACCAACTTAGCGACTTTGCAAAAGTCACTGTTGTTGGTCAGAGTTTTGGGAATATTTATACCACTGGAGAGGTTAAAATGACAAGAAAAGGATTCATAACTGACTCATAGATTGTAAACCTGGGTTTCTGGCCATGGAGCCTCCCTGTTTTCTCTGCTATAACCTAACAAGTCCACTATCAGGAATGCTCAGCAGCTGACTTAAATTAAATTTATCTACCTTGTGGGCCTTAACTATACTTGCATAAAAACAACTATACTTGCACAAAAAAACAACAAAAAATGGCAACAGCAGAATTAGGAAACCTAAATATAAATTCAGGTTTTGAGTATCAAGTGTCGCTTAATTTTGGATGCTAGAATTTTGACAGCAGTATACCAGTGTTAGAATTGGGCCACAAACGCAGCACAATCCTATGACCGTTTCCACTGAGGTATGTTTAGCTGCACTTACGTGTTTAGGACTTCAGCAGTCCAAGAAGTCTTGTAGAGGGCAGAGGGAGAGAGGAAGCCAAGAATAAGCAAGAGATACTAAAAAAAGTTGCACTCTTTTCTTGTGCCCAAGGTCAAATGGGCACATTTAATTGTACATTAAATTTAATGTGCCATTGTTTTGACTATCATATTGCAGCCCAGACGCTGTGTTGGTAACCTGAACTGTTATCACAGCAGCTGGAAGCCAGCAGCACCCTAACTGGCGAATCTGGCCTTACCCAAACACAGGGCTAGAGCTCTCTTAACTACCTACACCTTTGCAGAGCATTATGGTGCAGAGCTGAAGCTGCAGCCCACAGCAGGTGGGAAGGAGCAGATGGCAAGACAAGAGCATTATGATGAATGCTGAAATAAGGAAGGCAGGATCTGCAGGTTTAAGGCAGGGCTTCCTCACACCTTCATGTTGTCAGATTTGCCTGTGCAGTGTTCAGACTGCAGTCCATGAACATTTTAGCAGGTATTGCTTGATATGCTTGTGGAGAAGTTATCCATCAGTCAAGGACACACTTCTAGGGAATACCCTTGATAAGCATAAAAGCAGTACCTTGTGAACTTAGCCTTGGATAAACAAGGACCTTTGAAAATCTCTTGTGTTACCCTGCCTAGATGCTTCAGACAAATGTGGGAAAGCAGTTTACAGCTGTTGGGAAGACTAGAGAACATCTTCCCAAGTTTGATAAGCAGGATGAGCACTGTGCAAAAAAGAGGAGGACACTAGCTTAGAAGGTCTGTCTTCTTGGGCAGATCATAAAGGAAGCAGGAATGATAAATGTGCAAACTGGATATGCTACAATAACATGCCCAATTTCTGCTAGAGCCAACAGGTTGATTATCTCTACAATTTGGAGAAGTGGCCTTGTGTATATTATTCCAGCTTCTGAAATAACAGCTGAGGTAGGAATAAGGGGATGAGATGAGAAGAGAGTGATTTTAAAATGAGACAGGAAAAGTAAGGAGGTAGAAAAGAGTTGGCTGTTGAATGAGCTCATATTAGCTATTATTATACTGAATTATCTATTATTATACTGACTTAGGGCCCTTTCACATTACATGTTTCTAGCACTATGGTTCTACTTTAACTCCCATGGCTGCATCCTATGACATTCTGGGATTGGAAATTTAGGAAGGGGCATTTAGAATTCTCAGTGGATAGTTGTTGTACCTCACCAAACTGCAAACCCCAGGATTCCTTGGGAAGCAGCCATGGCATTTAAAGTAGAATCATAGCATCATAACTGTGTCATGCAACAATGCCCCTTATCTTGGATCTATTGCAAGAAAATGCACAGTGGGCCCTCAGTATCCACTAGGGTTGGTTCCAGGTCCCCTGTGAACACCACAATTCATGGATATTCAAGTCCTATTATATACAATGGTGTAGTAAAATGGCATTCCTTGTATCAAATGGCGAAATCAACGTTTGCTTTTGGGATTTTTTTTTTAATATTTTCAAGCCATGGTTGGTTGAATCTGTGGATACAGAATCCGCAGATATGGAGGACCAACTGTATATGTCCTTATAACATTAGATTCTTTTGTGTATGTAAATTGCCTTTCTTGTCCCTAGTCCTGGATATGTGATGGTTGTTACTCAGAGCACTCTGCATGTGCTCAGTGGCATTCTTCTTTAGTCTCTGTTTCCCACATTTTTCATAGGTGAGCTTTGACATTCAGAAAATATTCCTGGACAATGATTTGTTGAACCCTGGGCCAATCATCATATTAAAATTAATCACACTTTAATATGAATCCTCATTTTGCCCCATATATGGTGCATGCTGATGTCACCATATAATAATTTCACTTCTCTCAGGCTTTGATTACGCATGCAACAGGATGAAGGGAGAATAAGGGAGACCTGCAACAAAATGTTGTAGTTTGGAGTGTTCCTGCTCATTGTTCATAATTCCAATCAATCATTTGTGCCCTCATCTATTGTATACCATTTCACTCCTTACCCTTACTCAGTTAGCATTTTATATCACTCTGAGCGTGTTAAGCCCACACTGGAAAGTTTTATGGGGTTTCTTCCATTTAGGCTTCCCCCCACTCTTTTCACTTTTGTACTTTTTCATATTCTGGGAGTCTCTTGAAACCTCTGTCTTCTGCTTCAGTGGTGGGTTGTTATCTACATCAGCAATGGTACTCAGCTCCCATTGAGAATAGTGGTAGAAAGAACATTGAAGTGGTAGGATAATAGCTTGCACCATTTCAAACTACAGCTTGAAGATCACATTTGTGATAGGACAACCATATTAAACTAAAATAGAGACTGGGGTGATGTGCTGCAGCAGTCTGACGTGTTAGTTTGTTTCAGCTTTTTTAAAAATTTGCAGGGAGTTGCTGTTTGTTTAATTGGAAAGGGGAGCATTAAAAATGGCCTCCTCTTCCTCATCTGGTACAGTCCATTCCACTGCCTCATTGCAATGCATGAGTTAACCAGGCCTAAATTCCTAGCTTATGAATCCAAAATCATGGTTACGATTGACAAGCAAGCTGAAATTCTGTTCTTCATAGGCCAGAAATAGGATAGACAGGATACTGTGCTCCTCTGACATCAGCAAAAATGATGAAGGGATTTCACAATACAGGATTACTCTTGAGTAACAGACATTCACAATATCAACTCATTTCTCTATAATCATGGAGCTATAGTGTGAATTATAATGTGAAAACTTTAAAAAAAAAAAGCCAGTGGTGGCTGCTGGTCTCCATGTCAATGTGGTGGTGAATCCATGCTGAACTAGAAAATGCTGAGCCCAATCCAATCCCCCTCAATAGGTCCTAAAATTCAGACTAAAACCCAAAGTGGATCCACTATCCTATTGGTATGGGATCCACCTGCCATCACTGGAAAAAGGTCTTAAAACTGAGTCATATTTGATTGATAGGAATGTTTTTGTCTTAATATTTGGGCCAGAAGATGAACAATGAGGGCATCAGGTGAAAAACTTTTCCTTGGAATCTCTTCTGCATCACTCCAAATGTAAACAGGCAAGTACACTTGGCTGAGATTCTGGGCATACCTATTGACAACACGGTGGCTTCAGAAAGGGGGATATGTAGCCAATTGACTCCATGAATTATGTCACAGTATTTATCTTGTGAGATAACAGGGAATATTTCTTATTTTCAGTGTCCAACATGAATAATGTTGATTTTAGATATAGGAAAGATCTATATTTTCCAAGTGGAACAGAAAATCAAAACTTTAACCCACTATTAAAATTAGGGACTTTCAAGGTTGTCTCCTCCTAATGTGATAAATATGCCACACTTTGTCCCCCAAGGTGAGCTTAATGTTAAAATACTGTATTTTTCCAGCATTTGGATTTGCTATGGTTTATACTGAGAAAAATGCAGTTCTCCCTCCAGACAATGGATCTGTTGCTGCTCTGTATTTGAAACACAGGTGTATAAGTATCATGGGTATCACTTGTGAAATGAATAGTGGTGAATTATACAATAGTCATGAGAAATTTGAACAGAGTAAAGAAAGCTTTCTAAGGGAAGAAAGAGGATGACCTAGTCAACTTCCATGACATCATCATAGCTGTTAGAATAATGTATATACATGTACATATCTGTGCAGCTATCTTTTGCATTGTTTTCTATAATCTTCATAACACTGTGCTATACCTAGAATGGTGTTAAGAGCATGCAGCATGAGGGTGTGTAAATATGAGCATTTTGTGCATAAACCTAGAGAAGAAAGGTGAAAAATAGAACGGGAGGAACTATTTCAAGAAAGGTCATGCTTCATAAGCAGATCATTCATGGCTCATCTACTGAATTTACCGCTGAAATCTCCTCCTCTCTCTGGAGTTTGCAATATACTAGAGGAGGGTCCAAATCTTGCCACAGATCCAGTCATTTTTGCAAGGTTAAGCTGATGGAAATGTGACTTTCCCCCTATTCATTCTCCAGCATGGAAGAAATGTACTGATCTCTGCCTTCTCCTTTTTCTCAAATAAGCAAAACAAAATCTCCCTTGGGATGTGCATGAACTCTGATCTGGATCTGAAGTCTGCAGTTTTGGTCTCATCCCCTATTATTTACGTTACTATGCAGGTGAAGCCAAATCATGAGCTAAGGCATTTGTTTGTTTGCAGTGCACCTTTCAAATTTAAACAGCTTGTCATTTTCCTACCTCACACACCAAGGGAAGCACCCTGGGTTTGCTTCCATTCCACCTGTGGGACTTATTGTTAAGAACGTAACCTCTGTTTAGGAAGCAGGTTCAGAGTTCCCTAAAATTCAGTTCATGCTATGCAACAGAGCAAGGATAAGGAATGAGTGATCTTCCAATGGATGTTGAACCGTAATTCCCATTGTCCATCACCCCAGGGCTGGTGGGAGTTGCAATCCCACTGCATGTGGGGGGGAGTACACATTTACGAGCCACATTACAGAACTTAAGACACAGTTAAGGGGCAGCTTCCTAGTCTTAAGGGGAAAGGAGAACAAGAGGAGCCACAAACAAAACTGAATCTATTAGAAGGCCAGGGGAATTTCCAGTGAGTAGCAACACAGTGACTCTGAGCACCATGCCAGCTTTTTCCATCCCATACCCAGGGAAGTTAGAAAGAGAGAACATAGTTTTCGGCACTCAAGAAAGATGGTAAATCCAAGCAGCCAGCCTGGTACTCCCCAAAGGACAAGCCTACTTTCATAATCAACACACTTCCTCCTATTTCCATTTCCCCCTCCAGTTCTTAGAGCACTCTGCTGCCTCTTCTGCAGAATTATGTTTGCCAAATGTATTGTGGCATAAGTGTTCTTGGGCTAGAGCCCACTTTGTCACATGCTTCTACCCAAGTGGGCAGCAGCCCAAAGAAAGCATATGCCACAATGAATCTGTTAGTCTTGAAGGTGTCATAAGACTCTTCTCCTCCCCTACACCAGACTCCCATGCCTAGTCTTTTATATGATTCTCTATTACTCACAGAGCTTGGGAAAGTTACCTTATTGGATTCTTAATCCCAGAATCCCCCAGCCAGCATAGCTGTTCTGGGAGCTCCATTCCAGGGAGGAAGGTGTAATGTTCCCAAACTCTGAATTACTTGTTACCTGGAGCCACAGGATGAGGACTACTTTCAAGCACAAACCCCCAAAAGCCTTTTATGGCTGACTGACCTCACTCAGGGTGCTGCCCAGCAGGGTCTCAACTCAATTTGGCAAAGCACATGTCCTTTCAGTCCTCATCGCTTCCCACCCCAGACTGTTGGATTTCATTTCCCAGCTTCCCTGAAACACTCTGCAGACTTTTCTCTGTCTGTTTGGACTGAATGAGCTCCTGATACCATTTTCAGGTTGGTAAAGCTTGTGGTACTACAAGCTAACATCTTTCTATATGGTACATCTCCCTTTAGCTTCTATGCCCCAGCTGAAAAGATAGGCTGGATGGTGGAGGACATCTGATGCTTCTCAGCCTACTTTATTGTCATGCCTGTTGTCTACTCTCTATTCCTGCAAGCTTAAGAACTGCTCCCTCTGGTCCTATATACATGGAAGTGTTCTTATTCTAGTGTCCTAAGAGAGTCAGCTTGGGATAGTGGTTTGAACCTTGGATTATGATCCTGGAGACCAGGGTTTGAATGACTGCTCATCAGTGGAGACTCACTGGGTGACCTTGGACAAGTCACACTCTCTCAGCATCATAGGAAGGCAAAGGCAAACCCCCTCTGAAGAAATCTTGCCAAGAAAACCCTATGATAGGTTTGCTTTAGGGTTGCTAGAAGCTGGAAATTACTTGAAGGCACACAAAAACAACAAAGTAAACTTCAGACTAGCAAATATTTTAAACAACCAAACCCTTCCCATGTTATCTTCCAAAATTTCTCCTGCTCATTGGCTTTGCAGATCATGAACTTACAACATAGATCAAAGTTTGGCTTAGTGTCAGAAAAAACTATCCTGACTGACACCAGTCCTCAACCTTTCCACAATTTGACCAATGGAAGATTTTAAGGTGATAGCTGGCAAATGAATCCCTTAGTTCTCATTGATCTTCTCGGGTACATTTTGGCTTCTATGAGATGTCTAATGTTGTGCTATTAAGCATTTAATTCCAAAATCTATGTGTATGTGTAAATATGTAATGAAATTGTGTGTATTATTTCAAGATTTGTAAGGCTGTTTTCTACTGAGTGCAAGGAATGTAATTAGTCAGCTGCACCTGCTTCCCTGTTACCTGAGACATTGCAGATGTCCTCCAAAGTCATATTGCTAATTATTGCTTGAAATGCAAAAGAAAAGAGGATCTTGGATCAAATAAGCGTGTGTTTGCCTAATTTGAGAGAATCAATAAGAAAAGGAAATCCAAGAAGGACTCATAATAAAGATGCCATGGAACTGAATCTTTTGTTTCCATGGTTACTGGAAGAATGGGACCAATAACAGTGAGGGGACGCAAAAGAAAGAGAACTCATGGGAATGTTGAATCTTTTAACCATGTGTTTGCTTGATGAACATTTAGACACCAGCTGTATCTAAATTGCACAATGTGTATAGATCATTGTTAACGATGATTTACAGGAATGCTCAGCACTGACCGGACATTAAAAGCTGAGATATTCCCTGTCAATAAGATGAATTATCTGTATATAGAGATAGTTATTTGTGTATACGTGTATATACAAATATACATTGTCTATTCCCAAATGGGCACTTGCTGTCTGGTTGATCATGTGTGTACATACTAAATTCTTCATAGAGTACCACCAATTTTTGTAAATATCAACACGCATTAAAATTAAACAGGCATATTACTGAGAATTCATTTTGACATACATTGTGTGTGACTACAAAAGAGGAATAAACTTTTGACAGGCTGATGAAGTCAGATCAGTTTTATATGTTGAAAAGACACCCTCCTTGCATCTCCTCTCCTGCTTCTATCTTATCCATCCACTTTCTTCGATTCTGTTTGTTCTGAAACATTTCTGCTGCTATGTGCTGGAATTTGTAGAGATTATTGTATCATTCTCACAGTCAGCTTATAATGATTCCAAAGTGTTTGTTTTCTAGAATTCATTACAGTTATAATGATGCCACGACCTCAGGTAGAGAATATGAGCAATGCTGCCAATGCAAGGAAGAAGAGGGCCATCCACACTGCTGCGACCACTGTCACCAACTGTGGCACACTAAAACTGAACATATTGATTGGGGATTGTGGGAGCTGTAGTCCAAAAAGTATCTCATCCAAGCTCTAGTTAAAAGGAATGACAGAGAGCAGCCACTGAAATATTGGTTCTTTCAGAGTGACTATTCATTTTAGTTTGTCCCTCATCAGCCCCCTCCTCAGTATCTGACTATCTTTTTCATGGTGTGTTAGCCTAAGTGCAAGGGAGGGCAGCTGGTTGCTTTCCTGATGTAGGTGCACTACAACTCCTATCATCCACCAGTATGGGCAATGTTGGCTGGGATGGATGAGAGCTGCACTCTAACAATATCTGGAAGATCACTAGTTGCACTGCATGAAGTTGCCTGAGCATTATTGGACTTATAACAGCATAAATTCAGCAACGTCTTGAATTACATTTCTTTTCATGGGGTGTCAAATAAGATAAGATTGTCTCTTGCTGACTCTTAAAGAGAAGCTCATGTTATTCATTCTTCTTTAAATTTGGAGGTAGAGTTGGGGATGGGGTACAGCTGAATCCATACAATCATAGCTGAGCCCCTTGGCATACAAAACCGCCTTATCTTAAATGCAACATCATGTTTGGATGCCCAAAAATTACAACAGGGCTCGTGTACCCTGTCTTCCCTCCTACAGCCCCTCCGTGGCCCCCCAAACTACTCTGAGTGTTGATTTCCCAGTTCTGCTAACAGGGCCATTTGCAGAATGGATCACACCCAGTAACTTCAATATTTGTTGTTGTTGTTGTTGTTGTTGTGCACTTTCAAGTCATCTCTCACTTCTGGCAAGATTGCCAAGAAATCTTGGCAGGATTTATTTAGAGGAAGTTTGCCCCAGCCTTCCTCTAAAGGTGACAGAGTATGACTTGCCCAGAGTGGGTTTCCATGGCTGAGCAGGGATTCAAACCCCAGTCTCTCAGAGACTAATGCAATTCTGAGACCAGTACACTGTGCTGGTTCTTCACCCTCAATATACTCTGCAAACATTCGGAGGAGAAAGAAATTAAAGAGTTCTAAAGCATCCTCAGCTAGGGTTGTGAAGGTCAGAAGCAAACCCCTCCCCCACCACTTTGTTTTTTCCCCCAAAGAAATGAAAGACAAAAAAGGTAGTGTAGGATATCTAAAGGAATCTGGGGAGATCTGGACTGAATAATACTCTGCTTTCAGCAAATGGCTAAGTTCCTCTAGTGTGCAGAGTGCTAATGTGAGCTCACTAAACAAACAGCAAATAGGACATTATTAAATGGGGGTGCTGAGAAGCTGGCACTGGTTTCTTCAGAAGTATGGCAAGCAATGTGCTTGTGTGCAGCAACACCATTTACAGTCTGGGAGCCCAGGGGCAAGAAGTTCAAAGGTGTCCCCCAGGCTAATGGGAGCTACAGTGGTAGGAAATTTAGTAGAAATGGGTTGTGTGTTTAGTTGAATGTTAATAAGCTAAATATATATATAATTAGAAAGAGGGAAATTAACTATTAATTTTCTATTAACTCAACTAATATTTCAATTGTTAGCTATTAAATTGTTACTTAAATTTAAGTTACATCCTTGTATCAAAGTCTTTCCAGAATGGAATGGAAAAATGCCATCTGTGATTATCATTGCTTTATTACTTTACTGCTGATTCCCACACACAGCCCAGCAAAGGTTCCAGAGTAATGAGCTTGAGAATTAAGATCATTGTGAACCTCTCTGCGGCATCTGGTGTAGAACACAGGAAGATTACATAGATGCAGAGATGATCACCCTTTCTTCAAGCTGCCCTTACAACCTGAGGATCTAAAATCTGCCTTCTACAGTCCAGTGTTGGACTATGATTCCTGTCTCCCCAACTAATGTTCCTATTGTAGAGGTGGCAGGGGACGATGGAAGTTGTCACCTAAGAGATTAGTAGGATTCTGGGAAGAAGAAGGTTGATCCAAAATGATACCACATTTATTATTATTTTTTAAAAAATCTGCTTCATTTTGTCAAAACTTTCTGAAGCTTACACTCACCTCAACTTTTCCAAATGGTGAGAGGTGCTTACTTTGATTTCATTTCTTTTGGAATGATGCCATTTAGAGAGGCTTGTGGCATTTTGTAACATTTGAATTTATTTAGTAAGATAGAGGCTAAACATAGAGCTTAGAAAGTTAATTTTTGGACTATGATTTCTAGAATTCTTCAGGCAGCATGACCTCCGGCTTTGCTGGCTGGGAAATTCTGGGAGCTGTGGTACAAAAACATAACTTTTCCAGTCTTTAGTTGAATATATGGAGACAGACAGCAAATTCCTTTGCTCCACATCAATTTTGTAGAGAAAGCACCTTAGCATTTTAATAAGCTACTATATTCTAGAACCCAAGTTCAATTGTTTTTCCAAGTCTATCTTTCTCCAAATGCTCCTGTTGTTTTCTACTCACAACTATCCCTCCTCCTAGAGGCAGGGAAGTAAGGATGTGTCATCTTTTCCAACAATCTCCTAGTTTTCTTGGCCATAGTTTCTCTAATAACAAAAACAACAACAAATGTTTCTAGTATCTTTGTCACAGGGAATAAGGGATAATCACTTAAAAAAACAGAGAGAGAGAGAGAGAGGACATTGAAACTGTAGGTATTAAAATATATATGACAAATATAGATAGATTTAGATTAAAATCACTATAACCACAGACATGTGTCAACTTGCTAGGTCTTCTTAGGGCTCTATATGTGAAACTGCATAGGTAGTCATAACTATATAAAGCTGGCGGTATACATCCTAAAAATCTTGGATACGACATTCAAATATGGAAGGTTAATGAGAAAACAAACAAAGAAACAAACAGAAAATCTGGTACAGTACATGCGAAATCCCAAGAGAATAAACAAACAAACAAGCAAACAAGAATATAAATATCAAATGGTGAATATTCCCTTTCAAAATATATCATAAAAGGAACATTTACCATTATAATTGTAATGGGGGGGGTCTTAAGAACAAAATACAGTCCAACTTTAGACTTAAACAAAGGCCTCTGTCTTACCTTGCACCTAATTTTTGCAGGAGTAATGACCTTAATCAGTTCACCTACCTTGTCTTCAAAGGTCAAGTTCACAAGTGAGTTGCCAATATTACAGAAAACTCCAGCAGTAGTTTTGACATCTTCTATTTTGCAAGCCCTCCACCTCCTCCAGTGCTTCTTTATCGATCCTTCCTAGCCAACCCGTATCCATCAGTAAATTCTATTTCATCAACTATGCAACTGTGATAAATGTATGTAGACTCTGAAACAAATTAGAATAGCCACAGAATAAATCCAAAGCAAAAGTAACATCTGGGAACAATAGCAGGGCAATGTGTTATACACACACACATGCGCAAACACATTTCTTCAAACTTGAAAACTTAAATGCCTGGGAGAATTGAAAGATCTCCTTGCATCAAAAGACTACAGTAAAAGCACCAGGTCATTCTATGAAAGGTCATTCTGTGAAAAGCTGCCACCACTGAGCAAGGAACGTACTTCTGAATCTAGCCAACTGGAGGTCCAAGTGTTACCAATGACTCAGAGACCCTGCAGTTCTGCAGTTCTTCTAGCTGACATGTCTGTGCCCTTCTCTGGACAGAGCTAGCCAAATGGTCATACTCTCCATGGTCTGGTAGCCTTCAGATGAAATGACGCTATTCTGATGTGCTTGTCTATTTTGAAGGCTATAGAAAAAGATTGTCTACTTCAAAATACAGCAGGAAGGCTTCTCTCGAGGTCTGGCAGGTGAAAGAACATATGTCACACCATTTTAAAAATGTCTCATTGGCTGCTAGTCTGTTTCTGAGAGCAATTCAAAAATGCCAGTGCTTATTTTTAAGAATCTATTGGGCCTGGCATTAAGGTACCTGAAAGAATTATTGCCTCTACATCAGAGCTTGTAGAAATTATTTCATGTGACTGGGGTATATCTGGGAATTGTAGTCCAAGGCCAAAATCCAGCTGGTTATTCTGATCGAGAATGGACTCATTAAATTGATGCATGATGAATCAACACATAGGAAAATCCAATGGATTCAGCAGGTCTAGTTGGGATTAACAAAGGCAGTACCCCAGCCTCCAAAGTAATTTTTCCCCAGGTTCTACTTCAGCCTTCCAATACAAGGAGAACATTGTCAGCAAATCTTCTCTGAGCATCTTTGCCTTCAGATAGGTGGCAAATGTGGAGAGAGCCTTCTCAGTTGTATGTCCTGTTTCTGGAATTCTTTTCTCACAGAGATTTACTTGGTGCCTGTTTTGATTTTGTTTCCATTGCTGCTGATGCACCAGGTGAAAACCTTTTAATTTCCCCATGTGTTTAATTTTTGAACTATGATTATTTTTAGTGCTTGTAGTTTGATTTGTTGCTTAGATTTTTTAGTCTGTTTATTGTGTTTCAGGCTGCAGTTCTAAACTCATATACCTGGCAGTAAGTCCCAAGTCTAGATTGCACTGTAAAGAGCTTGCATTCATGTTGTATTGCCCTTGGAATATATTTATATGATGCAGTGGTCTAGAAATGAATAAAAATAATGTATCAAAACAAAACATGGGGGCAGGGAGAAATGCAACAGGGGGGCAATTTTCAAAAGAGGCTTCCTGAAAGAATAATAGCTGGTTATTGAATAAATGATGTATTGTTCTTGTTGCTGTACAAACAAATCAATAGCACTGCTATGATGAGCTATAATATCTTCCTGAACAAAAGTGCCTCCTGTTGTTTTCAGAGTCTCTTGCAAATCTGTGGTGACACACTACTGCTTTCTTCAGAACAGAACTTGTGAGAGACCATGAAATATCTTCTGGAAATCCTGATCATATAGAATTCGCCTTCTTAGCAACATGCACAAGAGTAGAACAAACAAAGTCCTATCTTTTGATGGCAGAATGGTTCAAAGGATTCTGTCTGAAAAAGTACATGATAGTGGTGAAGTTCAAAGGGGCTGGCTATGGTTATTTTATTTTATTCATATTGGAGAACAGTCAAATCATATGAAGAAGTTCCTCAGAAATCACTTTGCAATGACTTTTTAGCACTCCTCTCCAAGTAACAAGTAATGGTGTCTATGGGGAGGGGGGCGAGGAAAGAAAGGTATCTAATCTTTCGTATTAGTAGTGTCATCTAGAAACACAAAGAATCATTGAACAATTGTTGGACCAAAAAGCTGTGCCAGGCTTCTTTCACATTGCTCAGTTATAGCATCCACTTTAACTGCCACAGCTGCATCCTATGGTATCCTGGGATTTGTAGGCTGGTGGGGCACTGGAGCTCTTCGGCTGATAATTCAAAATAGCCTCCCCTAAACAGTATACCCCAGAATTCCACAGGATGTAGTGGAATCATAGCCCTATAATTTTGTAGCGTGAAAAGCCCCCAGATGTCTCTGTAGAACTCTTCTCAGCATTTTGGCACAGAGAGGCTGAAATGTCAAAGAAGGACAGGGAATGTAGTTCCACAGCTCAATGCTTGGCTCAGCTTTCCTCAACATGATGCCCTCCAGATATTTTGGACTAAAATTCCCTTAATCCCACAGACAGGTATGTATTGGACCAAAATTCTCATAATCATTTTATAAGGGCTATGGGATTATGGGAGTTGTAATCAAACACATCTGGAAGACAGCAACTAGAGAAAGGCTGATTGAGTAGCAGATGGTGATTCCCCTCCACATGCGAAAATACCAAGAAATTACAAGCCTGGTAGTAGACTCTTATACAGCCCATTTTGTGTAAATCTGAAAATTGCTGGTCACTTCGCAACCAAGAAGCCTCTTTAGGACCTGAAGATGATGTTGACTTTCAGGCAACAGTCCTAAATACACTTGTTTGTGAATAGGCCTCGTTAACTCTATGGGGTTTACTTCTGAGTAAACCTGCTTAGAATTGCTCTGCAGGTGTAATGATGATTACTGTAACCTACTACAGAGAACAGCAAGGGATTACTTAAGGGTTGGATAACATCTCAAATGCTTCTGAAACATGGCACATTTAAGTTGGTAATACTATATGTGATTGCTGACCAAACATTCAGCATAAGGATCTGGCTTCTCAATGCTTTTATTGTTGGGTGTATAAGAGGGAGAGAACCATCATGGTGTAGTTGTTGAGTACTAGACTATGGCTCTGGTGACCAGGTTCAAATCCTCCTTCTGCCACAGAAACCCACTAGGTGATCTTGACCAAGTTGCAATCTCTCAGCCTGAGAGGAAGGGAAAGGCATAAACCACCTCTGAACAAATCTTACCAATAAAACCTCATGATGGGCTTGTGTTAGGGTTGCCATAAATTGGAAATGACTTGAAGACACACAACAACGTACAAGAGGGAATTTGCATAGATATATCTATTCCAGTGTTTGGACAGGGTAAGAACCATCAACTGAAAATCTCTCTTGAATATATAAAGGTGGAATATTAAGTTGCTGTTGTGTTCTTTCAAGTCATTTCCAACTTATGCCAACCCTAAGGCGAAGCTATCACAGGGTTTTCTGGGACTGAGAGTGTGTGATGTGCTCAAGGTCACCCACCCAGTGGGTTTCTATGGCTGAGTGGGGAATCACACCTGGTCTCCAGGATTGTAGTCCAATGCCCAAACCACTATACCACACTGGCTGTTCGAATATTAGGTACAGCCCTAATATTGAAAAGTTTGTAACATTGAATATTGAATATTAAATATTGAAAAATGTTGTTAACAGTGATTTTGGCATCCTCTGCATTTTAAAACTTTAATACTAATGCATGCACTGTTGCATCAGTAATGCAACACATCACTCTATGGTATTATCGGTATCATATCCAATTTTAGCACAATGTCAATGCAGTGTATTCTGTTGTATTATTGCAAATAGCTGATCCCAGGCCCCGTTTCATGCAAAGAACTCTGTCCATTGTGTTGCATTATAGTAATGTTACTTTATGTGGACTGCAGTCCCAGAATTGCCCAGCTATGACTATCACGTAGACCCAGACCTAGACTGGCTGGGGGATTCTAGGAATTATAGCCCCCAATACTGCAAGCTTTGGGTTAAACTTTGCCTCAGTATGATTTCTATTTAGATTGAATAAGACTCCTGTTTGCAACCAGTGTCACAGTGAATTGCATGCATGTGGATATGTGTATGTATATGAGGAGGAAGAGGAATGTTTGATGCCAAAGCTTTAAAAAAAAAATACAGTCTGTCTACAGATGCTAAGCATCAGGATTTGCGGCCTATGACCTATGTACTGTTGCAACAAGCTCAGTACTTGCCTAATGGAATTCCTTGAAGTTCAAAGCTTCAGAGGTGATGCTATTGCAGCAATACACCATTTGATTAAATTTTTAATCACCTCTTGATAGAAAGAAAAGAAAACTTCTTTTTAGTAATTGCTTTAGCAAATAAAAATTGTTGGTATTTTTCTCCCGATGCTGAACTGATAAGTAGGAATCATTTTTGTACAATCAGACTACATGTTCTAGAGCTCTTCCACTTCATATTCTGTTGTCCAAAGTTTGTGTCTGTCTGTTTCATCAACAAGTTGCTATATGCTATTCATACTTTTAAGATATTTCCTGTATCTTTGGATCCCCATAAGGAACAGTAGCAGCTAAAAATAGGTTGGTTTTCAGTGCTACATTGCACTGTAATCTATAAATATCCAACTTGCTCACTTCTGGGTTATGGTGCTCTAGTAGGCATGCCTGGTTTGTTTTGTTCTTAATACACATAGTTGCTACTGTGTCACCACAGGGAAACTCATTTCTCATTGCTATTGTGTCACCACAGTGAAATTCATTTCTGATTAACGCTCAATATAAACTACAGAAATCATCTGAAGACCTCTTTATGAGTTGAATCTGTCATTGTAACAAACACATTGGCTGATGAACAAGTAAACATCCAGAGAGGAATGTTGGGAATAATTGTAGTGAGAATGCAAGCAAAATATAAAACATCAGCTTGCAAATTATGTTTATATCCTCGTTTTTCTTCCTAGCGAGGAAGCTTAGGCTGATCAAAAGTAGCTGATCGTAGGTCTCAGTTGAAACTCGATTGATGTGTTGGGATTTGAACTTGAGTTTCCTCATCTCATTATCTTAACACACACTGGCTCTGTTGAAGAAAATGGAAGCAAAGGCTGTCAGGTGAACACTCAGAGATCAGTTTATGTATCATTAAATCCCTAGTGAACTGAGACTATGAGAGACCAGCCTTTCCCCACCAGCTACTTCTCTGATCGTCTCATCTGTCCCCTTGAAGAATGCCATATTGGATGTACAGAAGGGGACAAACAACAGGACCCCTTCGAAAGAACTGGAAAAAAGGCTTTATCTCTGGATGTCTTAAAAATACAGGGAAAGGTAGACGTTTTGTCAGTCCTACTTGTGATTGTCTTTTAGATCATCTTTTTATTGATGTAAAAGTGTCATACTTACAGAAAAAAATTTACAAATGAAATTTGTTAAGGTAAGAATCCAAGACCAATATCATTAATAAAATATACTTCAGAGCTCTGATTTTTGTCTATATTTTAGAAACTGCAATAGGAATCTCCTTCCTGTCCACACTGTAATCATTCCTGGATTCTCTAACTTGTTATCAATATTAACACCCCCCTTCTCATATTATAGTTTAACTACAAACAATAAAGTTTGTTATCTTCTAAGAACTATGTGCCAGTCTGATTCTGGGCCATGAAAGAACAACCTAGATGGTGAGTATATTGAACCTAGATGGTAAGTATATTGAATGTATGATATGGGCTACAGAGAAAGGTGATTCTCTGATATGATTTATAGAAACAGGAACACAGAGAACAAAGGAGGATGAATGTGTTCTGTATTGGAGCGTACATGGTGATCCATTTCAGACATAACAAATAAGCATTGTGGTCAGGTAATACAATCCCTTCTTTTCCCATTTCCCTTTCTCATGCACCTAAACTGAAAAACACGGGTGTAAATTAAACCACAATTTCCTATTACACACAAACCATGACACTGTAGCTGACTGTCACATCACAAACCATGTTATGAAAGCAATATCTTAATACTAAATTACAGTTTCTAGGTCCAGATATAAATCCCAAAAAATTTCAACTGTACCATACAGTTCCACTGTACCATACAAGGGCTGAGGAAGGCCAGAAAGCATGGGTACAAAACTTGACAAATTGTTCATTGTCTGGGACTGTTACATTAGAAGTGAGCCACCATTTCACTATTGTACAGGTTTTCATAAAAACTAGATTTTCTGGCTCGAAGGGATACTACACTAATGTATGGAGCACATGGCACTGTAGGCACTATAGCCTATAAACCATTCTGGCATTTGTACAGGATATGAAAAAGACTAGGGGTTTTGTGGAAGTATTTGTTAAAATTACATAAATTCTGCAGCAAGAAAGCCAAAATTTAATTGCAGTACAGACTGGGCAAGTTAAGCACATTTGCACATTTTGCTAAATTTTCACAGTATGTTAGACTTCTGCTAAATTAGGAGACAAGCAGGAGCTATGCAATGCACAGAAGCCCAGCTTCCTGAGAGATGAACATCAGGCAATGTTCAGATATTTTTAACTTAATCTTCATAGCATAATGCTAACAAACATTTTTGGGATGCTCTCTTATGTGTTAGATTCTAAGTTTTGCCCTTGAAGAACAAACTGCTGCATATACAGAAAATATTAACAGTCCTGGTAAAAATTGACTTCACTATGGCATGAAACATAGTTTTTGAGTCTTTCTAGTAACTAAAACAAAATTAAATTAACAAACTTGCTTTTGCCCTGGACCCAGAGCCAGTTAGAACAATGTAAATGGGAAAGAATTGGGCTATGTAGACTTATGACACAGTTTAAAGATTTCAAGGCTGGTACCCCAGAGGTTATATATCTTCCTAACAAATATGAAACCCTAGAAATGGGCATGTGTGGATGGGTAGGAGGCAGCAAGCAATGCTGTCTGCCTTCTTACTCAGTCAAGATATATAGAAGACAAATTCTGAGAGTTCAAGAGAGTAGTTCACACATTGTCTAGCAAGTTCATGTATTTCTCTCCACAGGCTCTGATAAACAGGATGTTAGAGGAAGAAGGAACCAAATGTCTAGCTACTTTGCCATGCAGTACAAATCTTGTATTTTCTGATCCAGGAACTCTATGTCTGGCACAAGATCCAGGGTCCTCACAAATATAATATGCAGTCTAGTCCAGTATTATTTTCATGTTTAGAAAATCAGAGGAGTTAAATAGCAGACACCAACCATCTCATCTCACCCCATGTCTCCTGAAGCATAAATATGTATTGTGGAATATAAATATGGATACACCCATGCATACTACTGTTGTTCCAGTGCAGTATCAAGGACAATAGCCTCAGTCACCTCAACCTTCCTATTAACCTTTTTAGGAGCTTGGGATGCTGCTGAGAGGATGGCTCTTTCAGAGGGCCTTGCATCACACTTTCTTTGGGGACTTCCTCCATTTCATTCTCCATGCAGGAATATTGCAATAAATGGCCATTACTAGATCTATTCCTTATGAGCAAAGTATTCTGTGGAATTCATGCCAGGCTCAGCAGAGCAATACCTTGCTATTATTAGGTAGTGAAAACTCTGCCAACCTTAATTAGTGATGGGAAAGCTATCTTTGGATCCATTTGGAATTAGCCCAATATCTACAAGCTTGCTTTGGTGAATCTTCAGAAAAGGGATGGGACCCATCACACAGTGGTTGACTATTTGGATTGCTTGAAGAAGCTTCCAGATAGATATCTCTTGTGGAGGTGATGTGCAAAACCTCTGCTTGTCATGTTCAGGGAACTGCTGCCAACCAGAGAAGATTATATTGGACTGGATGTAAAATGGTTTGACCTGCTTTAAAAACCTTGTGCATTTTTCAAAAATGTTTGTCCATCTTCTAATGTTAACAAATGTGTCCTACCGATAGTGAGTCATGACTGTGCGTTATTGGATTTCTCCTGGAAATGTAATCCGGTTTCTTTTCCCCTCTATGCACTCCATTGCACCAGCCATGGTGCTTAAAAATTTAATCCACTCCCCATCCCCACTCTGAACGAAAACTCTGAGAAGCTAGGGAATGTTTTATATCAGGGTAGAAGTCAAAAAGCACTTAAGGATGAAACAGAAGACTGATTGCTGCAGCAGCTTAGAGGTACCAGGCTGAGTATGGAGCTGGCATTAAAGGACTTTTAAGCATGTTCCTTCTAAGTGGCTGACTTTGGGCACCTGGCCTGTTAAATACTGACCAGGAGCCACAGATGTATTTATGCATTAAGTTATATTCTACTCTTCCCCCAATATCAGACCCAAAGTGGGCCACAGTCTAGACGAAAACAAAACCCAACCCAAAGATAGTCATAATAAAAAGAATTCTAAAAACAATTCAGTTTTTTGACAGGATATTTTGTTATGGGGGGGGGCAACATGAGGAAATTGTCCCTCCCAGATAAGAATTCTGCTCCCCCTGAAATTTTTCTTCAGTCCCCACATTTCTAGCACTGAATATCTTAAAACTTCAGATGCCATTTGTAAATAGAGTTTAGGCATCTCAAGTAAAAGGGCAGACAAAGTTATCAAGGCAATTTATTTTGTTTATTATTAATGTGAACGCAGCACATAGAAGAGGTCTAGGTGGGAATGATTCCCAGTGTCTAACTCTCTGCAATACTAGAAATGTGGAGACTGAAGGACAGTTTCATTTGTGGGGAGTAGAATCCCCCCAGTTACACAACTGCCTACTGAAAACTGTTCTGATCTAAAACAGTTCAGAATAATTTAAAACCTGAAAACTAAAATAAAAATACGGCATCCTTCTCCACTACAAGACCATTCTAAAACAACCAGTTAATAGTTGAGAGCCAAACAGAATAGAATCATAGAGCTGGAAGGGATCTCCCTAAGCCATCTAGTCTAACCTCCTGCCACACAAGAATACATGATTAAATCACTCCTGAAAGATGACCATCAACCTCTGTTTAAATATCACCAGTGAAGGAGATTTTACCACCCTCTGAGGCTGTCTACTGTCAAACAGCTCTTACAGCCAAGAATTTCTTCATAATATTTAACCAGATGTGAATCCATTGGTTCTTTTTGTAGCAGCAACAAACCAGTTCCATCTTCTATAACATCCCTTCAGTTATAGAAAGATGGCCATTATGTCACCTCTCAGTCATCTCTTCTCCAAGCTTGGTTTCAGCCTTTTCTCATCTTGGTCGCCAACCTCTGAACATGTTTCAGATACCTTCACTTGCAATACCTTCACTTGCTGGCAGAAGGAGGAGACCAGAGAAAGGGCACAGTTCCTGCATGTGGTCCAGAATCTTATTTGTCATTCAAGCCAAACAAGACTTTCTAGGGAAGTGGTGTTCAGTTTGTAATACTCTTGAATATTCTGAGCCAGGGATTTTGTTTACTGAGGCCATTTCTGCACTATACTGTTATAGTGCTATTATTCTACTTTCAACATCCTATGTAATCCTGGGGTTTGCAGTTTATGGAGGGGCCTTTGAGGATTCCCAGGATTCCACAGGATGTTGAAAGTGGAATAATAGCACTCTCTAGTGCAGAAATGGCCTGAAACACGAATATATCATTTATGGGATATACATGCTATCAGTTAATTTAACTTTCTGCAGTAAGCTCTTAGTCCTTGTTTTTAGAGATATATTTATAAATGTCTTTCTTTCAGACTTCTCTATTAATCAGTGTCTGGTGCTAAGAATGTGCTACACTTAACTTGTTACCTGACCTGGAAGCATTTTAGCCATTTGGAGAAACACCTTCCTGCTTTTAAAATATTTGAAATAGATATATACAAATATTTATTTTTTTCAGATCATCCTGGCAATTGTGGTGTCTCTTGGACTAGAGATGCACCACATTTCTTGGATCTACAGTATAGCATTTGTCAATGCAGAAGGGCCACGTCTATTAATCTATCATTCGTTTTACTATATTTTTACATATGTCTTGATGCTACAAGTCCCATTATTACCAATAGAATTTACTGGTTAATAAAGAGTTACACCTAATTAGTGTGCAGAATGCTTTGCTGTTCTTATCTTTAAATCCTTCCTAGTGACTACATGAAGTAACCCGCTAAGAGGACAATCCTATGTACTGCATTTGATGGAGTATGCTCCCTAGGCCTGCAGTATATTATCACAGTAATAATTGAGTCTTTCACCAGTCTGAGCTTTGACAACAGGCCAGGTCTGTACTCTGCTCTGTAACTCATCTTGGCTTTCATATACATCTGCTATGTCTGTTTCACAAGAACTGTAGTAGCAGTTGTCACTACTGCTTGGGCTTTACTCCTTCTCCTGCAGATGTATATGCATACATACATACCTCTCACCATCTTTCCATGCTCAGAGATCAGAATAAGGGCTTTCATTCAAATCAGAGTGTTAATGAATTACATTTGCCACTTGCTTCAGGCTACTGGAATACTACTCAGCTCCAGAACCTCAAAAATCACCTGCAAACCAGATAGTACAATGAGAAAGCAACACAGGGAAAAGAACAGGCTCAGGAACTGTGGAAAGAATATAAAACTACATGCAATAATGACAAGTGGTTTGGCCACATTCAGACCTGGTTTGATTCCTCAGCAATTACCATAAAGAAGCTCTTCCTAATATTTAGGTAGAATTTCTTTCCTTGCAATTGTGAATCCATTGGTTCTTATTCTTGTCTCTGGAGCATCAGAGAAGAAGCTCATTCCATCTTCTGTATGACATCCATTCAGATATTTAAATATGACTGTAATTTCACCAAACAATAATCTCTTCTCTAAGCTAAACATGCTCAGCTTCCTAAACTGTTCCTCATAGGGCTTGGTTTCCAGACCTTTTACCAACTTGATTGGAAACATTCCAGCTTGTTGATATCCTGCTTGAAATAAGGTGCCCAGAACTTTGCACAATATTACTCATAAGTTAATTTTAACATGTATAGCAACATGAGTTACCCTTAGTTTCTTCAGATTCAGACCTAGATCAAGCTAATTTCCCTCTAACTAGGACATTATGTGGGATGTGGCAGGGTCTAGTTCCTGCCCACCCTTTCCCTCACTCGAAGCCACTCTCTTTCTCCCTGTTCTTGTCCAATTGACCCTTCATTCTAACCCCTGTTTTCATAAGAATATTTGTATACTACTAAGTAACAAAGGGTTTTTGGATGGTTTACCATGAAACCATAGAGTCTGTGATGAATCTTATTCCAGTAGCAACAAGTGATAGGGAAATCTCCTCTTCCCATCTCCCCTCTGGCAGCTAATATGTATACAAGTCAACCTGGGAAATGTAGTGTTCACAAGGGCTTTTGACATCTGGGAGGGAGGTGAATTTGGGTTTATAATGGGTTATTAATTTGGGTTTATAATGGTTGCGAAATATTTTACCAAAGTATTATGAGACCCCCTAGACTTTTATTTCTGAGCCAAGAAGTGCTACGCTTGGCAGCATCACTATATGAAAACCAAAATAAGAATAGCCCCTGAGGAATAATGATTTGTGGTCTAAAATGCAGGGATACTCTCTTAGGCCATCCTTAAATGGTGTCTGTGCTAGGCAATGGGCTGTGAGAATGTGCATGCAATTACCTAAGGGCACAGAAAGAAATTCAACATACATTAGCCAGCAGGAAAACATGGTCACTAGTTTTCATTTTTTACTCCTGGACTGATTCTGTCAGAAACACCCTGCCAAAGATGGAGGAACCTTGGGGCAGTGCCATAGCAAAGTGATTATGAAGTCTTGGGAAGATTCATGCTTCCAGCATTTGTCAGGGCCAGTTAGTTTAATAGGATGGAACCTGGTCAACGCTCAATACATCCATTAGGGAATGGCTTTGAGATGACAGGTCATGGCAAAGGCTCTGCTATGTTAACGGCCAATTTTGTTTATTTTGAGAGAAAGCTGTATTATATAGCCACCTTCTCAAAAAAAAACTGCACTAGCTTCATTTTGCTTATGATGATAGTTTACTTAAGTTTCCGGAGAGAGAGGGGGGAGAGAGAGAGAAATCCACCAGGTCCAGACACAGCTAATGGCAGTACTGGGAATACTCTTTCTTTTGTTGTTAATGAATCTGCTAACATGTATAGCTTTTTATTGTCAGCATCAAGAGCACTCATCTGTATATTGCATTAAATAGACCCTGTGATGATACATGCAGGGGCAGTTGTATTGAACACATTTTCATTCAAATGCACATTCGGGAAGTTAAAATCCCATGTTTCCTTCTTTGGTAGTGCCAGGAATTTTCTGTGTGACCTTGGAGGAATCTTTGTCCCCTGTGGGCTTCAGCTTCTATGATGATCTCATAGCAGTATCAAGGTTTGGTAAAACACAGAGATGGTAACATATTGGCACATAAGACAAAGTAAGATGCCTTAATACAACATGCTGTTTCCCACAACACTCTCCCAAAATGACACCCAGTTGCAAGGTGCTTTGAAATCAATAACGAGATGCTTCAGGAAATAATGTATTGATAGCTTATCTGGATTGTGAATCAGGAGCGTTTCTTGACTGAAAGTGTATGCAAAAATCATTTTGATTGCTGGCTTTCCATAACTATGCCATTAAGTCCTTCCAGATGTTTACAAAGAAACATCCCTGCATTTCCTCTGACTCCAGTCTTTGTTTGAACTATGGGATCAGAAATACAAAACTGTTAATTTGTGCAAGGATGCCATAAAGTGGCCAAACCGCAATCTCAGGAAGAAATGTATAAGGACAATTCTGTAGGTAACTGTTGCCAACAACCAAGCTGTTAGCACAAGCAGAAGCAGGCTTCAAATCCATGGCAAGGCAGTCAGTAATCCATGTCTTACTGCTAATAAGGCAGTTTGGCACATTTACATAATTTAAAATAGGCAGCGATATTTGCAGGCTAATTATTCTGGCAGGCAAACACAAAGGACTCCCTTAGCTTACACAAAAGGCCTTTCGGCCCTAAGATGCACAGTGGTTGCTCATGGCCAATGAGCATGTTTGCAGAGAACAGCTGATCCCCTACAGAGCACAGGCTGGCTGGTTTTGCTTGTGGTAGGTGACCTACTTTCTGGGCATTTCCTTCTCTGAGCTCTTCCTTCCTTACTGTCAACTCTTAATGCCCAGAAGACAACTACCCCCCACCCCAGTCAAAAGAGACTCATATCTGCGCAAAGAGCTCTCTCAAACAACCTACAAAGATTCTACTGAGTGCAAGTCCTGCTCTGTGCTAACTTTCCAGGCTGATTAACATCTGTGGGTGGGCTTTTGTTCATACAGGTCTCCCTTTCTCCAAAAAGCAGACAAACATCTTTGTCCAGGGAGCTACTCTGACAGTTACAGAGGCAGAAATCTGCTAGGAATGGACGCAGTTATGAACTGCTTGTGCCCTTGCATGCCTTCTAGAGATCACTCCCCCTACACTGTTGTGTGAGCTATGACCTCTTATTATGTAAAGCCTTCCTTTAGGCTTTGACTGGTCATAAATGGGGCACGAGAGAGCAATTCAGCTGCCTATTGTCCAGAGCTGTCTTACGTCTGGGTTTACACCCACCTGCAGGGTGGCAAAAGGCCAAAGGTGTATCTTCATCACAAATTCATCACTGCATTATACCAGTTTAACTGTCAGAACAATGAAGGATGGAGAACAAGGCTGGAGAATTAGTACCCCTGCAGATGTTGCAGGACTGTAGTTTCCATCAGCCCTAGCCAACATAAGGAGTAGTAAAGAATGACGGGAGGTACACTCCAATAATATGGGGGGGCATTTGTTCTCATTTCCTGTAGTGGTTTGAGCATTGGGCTACAACTCTGGAGATCAGAGTTTGAATCCCCCACTTGGTTATGGAAACCCATTGAGGGATCTTGGGCAAATCACACTCTCTTAGCCTTAAAGGAGAGTAAAGTCAAACCCCTTCTGAACAAACCTTGCCAAGAAAACCTTGTGATAGCATTGCCACAAGTCAGGAACAATTTGAAAGCATATAACAGCTCAACAATCATGTGTAAGTTCTGTTGATTCAGTGTGTCTTCACTAAATGAACTAACAATTTGTTTTAACTCATTGATTTCCCTTTTGCTACTTTAACATCTAAAGCCTGTAGGGGGCATTTAATCTCACCATAAAATTATCTAGCCATGCCACTCCAGTATTTATATGAAAAAGGACAAAATTTTGGTGTTGACTTACCTACTTTTGATTCTGGTCCAGTTTACCATCATTGTGTGGCCATCAGCCACTTTCCACATTCTCTTCAACTTCAATAATTTTCCCTATCTGTGGGATAAGACTACTATTATTTTCATTTTATAGATATGAACAGAGATACAAGTACTATACAGTGATTCAGTGCAACGCTGTCAAGACAAGAAAAGAGTAGCAGCTATATCAGAAAAATGCCATGAATTCCTGTGTTCTAATGGTTTTCAAAGAAGAAATGATCCCAATAATAAATATAGTCTATTCTCTCTGAGATTGCAACAGTGGAGGAAATACTTCAGTTCTGACCCTGATACCTCTTAGCTTCTATTTTTAAATGCATATTAGGCAAGTAGAGGCATTTACTTTATTGCCTAGTATGGCCTTGACCCCTTAAACCTAGGAGCATATGTCTGTTTGTATGTGTGACTACTTGTGGCTGTGGGTATTTAAATAAATCATTGGACTTAATGCTGAACTCTAAATCAGGGGTGGGCAACTCAGTCTCCCCAGATGCTGGTGAACCACTGTCTTCTAGAATTCTTTACCATTGGCTGTATTGGCTGGGGATGACTGGAATGCCACTTCAGCAATATCTGGAGATCCATGCAATATGATCCTGTACACATCTACTCAAAAATAAGCCCTGTTGCATTCAGTGGAACATATTTCTGGAGTTCCATGTAAGTGTGTTGGATTGCAACCTACAAACGTAGTGCAGGGTTGTCCTGTCTTAATTAATGTCCTTAATGTCCTTAATTAATGTCCTGTCTGTATTCTGTATTAAGTTGCAAGTCTTCTCCCCATTCCTGAATGAAAATATACAACACATACACACACACGTTCTCTGTGCATTCTTTTCCAAAATGTACTCAGTTTTTACCTTTTAAAATTCAAACCATTGATTTATAAAATGAAAGAGCTAGAAGAGACCACAAGGGCCATCAAGTCCAATCCACTGCCATTTAGGCATACACAATTAAAGCATTCGCAACAGGTGGCCATCCAGCCTCAGTTTCAAAACCTCCAAAGAAGCAAGCTCTACTACACTCCGAGGCAGCATATTCCACTGTACAATGGGTCTTACCATCAAGAAGTTCTTCCTATGGAATCTCTTTTCCTGAAGTCTGAAGCCATTATTCTGTATCCTATTCTCTGGAGCAGCAGAAAACAAGCTTGCTCAAACCTCCATCTGACATCCCTTCAAATATTTAAATATACCCAGCTTCCTAAGGTGCTCCTCATAGGGCATGGTTTCCAGACCTTCTACCATTTTGGTCACCCTCTTCTGAACACATTCCAGCTTGTCAATATCCTTCCTGAACTATGGTGCCCAGAACTAGACACAGTATTCCCAGGGTGAGGAGGTGTCTGACCAAAGCAGAATAGAGTGGTACTATTACTTCCCTTGACCTAGACACTATACTCCTATTGATGCAGCCCAGAATTGCACTAGCTTTTTAAGTTGTTGCGCCACACTGCTGACTCACATTCAGTTTGTGGTCTGCTAAAACTCCTAGATCTTTTTGGATCTAGCCTTCGGTGTATACCAGTTTCTAAGGCGAGAGGCATTTCATTCTGTTGCCAAACCTGGGTGGGAAGTATAAAATGGGCATTTATTTTAATAAGGAAAGGTAAATCCTCCCTCCATTTATTAGTTCTCTAAGCTTGGGAAACACAAGAGGAAACTTGATGACTGGAAGACTTGGCTGAAGTAGGGACCCCTTTATGCAAAAACCCAGACAGATAAGCCCACCACAAATCAAGAAAGACAGCTCACTAACATTTATGACCTGAGGTGCTCTGCTGCAGGACTGAGGCACAGTCATCCATAGGAAATCTCCATTTCACTTCTGTTGCTGTTACTATAAGAACAAGACAGCCACATGAGTAAGTAAAGGACAGAACTCACCACAGTCAGGGAGCCCATTCCTCAAGCCCATCCTCCATGGATATTCCCACCCACCAGTTCTCCTGTGGTATTTATCTCTTTGTAATCTCAGGCCTTGGGTGTCTTTTGAGAATGCATGGCAAACAGTGCAGCAGTATGTGTCCCCCATTGCTAAGGAGCCCTTGATCCTCCAGGTTGTTTGGGCTACACTAGGGTTGTCTATGCTGGTCAGGATTTCTGGGAATTAAAGCCTATAATTGCTGGAAGGCCCAAGATTCACCATACCTGGCCTACAGAGAAGCAGTGATGTATGGTGGTATATAGGGAGGGAGCCTATTGCTTCCCCCTTTTGTGCTTCCCTCTTTTGTGCTGCTTCTCAAACATGGGGCCTCAGATAAAGTTGGCTATCTGAGGCTCCAGTGTTGCTTTTAGAGCTTGCTCCATCAGAGATACTACTCAGATGTATGTCCAACTGAGTTCAATGAAACTGATTCCCAGATAAGCATGCAGAGGACTGCAACCAAAATCTGTTGATGCACTATAGCTAAAAATGGCTTCAAAGCACAAACTGTTAACTGCAGAAGTGTAAAGCAAGAGGCATGAATTTTCAGTCAAATGCCCCCGAGATCTGTAAGAGACTGAGTGTTACAAGCTATTCAGCAGTTCACCATGAATAAGGTATGAAGCTTTGCCATCTGCAGCATTTTTGCCCTTAGCTACCTTGGATTTTCTTTTTGATTCCTGTGCATCTGCAGTTGTCATATCACAGCTAGACTCCTAAGGACATGCTTTGCACAGGAGAATGGAATATGCTTAATGCAATAAGCACTTGATCCTTTTCTTAAAAAAATGCAGACTGAAGAATATTTGACATCAGTCTTCCTTTTTCTAAGAGCCAATGTGGTGTAGTGGTTTGAGCATTGGACTATGACACTGGAGACCAGGGTTCGATTCCTGGCTTGGCCAAGGAAACCCACTGGGTGACCTTGGGCAAGTCACATAGTCTCAGCCCCAGAAAACTCTGTAATAGGTTTGCCTTAGTGTTGCCATAAGTTGGGAATGATTTGAAGGCATACAATATGCAGCAAACTTCCTCTTTCGTACACTTCAGACTCAACTTTTATTGACTTTCACATATGTTCTTTTCTCATTGGTAAACTTAAAGTGGAAGACTACACACAGGCCACACGCCACTGTTAGCAACAAGAAAGGAGATATTTGCATGTTTTTCCCCCAAGTTAATAACAAAAAGTGAAAGGTCATTTATCTCAGCAACCCTCTCCCAAATCCTGTTGCAAAAGTAAATTAAGTAGCTGTGAACCACATGGAAGGAAACAGTTCCAAGGGACATTCACTGAATCTCCCCAAATCATCAATATATCACTAGATCAACTTTTGCCATTTGGCAGAGGTTCTATGCCTCTGAGAGAGGTGCAACATTCCCCAGGACTCAGTGTATTTCCATGTGTGGAAAAGCAGTATCTGCCCAGTTGCTTATGCAAGTCATGTACATGCAGCTAGCTATTAAAAGCATGGCACCAATATAACAGGGAAGTAAGGAAGTGTGAGGCCAAGCTTTCTGAAGCCATGCAAGAAATAAACCAGAGAACTTTGGTCACTAAACACTTGCAGCACCCTCCCACAGATTTACATCACCTGTCTTTTGGACTTGTAGAGGAAGATGAAAGTGGAAACACTTTAATCTCCTTTATATTATGTGCAATATTCTTCCTCTGATTGCTTTCATCATTGGCAAACCAGTTTTTCCAATTTTCACTGCTTTTGGGTTTGGTAAACTTTGTCTGCTCCCTCAAGTTCAATCAATGCTGTTGATGCTGTAATAAAGGAATTGATATATCTCATGCAACATTTACCTAATATTCAAAACTCATAATTAGTTGGGCACCCATGATTCAGCTAAAATAAGCTACAATCTCCTCCTTTCCCTCAATCTCCCTATGATCATTTGCTGGTGTAGTTTTGACACTACTTGAAAAAAGTTTTGAAAGGGTAAGTGCATACCTGCTTTGCCATATTGATGCTTATTTAGCCCTTTGGTGCAATGCTGTCCCTTCACTTGAAGTGATGCTTTGCAGTTTGAAGAATCTGCACTTAAATATTTCATATGAATGAAAACTGAACACTTTAACTCCTGGCATAATCTTGGGAGCACACCTTGCAGTGTGTGTATGTGTATGTGTGTGTGGGCGTGCAGCAGAGAAAGTGAAAGTGAGAAAGCATCACAGAAAAACTGTGACAGTTGATTTTGTTGCTTTGGTCTGTTCCTTCTGAGGCAAAGAAACTGAGCTGACCATGGTTCTGAAATATGACTTCCTTGATAGAAGAGAAGATATTTTGAAACGTTTAACTTATAGGTGACACCTGAAGCACAAGATGTAACCTGGAGTAACCATGCCATTTCACTGAAGCAAAACCAATAAAGCATCTTGTGATATGTAAGGGTATGTCTGATTTTTGTACATTACACCAAACATTCTGTGGAATCCAGAATTTGTAGATTTTTTCCCCCAAAACACAACAACTAAGTGCAATTGTGGAACATTAATAACTCTCAGACTGTAGGACACATTGTATTTAGATGCTAAACTTCAGTTTCCTGCTCCTCCTTCAAGCTCTTAAAGCTGATAACAGAATAGTTTGGATCAAATGCAGCTCTTGAGTCATGGCCATTCCCCCTCCCCCCCCAAAAAAAACAGCATCAGGAAATCTCTGCATCTTTCCCCCTTTCACCATCCTTCTATATTCTCTCTCACTCTCCTGCTCCTTCCCTCATCCTCTGCTCAAATGTGTACAAATAATGTTGAAGTACAGATGAGAGCACAACCTCCTAAGCCATTCAGTACAGCTGAGGACACTCCAGACAGCAGCTGTTTCAGTGCCTCTGATCTGTGAATCCCTTTTGTTATTTTCTGAAAGAGTTAAATTTGTTGCTCTGCACTGCAGCTGCCACTGCAGTCAGAGATGTGCAGGAATCTTCCTCTCTTTGCTCTCATCAATACCGGTCCTGCCACCTGCTCAGCATAAAAATGCAAAGTCACAGCTTGAAAATGAAACATTCCCTTCCCATAAAAAAGAGATGTGCAGGAAATACAATTGCATGATGCCACTGGGCTGTGTTAACACAGACAAGATTGTTCACATAATTTGCTGTCATCAGTGCTTTTCTCTTTGACCATTACAGGCCCTTCTTTATTAAGTCATCACAGGTGTGAAGCCAGAGGAGAGATTTCTCCTGTTCCAGCTGTTGAGTATGGTCATTATACTTGTTTTATATGATTCCTAATAAGTTTTAAATGGTCACAGTGTGTACTTCTTATGTGTCTTCACTTCTTCTTTCCCATATTTACAGTTTTCCCTGTGTCTATATTTTATAAGATTTGATGCCTGTGAGGAAATCATCACAGCGTATGCCATAATAAATGTTTTTTTTTCTCTTTCAGGTGGTGCAAAACTCTTTGTAGGCTTTTGCAGCAATGTAAGGCAGAATCTGCTCCTCTGGAAATGGTACATTTTAACAGTTACATGGAGGGGAAAATCCACTGTTTGAGGACTTTTCATTATGTTCTAGCACTGTACCTTCAATTCCATTCTGGTGATGGTAAAAATACATACATGGTATAATTTTTCCCTATGTTCAACTTGAGAAAAAGCAGGAACTGGAATCTTTAAAGAGCATTTCTACATCCAGGTCTCCAGTTCAACTTGTCTGTGCATTACTGCACTTCTAAGCACTGACATCTCTCTTGTTAAAAACTGATCATTTGCCCTTTCTTTGTCTGCTTAACATTAGCCAAGCAGAGCTAGCATAGTGCAAGCAGGGTTTCCCCTGTGGCAGACGAAGGTTCATATGAGTGTACAGAATTCACCTGTACAGAATTCAACATCTATGTGCCCTAGTGAAGGGTCTCTGCCAGAATGCAAATGCCACAGCCTGTGCATATCAGCTCTAGTAGGTGCGATGTACATTTGCTTTCAGAGATGCAGATTTCATGTGGATGCTCTCTTTTGCTATTCATGCCCTCAGCACACATATTAAATGTTGGCATGTTGCTTTTTTGGCTTCCCCCATTTTCAGTCATCTGCTAAAATGGCATTGTGCCCAGTCACACTTTCAAAAGTTGTAGTGGAAACTCACCAAATGTACACAGGCATTGAGATAGGCAAAGCAGCTAGGAAAACACAGAAGATTGTGTGTCTTTGTGAATTTAAAAGCTGGACGTATGAGAAGAGATAAATTATTTCAGCTGAAGATTGAAAATGTCCTACAGAAAAGCATATGATGCAATGCAATGCACCTGTAGCATTTCCAATATTGTGCCCATAATATGTGAGATGTAAACCTGATACATCCATATTATTTTCTGTTTTATTTCCAGCTCCTTCCTAATAATCCCAAACATTCTAGTTGGCTTTTTTTTGTCATGATGTACTACATTTTTGAGACCCAGCATGGTGTGGTGGTTTAAGAACTGGACTACAATCTGAGATCAGGGTTCAAATCCCTGGTTGGCTGTGGAACCCACTGGGTAACTTTGGGCAAATCACACTCTCTCAGCCTCAGAGAAAGGCAAAGGCAAACCACTTTTGAACAAATCTTGCCAAGAAAACTCTGAGATAGTTTCACCTTAGGGTCACCATAAGTTAGAAATGACTTGAAGGCACACAATAGCAATAAATGCATTGTTTCCTCCTCAGAAAGTTATCTGCAGTGATTCTAGGAGCTTCATCATAAATTAAGAGCGGCCAATTACAATATGCAGTGTCTAACAAGGACACATTTCTCTTGAGGTCACATACAATTTTGATTTCTTCATGAGGACTTACTTGATAGAAGAATGTGTCTTACAAAGCAATCATACTCTGGTACCTACCAGCTTCATGAGAAGGATACTCTGGTACCTACCAGCTTCATGAGAAAGATCTGAATCCAGAGCCAAATGGGTCATAAATCAAAGGATCTTGTATTTTCAATATATACTACTCTTCCCAGGATGTCAACGTAACAGAATCTTTTTTTTGCAGGTTGTCACAAGTTTCCTTGTCGTGCAGACCTTCTGGAAGATTTTGATCTTGTTGAGCTCCTATATAAAATAAGACAATCCACCCTTCTTGAACGCTCAGCTGCTCAGCAGACTTCACACTTCTCCAACTGTTGTGATGCAGTTGTTGGCATTTTGAACACTGTATATCCAAATGCATATTTAAATGTGTTTACAGAGGAATTTTGATTTCCCCATTTCCTGTTAATGTTTCCTGCTTGGTTGCTTCCTTCTCCAAGCCATGACTGAAGACTAAAGATTTTTAGATAATATTTACAAGTTTCTTTAGGCCTGACAGCTGATAGATAGGTTGTAAATAAAAGAAGAATTAAATAAATAAATGGTGTGTGTGTGTGCGTGTGCGCACACACACATTTTTAAAAAATCACTCTCAAATTCAAATCATTGAAGTGGGAAACTCCAGCCTATATCACACTTCATGTACCCAGCCTTTCATACTGAGTGCAGTAATGTGTGAGCAGGAAATAATTGTCTCTGAAAGATGCTGGGAAACACAGTAGGCAGAGGCACAAACTTTATGTATTTTTCTGGCACATGATGAATCTAAATGTTTATGTGGCCTCACTGCTTTATGCAACTCACTCTGGCACATGCTGGTACACAAGATATCTCTGCCACACAAATTTGATATGGACTCTTTACTCCTGTGATTAGTGGTCTAGTTTTGTGCAAACAGTCTCTTTGAAATGCATCAAGACTTTCCTATTCACATGGTTATAATATTACTTTAAGATATTTGGGAACGGATGCCCTTCTTAAAGATTTTCCAAATTTGCAAACACATACTGTGTTTTATTTGTCAATAATATATACATTCTGCCTTTCTTCCAATGAGCTCAAGGTTGCATACATGGAGTTTCTCCTTCTCCCTCTCACTTTATCTTCACAACAATCGTGTGAGGTAGTTACTTCAGTGATTAATTCAAGGTCACCCAGAAAGTGTCCTGCTTGAGTAGAGAGCTAAAACTGGATCTTCCAAATCCCAGGCCAAAACTCTAACTATGGCAGCACATTACTCTTCACATATGGCATCCTACCATTATTGTGCCCCTGTGCAACACTGTATACTATATTCTTGCTCAGAGGACAATGCACCATGGCTCACACAGTATGCCTGGTGCTATACCATGTAGTCCAAAATGATGGGGTGAAGATGCCTTGCTTACAAAAAACCATCTGCAGAGATAATTACATCCAAGGAAATTCAAGCAGCAGCAAGACCATATAGATGCAATCTAGGCAGCATTTGTGTCTCTTATGTGCAGAACACCTGCTAAAAAGAGCAAGGCAGATCTGATTGTCTGCAATGCAGCTTTCAGGCTATGCTGTGAAGTATCAAATCAAGGACTAAGACCAAGTTCAGGAGCGGAGAATGCACAGAGGACCTGGCTCACTTCCTCTCCATGTGCATGGTGGTATAACTTCCTTTCTATAATCTTAGCCATAAGAATTTATTATTTTTGTTGCTCCTGATAGTGGTAGTGCATAGTTCATTTGTTGTTATCTAAATGTTTAAGAAATGCTTTCTGGGTTGAAGGGATAAGAAACTACATCCCTTGACATTTACAGTTTAAATATTCTTGCTATACACCCCTTGTAGCAGCTTGCACTTGGCTGTTTCACTTGAGCATTTTTAACCACTTATGCTGAAGATAAGTACAATCTAAAAAGAGGACTCTGAGCAAATCCATCTACTGCAGAGTAATATTGTCTTTCTCCTGAGCTTACTATTGACACTCATACTAGAAAATCCAGCATGGCCCAGCCATCTGTCTGGTCTCATTTCAAGTTTCAGGTAGATTATCTGCTATTGTTATTATATTTTTTGCTCACCACCACCACCACCACCACCACCACCGTATTTTTTGTTCCAAAGAGTTACTAAAGGGAACTCCTCCCTGCCCATTGCAAACAACAGCTTTATAGGAACAAATTTCATGTGACTGCAGTAGGTGAGGAAGGGGTTAAATTCACCTCTTCTTGCCTGCTATAATCCCAATAATTCTCAATTCTTCCATCAGATGCACAAAGTGCACATTAAATGCAAAGATACACATGCGGTTCTACACATGCTTAGGTCTGAAAACATATTGTTTTTCACTTATTTCAGTTGAATTTATTCCTTCTAAATGTGCAGAGGACTACAAATTTAATATCAAGTCTAGTTTTGCTTTTAGGCAAGCCACTGTCTCTCTGCCTTAAGTGTCCTACTGCCCCTAAAATATGGAGGCAGTAATATTCACTTGCTTTGCTGGGTTGTTGTAAGAATTGTGCAGATAATTTGAATACACACAGCAACATCCATGCAAAAACAGAATATTATTATTGTTACCATATGAAATATCTCTGCATCTATATAACAGAGCACTATATGCAGGAGCAGTTCAGGGACAGGACAAGGTCTTTCTCTTCTGCCTACCCCTACAGGAATTAGAAGCTTATTTTGCTTATATAACCTGTAGAGCAAACCAGCAGTTGTGATTGCTTGTGATAATGGATATGGCCAGCAGAGCATAACTCTCAGATATAAGATCTTACACACTGACAAGAGCCGTGCAAAGCAGTGCTTGTCGTTCTGTAGTTTATGCTTAATTTCAGGATCAGGGTGCTGCGCATATTCTACAGGGGTTCAACAGCACTATGAAAACACAGTCCTTTCCAACATCTATTGCCTCTTTCTCAGAGTGCAATTCAGTGCAAGTGACCCTTTAAACCAGTGGTTCCCAATATTTGGTTCTTTAAGTGTTTTGGACTTCAGCTTCCAGAATTCTTTTTCTTTTTAAATAATTTTTATTAACACAAACATTAAACAACAGACATCTCAACAAATTACAATATTTACATTATCGATATCATTAAAATCTTCACAAAGAAAAAAGAAAAAAAAAGACGCTTTCACCTTTTCTCGTTATCTCTTTCACTTCCTGCTTTCTTTAGCTCAGTTCTTTACATTACACTAAGATCTTCAAAACTGGGGAAAGATCTGTAATGGGTAATGAAAGAGCTTCCAGAATTCTTGAGCGTTAGTCAAACTGGCTGGGGCTTATGGGAACTGACGTTCCAAATATGTAGAGGACCAAAGGTTGGGAACCACTGCTTTTGAACAGTGGTTCTTAACCTGGGCTCCGGGGTCATGTGGGGGTCTGTAGAGCCTTCACGGGGGCCCACAAAGCCCTGTTGCTGGACACCTACAGAAGCAGCAGTAACAGGGAGGCGGCGGAGGGGGTGCAGGTGCTGAAACTGCTCCCTCATTTACAAACAAGGGAGGAGTTTGGGTACGTGCACATGCCTGCCTATACTTTGCAGTTATATGCCTTCAAATCAATTCAAATTTGACAAGATTTGTTCAGAGAAGCCTTCCTCTGAGGCTGAGAGACTGTCCAAGGTCACCCAGTGTCTGAGCAGGACTTTGAATCCAAGTCTCTCGAAGCCTTCAATAAATAAATAAATATTTGAAAATTTAAATAAATATTTGAATACTTAAATCTAAATATTTAAATCTTTGAGTTAAGTCTTCAGGTCCCCAGCAAAAAAATTATATTTGCAGGGGCTCCCCCATGAAGAAAAGGTTAAGAACCACTGCTTTAAAACATTAGACCATTCTGTATTTAAACCATGGTCTATATAGCTCAATGGCTGATGCTGGTTTCCATATCATTGGGGAAATAAACACACTCTGCATTTTAGTCTGAACTATATGTGCTATCCAGCATGCTATGGGTTTAGAATTTTGGACGGCTCTTCAAAAATTCAGACTAAAATCAATCTACTGCAGGCCCCATTGGTTTGCAAAAATGGAGATCGTTTTTTGGTGTTGCAGTCTTTCATTATTATAGACAAGATCTCCCCATATTGGACAAATATTTGCAAAATGTATTTTAAGCAACTGAAAGTAGACTGTAGCGCAGGAGAGACCCAACTGTACTTTGCTGAACATTTGCCTAAGCCTGATTCATTCTGTCATCTCATCTCAGTCCAAATCACTAATGACTCCGAATAAACCATTTGGTGTATATCAAATTTTTCCTTTGTAAACATTCTGCATTAATACATAAAAAGAGAAAGATTCTGATATAACATAGGGTCTGTTAGGGCCCTCCAGAGGCCCTTTTCTCATTGATCCAAGAGAGAGCACATAATTTGTGAAGTGCATCATCATCCAAAATCTATTGCTATCCTTCTCTACTTCCATTCCCTAACTGTCCCTTTGAATTTGTCCAATTTATGGCCAAAATAGACATTGCACAAACAAAATAGATGTGAGAACAAGCAAAATCCAATTACAATACTCCAAGCCTAAGCAAGAAGCATCTCTGTTTATGCCAATCCACAGTTATGAGCAATAAAGCAACCAATCAAGAGGCCATTGATTGGAATGGAAGGAAAGGATTGCCTCTGCAATCAATTCAAATATATAACTATATGAAAAGTGGTTGATTGATTAATGATCCAGCATGCCAATGAAAACTTGCAGCTTTCATTATATAGGAAAGCAAAAGCAAACTTGATATTATATGGCAGATAAATAGCAGTTGCCAAATAGTTTGGAGTTGCTTGCTTTTGGTCCCATGCCTTTTCTTCCCAATACCTTTTACCTCTTGGTTCACGTCTTTTTACACTGTGAGCCTATGGGTCAATTTGAAATTGTCTTCCTTTCATTGCATGTAGGTTGCTTCAGGAACTGTTGAGACTCAAGAACTGCTCAAAGGAACATCACAAAGAGGCGTCAAATTTGATTTGGGGATGGATTAGGGCTCCATGTGTGGACGAATGGGAATTGCTGCCCTTTTATTATGAATGCTTTTCCTTAGCAAAAACCACCCTGCCCAAGCTGTTTTTCCTGCCTACAGAGCAAAAGATAAAAGCTGGGAAAAAGAATTCTGTGCAGGGTGGGGGAAAAAAAATAGACAAAGGCATCCTGCTACTCTCAGAAGCCACTCTGCATCTTGCTACAGCTGCTTTTCCCTTCCAAACAAATAAGCAAGCACGCGCGCGCACACACCCACACACCCACCAATTGCTACATCAGTCTAGAGTGGTCCACACTTTCCTATGTAATGAACATCAACAGTTGCCATTGGCAATTTGGATCATGTTTCGACCACTATTCTTAGAAAAAGGCAATATCTGGATTGAATAAGATACTTTTCCTTCCTTCGCTTCCCATCTATAACTTCTTGCTTGGCTGCATTCTTTCTCTTGACAATGAACTGGCATACATTGAGATGTTTCTTCTTCTTGTATTGCCATTTATTTTAACTGCATTTTGGTCTGTGTTTCTGTGAGGGTATATTAAGGTCACAGTGTGAAGATTTTACTATTTTGGACAATAGCCTCTAGAACTTCCCAGGCCAAGGTGGCCACTGGCCATATTGGCTGAGGGATCCTAGGGCCTGTAATTCAAACATGTACATTTTGAAAGATAACAAGGAGTTAGGTTCTCACTTTCCTCCCACAACCCCACTTTGCATTCCAGTTCTCCTCTCCTGGGAATCAAAGGGAACTATCTTTTTGGAAGTTCAGGAAAGATAATTTCATATAACAAGTACTTGTTGAACAATATTGAAAACTTCACCACCCAAATGTTGACTTGTCTAGAGATTATTAGCCTGGAAGATCATTGTGAACTGGATCTTGTAAAGATGTTCTGCACCCATCAGAGGCCCATCATGCAGCAAGTTCCAAAGTTTCAACATACAGCTTCAAATGGGCTGTGTAATAATTACTGTTTTGTAGTGACTTTCTGTCCAGTTCTGAAGCATCCTCCAAATGTACTTCATGTTGTTGTTGTTGTGTGCCTTTATGTTGTTTCGAATTTATGGTGAACCAAAGGCAAACCTATTACAGGGTTTTCTTGGCAAGATTTGTTCAGAGATCAGTTTGCCTTTGCCTCCTTCTAAAGTTGAGAGAAGGTTTCTTGCCCCAGGTCATCCAGTGGGTTTCCATGGCTGAGGGAGGATTTGAACCCTGGTCTCTAGAGTCATAGACAATGCTCAAACCACTACATCAAGCTGGCTCTCATACTTAATGTAGCTGGTGTAAAGCGACACTTTCCCATAATTGAACCTCAAAATATGATGTTGGAAATTACTGCAAATAGATGAATAAATAAAAAGAATTATTTAGAATCCAGGCTCTGAATTGTCGGAGAACATCCATCCTCTGCTCGAGACAAATTTGACTGAACCTGGATTGGAATTATTTTAAAATCTATCCTATAGCAGTGATGGTAACAAACAAATTGTACGTCTCTGCCTCTGGAATTTCAGCACAGTGTTGTCCAGTTGAATGTTGTTCTGGCTGGTAAACAGCTTGTTGTTACATCTTAGACTTCAAAGTAGTGAAGAGGAACTCTTGGAGACATGCTGTGGTGACTTTTCAGAATACTTTGATGTTAAAATCGTTTGCATTTGCTTGGACTCCACATTAAGAGCTGGCTCTGTGGTGATGACTAAGGTATTTCTTGTCCAACATTGATAAATGAGTTTCATCTTGTTTGGCCTGAGAATGTGGAGCATTTGCTTGGGATGATGTGAGACCAATCACTTGATCGTTGGCCCCATATCCATCCTGCCTGGCAAAAGCAGAGGTGACTGGATGGAGATTGTAAATACTTCCTTGAAGGAGGGTTGTATACTTTTAAAAGAAGTCATTGTAAGACCATCGTTGAGAAACTGTCATTTGCTGCCAACAGCCTACATAATTATTAAACAGTCTTTAATTTCCTGTTCTTGAATAAGCAGAAGATATCTCCAAATTTTCTTGAATGAAACTGGTTATTTGGATTCTTTCTATACAGACCGAAACTGGAATTCTGTTGGTTATTCCCAACTAGAGTAGAGTTGACTGTATTGTTGAATGGTGAGTCAATAAATAGGTATATTCAACTGAGTCAATGACTCTACTCTGGTTGGGACTAACAATAGGATTTAGGCCTGAAATAGCCTTAGCCATTTGATAGATTACCTAATGAGGAGCTAGACAGAGGGAACATCTCCTCTGTTCAATGTGGTCCTCATGGACCTCTCAGCAGCTTTCTGTATGATTAATAATAGCATCCTTCTGGGATGTTTGACCAGTATTAGACTAATGGGACATCATTTTGCACTAGTTCTGATTCTATCTGGACAAACACTCCTGAATGGGGATGCTGAGGGATTATTGTTCACTTCATTGGCTGTTCACCTGCCCAATCCCCTTTGCTTTTGCACATCTATATGAAGTAATTGATAAAGGCCATCTAAGGATTTGGAATTGGGTTATATCACTATGATAATGTTACTCAGGTGTATTTTTGTCAGCAACATAGAAGGATTGTGGAAATCCTTAACTGCTGTCTGAAATATAATTGTATTGGAGATGGAATTACAAACTGAGTTTGTATCAAGATGAAAGTTCTGATCATCAGTATGCAATTTAATCTAGGATTGGGAGTACACTCTTTTTTGGATGGAGTTATACTTTCTATAATGGATCAGGTTGACTACTCTTGGATTCAGCATTGGTGCTTGGTTTTCAGAGAGCTCTTTGATCAGGAGTGTCCTTTTCAGCTTTGGCTGATGTGCTAATTAGTACCCATTCTTGGGGAATATCTGGTCAAAGTCACTTATATATTAGTTACCTCCCATTATTGGAACATGTTCTATGTGGGTCTGCCCTTGAAGAATGTTTGAAAATTTCAGGTAGTGCAAAACACAAGGTCACTGTAAGTCAGAGTCAGCTTGATGGCACGTAACAACACCAAAGCTACAGTAAAAGATGCAGAAATGTACACACAGGAAGGGTGTGCTAGCCTCAAAGTAACATCAGTTTAGTATCCTGAAACCCACTAGCCCAGCTTCCAGGGCTTGCAGTGGGCAGGAGTGCCTTTGCACAGATAAAGCTAGTGAACCAGCAGTGTCCATTCCTTGGGATGTCTCTGGGGTGAAGCATGCTTTAGTTAGATCCTGATTGGATTATTGTGACGAACTCTGTGTGGAGCTGCCTTTGAAGAGTATTCTGAAACTTTAGCTGATCCAAAAAGCTGCAGCCAAATTACTATTGTGTGCTAGTTACAGGAAGCACACCTCACTTGTTGGAACAACTCCACTGGATACCAGTCTGTTTCTAGGCACAATTCAGTGCTGGTTGTGATCTATAAATCCCTATAAGGTTCAGGCCCAGAGTATTTGAAGAATCACTTCTTGCTATAAGAGTCTGCCTGAACTTTAAGATCTGCAAGGAGGCATCTCTATCTATCCCACTGCCTTCATAGACATAGTTGGTGGGAATGAGGGAGAAGGCCTTCTCTGTGGTTGCTCTCACGCTTTGGAACTCCCTCCCTAGGGAAGCTAGGATTGCCTCTTCTTTGTTTTCCTTTTAATGGCAGACCTTTCTTTTCCAGCAAGCCTTTGGAAACTGATTTTAAAAAAAATGGGGTGGGGGTAGGCTTTTATGGTGCTGTATGGTTTTTGGTCTGTTTTAAAGTATATCTTAGTTGGTTTTAATTCTATTGTTATTTATTAGTGTTTTAATTTCAATCTTGATTTTGTACATTTTTAAAATGTGTCTTATTGTATTTTCTGCCACCCTGAGTCCCAGCTTGGGGGAATAGCAGGCTGTCAATAAAGAGATGGATGGATGGACAGATGGAAGGATGTCATACATACTATGTACTGCAGCTGTCTATATATAAATGGTAAGTCTGTACGTATCTTGTTTATTAGGAAGATTCATCAATCTTTATTAGCCTCTCCTCTGTGGAAAACTTTCCCACAAAAGATGTTGACTCTTCACTACTTTGGGAATGGGGAAGCACACCATACTATCTAATGTAAGCATGCTCATTTTCATTTGCCAAAGACTAAAGATTGGAGTCTCTCTCCCTCTCCCCCCACTCTCTCTTTGTATGTATATACTACCACAAATGTTGAGGGAGAAGATTCTTCAGAGATCTATTTAAATAAAAGTTGTCCTATTTCTGAAATATTACTGACTGAAGATTCATTCATTTGCAAACCATCCCACTTGGAAACTGGCATCAAATATGAAAAGACTCCATTGAGGGCAAACACCGTGCAAGTAGCAGCTGAGAGTCTCCTATCACGTGGGTAAATGAGGCAAAGCCTGGCTGCCCTCCCTTGGCTTTGAGTGTGTCACGACTTGCTGTGTGAGCCTACTGGAAAAGACATGGAAAGGGAATGCAATCATGGAGGGACAAGCAGCAGCAGCAGCATCCTCAGAGGAAAGAAGAATAGCTGACAGCTGAGACTCAGTTGCCCTAACTCAAAATGCTGCCACATGGATGACAGCAGAAGGCACAGCTGCAACTTTTCCTCTCTCCCTCAGATGCCCAAAGGGCATTTCACAGGAAGACATCAAGGAAGCAGGCATGCATGTGCATGCATGCACATGAATGGGTAGACTGTGTTTTGGGTGAGGTGGGTAGAGAGGGGGACATGACACAGTTTCTGTTGGATGGGTATGCATGATAAGATGGCCACTTTTGCCATCTTACCAAAGAGGAAGAACAGCAGCATCAACAAAAAGGATGAAAGAGGATCCAGATTTGCTACTAAATACATTTGCTGCTTTAGAAATCATCACTGTCATTTAAATAGAAACACAGCATGTCTCACTGCAATGGTGAAAACAGGATTAGGTTATCTGTGTGCTTACTCAGTCTGCAGTTCAGGTGCTGATTGATAAAGGGCAACATTCAGGTCTTGGTCTTCTTTCTTAGAGTTCCTTGTCTTTGAACCAGACTTGCACTTGACAGTTTTTCATACAGGAGATCCCTTCAGATAGACACCACTGTTCTCTGTAAAGCAGAATGCATATCTGGAAGAACAACAGCAATAAAAAAGAGCATAAGGGAAAGACAGGGGTCCCTGTCCTAAAGAGTTTACAATCTAAATTTAGACATGGGTTGGGGATGGGGAGCCAAGACTACAAAGATTGGGAAAAACCACACAAAGGTATTGATATAAATCTCTTAATTTTTAAAATGTATTTCTGTTTGACACAAAGTCTTAGGGAGATAGATTTTGAGGAGGGAAAGTTGTGGCACTACCTAAAGGGTTTAGGAAAGGGTTCCAGGCATAAGGGCAAAGTATGGAAAATGTTTTATTTTTGTGCTGCAATTCCCACAATGTTCCAGCAAATACGACCATTGATCATGCTGGCTGGGGGATTCTGGGATATGCAATCAAAACAGAATAATGTTTCCACATCTGAGAAGAGGCAGCGTTGTTTAAAAGACCAGGGGAATAGGAACTACATTTGAAGCACGTTCCCCAATCTGGTACACTCCAGACTTGCTGGAAGGATGGCAACTTGCATAGTCTGATAGCCATGCTGGTTACAGCTGTTAAGAGTTATAGTCCAACACATCCTGGAGGGCAGCAGATTGGGGGAAAGTGTTGTTGAGCAAGCGAAGTCCATTTCCTGTTATGACAGAAATACTAATCCATGAAACATTGTCCCCAAATTTCTGTACACACTTAATATCACAGTCACAGGCAGTTCAGAGGATAAGTCCATCCCAACAGAAGGTTTCTATTTGCTCCTTATAGATTTGGGACATAAATCTGAACATGTGGAAGATGGACATAAATCTCTTAGGAGATAGTACTGAAGAGGATTTTTGAAAAACCCTTGAAGGTTTTATGAATGGAGTCTGATAGACTGAACTGAGCAGTTTATCTAATGACACAGTGCTGGGTGTTTGCCATAATAAATGAAATTAATGAATGACAGTGCTGGGTGGACTCTGACTTGGTTGCCCAGGGTTCCATTCTGAACAAGCAATTACTCTGGTTTCTCTTCGGATCGCATAAATCTTTCCCCTTTCTGCTTGCTCTTTGGTTGTAACAACTCATATGTTACAACTCAGATACTTTCAGTGAGGCCTGCCATGGTTTCCCAAGCACCCTTTGAATTGTCTCTGGCAGGCTAAAGAGAGTAGGATTGCAATGGAGAGGAGACACAAGGTAATGACCCTTTCCACATGCCATCTTCTCAATGTAAATCATGCTCACTCCAGTCTGCCAATCAACTGAACAACAGGGCAGCATAATTGGGACAAGGAGAATGGCAGCACAAAAAGAGAGTCATCTCTGTGCATCTTCCTCCTCATTCAAATCAAGTTCCCCACAGCCAGAAAAACAGCTGTTTGAGGACAGCAGGTGGGAAGGCTAGTTTTCCCCTCTCCACATGTTCTTCCTATGAGTGTGTGTGTGTGTGTGTGTGTGTGTGTGTAGAGAGAGAGAGAGAGAGAGAGAGAGAGAGAGAGAGAGAATAATACGCATGTGTGGGTGTATGTCAGAGTATAAGCTGTCTGAATATGTACAAGTGGGAAAGATAGAACAATGTGTGTGAATATGATTTGTGTGTATGGATTTGAGAGAAAGAGATTGTATAATCTGGATGTGTATGAGAGAAAGGAATAATGGTGTTAGTATAATTGCGTGTGTGTGTGTGATATTGAGAGTGAGAGGGAGAGAGAATCTCTCTGTGTGAAACAGAATGAGAATAATGTATGAGTATAATGAGTGGCAGGGAAGGGAGAGAGAGGATAACATGTGTGAGCACAATGTGTTTGTGTATGTGTGTATCTGAGAGAAAAAGTATAATCTGTGTGAATGTGTGTGTGTGTGAGAGAGAGAGAATATAATGTGTGCAAGTATAATATGTATGTCTGTGTATAATTTGTGTGAGTGAATGTATGTTGTGTGTGTATGAATGAAGGAGGGAAAGGGAATAATTTGTATGAGCAGAAATGTGTGTGAGAGAACAAGAGTATGGTTTCTGTGTGTGTGAGATAGAGAGTGATTGAGAGAGGGAGGGAGGGAGGGAGGGAGAGTGTGTGTGTTAACTAGGAGAATGCTGTGCATGTGCCTATGTGGGGGTGGAGAGAGATTATGGTAATATTCTGAATGGAATTTTGGCTGATGTACCTATTTGGGAAAATGGCAACTAATGGATTTTACCCATCCTCTCCACTTTTATAGCTTAAATCAATGAACAATTCCCTTTCCCAAATATCCCACACTGGTATCAGCCATCTGTGAACAGAAAATTACAAACCCCTTAGAGCAGTGATTTTTTTTAAAAAAAGAAAATGGTCTTTAGAAAAGCTGCCTGCAGAAAATTGATCATAAGTTTCCCTCTTCCTCTGTTTGTTTCCTCTTTTTGAGATCATCTTGATGATCTGTAAGAGACTACATTTTAGCTAGATGGAGAACAGCTAATGTAACAATAAAATGAAACAGAATTCCAGAACAGCTTTAAGTGCTTGGAGGAGCTATGTAAGGTAATGGACCTAATATTCATCCTTCTTCTTCTGTTGTTTGTTTTAAAAGACTAGTGGGATTATTTTACCTTGCTGCAGCTATCCCCGATAAAATGCATGCAAGATAATTTCATTGCTAAAAGTCTGCGTTTGGCCTTGCACTTGTATTTTTCTATTTGAATATTTTTACAGATTATTCATGGTTGTGGAATTATGTGACTGCGGATATATATATTTATATAAACCATTGAAATAATTACATGTACAGTGGGGAAAAATCATAATTGTCCATGGTCTAAATACCCTAAGAACACCAGATTATGTCTGATCTTGGAAGCTAAGAAGGATCAGCCCCGATTAGTACATGGGTGGGAGACCATCAATGAATACCTGGTTCTTTAGGCTATATTTCACAGGAAGGAAGTGGTAAAACCACCTCTGAATGTACCTTGCCTGTGAAATTCATGAGGTCTCTGTAAGTTGACAGACAACTTGAAGGCACATACACAGTCAAGTCCATGTAGTACAATATATGACTTAGATTAATCCTATTATAAAATTATAGAGTGGGAAAAGATCATGAAGGAGATTTAATATGTAATTTTCTATCCAATCTGTATGTATGTGGATATATATACACAGACAGATATAATTGTCATATTCCATTAAGAGTATAGGTTCTTTATTTTTGTTCTCTGCCTGTGTGCTTTCTTTAAAGTTGGGATCAAGCGCTTATAATCTTTAAAATTTCATTTTCCAAAAGAGAGATTCAGTAATTAGTCCAAACAATCCTTACAGTTACCTGAAACTTACATGACGCCTAGTAGAACATCACTCCTTTAAATCTACACCAGTCTTCAGAATCTGAGTGAAAGACTTCACGATCTCAGCCTCAAGCCAGTCTCCCCTATCCAATACATCCACTTCCCTTTGCTTTATTGCTTGTCTCTAAAGGCTTCCAAAATTTACCCATAATCTGTACATGTTTGATTGGCCTTAATAAAGATATTGGCAGACCGTATATTTTAGAATTGAGAAATGTAAGCAATAATGGCATTTGGAATCCTTCCTGCAGACCAATATCATGGAACTGCATTATTTTCATTAAATATCTAATACCACTCCAATACTTATGCCAAATGTCCATATTAGTTATGAGCCATGACCCTTAGGTTTTGGGCTACTACTCAAAAGTATTATTGAAACATAAGATATACGTTCATAGTGAACATACACAAACTCCCAATATTTTCAAATCTATGCCAAACATCCATCTTCATTGTAGGCTGCTTGCCCAGAAGCTGTTGGCGTATATGTCAGTAGGTTGGTAAATTTGCTCCAGATCTTCAAGGGTGCTATCTAAAGTGCTGAACCCTTGAATGGGGTGACAACTGCCTGGGAAAGATGTTTGGCATATGTTTAGAGGAAGGTGACCATTTGTATTTGCGGGCTGCCATTATAGGTACCGTACATCTGTATGTAGTAGTATATCAGGAGGAAATCCTAGAGGCATAGTGGCCCATAATTACACATCCTCCAACATTTCACAGAAGAAAACTAGGATATATGAGGCCAAGCAACAACAGATTGTGGTCAAGATGGCAAAGGTTATTAGTGAGAAAGAAGACACAAGCTAGGAGAGGCTGCAGGAGTTTGCTTTTGCTTCAGTCTACAGGAAAGAGCAAGATTCCACCTGCTTTGTTCCTTTTTCCACTGCTGGGTTAATTGAGTGCAAACTATGACCAGAATCTTGGTAGGCAGTTATGAATATCTACAATTATGCATTTGTTACTGCTATGTATTTGTGATACCTATGTAGCCCCTACTTCAAGAAATCAACCTGATTTCTTTTTCTTTTCTTGTTTTTGAAGCTTGGTTGCTTTCCCTTTGGACAATTATGCAGACTCAGGAGGGCGATATCTCAACTACATCCTCTTGAGGAGTCTGCAAAGATGGTCATCATTTTTCATAATGCACGGTTTTGTCAAGGCATCCACCTTTCCTTGATGTGGACTTTGTGCACTTGATACCAGCATCATTTATAAAGAAAGAGTAAATGCTTTGAGGACATTAACATCTGTAGGGTTAGTCAGCTTTATCAATCTTTTATTGATTCCTAGACTTCTGTCTGAGATATTTCCTCCTCATCTTAGGTAAAGTCTGAAAGTCAACTTCATATTGATGTTTTCCTGCTAGAACAGCCACTCTACCAGCAATGAGTCAAACCCTTGGAATTGATCCTGCTTTCTCCATGCTGTACATGCTGTCTGTGTACCTGACCCTAATTTCCCATATTTTCTTTCCTCTCTACATTGCATTGCTCAAAAGGCCTTAAATATCCCATGTCACAAAACTATATGAACTTTTCTCCTTCTCTTTCCACATTGGGTCAATACAGTCTCTGGGTCCAATAAGGGCAAAGAATGCCCTTAAAAGTAGTATAGTGTCTGGTTCTCAGTATTTTCTTTATGCATTTGGGCATTTGGGACTTCAGCTCCCAAATGCCTGACCACTGACCGTGCTTGCTCAGGCTCCTGGAAGTTGAAGTCTGAAAACATTTGGGGGAACAAAGGTTGAGAACTACTGCTTTAGACTAAAGCTGTGAGGCCAGCATTTATGAAGAGTGAAAATTATGAAATGATGATGAAGAGACGCTGAAGAAGAAACAGAGCTTCCTAATCTATTGAGTCAAAACAGTGAGAAGGCCTGTGTGTAAGTTAACGAAATATGGACGTAGGAAGCAAAGTTATCACATCTGGTAATAAATAAAGCAGGGCTTTCCAAATGATGTGTTGTGACACATTAGTGTGTCACCTGTAGTGTGTTGGTGTGTCACCTCTCTGACCGAGAAGGACCCTTCCCATCCAAGCCTGGCCCACTGCCATCACTTTTGCTGGGGTCTTTCCCCAGCAAGAGCAACGGCAGTGGCCAAAGACTGGGTGGGAGGAGTGCTGCCTTTCCCCCTGCTGTCACTCTCTCTGGGGTCTTTCCTGGCGAGGACAATGCCAGTGGGCCAGGATCAGAGGGGCTGCCTTTCCCCATCCTAAATATGCCTCTAGGTACATCCAATTGGCTAGTAAAATTGAATTATTGTATAGCAAAATGATGCATGTCGAAGAAGTGTGTCATCAACATGAAAAGTTTGGAAAGCTCTGAAATAAAGGATGCCTCTTACAGCTTTAAATCATAGAATCATAGAAATCTAGAGTTGGAAGAGACAGGCCATCCAGTCCAACCCCCTGCCATGCAGGAACACCCTCAAAGCAATCCCGACAGATGGCCATCAAGCCTCTGCTTAAAAACCTCCAAGGAAGGAGACTCCACTACACTCCGAGGCAGCATATTCCACTGCCGGACAGCCCTGACTGTCAGGAAGTTCTTCCTGAGGTTCAGGTGGAATCTCCTTTCCTGCAGCTTGAATCCACTGCTCCTTGTCCTGGTCTCTGGTGCAGCAGAAAACAAGCCTTCTCCTTCCTCTACATGGAAATAAAGGATGCCTCTTACAGCTTTCAGCCTATACATATGGTTTCATGGGCCTAAATTACCAGAGAGGAAAAAGTGACTCTCCAGATGTTGCTGGACTGCAACTCACAGTATTCCTCACCACTGGCTCTGCTGGCTAGTGCTGATAGGAGGTTAAGTTCAAGAACAACTGAAGGACCACACTTTGCCCACCCTGTCCTAAAAGCAACTCCTAGTCCATACTGAAGCAGACCCATAGAAATAATGGGATTTATATATGCATTGATTTGTCATTCAACAAATCAGTTCAGAGGGCCTACTGCAGTCCAGATAAGCCACTGAGTTTAGGCCAGGAGAGATGTGCATGCTGTTTGCTGACCATGGAACAATATGGGTGCTGTTGTTATGGGTTATGCTTGGTAAACATTAATTGCAAGTAGAATGTGATATATCAGGAAGGGAGTTTCCTCTTGCCATAGTCTGCACACTTGCTGGGTAGGACATTATGCAGTTGCTTGGAATCCATATCCATCTTGGAGAAGTCAGGCCTCATTTTGAAATACAAGCTGGAACTTTCCCACCAAAAAAAATCCCTCTCAATCCTGCTGATAAGAAAAGTCTCCTTGATGTGTTTGGGAGAGTGATCAGTACTTAACTGACTTGTTCACTTCTACTGAATGAAGATCCTGCAAAACTGGTTCAGACTGGTATAACTCCCATTATAAGGTAACGTGCCTTGTCCAGAGACGCTGGGAACTCCCATATGGATTTGGAAGAGAGCAAATGGCTCTATCAGACTGGCTTTGTCCTATGCGTGCAGAATCTATTGTTTGCATCTCCTCAGACTACTTAAGAGTCATCATTGGTACCAGAGAGTAGTGAGCAGAGGTCATATTGAAATCTAAACTTTTGAACCTCCAGAGTATAACATGGTCATGTTAGCCCCTTCTGAAAGGCATCCACTTAAATCCAGGTGACAGCCCCCATGTTAGGAAAAGGCTAAATAAGGACACACACAGGCCTGGAGAAGTGACTGCTTCCCCTAAGAGAAGAAAAGAACCTGCTTGCAGACACAGGCCCTTTTCGCACAGCATGTTCCATGTGAAAGAAGGCCTGGAGCGTTGCACGATTGTGAGGAGTGATCTGCACAACATACTCACAATTGCGCGATGCTCCAGGGGCCGGCAGGCGCCAATCGCGCACCTTTTCATTTTTGGCTAGAAGCTGAAAATTGCACACGATCGCACATTGCTCCTGGGCCCTGCACGCACTTACCTGGCGTGCGGAGCCTCCGGAGCCGCAGCAGTCGTGCTTCCTGCCCCAGCGCAGCCTGGGAGCTGCAGAAGGAAGAGGTGGAGCTCTCACATGAGCAGGCAGCTCGTGCGGAGCTGAGGACCCCAGACGTGAGAGCTTCTCACCGGAGGCTGCTTTCATGATCCCCGCACCCCAGCACCAGAAGAAGGTAAGGTGCGGAAAGGGCCACAGACTTGCTGACCTGCACCCCAGATCAAGAAAGGCTGAAAAGAAGGATCCTGGAAGAATGCCAGAGAAGAGAGTTCATGGAGACAGACCAGAAAGAGCCTGGAAGGATCACAGAGAGTCCCCTAGAAGAAGAATCTGTTGTCCTGATCTTCAGCCATTCAGCCAACTGGACTTGCCTTCCCACAGGAGGGTGAGATAATCCCTGTGTGTGTCTTAGTCTGCAGTCTCTTGAACTTAGCTGCACACCTTTAACACTCTTAGTTTGGTCAGGAGTGGTGTTTTAGCACATGTGCCATTCTCCCCCTCTTTTCTTGTGAGAAACAGCTTGCATTGATTATTCTGTTGGGTTCTCCTAAGGTTTTTTTTTTGTCCTTTAATAAAGAAATAATAGTTTGTGTTTCAAAATCAACTTGCCTTCAACCTGATTTCTTTTTCTTTTCTAGTTAATTGCCCATTTTGAAAGCCAACAGCCTGTAAGGCTCCACAGAAAAAAAGTTACTGCCTGGGAGAGCCAGTAAACCCAGTGCACAGCTCTCATCATACTGTCTTGTAGGTATTTCTTCCCACTGCCATACATAAATTGTTTGTGTGTTCTGCTCTAAAACTGTGCTTTGAATGGCATAAGGGACAGTGTGTCTCTAGGGGATGCCTGGACATTTCCAGTTGCAGATTTGTTGCTGACGGAGCCAGTGAGGCAGGCAGCGTGGGTTTTTTTCATTTTGCAGTGTGTATTGCAACATGTACATGCAGGGGTGTACTAGAGCATGTCCTGTTGTTAGGATCTTGTTAGTAGCCTCCCTCCACGTGCACATGTATAGGGAGAGGTGGATATCTTCCCCAGCACTGTTCCTGAGATGGGCCAGGGCTGGCAGAGTTTCCAGGGTGTGTTTCCCATTTTATGTTGTTTTGTCCCTTCTGCTTGTGAATTTTTCTCCTTCCTTCTCAGGATGAGCACATAGTGGATACAGCAGCAGTTCCACAAGTATATCTCTACTCTTGGCATGGGGACAGAATTGGACTGTGAATGAGAGAGGCTTTTGGCATCTACATAAACTGCATAACACTTGCCAGGCATTCATGTAAGGCAGAATATTCCCTACCTACTCTTAGCACTCAGGCAGCGAATTCAATACAATATGAATGTATCAAAACGATTTCTCATACTGACTTAGAACAGTGGTCCATCTAGGCAAATATTGGTGGCAGCACTTCAAAGTCACAGGCAAAGTTATTTCCTATTGCTGCTGCCTAAAAGAAAGAGGAAGAGGGGGAGATGATCATCACCATCACTGTCATTTATTTATGCTCTACCTTTATTGCAGAACCAGAGCTCAAGATTTTTAAGTGATAAAAATGTTTAGAATTATGGTTGGTGTGGAGAAAGTAGGTACAGAGAGTTACTTCTTCCCTCTAACAATACTGGAACCGAAGAGTGAAGTTTTCCAATGAAAGTTAGCATATGATAGATAAGAGAAAGTGCTTCTTCATAGTGCATAAGTAAACTGTGGAATTCGCTGCAGCAAGATGTAGATATGGCCACAAAGTATCTGAGGACAAATTCATGGAGGATGGAGCTATCAGTGGAGACTAGTCATGATGTCTTTCTCTTTCCTTACCTATCTCCCTTCTCCAGTCTATATATAGATGCCCTCCAGAAACAGAGGCAGTATGTTTCTGTAGCTAGCCACAGTGAGTTACAGCCACAAGGAGAACAGAATAATGGACTCAGTAGGCAAAGTTTCATGAAGTCTAACCAGCATAGCTATTGCTGAAGAATGCTGGGAGCTGTATGGAGTCCATCAACTTCTGGAGAACAGCATTTTACATGGACATAACAGAGAGGGATCCTGGGACAGACTATACTCAAAGAATCTAGCCTTCTTCAGTATCTCCCCTGGGATTTGATCCATTTGTGTTTCATGGATTCCAGAAGTGACATGGCCTAGGATGGCATTCTTAGTCTCAACTTCAACAACTGTGCCATGGAGCTGAAGTTGTTTTCCTGTCTCTTCTGTGCCTCTTCATATCTCTCGTGCCTCTTCTCCATTCAAAATATTTAGGGCCATTTGCCTGGGATTTTTAACAGCAAGAGCAGCAGCAGCAACTGACAACCCTGCAACACAAGGGAAATAAAATGTTTCATGGTTCAGCTCCTTTCTTGTTCTTTGCCAGAATAATCTATTGGTTGCTGTTAATCATAAAAGATAAGAAGATGGTTATGACAAACTCAGTGCAAGAAGGTTTTAAAAAATACAACAGAAGTTCATTGAAGTTGATACTAAAAATGCTGCCTTTCAGGTCACAAAATATACCTCTGCTAAACATGGCATATCTAGAAGGAACTTTAACACTGTTATTGTTGTTGTTGTTGTTGTTGTGTGCCTACAAGTAGTTTCTGACTTTTGATGACCCTAAGGTGGGGTTTTCTTGTCAAGATTTGTTCAGAGAAGGTTTGCCTGGTATTTATGGAAGAAAATGTCCAGAATGTCCCAAACTGCCCAGGGCCTTATAAGCCAACAGCAGACCCCTAAACTTTGGTCAGCAGCAAACAGGCAGTTAGTACCATTCTGTTACCATAGGGACAATATGTGTGTAGCTGGATATGCTGTTAAGCTGCATGGCTGTTGAATTCTGCACCAGCTCCAGCTTCCAAACCAGCCTTAAGGGCAATCCTGCACTGAGTGCTTTGTAGTTTTTCATTCCAGAGATTACTAACATGTGACTTCCTGTGGCCAATCTTTCTTCATCCAGGAACATATGCTTCTAGCCACTGAGGTTACCTGCCCCTCAGTAATGAAGATGAATCAAGGAGCACCCCTGTTCTTTAAGGGGAACACATTCCATTTAGGGCGACTGCATGCACAAAACTGAGATTCAACACATGATATGCATCTTCTAAGAGAAGGTTCAGGGACTCTCTGCCCATTCAACCATCTCATTCTCTTGTTCGAAGTGATCATAATATGCCAGCCTGATTGTTCTTATTCTGCTGCATGTGTCATCAGATGCATCATCATATTCCTCTTTGCAGAACATCTAAACATGATCCATCTTGTCTCCAGTGGGAAGTCACAATCTGTCCCATGTTTCCTCCCCCCAGGCATTACTAGTCATACACACTAGTTAGTTTACTTAGTGGTTCTGTTGAGCAAGATTACCCAGGATTCTAGTGCAGGAATCCTCCACACTAAATAAAGTCGCCATTGCCAAGATAAAAGGAAAGACATGAATAATTCACACCACAGTCTTTTTTATCCAGCCCTGCTGTAAATATTTTAATAGTCCTGTGCTAAGGCATGATTAGTTCTGTGCTAAGGCATGGATACACAGCCTGTAAGTGAATGAAGAGGAAGGAGTGTTCTTCCACAACAGAGCAGAAGCACAATGATTTTCACTACTCTCTTGCACATCCCTAATTTTCAGGGGGATTCTTAAAATCATGCACTTCAAATAAACTGTATCTCTTTCTTTAAGACAGTGTTCCAATTGTGATCCACCAATCACTTGATTTCCCTATGCTTTTATTTTGAGAAGAGGAAAAGAGGGAGGAGGGCAAGACACAAGGATGCATTGGAAAGCAGAGGTCAAGAACTTGCATTGAGACTTTAGCTTGACTAAAAAAAAGTTCATATAGATCCCCACCAATAAATATCTGCTTTGAGAGAGCAGCCTTGCTGGAGACATGTACAATTATAGCACTGCTGTCCTTGTTTTGAAAGCTAAGGGAGCAATTCTAAGTGGGAAGAGAGAGTGATGTAGTGAAAACCCCTGCCAGCTTGTAACAACTCGGGTGGGAGGTGTGCGTGGAATCTTCCTATGACTTCATTGGTGGTTCTTTTTTCTTCTTCTTCTTCTCCATTCGTTTCAGTAGAGAAGGTGAAATAATACTCCAGCTCCAGAGTGGCATAATTGAAGAACTTGATCCTGGGGTCCCTCAGGAGGAGAAAGAACCAGAGTGAAGTAGTGGTTTGAGTATTGGATTATGACCCTGGAGGCCAGGGTTTGATTCCCTGCTCAGCCATGGAAACCCATTGGGTGACTTTGGGTGTCTCACACATATTCAGCCCCTAGAAAACCTAGTGATAGGTTCACCTTAAGGTTGCCATAAGTCAGAAATGACTTGAAGGCACATGACAACAATAACAACAGGGGAAGAAAGGAATTTTGGAACCCACAGATTTAAGGCTGTCTCTAACAGAGCCTCAAATTTTCCATCAGCAGAATACCTTTCCCCCTGGAATTTCCTCTGAATGTCTCATGGGCCTCCATAGCAGATGGTCCTTCCCAGCACTGGCAGAGCACACTGCTACTCCCTCCAAATATGCTTGCGCCTGAGAATTTGTGATTTTTCATTGCTTTCTGACTTATGCATTGCTGTGAATGAATCATAGAGTTGGAAGAGACCCCAGGGGCCATCCAGTCCAACCCTCTGCCATGCAGGAACACCCATCAAAGCATTGCCAACAGATGACCATCCAGTCTCTGCTTAAAAACCTCCAATGAAGGAGACTCCACCACACTCCGAGGCAGCATATTCCACTGCCAGACAGCTCTGACCGTCAGGAGGTTCTTCCTGAGGTTCAAGTTGAATCTCCTTTCCTGCAGCTTGAATCCATTGCTCCTTGTCCTAGTCTCTGGAGTGGCAGAGAACAAGTCTGCTCCCTCCTCAACATGACATCCCTTTAAATATTTAAACATGGCTATCATGTCCCCTCCTAACCTTCTCTTCTGCAGACTAAACATACCCAGCTCCCTAATCTGTTCTTCATAAGGCATGGCTGCCAGACCCTTCAGCATTTTGGTTGCCCTCCTCTGGACACGTTCCAGCTTGTCGATATCCTTCTTCAGTTGAGGTGTCCAGAACTGTACACAGTATTCCAAATGAGGCCTAACCAATGCGGAATAGAGTGGTTCCATTACCTCCCTTGATCTAGACACCATACTCCTATTGATGCAACCAAGAATCGCATTGGCTTTCTTGGCTGCTGCATCACACTGCTAACTCATGTTCAGATTGTGATCTATCAAGACTCCTAGATCCCTTTCACACGTACTGCTATCCAGCCACATGTCCCCCATCCTGTATTTGTGCATTCCATTTTTTCTGCCTAAGTGTAGGACCTTACATTTCTCTCTATTGAAATTCATTTTGTTAGCTTTGGCCCAGCTCTCCAATCTGTCAAGGTCTTTTTGAAATTTGATCCTGTCCTCTGGTGTATTAGCAACCCACCCCTCCCAGCGGGGTGCCACAGGGTTCTGTCCTGGGCCCAGTGCTGTTCAATATCTTCATCAATGACTTGGATGAAGGAATAGAGGGCATGCTCATCAAATCTGAAGATGACATCAAACTGGGAGGGGTTGCTAATACGCCAGAGGACAGGATCTCTTCCAACTCTACATTTCTATGATTCTATGATTCTAAATCCAACTAACAGTAGCCCTGTCCAGCCCACATTTTACTAGCTTCTTTGCAAGAATGTCATGAGGAACTTTGTCAAAGGCCTTACTGAGGTCAAGATATGCCACATCTACAGCATTCCCTTCATCTACCAAGCTTGTAACCCTATCATAAAAAGAGATAGGATTAGTCTGGCATGACTTATTTCTGAGAAATCCATGCTGGCTTCTAGTGACTATGGCATTGCTTTCTAAGTAATTACAAATGAAGGCATTAAGGAGACAATTGAGAAATTATGGATGTGTGTGAATGTATGCATGAATGCACACATGTATGTATGTATGGTGGGGTACCTATGTCTGTCACTCACCAGATCTCAACAGCCCCTTTTCTGCCATTTATTTTGCCTGCCAAAAAAAGACAAAAAAATAAAAAATAAAATCAAGAAGAGTGTAATATAAGCAAAAGTTACCCCTGGACTGAAACATCTTGACATCCTTGTATGAAAATAAAGTGTTATACATGCCCACCATCAATTTCCTACACATTTATAGGATTCATATGTATCTGCTGCCTACCACAAATAATAACCAGTTAATTTCTAAGAAGCTTGGAATCCACTGACACATATTTTTCACTGTGATCAAAATATGACTACATCCTCTGTTTGTACAATCTGGGAAAGAAATTTAAAGTCCGCAAATGTTCGGTACATCTGTGCATCTCCTTCTTTCCAAATTCAACATCCATTTTTCAAAGGCATGGAATAAAACGCCTTTAGATGGTCTTAAAGCAGAAATAACAAAATATAAATTCAAAAATTTATGCTGGGTTCAGATTAAAAAGGAGATGTCAATTCACATAGCAAAGCTGAAACTATGTTCCCATTTTATGACAGGTTATTTGAGAGTCATCCAAGATATAACTAAAGAACAATATGTTTGTAATGAGGAAGTCAAGACTTCATGACTATAAAGTACGGAACGAACATATCCATAGAATAGTTGTTAGGATTAGAATACAATGCTCATATTTCTGTGAGATTAGTACCTTTGCAAGAATCACTAGACTGGAAAAACTGAATATCAGAACTAAATAGATTCTATCCACAAATTAAAATGAAATATATGCAATGGAGGGACACATGTATCCAACTCACATCTTTTCAGTTCTGATCACATTGCACAGAGACAGGAGGGTAAAATATACACTGATGAAAATTCTTCCATCATACAGCCACTAAAGGCAGAGTAGCCTTCATGTTTCAAGTGGTTATGATTGTTAGAGAAGAATTTGATTTGTTAAGTGTTCTGTGTTCTTCAGTACTCTAAAATATCAGTATTCTATATCTTGTTGAAACACACACCATTCATTTATCTTGCTAAGGCCTTGCTGGTAGCCATAAAACATGACATAACATTGCTTCAAGGAACGTTTCAATATCTTATTGGAAATATTGTCCTATGTCTCCATAAACCATAAAATGAAAATGGTCTCAATAATTCACTGCTAAACCTTATCTCCAAAAGAATTTGCTTTATTAACTTTGGTAACCACTGATGTACTCTGCTGAATATTCAGTCTTGTCTGGGGTAGCCGGCTACTGTGTTCCTCACCTCATCTCTCCCCATTCCTTCCAGGGAACTGTGAGGCACACACTGCCTCACTGTAAATATACATAGTATGGGTGGACAACTGTAGTGAATCTGGTAGCCAATTTTCAGTCCCAGTACCTTCGGGACTACACAGACTGTCACACACACACACACACACACACATTTACAGAAGCAGCTGGGAGTCCATTTCTATGATATATTTTTTTAAAAAAATTAAAAAGCATGTGGAGTCCCTACATCCTGTTCAAAAGTCTCACTACTGCTTCTGGAAGCTTCTAGAAGAAGAAAAAAATCACCTCTTTTTGGGGTTGGGTGGGCAGACTTGGGGGTCTGAAGGGGTCGCAAATCTCAAATATGGTTTTAGGAGATGCGCATTACCCACCTTGAGTGGAGGCTGAGGAGAAAATAGAGTGATACAAGGGCTAGCGTGTAAGAACTCTTATGCCATAATCCTGCTGAAAATCAAGACTATCCTGCAAAGTCTAGAAAAGTTACTTTTTTGGGCCTTGGTTACACCGGCCAGCGTACTGTCTGGCTGTCTGAGGTGACCATTCACTCTGTTGAATGGTAGGGCCCACCCCTGAGGGCAGGACAGGGAGTGATACTTATGGGATGCTCACCATCCACCAAACCAACTTGGTTCTCTTTGAGGACTATATGCCTTGATTTGGGTGAGAGGGAGTGATCACGGTCTCTCTGCCTCAAGCAGCAAAAATGTCTTAGGGAGAGCTTGTACGTCACATTCAAATATAATAACCCTCCGGATCTTAAAAAAGACTATGCGGATGTTTCATTTTCCCCTTTCCAGACTGTCATCTCTGAAACAGCCCATGGATGGGTTCATGCCACATCAAAGCGAAGGAAGATTGAACTTAGCCTTCAGGGAAAGGCATAATTTTGTCCATTTGTTTCACACATGTTTATTTTACATCTGTGCACTTATTGTACACTTTTCCCAATGAAAGCTCAGGATGAAAGAATGACACCAAATACAATTAGATCAATTAAAATCCTACTGCCTTCTTGCATGCTGGGCTAAGGTCCCATTGTTCTCAATTGTCATCATTAGTCACGCTGCTATGTAACAAACCAGAACATCACTGACAATGTGATGGGTCATAACAATGAATCACCACAGTAAGAGAATTCACAGGAGATCTGATTTTATTTTGAACACTAAAGTTAGTGAAGAAATATTATTCAACATTGTTCTTTAAAATGTTACCTCTTTGGGATTTTCTGAGAGTATGATGCTTGTTCATGAGGGTGATGTAAGTAATTGGGGAAACAGAGGTAAATTCCTATGAAGTCATTCCTGTCTGAATGTGACAGTCAGGTTTCAGATAAAGATGCCTGGAGTGAGGTCACACACAACCCGGTGGCTTCACTAATCTCTTCTGCCCCAATTTCTGTACACCTCCATTGCAGCTGCTTTCAGCAGCATTTGGTGTAAGTGTTTTTTAAATCATTTTTGTGTGGGCCCTTCCATCCTTAAACTGCATTGAAGTTAAGGATATAGTGCTGCCTCCAGATCTGATATCCTTCAGAGATAAAAAAAAAAAAATACGAGGACTTACAGCACAGAATCATAGAACTGTAGAATTTTAGAATCTGAGGCCATTTCCACACTAGACTGTTATAGCGCTATGATTCCACTTTCCACATCCTATGGAATGGCCTTAGACTTGGGACGGACAACTAGTCCAATCCCCTGCCAAGGAGGAACACATAGCTAAAGCACTCCTGAAAGATGGCCATCCAACCTCTGTTTGAAGACCTTCACAGATGGAGAATCTACCATCCTTTGAGGCAATCTAGTCCATTGTTGAACAGCTCTCACAGTGAAAACGTTCTTCCTAATGTTTAGTTGAAATTTTGAAATTTGAATCCATTGGTGTGTATTCTGGTTTCTGGAGCAGCAGAAAACAAGCTCACTCCATCTTCTACATGGTATCCCTTCAGATATTGAAAGATAACTATCATGTCACCTCTCAGTCTTCTCTTCTCCCAGCTAAACATATCCAGTTCCATAGGTTGTTCTTCATAAGGCTTGGTTTCCATTACTGTAATGTTTCTCTAAAAATATTTACAAGCAGGCTGACAAAACAAAAGTAAAGCACAGGGCTGATTTTTTTGCTTTTTTTTTTTGTTTTTTTAAGCAGGGGAACTAAAAGTGTTTGGAACTAAAGAGATGCTGTTTGCAGGTAAAAGCACAGCTTAACATATTAACCACTGCTTTAAAAGCTGATTTCCTGAAAACAGCATCTCTTTATTTGCAAATACTTTTAGCATCCCCTGCTTAAAAATCCAGCCCTGTGCTTTACTTTTGTCTCCAAATGCTTAGGCTCCAGTTTCATCTCTCTTTTTTCATACAGAGACCTAAAAACACCTTGAACTGAAATCACCCATAAATTATGTAATCATTACTAGGCTGGGGTTGGGGAAGATATGCTGTAGTTTAGTGCTTCTCAAAGTGGTGGTCTGTGGACCAGTGTTGGTCCATGAGCCACCTGCTGCTTGTCCCAGGTAAGTTTCCAGGAAAGCAAGAAATAGTGGGCACAATTAGGTACGTTTGCATATTGGGGGAAAAATAAACAACTGTTGATCCCCTTCATCAAATAGCTTGAGAAACACTGTTCTAGTTTGTAATAGAACCTCTTAGCTACTTCCTGGTTATTGAAGGAATATCTTGTGCACATAGAGGGAATCTGTTCTCCTCCAGATACTGCCAGAGTGTTTGGGATATGAAAGATATTAGCGTAGCTTACAAGCAGAAGATGAGCAACAATCATCCCACCCCCCTATAGGTTCTAACAGAAGAATAAAGCAGACTCTATCATCTGTGTAAAAAAAAAAATTGATACCAATGGTTTCATGGCATCTTGAGGTGAGAGGTTTTGAGGTGTGTTCAAACGTGAAGGAGAGAGAGAAGTGCAGACTACAAAATGGAAGATGAATAAACAAAATGGAGGATGAATACATGCTGTGGGTGTGTCACATGCTCTTAGCTCCAGAAAACCCAGTGATAGGTTCACTGCAGGGGCTCCATAAGTCAGAAATAGCTTGAAGGCACACCACCACAGCCTCTTAGAGCGACATCAGACTAGCAACTGCTAGGTATAGGCATGCTAAGATTGCTGCTTCTAATACAGAGCACAACTTTCATTACTCAGCAATTGGTTCTGATTGTGGCAGATGATGAGAGTTCGTCCAGCAACCTCTGGAAGACTGAAGGGCCCCCACCCCTGATCTAGTGGTCTGTTAGCCAACAAACTTTCTAACATGGCATGAGATTACCAATGGGCTCTGTTTGTATGCAATTCTGATTTACTCTTTAAGAAATGTAATTAAGCAATCTTCATCCTACAGTAGGGTTGCCAGGTCAGAATTTTCCCAAGCCCTGAGATTCTGGCACCAAAATCTGAACCCCAGGGACAACCTCTTGTGATGCTATTGCAGTGGGGACGGGGGAACTGGTGATGTTATGAACCATGATCCCTAAAGCATCAGACACATTGCACAGAGTATGCCATTCAAATAAAAAGCACCAAGTATTACAAATGAGGGAAATATATATTCACACATATTCTTCTCAAGGTGATGCTCTTGTCCTGAGATGTGGGAATCCTGTTCTGTAATGAGGATTTTAAGTAGTGTCAAATTACTTAACACATCTACACAGCATCTCAGCCCTTCCCTGTTACTTCCCATCATTAAACAAATGAATTACTTAAGCAGCCATTTCCTTGCTTTTTGTACAATACCATATACTGTGCAAAGAGATGGTTAGAGCACTCCCTCAGCTTTTTTTTCAAGAAAATCCATTGTTATCGCTCATCTCTGTTTCCAGACAGGTGATTTTTCATTCTGCACAACAAGATGAAACTATCCCAAGATACTTGTTGAAGCACTGGACTGGGGGCTGGCAATAGAGCACTAGAGATGCAATGGATTTTTAAGGCCCAGTGCAATGGTTTGTGTGGTAAGCATTATGGATGTTCAGATGCTGTTGGACTCTACATTCCATCAGCCCTAGCATCATGGCCATTGATGAGGGTTCACAGCAGCTGCAGTCCAACAATACATGCAAGTCTATAAGTTACCCACCCTAATTCAGGATGGCTGAGGATGATAGGAGTTGAAGTGCAACACATCTGGGGAGAACAAAGCCAGTAACACTACCTCAATTGTGCTACATATTGGAAACCTCAGCATCCTGAAAACATCTCAGCAGACAAGAGGATTCATATTTCATTAGATGATTTGCAATGGCATGGATTTACATGATCACATAAGAATAGTTGTAAAATGAACACACTAGCTTCCTTAATTTGTTTTAAAACAGCCTTTGTATACTAAGAGCATAATACTGTACTTGATATTTACCTCTTTACCCACTAGAGGTCACCACACAACCATCTAATTCAGAAAACCTATACAATGGTGTGATAGTAACCAGCATACATCTAACCAGTCAGGACTCATTAATTACACACCAATTCCAGCAGGATATACTGTGACTGCCTGGCTTGTTTATTATTTTTCTCCTTAAAGAGCACAGAGCAATATCTGATGTCCTGCTACAATACATAGCTCGTTCCACCAGTGACACTGTGATCCTCTGGTGGGAAAGTTAGGCCAAAGTATATGTCTGTCACACACTCAAAGAGCTTGCAAAAGTTATCTTTTTTACTACAGCTCCCAGAATCCCCAGACTTCATATGATTTCTGGGTTAGCAAACAACAATGCAAATAATTATGCTGGCATGGGAGTAGAAAGGAAAGATTAAGTTCTTTCCTCATCCTCAGCTGTCCTAATGCCTTTCAGATTCTTTGTATTCTTTTTAAAATCAGTACATTAATTGCACTCATCTAATGTCACCCATTTGGGATTGGCTCAAACTGGCTGCAAACAAACCTCCTGGATAAGAAAGGATAAGTCTGTGGACTCTCTGCTGCTGGAAATACTTAGTTGTCAGCTGGTGATCAAGTCCAAGCTGCAAGGCTAAGCAGTCCAAAGTCAGCACCAATAAAGCTTCACACAGCTGGCAGGCAGATTTGAAACAGGAAGAATCCAAAGTCAGGGTACAGAACAGAGAGGCAAAGTCACCACAAAATCTCTGTGGATGACACAGGGCATCCTAAAAGCCAACTTCTGCTAAGAGTCCAAGCTCAAACACTGGCAAAGCAAAACAGGAGTCAAGGAATTTCATGAATACCAATAAGCTCCAGATACCAATGCATTGCTCTTAGCAGAATCCACAGATCTGAACTGATGCTCTTGTGGAGAAGCTGCTACCCAAATCCAGCTGCAATCGGCTAGAGGTTCCCAGGAAAAGCCTTCTTTATGAAGAGTCCATTAGTCCTGAGAAGTCCTTTGTTGCAGTCAAGAACGTTCTAGGCATTACAGTCTTTTCTTGTCTCTTGTAGTGCCAACATTCTTGGAGGTTTTGAGGTTAACTCTGCTTTCATGCTGAGTAGGTAGGTGAGTGGATTCTACCACTTGAGTAGGTAGAATCCACTCACCCCCAGCTATCTCTCTTTCTGAGTCACAGACTTCATCAGTTCCTACAAAGAACTGCTGGCTTGGGGGCTTGGGGTCCTTGTCTGAAGAGGGCTCTTCTGTTATAGGAATGGCAGAAATTTGGAAGAGCTGCGGTCCGAAGAAAAACAATTCCACCTCTGATTCAGTGCCTCAGTTTTACACAGCTAATTGTAAAGGAATATGGTTGACTTGATGGGAAAACTACAACCTGACATTTAGGCAAGGCCCTGATGAGGTAACTAATCCCATTTTTTACCACAATTGTTCTTTGTCATATCCAAAGACTGTGACCATAATATCAGAGCATAAACAGACACAAAGCAAATCAAGTATTGCTATTGGTAATTAGTAGCAGGAACATGATTATATAATACCCCCAATAAGAATATGAGAACAGGTTACAGTAAATACTCAGATTACAGTGAGATACGTATCAGCATTGCAGTCAATTACATTTTTTTTTAAGATGACCTTCTGATGCTGGAAGTGCAGTCATGAATAGAGACATTTTTGAATGCAATATATAAAGAGAATCTGAGCTAATGTAAAGACAGCTGTTTCTGAACCCTAAAAGACGAGACTTATGAAAAAGGACTAGATCCAATTGTTAGCTTCAGCTAGAATCTTGAGTAATATCAATAGGATTTGGTTAATAAACACTTATGTTAGCTCCATGGATGCAACCAGTTCTTCTCTAGTTAGGTCTGGCAACTGGATTTAACCCAAATATTTAGTTTATATTCAAACCATGATTTCAGAGAGAGTCACTCTTTCTAAATAGGTTTTGTTACCTGTGATGGTAGGTGCTCTTAGATCAGGGATGAGGATCATGTGGACTTTCAGATGTTCTTGGACTTGCATGCCCCAGTATTCCTTACCATTAGCTATGCTGGTTAAGGCTAATGAGAGTTGCAGTCCAAAAGTATCTACAGGACAAGAGTGGTCCTCGCTCCTATCCCAGGCAGAGCATTACAGCTGGATTCCATGATAGCTTCTATGGCCTCCAAGTGCCTCTCACCAGCTCTGATTTGTTCAGCAGCTGTCTACTGCTGGAGTATAGAGAACTGGCTATTGTCATTCTTGCTCTGGTGATGTCCAGATTAAGCTTGTGCACCACACTCTGGTTTCTGGCTGCCTTTGAAGACAATCCAGAACATTTAGCTGCTTTAGAACATGACTGCCAGACTCCTGACAGGCATGAGTCAATACAATCATTTTATATCCATGTTTATATCATATCCCTGTTCACACAAACTCTGCCTCCAAGGTCCCTGTATGCAGAAGCTTTTCTACAGATCCTTTCTCAATATTTCTATTCATAGATAATCAAAGTGTATAGAAATGGAATGCAGCATTTTGGAAGGAAACATTGTTGGTGGTGAAAATCATACTGCAACATTCTGTTGCTGATCCCCCTTGTCCTTTTCCACTGCCTACCTGTGAGCCGAAATATTATTTCTTATCTCCTATGCACATAAGCTATTCAACAGGATCTGATAATGGCTGAAAGACACCAGTCATTATTTCCTTTTGTAAAAATGACATTGAATATTGGCATCTATTATGTAAGATTACTATCATGTGGAAATCTCAGTCTGCAACTTTTGTCCAGGACACTTTCTTTTCTAAGCCTTATCTTAAGTGAAACCTGTGAGCAGCAAAAAAGCCTTTCTCATTACTGATAAGTAATAGCTTGATGACAACAAGGCAACTCCACACTAGGTTCTTAGGCAGGAAACCAGAGTGATGTAGCAAGATCACAAGAAGTTTACAAGATGGTCCTTGAGCAAAAACTTTGTAATTATTAATGGTACCGTATCAGTTTGGGAGAGATGGTTTCTCTTCAGGGTCACAGCTGGGTCTAGTATTAATTACCATATTTTGAAATGAATCGGAGGTGGAGGAGTGGAGAGGAGAGAAGGTTTAGTTTCTCTGATGACAGCAAGCTGGGAGGATAGCATAGCATATTTTCTGAAGTAAGAACTGAGACTGAAACAAAGTTTCAGAGAAATTTCGGTTTCACTATTAGGATGAGGTTTCATAATGCTAAAGGTTAAGTGAGATGGAATGGGGGAAATAGCAAGACACAGACCATTTACACACCTCATCTCCTTCCAGCAATGTCTTGTCACGATCCTGGCAGTGCCTTTGCCAGGATGGCATGTCCCCAACACTCCTGTTGGCCAGTGATATATTTAAGTCTTTTACTCCAAGTCTCAAGTCAAGTCTCTACCTTCAAGTCTCAAGTCCTTGCAAGATACTTTCAAATCAAGTCTTGAGTCAAGTCTCAAGCCTGGGGGTCAACTTTATACCCCAACCTGTAGTCAGAATTTCTGGACAGAGTCAAATAAGGTCAATTTTAACAGGTTAAGTAGAGTTGGCCCTCCATTTTTGTGATTTTGCCATTTGCAGCTTCAGAAGTGGGGAATAGGATCCTTCTTACATCCCATTTGCAAAGCTTGCCTTCTGCTCTTAGGAAAAGTTTTAGAAAACTCTTCCTATGTGAAGTAGGGACAGGCTGTTGAGCAGACCTCAACCGCACCTCAAGCCCATTTGCTGTTCCCTCTGAGAAATGTGTCCACATTTTGGGCTTGATACAGATTGTCATGTGACCAGTAAATTGTAAGATTTCTGGAGGAATGTGTTATGTTACTGAACCAAGGGCAGCAAGTCAGTCACTAAAAATATGCAAGTCTCAAGTCAGTGTGTAATTTTTATCAAGTCAAGTCTGAGTCAGATCACTGAAGTGAGTTAAGTCTGACTTGAGTCTGAGTCAATTGGCTCAACTCTACATCACTGCCGTCTGCGCCCAGCCAGCTACCTGCAGATGGGAGCACGAGTGACACATGCCTTCCTTCTGCAGTGCAGCCAGCATCTTTCCCATGCTGAACTGGGGAAGGAAGCATCTAGCTTGTGCTTCCACCTGTTGTGCATGGCCACTGGTGACAGGTTTTTTTCCTTTAATGGAATATCCCATGATCGCAACGGGTGGGGAAGCGTTGGCAGTGGGACCTCAATGACATCATGCAAAAGCACAACTTGCAGACTGTTGCTAATGCATCTCCATCGCAAGACAGCAACACCATGCAGAAATGGCCACAGTAGTGATAGCTCATAATGAAAGGGTTGGGAACTTGCTGTGACCCTTCTGGTATTGTTGTACTGCATTTCTCATAATCTCCGACTAGGGACCATGTTGGTTGAGGATGATGGGAACTGGATTCTGACAGCTCCTGCAAGACTATATGTTCCCCACCCTTCACACAATCAGTACATGAAAAGACAAGGATTTTCCTTCTGTTTGTACTACAGAATAATTTATCTTTGTATAATAAATAGAGGCAATAGCATTGCATTTTCATGAACAAGCTGTATGCCTAGATTTGAAGAACTGGCAATACCATTGTGTACAATCCATAAGTCTTAAAAACCATGCCAGTTTTGCTGTAGAATTTAATGAAACATAGTCTCAGTACTTATTTAATATTCTCTATAACTCTCCCTTCCAAGCTGCTATTCAACAATGAATAGCATCAAGTTCCAAAAGTGAGATTTTGGATTTCTTGGTCAAGCTACTTTGAATACAAGGCCATTGGTGATTCTGGAGCATGGTTTTATCTGAAATATCCTACAGTCTGTTCATTTTCAAGGTGGTTCACAAAACAGCACATTGTAAAACAGTATTCTAGATTGGGAAAAGGTGGCTTTAGTTCAGTATCACAGTTTATGTTTTGCATGTAAGATGCTTCAGGATTAATTCCTAACAGCTCCAGGTAGGCCAAGAAAGAATCCTGCCAGAAATGCCAGAGAGCTGCTGCTTTTCTGAGTAGATCATAGCAGTCTAGGTGGGAAAACCTCACATTACAATTATTGCATGTTTCTTGGCTAGAACTGAGGGCTAATTGTAGGACACCAGAGTGTTTACAAACTACATTAACTACTAGAAGCGGCAGTGTGTGCTCTCTCTCTCATAGGTTGCATGTGTATAACAATTAGCTTTGAAAATATAGGTGGGGGATTTTTATTTTATTTATAAACACAGCAAAAGCATTTATTAAGGGCCAGCAACAATCAGTTTTCATCATACAGGTACAAGATACAGAGGAAGACAATGCACTACCCATAACTAGTTCTGCCTTTTTGTTTCTTTTAGTTTGGATTGGGATGTTGAAAAGTAAATCTCACACAGCAAATCTCTCCAGTACTTCCAGTGCAAGCCAACAGGGCTGAAATCCGCATGGATGTTATTTCTGCCATCAGTAAAGATAAGAAGCATGACCTCTGCTGTTTTGATGGGTTACCCTTGCTCAGTTTTGCTTTCTTGCTGTTAGTGTCTCCTCTTTCTTCTTACACCATAGATACAGGTTTTGTTAGATCCGATGGTAAAGGGAAAAGGAAATCTTTATTTCAATTAACATGTTCTTTCCCAGCTCTAGAAAACAGCTGCTGTGGAATGCTTTCTTTAGTGAGCAGTCTGAAAACCTAGGAGAGAAAAGAAGAAGAAATCTAGGGCCCCTGAGACCTTCTGGATGTGTTAAATCACAGATCCTGTCATCCCCTTCTACCTACCTTCTGACTATGCTTCTGACATTCAGACAAGATGTAGTCAGACTACTGTCTGTCTATCTATCTATCTATCTATCTATCTATCTATCTATCTATCTATCTATCCATCCATCTAATATCCTGCCTTATTCCCAACATGGGACACAACTTACAGTGATACCAGCTAGCATGACATATCACCATGTAGCTAGAGGGAGTTGCATCACATCTGGAGGGCTCCAGAGGTTAAAACTTGCTCTGGGACTGAGCCCTTGCTCAGGTTAAACCCTTGTAATAAACCCAAGGAAGATGAAACAATTAGCTAAATGAACATTGAAAATCTATCCCTTGCCACCATCAGCGCAAGGGGCTGACCTACTCTGACCATCCTTCCGCCACGATCAGTTTGCATTGCTGACCTAATCTGTCATCAAATAACAGATTTTAGTTTCTAGCACTGATCACATGACACCGGCAGGCACAGCACAAGGGCAGTAAGGGTGAAGCAGTATCAGAACGCGACTTACCGCTGCAGTGGTATCTGGACAAGCGGACAAAATACCATAGCCCCTCGCAGCTCTATGTCTAAAACCTTCTGCAGTTTTGTTGGGGGAGAGGGATCTGATTGTCAAAATCTGATCAACTCTATTGTTTAATCGTTGTAAGATATAATACAATTTTGCAAAACATTCTATAAAACTTACTAGTCCACAGCAGTTTATACTAGCCTGTAAGTCCATATTGTTTCTGGGTCTTTGTTGTAAAATTAAAAATAACCTTGACTGTTTGCTTCATCAAGGATCAGGCATGTGCAACAAGGTGAGTAAGTGATTGTAATCTCCTGCTGTAATGATCCTGTCTTTTGCTCAGTCTAAGGGTATTTCATACATGTGTGTAAGTGCCTTCAAGTCATCTGTAGATTTATGGTAACCACATGAGTTTCACAGGGTTTTCTTAGGTAATGAACACTCAGATGTGGTTTTGCCAGTTCCTTCCTCTGAAATATAACCTACAGCATCTGGGATTGGTTGGTGGCTCCCATCCAAGTACTAACTAAGGATAACCCTGCTTAGATTCCAAGATCAGATGGGATCTGGTAACTTTGGGGTATTTAGAACTAGGTTGGCTGCGGTTACCCAGAGGACCTTCTTTTCTATCTCTCCCAAGTTATGGAATGGCCTGCTGGAGGAGACCCGGCATACTACCAGTCTTGACTGCTTTAAAAAAGCAGTCAAGACTGTTCTCTTCTGACGGGCCTTCCCAGACTAGTGCTCCACTGCCTCCCATCAACTGTCCTCTTGTTTTTAATAGTTAATGTGTTTTAGGGGTTTTTAGAAGGGTTGGTGGGTGGGAAGGATGGGTTATATTTTAATGTTTTTAATGTATTTGATATACTGTTATAATGCCATCTTGATCCATTGGGAGAGGCGGGATATAAATAATATTGTTGTTGTTGTTGTTGTTATATGTACTTGCTATATCTGACATTAAACTTCTCTCCCTCTCTCTGTCCTCTCATCCTTGCTTACCTTTGCTTGATTCTCTTTTCATCTGTACTGGGCTGCCCTGGGATTGCAACTTGATACAAAAGTAAAATTCCCTCAATCTTGAAGGCATTACAAAGGCAAAGTAAGTGAAGACATGGCAGGAGAGTATAAAATTATGCATGGTGTGAAGAAAGTTGACAGTGGGGAGTGGACAGTCCCACTGGAAGAACAGTGTACCTAGGGGCATTGACTGAAATTGAAATGTAGGAGATTCCAGACAAAACCTCAGGGCTCCTACTCTGGGCTCAGACCTGGACTGGGCTACAAATATGGAAGAAGAGACATTATTGTTGTTTTACCAAGTTTGTGCCTCCACCTAAGAAATTCAAAGTGCATAAATACTCCTTCCCCTTTTATTTTCTCAATAATCCTATGTAATATGTTAAACCAAGAGGTATTGACTAGCTGAAGGTCACTTAGCAGTCTTTGTGTCCGAGTGGCAACCTACACCTCAAAGTCGTTCTTGGCCAAGAGTCTAGTATCCTAGGAACTGTTTGTAGTTGTCAGTACCCTCCTTTTTTATGATTCTTTATATTTAAACCAGACTTTGGGCGGATATAAAGATAAATATAGAGAATCTCTTCATCTACATTTTTCCTCCTGACAGCCCATCAAACAAAGAGCTTCCCTTTGTAACACATATGGCTAGCCTAACCATAAGCACAGGGACAAATGTAGTAGTTTTTCTTTCAAGAATAATGGTGGTGCCTGCCCTTTGACAGTCTCTTCACCAGAGAGGCAGAAACAATGTTCATATTCAACATCTATTTACATAGACATTCCATCCTCAATAATGATTTTTCACTTCTCTGTTCATGTATTTGTTGCTGAATGTTTTTATTGGTTTTAATTACATAATTCTTCTTATTATAAAGGTGTATTTCTTTTTAGACTGACTTAAATCCAGCTGCCAAGTCCTAACTAGCGCAGAATCAGTTTCTGAATGGTACATCAATATGTATGTAGCTCCATGGTACATGTGCTTGTGCGCTGAGGTTCAAAGAGTAGTAAGCAAATATGCATTGTGCTACATGATGGCAACAATATGCTTTGGATTCCAGTACACATTTGTTGCATTAGCTTGCTATGCAGTATGAGGGTTGTGAAATGGAAATGGAAAATAATTCTGTTAGCAGTTATTTATGCAGAACTACATCAACATAGGCTCTTGGCCCCTGCAACCCCAAACCCTGTAGGCAGCAACAACCCAATACTTTCTCCTTGCATATGTCCCTCCCTCCAACCCCATTTGCCAGCTTTTAAAGTGGCAGATATCATCCATTCAGCTTCTCCCATCCTGAACAGATCTGAAAGGAAGCTAAATTCTTGGTCATCAGTTCACCTGGCAAATATTACAATCTGTGAACACTTTTAGTTAGTAAATCAATCCATGAGCATAGATGGTTAGCCAATGTTGTGTAGTGGTTTGAGCATTGGACTATGAATCTGTAGACCAGGGTTCAATTCCCCGCTCAGTCATAGAAACCTACTGGGTGACCTTGGCCAAGTCACATCCTCTCAGCCCCTGAACTGCCCCCCCGATAGGTTCACCTTAGGGTCACCATAAGTCAGAAATTACTTGAAGGCATACAACAACAATGTTGGGAAGAAAAAGTTGTTCAAGACAGAGCAAATGTGTTGAGAAGTTACTGTTACTGTATATGCCTCTTTAAAAAAAAGATTCAGATGACATTTTGCCAAGCATGTGATTTTTGAGGCTATTTTGCCTCCTTTTTTGCGCTATTCTGAAGTATTTTATTCCTAGCTGAAAATGATGCAATATAAATTGAACAAATCACCAGTCTAGATAAGCCCATGGTGTCTGCCCATGCATCTCAATGGCTTTCAAACTACATATATTGCCTCACTGAATACAGTTCAAATATATTGATGAGTTATGAATAACAGGACATTGTTGGCAATTGCCTCAAAGTGTGGGCTGGTGACACACCCTGTGGGGGAAGGTTGCCAAGTTAGGACTCTCCCAGTCTCTAAGATTTTGGGACCAAAACCTGAGACCTAGAGGTTGACCTCATGGTGTCACAAAGGGCTGGCCTTGCGGATGTTACAGACTGGAGAAGAGGGTTCAGGCCCTGAGATCTGGTAACCCTAATGTGGAGGTTGGGAACAGAGATCAAATATAGTCAAGCTGTGGGATTCCTCACCAAAAGACTTAGAGATGGCTGTCAATTTGGTTGATTTTAAAAGAGAACAAAACCACAGAGGATGGGGTACAAATATCTCCTGGTCATGATGGCTATATCTTACTCCCAGGACTAAAGGCAACCTCTTGCTGTATATAAGTTGCTGGCGGGGGGAGGGGGAGCACAGTGGAAGGGCTGGGTGTGCTGTTCCATTCCTGTCCCACTTGTAGGCTCTCCTAAGGCAATATGTTGGCCACTGTGTGAACAGAATGATGGACTAGGCACTCTATCACTCTTTGACCTGACTCAATATAGCTATGATGCCATTTTGACTGCCTCCAGGCTCCTATACACTTATGCTAGTTATTCAAATAGGACTGCAGAGGAATGAAGGTATGTACACAAAAGTCCTTTTCGCATGCCAATCCTGTTGCAAAATGGCCTCAGGAGCGCTGCGGGATTGCAAGGACTGTTCCACATGACATCCTCGCAATTGCACAACACTCCCAAGGCCATTCTGCAGTGATTGCACAGTATACCATTTTCAGCTTGTTGCCGAAAATAATGTGCAATCATGCGTCCTTCCAGTGCCCCACTCTCACTTACCTTGTGTGTGGAGCCTCTGGACACGCAGCCATCGCACTTCCTCCGCCAGCGCAGCCTGGGAAAGTACCTGGCTGCACTGCGGAAGGAAGGGGCGGAGCCCTCATGCTTCCTTCCATCCAGCACAGAGCTGGTATGGAGGGGAAGCAGAGGGGACGTGAGTGCCTCTCGCAAGAGGCTGCTCGCGAGATCCCCTCACAATGACACCAGAATGAGGCAAGGTGCAAAAAGGGCCATAGGGATAGGTTTTAAGCAGAATTCAATTCACCTTGAACAAGAAAACAAGCAGAAAATGGAAAACTTATATAGCACTTCACAGAGAATGGTTGTTACTGTGTGGGTATGTGCCTTCATGTCATCTATTGACTTGTGGAGACCCATGAATTTCATAGGGTTTTTAAGTCAAGGAATATTGAGAGGTGGTTTTGCCAATTCCTTCTTCTCAAATAAGGCCTGCAGCACTTGTTATTCATTGGTAGTATCCTACCTAAGTATTAACCAGCAGTGGCATCACTAGGGTTGGTGTCACCCAGTATGGTAACTCATGGTGTTACCCCCATGGACCTCCTCCTATAGAAACCTAGACCAGAGCTTTCCAAACTGTGTGTCATGACACTTTAGTGTTTGGCTGCAGTGTGTAGGTGTGTCGCATGAAAATAATGGGTGGAGGGGCTGCCTCTCCTACTGCTGCTGCCCTGAGCTGAGGAATACCCTGGTGGTAGGCCAGGTCCGGGTGGAGGAACTGCCTCTTCTGCCACCACCACCCTGGGCTGAGGAAGACCCCAGTGAGGGAGCAGTGGTGGGCCAGATCCGGGTTCAGGGGCTGCCTCTCCTGCTACCACCACTGCCACCCCAGGCCAAGGAAGACTCCAGCGAGGGCAGCAGGCCAGGCTCAGGTAGAGGGCCTGCCTTGGCTTACTGAATTACTTACTGAATTACTGTGTTGTGAAATGATGCATGTCTAAAAAGTGTGTCACCAACATGAAAAGTTTGGAAAGCTCTAACCTAGACCATACCACAATATTGTAGCTATACCAGAAAATTTGACCAAGGTCATTCCACACTACATTGTTATAGTGCTATTATTCCACTTTCAACATCCTGTGGAATTCTGGGGGTTATAGTTTACTGAGGCCAAAGAACTCTCTGGCTGAGAATTCTAAATGTCCCTCACTAAACTGCAAACCCCAGGATTCCATAGGATGTTGAAAGTGGAATAATAGCACTATAATAGTACAGTGCAGAAATAGCCAAAATCAGCATCTTTTAGAAAATCAACAGCAATGAAAACAAGAATGTGTGCTTGTAGCATGAGCAAATAAAACCACATTATTTGAAGAGTCATTGTAATTGGGTAATAATGACAGTTCTGACTAGAGGGCATGAACATTAGAAGGTTCAAAAAGTAAATGAACATAGAGTTTTAGCCTTGTAGGTACATTGATACAATACATGTAAGCTGGCATTTTAAAAAATGTGTTTGTGCTTATATTAAACCACAGGGATATTATTACAAAAAAATAACTGCACAAAAATTTTATAGACAGTCATTTTGATGTCACCTCCTCTGATGGTGTCACCTGGTGTGGTTTGCACCTCCGTCACCCCCCTACATAATGCCATTGTTAACCAGAGTTGATCCAGTTTAGCTTCCAAGATCAGATGGGATCTATATCTCTAGGGCAGCTGTTCTCAACCTGTGGGTCACAACCCCTTTGGCGGTCGAACGACCCTTTCACAGGGGTTGCCTAAGACCATCGGAAAATACGTATTTCCGATGGTCTTAGGCTCCATTCCCTCCTCAGTGGTGGTGCGCAAGCACGAGCCATGCGCTTGTGTCCTCCTGCCCCCTTTGAAGTACCTTACTAAAGAAAATTTTCTTGGCATCGAGCGAGAGTGAGTTGGAAGGGCAATCTCCGACCAGCCACTCCGAGGCTCAAACAAAGCTAAAAACATCTAGTATAAGGAAGTCTGAGAAAGCAAGAATTAAAAAGAAGGTGACAGGAAAATTACCTGGTAATGCAATTAAGTCTGTTAAGGGCGGGGAAGGGCTCCCAACCGCTCCTTTAACTTCCGGTTGCCATGTTGAAAAGAGGCATTCAGAAAGCAAGGGAGGGGGCTATGAGAGGAAAGAGCTCTCCTGACCAATCCAAGCCCGCCAGCAACACAACCCATCACACTCAAGGATGCGAGCAGCCTCTGCCAGGAGAAATGGCAGCCTCTCAGTCAGCAGTTCCTTGCCCTTCTGTATCAGCGAATGCAGTAGCGCAGGGCAATTTAGCATTGTGTATGGTGTCATTATTCACTAGGAGTCAAACTGCAATGCCTATGGAACGTAAAGAAGTAAGATTTGAACCTCCTATGTCCTCAATGTCTTCCCAGGGGAATGTGTCTGAGTGTAGTAGGGAGGTGATAAGACAAATGATTGCTGAAGAAATGGAGGTGCATGTTAATAGGCAAACAATATTAGTGAAATGATTTCACAAAATACATAACAAGTTTAAAAAATGCATTGCAAGTTGGACAATTCATTGAATTTGAATGTAATGTCATTATTAAGCAGTCAACAAACTACTTCAATGAATCCTTCATTTTCACGTGATTTTCCTGATGATACAAAAGTTATTCAAGCTGAATCAAATGATGCTGGTGTGTGTTTACCAAAAAAGTCTACCTATAGGTCCAAAGTGACTAGAGTTGAGGAATCTGCTTTGTCACACTCTGAACAAATCAACACTGAATCTGAAAGTGATGAGGAACCAGATTTGGCGGATACTCATGGGGATAATGACTCTAAACCAGATGGTTCTATTTCCGAGGAGGAGGATGCAGAAGATGATAATAAAGTGAGATTATTTTCCTCAAATTCTTTTAAAAATTTGCTGAAAAAGGTGTTGGTAACTCTGGGACTGGACAGTCTGGAGAGTGCCACTTCAGATATTGATAAAAACAAGAATGTTGCATCAATTGTAAGGAATAAGCCTACAAAATCTAGTGTTATTCCCATGCCAGATTTATTTTTGGATTTAATTCAGTCTGAATGCAGTGAAACCAAATCTTCAAACTTTATATCATTTATGGTGGACTAAATATCAGATATTTACATTATGATTCATAACAGTAGCAAAATTACAGTTATGAAGTAGCAACGAAAATAATTTTGTGGTTGGGGGTCTCCACAACATGAGGAACTGTATTAAAGGGTTGCGGCATTAGGAAGGTTGAAACCACTGCTCTAGGGTATATAGGACAGAATCTAATGTGGCCAAGATTTTGTGGCTGTTCTAATTCAACTTGAGCCCCCAAAAAAGCAAGCAGTTCTCACTCTTCCAGACAGCAATAAAACCATGAGGGAAGCTGCAACCACTCCTCCTTGTCTTCTTCCCCTTTTATATGTGTGTATGGTTGTGTATGTGTATGTGTCTTCAAGTTGCCTGTCGACTTATGGTGATCCCATGAATTTCATAGGGGTTTCTTAGCGAAGGAGTACTCAGGGGTGGTTTTGCCAGTTCCCTCCTCTGAAATGTAGTCTGGTATTTGTTGGTGGTCTCCTATCCAAGTATTAGTCAGGGCTGACTCCTGCTTAGCTTCCATGATCAGACAGGATCTGGTGCCTTTGGGGTATGGTTAGACTGCTAGAGAAGCCACTGAAGTTGGAGAGGGAGGGGAGCTGATTTCCCTTGACTACACAATGCAGTAAATAGCACCTTCTTACTCAGATAAATTGGCTAACTTAACCTTGGAGGTCAGCTGCTACCTGTCTGGCTGAGAAACATAATGCAAGGCTATTGGCAGCCATCTCTTACTAGCAGCTGGCTCTCTTGGGCAGATGGCAGGCAGGGCACGGTCACAGCTAGTAAACAGGGAAAACATCATCTTAGGAAGCTTTTGTTTCTCCCAGGGATTATTCTATGCCTCCCCCCTTTACTGTAGAAGAAGTTAGAGAACCTGCAATGGGGAGGTGCTTTACTCTTGATTGCTCTAGTGCCAGTAGTGGGTATAGATGGGTGATTCTGATCATCAACCCTACATTCACTTCAGCTGGCTAAAATCCTGATTCTTCTTGCTTCTGGGAGGAGACTGCAGGAGGGATGGGTACCTGAATGAAGTGAGACTCCATTCTTCCTCAGATCCCCCCTGCAGGCCACACCTTCCCCACTGCAAAGCTGAGCCCCTCTGCTTTCCTCTGCAGTCCCTCTCAGAATAGCAACAGGAGGTGTTGTTGTGTTGCTTCCTATTAGGAATTGAAGAGAAAAATTAGTACAGGGTTTTGGAATGCTTCCCCTTCCTTCCTTCCTTCCTTCCTTTCTTTCTTTCTTTCTTTCTTTCTTTCTTTCTTTCTTTCTTTCTTTTTTGGTATTTCACCCATTTAAGGGGCAATGAATCTGGGGCAAAAAATTACCTGAAAATTGCACTGATTTTAAAAAAAAAGAAATGTGGGTGAGAGGCTTTGGGAGACAGGTGGAGGCTTCAGGGGCCACAAATGTCAGGCGCTGGGGCTATGGGACCACACAGGGCCCAACCCATGCGACAGCATGGCCATAGTGTGAAATCTGGGGGTTGGAGGTAGGGAAGTATTTTCTGATCTGATTCCAGTGCTGCTACAAGATGTCCAGCCCTATAGAAACTTTTTAATTTTTTACTAATTAGCTGCAAAAAAAAACTGTGATGGGTGGGGAAAAATAGAAGAATGGGAGAAGGAGGAGAAAAGTCACTTTCAATCATTCCTAAACTGACAACCTTAATAAAGTACTTACCAAGGAACCTGTGTGTTTGCCTAAAGTTGGAAATTGTTCCAAGTAACACCTTGATTTTATATTTTTTAAAAAATGGGTTGGTGAACAATTGTTTGTGTCTTTATTCCAGCAATCTTTGGGAGAATCCTGGATGAATCCTGAAGCCATGTTCACAACTGATGGAGTCTAATTTGAAAGTCTGAAACCTCCTCCCACATCCCATCTTAAGATTAAATAAATACAAAGTCCATGGCTTGACCATCAGCTGCTTTTCTCTTCTCCTCATCCCTATTTTGTTTTGCTTGTTATTTTGCCAGTTGAAAACTTGAGGAGAACTCAGAAGGTTGCATGTGATTTTCTTACCTTTAACATGGCCTAATTTTTTGTCCTAATATGGCTAGCATAGATGCTTTGAGTTTTTAAAATTTTTTTTTAAAAAAATCATATATTAAAGCTATAATCTTGACACAGTTACTATGAGAAGCAAGACTGCAACTGCATGTATATTTTCCTGGGAGTAATTCCAGTTCAATTCAGCAAGATACGAAACCTTTCTGCACTATACTGTTATAGTGCTATTATTCCACTTTCAGCATCCTGTGGAATCCTGGGATTTGCAGTTTAGGGATGAGCATTTAGAATTCTCAGCCAGAGAGCTCTTTGGTCTCAGTAAATTATGAACCCCAGAATTCCACAGGATGTTAAAAGTGGAATAATGGTGCTATAACAGTGTAGTGCGGAAAGGCCCTTACAGCCGTTGTGTACTATATAGTCATAATGCTGTGATTCCACTTTAACTGCCACAGCTATGGAAGCATGGGGTTTGTAGTTTGGGGAGGCATTTGAGCTCTCTGGCTGAGATTTCTATATATATCCTTCCCTAAATTACAAATCCCAAATTCCGTAGAATGTTGCTACAGCAAGTGAAATCACAGTGCTGTAACTGTATTGTGTGAAAGGGCCCTTCATTCCACTGAAATGTACTTAGGACCCGGCGGTACATCACACTGGAAATTGGTGGGACTTATTTCTGAGCAAATATACACAGGATTAGGTTGTTAGAGACAACCTCTTCTTACCCATTTTGATGCAAACAGGAATCTGGGGTGATGTGCTCACCGCAAAACATGAAGTTAAATTTGAGAGTATCTCAGGTATGATGGTGTCTAAAACAAAGATTTTATTATGCAGGCGTACAACTTATTTCCAGACTTGGACTGAATCCACAAGTGAATGGTGCCATATTATATTTATATCTGGTTTAGCCCCCTTGACTTCAGTAGGATTCACCTCACTTCAGTGCAATTATACTGGTTTAAGTAATTTGTGGATCACGTTGCCATCACTTAAGCACACAAGAATACCCAGTCTCTGTTTGAGGCTGCTACATTTTGAGAGCAATTCCTCTTAAAGCCTATGACAACAAGAGGATAAGGTTTCACCCATGTATAGTATTTCTGAATCTGAGTCTTAGCCAAGGCAAACTCTAGTGCTTATCTTTGTATCCAAGATAACAAGCAGACACCTGCCACATCTGGGACAATAGGAGATCTCACTACTTTTCCTGTGCTTTTTAATGTCCCTCCAAAGACCAACTGAGTTGTGTTTGAGGTGAGTCACTAGATATTTCTATCACATTTACATTTTAAAGAAGAGCTTCTTTGCAGGGAAAAGTGGCAGAAATGTACAAAGATCATAGGAGACAATATACAAAAGGTGCAGTAAAGTAATCAATTGTACAATTAAATTAGAGGAAATGAAATCCCAGAGTTTATTTAAGTGCAGTTTCATTTCTCTAAATTCAGTATCTTAAATTATTTCTGGACTTCAGCAGTTCAGGAAATTGTCTCAGTCATGATTTAAAAATAGCTTTTATTTTCCTCTTCTCAGATGCGAGTGATCTTACTGCCAGCGTTTACTGATTATTCTGCTTTATAAGATTTTGCATAATTTGCATTTCATTTCAAACTGATTGGAATTTACCAAGTTATGGTGCTGGGAAATTCTTGCTATGTTGTGTAAAGGAGCCTGGAACAAAATATTTTATTCAATTGTCTCAGTATTATAAGTAATAGTTCTATCACAGTGTGTTCTTTAAGAACAAGCATGCCAAGCTCTGTAGTCTCAGAGGCTACACACTTCATGGGCCAGTGTTTTGTTGAACACCATGAATCTCTTCTAGATCTGGTTCTATAGACAATTTGCGGTCACCCTGCTGTAAGGGCCTGGCTAAATCACTACACATGGAGGAGGGAGGAAAGAGCCATCCCACACAACTTTTTGGAAAGAATGTTCTTTTTTTAGGGGTGACGTTATGGGCAGTGGTTTAGAGTATGAGCTTCTGTGAGTAGACCTGCATTCAAGTGATAATTCCTGTTGCCCCTTGCATGCCATAAAATTCTGCTCTAGAGGACTGGGGATCTTCAATCACAAAGCAGTGATTGAGGCAGGGGTGGGGTCGCAAAGGATGAAAATGACCTCCTTCCCCAGCCTGAGCCAACAGTGGATCAAAAGCCATTCTGAGAACAGAAGAAGCCCTTATGTTTCTGCAGAGGACTTTCAGGACCAAAGCAGCTATGATGATGGTGGTGGTGGTGATGACAATGACTGTTTTTAACCACATTGTGTTTATAAGTTAAGAGACACTGTGGAGATCAGATCTCGCTTACAAGGTACAAGTTAACCATCCCTGTCTTAGACACTAGCATCTGAATGATCAGTTTCAGTATGGAAATTAATCAATTAAATTACTAAGATCCATAAAGTTTTGATGATGACCTGGGATAAGTTTAAGTCAACATCCTGGAATTCTTTCCAACGTTCTGATACACCCTAGCAAAATGTAGTCCACATTGCATTTCTGTGCAAAGTGACAAGAGACAAAAGAGGACAGGCTTTGTCTGTATCTTAACACTTGTGTAGAAGGCAAATTTCCTCCGATGCTCTCTCCCTTGATATAGTATTGCAAGGTGGAAAATAAGTGTAATGAGCAAAGGTATAGAAGTCTCATCCCTCTAGGAGAAACTTTTACTTACTTAGAACAATTGTGTTCAGTTCTTTCTTCTCTCTTGGAGGACATCCCTGTGTCTGTCACCCAGCCTATCCTGCACCCTCCTGGGCTACTGTTTCCAGGTTTGAGAAAGAAACTTACTACATTTCTAAAGCTGAAGATTCCACTGCTGGTTCAGCAAAAGTACAGAAGGCTTGTTCCTGTTACAATACTATCCTACAGTCTTAACTCTAAGAGAAACTTTTACTTACTTACTTACTTAATGCAGTTATATACTATCCTTTAACTTTGTAAAAGCTGAACCCTTTGGACTACAATTCCCAGGTTCCCCTAGATTGCTGGGCAGCTTTGAGAGCTGCAGTTCAAAAAGTAACTTTCAGTCATGACAGTAGGTTCCCAAGTAGAATACATGTTCCACACCAAGATCTCCTGAGCAATCAGTGAATCTGCTGCAGGATCCTGCAGAGGACTGTTGGGTATGTGTGATACAGGGGCTCCATGGTGTCCCTTGTGAAGCAACAATGGGGCTGCACATTTCAGGGGAAGACTTATTCAGGTCAGACTGAGTCACACACAGAGAAGTGTGACTTATTTTCCTAAGTACCAGCATGGTTTCCAACAACACAGTTTGAAAATCCATACTCTTTAATGATAGGTGAAAAGTGAACTGAGCTATCCTCTCACCCACTCATCTACCAAGGAAGTAGGGAGGGCCAGAGTAGATAGGCTTTTTTCTTCACAGAGTTTGACTTTCCCTAACTGTTAAGTCTTTAACCAAAAAGGATTCCAAGGGGAGGGTGGAGAAAGAAGATCCAGATCAGGACTATGGGCAGGCGGGGCGGGTAACTCTTTTCCTATTGCCAGTCACAGCCTGGGTTGAGGCTCTGTGCCTGCTATTTGTTTCAGGTAAGGTGTGAGAAGCTCCCATTTACCCTGGAAGGACAGCAATGCAAATATGAAATGTGTATGTGGAGAGAGGGTAACAATTCAGACTAGAATCCCAGCAGAGGCTACTGGTTACAATAAGGCTCAGTTTCCACCCAATCCATGACTTCAATGACTCCATGACTAACCAATCTTGTGTGGCTTCCCACTCCAAGTTGTCCACTGGTTAAGATAAAAACATGCAAACCCAAACAACATGTTAAAATTAACTTGTTTGGCCCAAAGTCAAGATTCCTCTGGTCAACTCCTGTACATGGACAGGAAGGAAGCACTATCTCATGCTTTGCTTCAGGCAGTCCTGCCATGTTGGAAGTTAAACCTACTACATCCTTTTATGTGTAGAAGTAATATGTGGCAAGCTTAAAAGCGGTATTGGTTTCATTTTCAGGTTTGTGGCAGGATGGAGTGCCTTTGAGAAATATGCTATTAAGTCTCCCACTCCTTCAGTAGCCCCAATTTTCTCTTTTTCACTATTTTTTGTAGCCCATTTATTACTTGCTCTGATCTATTGGGTGCAACCACCGTTACCCAGACACGTAGCAAGGGAAGCAGAGGCTGCTGCTCCTTCTGTTTGCTTCCATTTAAAGAGGGCAGACAAACAGGCAGCAGAAGAAAACAGGAGAGATGGCAGGACCAGTGGGCTCCAGCTGAGTCAAGGGGAACTACAAATGACAAATGATGCCAATTTCTGATGCCAATCTAGCATTTAAGTAGCTATCATGTGGTACCCAGTCCTCCGAGTACATCCGAGATCTTGGCAACAGACTTCAGACACTATGATCCATTACATAAACAAAGCATAGACTATAGCTCTCAGAATCCTTCAGAAAACTGCCATGGTGGTTTGGGAATTTGGGGAGTTATAGTTAAATAATTTATCTTTTTCAACCTCTTTGAGTATGTGACAGCCAGATGGATCTAGCAAATAACTTCTTGCAATGCATGCATGTTGAGCACGAGGGTACTTAGCTCATATATGCTCTGTTTGAGATATGCTGTGCATTTTAGATCCTGCTCTACCCTCACAGGTTCCCCCCGCCCTTTGGAGTTTTCATCAGTTTGAGGAAGGAGGGGCAAAACAACTAAAGTTTAATCCAGCTTCCTGAGCAAAGAGGAGTTCCAGGTGATCATTTGGAAGCATCTTCGTATTTTATAGTATTTGCCCTTTATATATAAATGTACAGATTCTTCACAGATGAAAGCATTCTTTAACATTTCAGCAGAGAGCCAAAGACCACTGCTCCCCTATTAAATATCTAGGGGAGACGGACAGACTGCTAAGGTGTTTATAGAAGCTGAACTCAGCTCTCTGTGTCTTTCTCTGATTATCTCTGGCTCAGAGTCAAGCTGCAGTCTGTCCTATACAATTCAAGGTCCATGATCCCCCAAGCTAGCCCAAGTTATTTTGGCACACAAGACAAAAAACTGGCAAGGGTTTGTCCCCATCCCTGATAGTAAACACAACATAATGACAGTGTAAATAATTAATAATTGTCTGGCTTTTTATGACACTCCAAATCTGCTTTCTACAGTGTCTGATTCGCCCTACCTATACCAGACACAGCTTTCTTAATGAAATCCCAGGTTGCCTACTTGTTTTAGTAACTATCTACTTTTTTTAAAAAAGTATGACTCTACTTATTTGTTTTAAAAGCAGACTTGGCTCCCAAAAATCAAAGCAGATTTCATATTAATCAGATGTTGTGCATGTGTACATGCCTTCCAGTCACTTGTAGACTTATGGTGGCCCATGAATTTCATAGGATTTTCTTAGACAAGGAATACTCCAAGGTGGTTTTGCCAGTTCCTGCCCCTGAAATATAGCCTACAGCACCTGGTATTGGTTGGCAGTCTCCTATCCAACCACTATCCAAAGCTGATCCTGTTTAGGTTCCAAGATCAGATGGGATCTGGTGTTGCTAGTAATCATTTGCCATTGCCTTATATTCTAGAATGCTTTCTGGCACCACTAGGTGGCTCCCTTCCCTTTTCTTAGTTGTAATATGCATTCAAGTCCTGTTTTATTTACAAGTATCCTATCCTAGGATTTTCTTAGCAAGATTTATCAGACATTGTGATTTGCCAAGGTCATCCAGCGCATTTCTGTGACTGAGTGGCAACTCAAACTCCCGGAATTCTAATACAAAACTCAAACCAGTACACTACACTGGCTCTTTAGTGTTGAATAGAAAACTACTTTGAAGCCCTGTTTAATCTTCATCTCATCAGTACCAGATCTTGAAAACTTTACTTTTCTGAATGACAATTTCCAGAACTATAATGACTCAGATCTTGTCCAAGAACCTAAGAATCAGTGAGATATTGGCCCTTTCCGCACCAGGCAATTAGAACAGGGCAGTGCATCCTCTCACGGAGGTAGTCTTGGAGCGGACTGGGAGCGGACTACTTACTGGAGATCTGCACCTCAGTCCGCTCCAAAATGACCCCAAGTGGTCCTCCAGCATGTTTTCTAAAGACCACAAAAAACAGGTCTTTATTTTCCTGGAACGTGCCATTGCGTTCCTGCTCCCTTGTGCAGATTTGCAGGCTCGCACCAATGTGAGCCTGCGATCTGCGGAGGGCGGGCTTTAGGCATGGCGAGCTTCAGCGGTTGGTCGGGACCCATGATCAACTGGAAGCCGCCATTTTGGAAGCTGGAAGCCGCCATTTTGGAAGCCAGAGCAGTGCGGATATACAGACCTCGCACTGTTCCAATTCGCCCTGGACCAAGGAGGAGCCCTGTGGAAAGGCTACAGGGACAGTCCACGTTGCTTTGGACCCCAGAAGAAACGGTAGGTAATGGCATGGAGCGATTCCCTCGCCTCGTGCAGAAAGGGCCATTGTCAGATGGTGTGACATGTTCCATAGCACTTTTCATGCTGTGATAGGATTGCATGTTCTGTTGAGACAAGAGTAAAGATGTAGTTCTTCATTAATTTCATTCTCATAGGATGCAACAAATAATTTTAGGAATTTTCTTCTCCAAAATGAGATGAGATTATTTAAAAAAAAACCTGTGCAGTTTTTGAAGACTATTCTCACTTTGGGACATGTTCTGTGCAAAAATCTGTGCACTGATTTTTTAAAATTTTTTTTTTGTAGAAAACAGCATTTTCCACACAGAAAATAATATTTCTACTCAGAAGGGTTACTTTCTGCATAAAAAATGCTGTTCCCTACACAGAAAATGCTCTATTTGGAGACTTACTCTGCACAAAATTTTCACCTTTGTGTGTGTGTGTGTGTGTGTGTGTGCAGAAAATAGCATGTGCAAACTTTTTTGCAGAGGAAGTTTTGAACTGCAAAAAGTCTCATCATCCCAAGATTCTTCTTGTTAGGGTTTCCTAATCTATTCTTCAACAATTTTTTGAATATTTCAGAATATTATTTCCATCCCAAGACAAAAGGATTCGCTGATAGTAGCACTGCTACTGGAAGAGTCTCCACAGTCAGTTAGGCTTTTGCTGAGGAGCTGTCAAAAAACCTGTCAAAAACACCATTAAATATAGTGCAAAAAAATAAAAATAAAAATCCCATAGTGGATCAGTCATTTTCCAGATCGACAAGGATCATGTCAGATGTCAGTAATGGATATCAGACAACAAATGGGCTATAGTACTCTATATCTTTTGCTAGGCAACCTGGACAAAATAATGTGAAGCTCTTGGAAGACCAAACGTAATAGAAGAAACTGATAAAAACAGAAAACTGATAATGATAATTTTTTAAAATATCCCATCCTATATCTAAAGAACTCAGAGCTACAATACAATGAAATCAATTTCCACAGCTTGAAACTGAAATAGTAGATCAATGTAAATAGTATCCGCCATTGAGGGAACAAGGATGCTGATAACAACACTCACCTACCTGCTGGAAGTGTGTGTGCAGACACTGGGGGTGGGGTGCAGCCCTATAGCTGCATGGGGCTCTGGCAGGGACCCAGCCAGGGAGGGGCCAATCCATCTCATAATTTTACTGAGTGCGAATCACTATTTTACAAATGCACAAGTTCTTCCCCAATAAAGAGACACAAGTAGAACTCTAAAAATAAATAAATAAATAAATAAATAAATAAATAAATAAATAAAAAAAAAATTCAATAGCTTAAAACAATTTAAAAGAGTAATAATAACTGAAACAGATTAAAACCTATTGCATCATTTTAAACTACTTAAATTGATTTTACTTGTACAACCTGAGAGATAAGGTGGGGTAGAAAGACTTACAGAGATAAAAGCAAAACAAAGCCAGATCTGTACTGCCAGGTGGCAGGGAACAGCCAAACCTAGGGGTGCATTGTGAGAAATTAACTTGAGGGTTAATGTCAGAAGTAATCACAAAGGCCATTTCTGCACTACACTGTTATGGTGCTATTATTCTACTGTCAACCTCCTGTGGAATCCTGGGGTTTGAAGTTTAGGGAGGGGCATTTAAAATTCTCTGCCAGAGGGCACTTTGGCCTCAGTAAACTACAAACCCCAGAATTCCACATGATGTTGAAAGTGGAATAATAGTCACTATTACAGTGTAGGGCAGAAATGACCTTAGTGCTGCTTCTAACACTGCATGACATCCTGCTGCCTGCTACCACCAGATTAACCTAGGCAAGCACTGTCAGGTGCCTTCCCATAGGGGCTGCTTTACCTGGGGTCTGCTCAAACCTGGCCAGACCTTTGTTGTCAATGTTGCCTCCATTAGGGAATCATCCCACCAAATTTGGATGCCTTAGTAGCAGCTCATGGATGCACTCAAGACTTAGCCAATTCTGACCCCTGGATAACTCTGCAGAGGCTGTAGCCCTGCAAAACAAATTTGTCTCTTTGTCTCTTTGATGGAATATTTTTAAGGAGATTCCTCTTTGTCTGTGTATCTCAAGTAATCAGAGATGGTATTAAATCAAAGCTAGAATAAATAAGAGATCCACTCACAGTTCTGCATCACTGTTAAAGATCTCTGAGCAGCGCACTAAAATATTTGCAACGAAACAGGGTTTTTCTAGGGCATGTCATTGTGAAAGCACATGCAGCTCCACTTAACTGACATCAGGCTCTAATGGCTGCTGGTTTTTAGCTGCTTTTTATATGTGGAAATTCTGCCTTTTATCTTTGATCCCTGATCTCTCTCGTTATTAAATTACAGGCTGACCCGGTTAATCCACGGTTGATTAATACGCACTGAATGTCTGGGTATCAGAAAGATTTCATCTGTCTCATGGCATGTACTGTGTGTACCAGGTTATTTTTTAATCTTATTTTTTTATTTATAAAGCAAAAAATCTGAATAAAGTATGCACACTGGGGAAGGATTAAACAGGTCTGGCTGTCACTTCTCACACAACAAGACAATCCTCTGTGCTTGAGACTTCAGGTTGAAACTCTTTTGGAAGGCTTTGCCAATACTGGGTGAGAATCTGACTTAACAGTAAGGCTCTTTTATGCTGTGCTGGCAACATAAGAAGGCTGAGCCAGTTCATCTGTTCTTAAAAGTTCACGCGTTTCCAGTCATGAAGGAAATATAAGATTGTGGTTCTTTCATATAAGAATTCCCTCCTTGAATATTGTACTGCTTCTACAAACTGAATCATAGTTTACAACAGGCCTAGATTGGTGGTGTGTTAGGTTGTATGCTCTTATTGTATTCTCTGTTGCTGAATCTTGGCTTGTGATTCAAGCTCCACACAGATATTAGTAATGCAACTTTATTAAGTTTTAATAAACTTTAACAGGTTACAGCCCTGCAGCCATGTTTCTCTTAGAACAAGGGAAAAACAGAAAAAAGAGTTTTGGAAATTAGATTGTATGTAATAGAAGAATGACTGGATTTATCAGGTGGATGGGGAAGGGCAGAACACATGGCCCTTCAGTTGTTGTTGGACTGTTGTTCCTGTCACCCTTTGTTGTTAAATATGCTGTCTGGGACTGGTAGGATAGGGTCACGTATTCCTCACTTCACATTAGTAAAGAAATCAAAGGAATATCAAAATTAAGTGGGATGTGCCTCTTGAAGACAGTATAAGCTACTTGGCAAAGTCAGACCAGGCATTCATCTAGGTAAGCATTGTCTCTTGATCTGTCAGATGTCTCTGGAAAGATTGAAAGCAGCTTATAATGGGGAGAATATCCCATTTGTTCCTGATTGCTGGTAATCGGAGAGATAATTCTCCTATAGGCAAAGGTTTGATGTGTTGCTTTTTTCACGTTCATGGTTTATTGACAAATTAATGAATCTATAATCAATGAACTAACATTTTTTCAAAACCAACTAAACTAGTGCATCATCACAATTTTTAGTAACAAATTCCCTAGAAGCATTATGCACTGCATGTGGTGCTTTCTTTTATATCATAATTTGGCCAGTGCTCAGTGTTTGCCCACATGTGTGAAACTGGGTTCTCCTCTGTTCTCCATGGTTAACTGGGTTTTGAGAGACATTCAGTATTTTTACTAAGCTGTCTAAACGAACACTATGCAGTAGTTGTGTTGCTGTTGACACAGAGAAGCAGTGAACTACCCAACAAGAAAGGCATCACTTATAAACTGCTGACAGGTTTGGTGCTGCCCACTATAGGTTTATTGAGAGATGTTCATTGCCCTTTGGCAAATGAAGTACAGTCTGGCTTTCTTCTTCACGCAGGCTCTTTCAGGGATGGAATAACTGTACATTTCACCAGCAGACAACTTTATTGCCTTCACCCTAAAACACAAAAAGTAAAAACTGTACTAGAAAACTTTTCATCTAATATATAAAAGTCAGAGTTTGTCTGTTTGTCCATGTCAGGTAGAGAAGACCTCATACGATTGGCTGTGTCAGGCAAGAAGACCTCATATGATTGACTGCCTGTGAAGATTCTATGGAATCCTAGGGTTTGCAGTTTAGGGACGAGCGTTGAGAATTCTCAGCCAGCTATATCGCTGGCTCCCTTCTTGGGTTTTCTCCCATGAAGCTTTTTTCAGATTAGAAAAAATGAAAGAATGGGATATATATATATATAAAGATATACTTAAAAAAAGAGGGAAATAATATAAAGCTGAAAAATAGGGAAGATTTGATCACATATGGTTACATTACACATTGGCTGCTATATAGGCAACTGGTAGAAAAATATAAAATGGATAATAAAAACATGGGAGTATCATTAGAAGAAACAGAATTTGATAAAATAATAAAACCTGGGACAAGTTGCCTGTTAAGCAAAATTTATAAATTGCTTTTAAATTTGGAAATGGAAAAAGAAACAGTGAAGGATAACATGATAAAATGGACCCAAGATGTAGGACACTCAGTTACATTAGAACAATGGGGAAATGCCTGGGAAATAAACCAGAAATTTACAAGGAGTTATAATTTAAGGGGAAATTTCTTTAAGATGTTCTTTAGATGGTACTTAACCCCAGTACAAATTTCAAAAATGTGTAAAAATAACAAACTTGCAAAATGTTGGAAATGCCAAGAAAGTGGATTTTTTTTCATATTTGGTAGCGTTGTAAAAAGGCAAGGAAATTCTGGGTACAAATTCATAAATACATTACGAAGCTATTGAAAATTAAGTTTCCAATGTTATCTGAGGTTTACTTATTGAACATTTTTGACAAGCTAGGTTTGACATTAAGGAAAAAACATTCAAGAATTTTGTGTTATATGATATATGCAGCTAGAATTATATTTGCAAAGAACTGGAAAGACTCAAATATTCCACCAATAGAAGATTGGATGCTTAAATTATATGACTTGGCTGAAATGGATAAACTGACACTAACGTTAGAAAACAAATCAAACAGCATTTTTAAACAAGAGTGGGAAATCTTAACCCCGCTTTGGAAGGAAAAATGGGGAGTGTATGCTGTAGCAGGATTTCATGAATAAACCTCATATGATTGATCACATGAGATTTAGTAACTTTAAGAATTATAATTTACACTTACAAATTGGTTAATAAAATGGGAATAATCTCAAGAAAACTACATTTCTAGATATACCTCTAGTTGAGCTATTGATTGAGTTCACATATTGAAGTAAAGAATGGGGTAATGTATATTCATAATTCTGGACTAAAAACATATGATTAAATCACTTAACTGAGAAGGGATAGGTAGTCATTTTGTGTCTATCACAGTAGTGTGTAGTTAGGTTGTTGTAGTGCTGTAGGCTGTAAGTTTGATACAGAAAGGGAAAGGAAAGTATGATAAGGAATCCCATTTTCTTTTCTGTTGTCTTGCTGTATTTCTTTTTTGGGTTTTTGTTTGTTTGTTTCACTTTTTGTATTGTATTTGACTGTATAAGATCTTTGTTACATATATATGTATAATGTATGTCATCTTTTCTATGTTTTTAGATTCCTTATTGTATGTTTTTAGATTCTTTCAATTATAATTCAATAAAATTATTTTTAAATAATAAAAAAAGAATTCTCAGCTGGAGAACTCTTGGACCTAGCTGGTTGCTATGGAGATGATGCTTAACAGCAAAGAGGAGGGCAGTGTATTCCCTCAGAAAACCAACCTCTATATGTTAATAACTCTGAATACAGATTGGACTGGGGAATATGGGGAAAAGTTACAGGTACTGGTGAAGACAGTTTGGGGAATTAGAGGCACAGGATCTCAAATCTGTGTATTTCAAGTGCATCTAATTCCTAAGGTAAGGTAAAGTAATTCCTAAGGTATTCCTAACAAATATTATGTAGGAGAAAATAAAACCATGGGCAACACCAGGTATATATGCTAAATATAGATAGAAATAGGATAAGATGTGGTTAGCATGTAGATTATTGTAAATTCCTTCCCATCAAATTCTTAGCAAAGTTCAGTTAATGTCTGTGTCTAATATTTTGCTATCGTTCAACAAAGAACATCAGTTCTTTTTCGCAGAATCAATCAGTATTATTATTGTTATTGGCCTTTTCCACACAGGGGAATTAAAACGGTGCAGTGCGTCCTCCAGGGAGGATGTCTGCACCTTGGAGTGGACTAGGAGCGGACTCCTTACCGGAGATCCGCACCTCAGTCCACTCCAAAACGACCCCAAGTGGTCCTCCAGCATGTTTTTTAAAGACTACAAAAAACAGGTTTTTATTTTTCTGGAGCGTGCCATTTTGTACCTGCTTCCTTGTGCAGATTTGCAGGCTTGCACCAATGTGAGCCTGCGATCTGCGGAGGGTGGGCTTTAGGCACGGCGAGCTTTGCAGTGGGTTGGGATCCACGACCAACTGGAAGCCGCCATTTTGGAAGCCGCAGCAGTGCAGATCTAAGACCATGCACTGCTCTGATTCACCCTGGATCAGACCAAGGAGCCAGAAGATCCAGTGAGTAACAGCACGGAGCGATTCCCTCACCTTGTGCAGAAATGGACATTGATGTTATTAGTTTATATCTCACCTTTCTCCTGATGAGACTCAAGGCAGCTAATGACATATTTAAAATGATACAAATTTTAAACAATACATATTTTTTTAAATACCAAACATTCAAGAAGTTAAAAACATTACACATTAAAAATATTAAAATGCACGAAAAGACTATACAAATCTTAAAAACAGAACTGCGCAGTATTAAAAGCCCAACACCAGTCATTCTATGAAAGCCTGATGGTACAAAATGTTTTGGTCTGTTGACGGAACAAGAGCAAGGACATGACTGGGAGCAGCCACCAAGAAGGCCCTCTCCCTTGTTCCCATGAAACAAGTATGAGAGGATGGTGAAACAGATAGAAGAGTTTCTCTAGACAATCTTAAAGCTCTGCAGGGCTCACACAGGGAGACACAGTCCTTCAAATAGCCCAGGCCCAAGACATATTGGACTTTATGGGTCAAAACCAGCACTTCAAACTGTGCCCTGACATGGACTGGTAGTCAGTGGAGCTGTTGCAATGAGGGAGTTGTGTGCTCCCTGCAGCCGGCCTCAGTTAACAACCTGGCTGTAGCAATTTGGGCCGACTGAAATTTCTGAGCACTTTTCAAAGGCAGCCTCATGCAGAGCGCATTACAGTAATCCAAAAGGGATGTATCAATATTTTGCATGATCCAGCAAATTTAGGCACTCTGCAGATTCATATATACAAGAACAATAAAGAATATATCATACAGTGCTGGATGGGGGCACAGAGGAATCCAGATTGAAATTGCAACTTGGTAAAGAAACTCACTGGCTGAATTTGTACCAGTCACTTTCTCTCAGTTTGACCCACCTCACAGCCTTGTTGTGACAATCATCTGGGAAGGAAGAGAGCCATATGGACCTTTAGCTCATTAGAAGAATGACCTTTAGCTTATTAGAGGAAAGGTAAGATATAGGTGTAAGGAACAGGTAAACATTGTGTCACATTGACTGGATACCATCTTTTGCAGGCTTAAAATAATGCTAGAAGTTAACAAACATTAACATATGAAGAATAAAGGCTATAGACACCTATAAGGTAGAGGCTGGGCACTCCATTTACTTTGCTTACTTCCCTAGGAGTAAGACTGGGACCTTATTCTCAATTCATCAACTGTATATATTCTTGGATCTCTCCTCCCCACAAACTCTTATCTTGCTGTTCTTTAAACAGAAACCAGAGTAGTTTTACAGCATCAGACACACCCAAAATAGAGAATATTAAAGATGAAGTAGCATCATCAATCAGTAGAAATAAACCCCATGCAAGAAGCAAAATATATCAGCAAATCATATGAAATTGACAGGGGTAGGCAAATCTTCCTAAGAGCAGTAGTTCTTCCTCCATCCCATGTTCCTTCTTTTATTCCTTCTTTCCTTTTTCCTTCCTGTTCATGTTATACTTTCTGGAAAGTATATGTTCTGGAAAACCAATAAAGTCTGTTTGCAAAGAAAGAGAGAGAGAGAGAGAAGAGAAGGAAGGAAAGGAAGGAAGGAAGGAAGGAAGGAAGGAAGGAGGAACAAAACAGGAAGGTCGCCTAAGGAGAGCTTTTCCCCTAAAATGCTCAGAGAGAAAGAGAAGGTAGACAGTGGCCCAGAAATATTACTCAAGAAATACAGGGCTCTATTAAGATCTCATTTGTAAAACTGCCCCTTTTAGCTGTAAAAATACTAGAGCCAGAGGGAAAGTTAGTTTTTGAGACTATAACTCTGAGAATCCCACAGAGACCCCGAGAATTATGGTCTAGAAAAATAACTTTTCCAAACTCTGGAAAATGCTGATAAACTTTGCATTGTAATTTAATTCATATTGAACATTTTAATAATACAGTCTAATTTTATGACCAGCTGTCATGTACAATAAAAGTCATACCCTACTTATGAAATAATATCGCCCTAGAATACATGACTGATATGTTAATTTCTAGGAACTCATAGGGTGTGGGAAACCCATGTATTGGTTTTAAGTAAATCTTTACTTTGTTTTATTTTGTTCATTGGAATAAAACCTTAGCTTGTGGAACTCATTGCTACAGGATAGCATTGAGACAAATAACTTAATAGGATTAAGGGAAAATAAACAGTGACTAAGTGGATAAATAGCGAACTAATCCACAGCTTCATTATAGAAGCTTGTGCCTTTATTTATTTATTTAGAAAGGATATAAGCTCTCACAGTGTGATGGCGTGAGCCATCACTGCTAACTAAAAGGCAATCCAAAGCTGATCTTGGGGACAGATTATTTCATCAACATCCACTCATAGGATTTCTTCACACCTTTTCCTGAGACAGTTGGCACTGGCCTCTGTTTGGCATAGAATCCTGGACTAAAATGATCTACTTGTTGGATTCAGAGTGGCTCAGCCTACCTCAAAGTGAATGTAAGCGCACCCCAGTTAAAGGATCCTCCTGCCCTTGGTATCTCAGGCAAAAGGTAGGCGTACCACTTCTCATTCTGTCTCCCCTGCTCTTTCTATTTATGCCTCATAAAAATCTATTTATAAGTTTGGATTCAAGGCAAAGATCTAAATAAGTCTCTCTGTCCAGACAGCGATACTTATTCCTTGCTTTTGTTCTTCTGATTTCAAAAAGGTTTCTAGACTCAAATGCCATATGCTGTTTCAGAAATAAGAAGTCAAAGGCCAGGAGGCTCTATCAGCGGAATGCGCTGCCTCGGAATGTGGTGAAATTTCCTTCTTTGGATGTTTTTAAACAGAGGCTGGATAGCCATCTGTCAGGAATGCTTTGACAGGGAGTGGGACTGGATGGCCCTTGAGGTCTCTTCCAGCGCTGTGATTCTATGATTCTCCTTTGTGAAATACTGAGCAGCCTCAGGAATGATCTGTCAGATGACATCTGAGCAAAAGGTCCCAGGGTGACTCAGGCCATTTCCGCACTAGCCTGTTATAGCACGATGATTCCACTTTCAACATTCTCTGGAATCCTGGGGTTTGCAGTTTCGGGAGGGGCCTCCTGGCCCCTCCCTAAACTGCAAACTCCAGGATTCCAGAGAATGTTGAAAGTGGAATCATCACGCTATAACACGCTAGTGCAGAAATGGCCCCAGTGTCAAGCTCCACACATTACACTGGTCAGGTATACTTGTAAACCATTTTACATATACCTCTAAGAAAGTAGTGTGCGTACATGAGAGGCACATGGGATGGTTCTCCTCTTCACCATCCGGAGCCACCACCACCATAACCCTGTGTGCTATACAGGTATAGATGTAAAAAGAAATGGAATCAGCTGTTGTTCCTGATTGTGTGTATGTTTGCAACGGCAAATGCATTTTTCTCACTGGCTGATATATTAAATGTCCTTGACATTTTCCCCACCATCCTTATGTAGGTCTTTACTACTTTTGAAGCACCAGGAACAGGATGATATGGCTACTGGACCTCTTACCTCATTCTTCATATTACTATCCTCTGAACCAAAATATTAGGATGGGCAATCACATTTCCTCCCATCCAGTTCCTTTGCCACTTCCCTACTTCCAGCCCTTAATTCTTTTGTTGTCTCCATGACCTTTGAAGTTTGGAATGTAAGTGGCTTGGGGAAAGGATTAATTTCTTTTGCTTATACTGTACTTCTTAAAATGCTTTATACTTCGATGGTGCTACAGGAAAAATGGTCCTTCTAAGAAGAAGAGCATGAACAATAAATTGTCGTTCCAATCCTTAGATAATATCTCACTAATCAGCCTTATGCACCTTATTGTTTTTTAAGAGTTGTATCAAAGATGGTGTCCATCTATTAGCCTTATGGAGACTGTTGGCAGAATGGATTTCTGCTCCTTCTGCAGTCTCCCTGCTTCATATACCCCACAAATCTGCTCTAAAGAATTAGAGAACTCTCTAGAGGAGATGAGGTATGCAGGGGCTGTGGGTGGGGAGAGGAAGTAGAAATCCCATGGCATGAATTAAATCCCCCTAGGATGTTGCCATCAGCCTTAGCCTCCCCCTGCCATATGGGATAATAATACATCTGATCTACCTTCCTGGGCTATGTGAGATTTATTTATTTAATTAGGTTTTATTGTTGCTGTGTGCCTTCAAGTTATTTCTGAGTTAAAATGACCCTAATGTGACCCTGTCATAGGCCCTTTTGCACTGCATTTGCCATGCAAAAGGGCCCCTCGAGCGTTGCAGGATTGTGAGGAGCAATCTGCACAACACACTCACAATCATGCGATGCTCCAGGGCCTGGCAGGTGCTGCTCGCACACTTTTTCATTTTTGGCTTTCAGCCGAAAATGCTGCGTGATCACGCATTGCTCCAGGGCCCCACACGCACTTGCTGTGCATGTGGAGCCTCCGGAATTGCAGCCGTTGCACTTCCTGCCCCAGCGCAGCCTGGGAAACTCCCAGGCTGCGCTGCAGAAGGAAGAGGCGGGGATCTCGCACTACCTGCTTGGGAGCAGGCAGCTCGTGCGGATCTGAAGCAGCAGGGACGCAAGAGCCTCTCCCTGGAGGCTGCTCATGTGATCCCTGCACCCCAGTGCCGAAAAAGGTAAGGTGCGGAAAGGGTCCTAGAGTTTTCTCAGCAAGATTTGTTCAGAGAGGGTTTGCTTTTGCCTTCCTTTGAGTTGGAGAGAGTGTGACTTGCCCAAGGTCACCCAATGGGTTTCCATGGCTGAGCAGAGATTTGAACCTGGGCCTCCAGAATTGTAGTCAAACATTCAAACCACTAAACCATGCTGTCTCCTGTTTAATTAGCTACACCCCACCAAATTTTGTATTCAGAGAAACCTAATGGTTCCTAATTACTGATCATATACACACATATATGCTAAAGCCTTTGAATACTTGAAATGTCCTATATAAACCCTAATCAATATTACATAAAGAATAAATGAGTTCTTCATGTGTGTCCTGGCTCATCCTCTTGTCTGGCATGCAGTTAGCCAAAACTGGAGCTCTGTGGATTACAGCAGGTGGGACAAAAAGGTGAATCAGAGGACCAGCTGTGAGATACAGCAGGAGGTACATTAGACTGTCATCCAGCCTCAGTGCCTCAGAACATTTAATAAATAGAGATTATCTCTAGATCAGGAATGGATAAAAATAATGCCATAATAAAACCCACAGAATGTAACAAAACCAAATCAGAACTTGGAAAATTGACTTCTGGACTACGGCACCCAGAATCCTCCAGCTTGGATGGCCAGTGGCCATGACAGCCGGGGGATTCTGGTAACTGTGGTATAAAACACCTTTTGTGAGCTGTGCACAAAATAGTCATTCAAAATCTCAGTTCATGCCCCTCCTTCTACCCAAGTGTGTAACAACTGCATTGTGACTCCGCTCCAGGATAATCATGTAGGTTAGCAATTTTCAAACCTGGAAGACTACTTTTTCTGGACCAGAATCCTTCATGGAAGACAGAGGAAGACTTCTGCTCTACCTCTCATGGTACACATGAGGAATCTTTTCGGGGCTACAGAGATATCACAAATTGCATCCATGATGATTCTATAAGCAGTTTAGGGAGATGATATGGAATGGCATGGAATAAGAGATGTCTGCGAGGCTGCTTCATCTTACCTGCCACATTTTTGCAAAGTGAAGCTTCTCCCTCAATATCGTTCTAGGACAAGTTTGCTGTAATCCTGACTTCTCTGCTTCTGTCCCTGAAACCAGCTGAACAAGAAGATAGTCTTCTTCCATTTCTTTTCTTACTGAGAAAAAAAAAAAAAGCAAGAAGGGGCCACAAACCTCCTGGATCTAGACTCCAGCACCATGTCTTCTCCCACAATCTCCTCAGGCACCAGACTTCGGATGTAAAGCTAACAAAACAGAAGGAGTGTTCTGCTCTCTGCCTGATGTCTTTATCCTATTGCAGAAGTATTACAGAAGGGCTGATATGAATTAATGTTTTATGCCTCTACATTTTTAAAAAAACGTTTTTTAACACTTTCATGTGACAGAGGAAATGGGGGGCTCAGCCTTGTACTGGTAAGTCCTGAGGCTCAATACCTTCCATACAGTTACTTCTCTTAAGAATCAACTACTTATCTTGATTAGGCATTTGTAGTAGGAGGAAAGAATACGATGCGTTGTCATATCTCTTTGGGTGCCTTTCTCTTTCTTTCTTTGCTTTGAGCGTGACAGTCCTTGAGAAACCCAAGACTTCTCCTTCTCCTCTAAAGCTTAACCAGTTTTATGTAACTGCATTTTGAGAGGAGACAAGGGCAAGGACAGTCGGGTGTATGTGTGTGCGGAGAATGTACAACATAAATATACTAATTTGCAAAGAGAATGTGATGGGGAAAACACCCTAGCTCCCAAAATGACCTTTATCTTTACTTCCAGCGGAGGATTTAAGATAAAGGGTATTAGTTAATCAGATCCTGGGAAGCAGATGTTACGTGATTTACAGAGAGGAGAAAATGTGACAACTTTCCATTTAAAATCAGCACAGAAAACTCAGTGCATGTCTCTTTTGTGGCATTGTAAAGACATTGTTCATTTGATTTCTGAAAGGGATGCCAACAAATATCCCCAGACTGTGAGCGGTGTAAGGACACTGCCAAGAGGAGATCCTGGCTTCATTTATCAGGATTTTGCATTTAGCCAGGAGTAAAGCTTTACAATTAAACAGTGAATTTCTTTAGCAACAGAGAAAATGGGGCAGGAAATACATTTAAGTGGGAAATAAGAGGGTATTTCCATAGTGGCAGCTGAGAGAGGGAGGCAACTATTGGACTTTGATTGCCTCCGGTGCATTCATTCGGGGCATCCAGTACAGTACAGTACAGTACTGATCCATGCTGATCCTCCGATAATCTGCAGAATAGGTGCACATGGCACAGGGATACAATGGCATGAGATGCTCTCTGGTGTAAACCCTACTGAAATGAATGGGAGTAGTGCCTTTTCATGGTGCTGCCGCATTCTTTTTCTACAGTTAGCTAGAAGCAGAATGAAAATAGATCTTCCACACAGTGCTTAATATAGCACTGTGTTATCCCTCACAGTTCATCTCCCTCATACAAAATGCAAGTCAATCCCATTCAGCAAAGGTCCTCAGCAATGTTACTTAGGAATTTCCCTCTCATATGTTCCTCTCATATTAAGTACTTCCTGTTCTGTGCTGTTCAGAGGATTTCCATGATTTGTTCGCTTAACTATTTAATTTCTAATTCATTTAGTGTGCCAGGTAGTGATGTTAATATTAGATTCTTTGCATCATTTGAAAAAATGTGCCTATCTGTTTAATTCCACAGCCCTCTTCATATCATAGATCTTAGGGAAGAGTACAAATAAAATCAGTACTTAAAAACTGAAACCATTTAAAACCACAAAAATAATTTAAATAGACTAAAAACATATTAAACTAATTGACAAGCTAAAATCAGGTTTAAAAGGTCAAAGCAATTTAATAATATGCATAAAGACACAACTCAAGGGAAACCAAAGTGGCTACAGGAGTTAAAGAGATATTTGTAATTAATGTTTTCAGTTGTACTACATGGGAGGAAAGTAAATGGAAAGAGTCAGCGAACAAGACACTTTAAATTAATGGCATTATATACCCTTGATAGATTGCATACAGACAAGCCAAAACTGAAATTCTCTTTAAGTTACCAAAAATAAAAATAAAAATCACAAATCAGACCTCAAAACAAAACAAAACAAAACAGAAGAACAGAAAAAAACACTGGAATATGATGTCTGGATGACGTTTCAGTTCTTTATTAAAATTGTGTCAGGAAATGCTGTGAATTCCAGAGAAAGAGGCTAGTGTGGAAACAACTCATGAGCTGTGTTGTCAGCATAGCATCAGTTCATTTCTGAGGGGAATGACAAAGAGATCTTCTTAGTGTGTTGCCTCTATAACATGAAACTTCTCTTTCACCACATCCTTCCCCAATTATGAATTATTTTAGTGTTGCAGTAAAATTATACAAAAAAAATTAGTTCAGTCTTTCAAAATGCACTGGAAATGGACTGTTATTATTAGATGTGTCCTGTAATGCCTTCGATTTTACAGTGAAGCAAAGCATCAGGGAGTTCAACTTTCCCATAATCTTTCTTGTGAAAGCTGAGTGAGAGAATGATTACATCTACAGTGTCCTTGTGCCCTAGAAAAGAACATTCCCTGCCATTTATTTATTTATTTATGACAATTGATGCCTCATACAAATGAATGTAAAACAGATAAAGGCTACTTTGCTCACTTGTGCAGAAAATATCTTTATTGAGCAAAATATTTTTTGCCATTGCCATTTCATGGAACAAATGCACCTGCAAATGCTCCCAACCAGAAACATAGGCCCTTTCCACATGCTATGGCTGCTCAGCAGTTGGGACATGGTGGCAGCGCTCTGCGGGGCACACTTCTGCACAATGTCATTGCGGTCCCACTGCCATCTTATCCCTGCATAAGTGTGGTATTTGTAAAACAGAAAAAATCTGTTTTACATTTACCATTGTACCACATTGCTGCCTTTCCTGGCCATGCAGAAGGGCAGAAGCACGCTGGCGATGCCTTCCTCCCCAGCACAGCAATGGCAAATGCCATTGGGAAGGGAAGGGAAGAGGCAGGGCCAGAGCACTCCCTCTGCAGCGACTGGGTGAGGTGCGGAGGGGAGCATTTCTGGTGCACTTTCCCTCCCTGCTGGGGCTGCCACAAAAGGACTTCACTGAGCCCCATCGTGCGGAAATGGCCATAGTTTCATTACATGGGGGCTCTACTAGCTATAGGCTTATTTGTGCAGGAGATTATCTGCCTTTTGCTGTTCTCCAGCAATGGTATATTGTATTACTATCTTGAGTGTGTGCATTTAGCTATCATACTACCAATTAGAATGAGCATAGATGGTGGCAGCTGTAAACTGTAACCAATACATGCTGATAAGGCTCATCAGTAATTTGTACCTACATAGACTAAACAAGCCCTGCTTTCTTTCATTGGAAGGAATGGAAGTGCCATGGCTAATTTGGTGTTGTACTGAAACACCACGATTGTCATAAAGCACACAGATAGTTAGGCATGCTAAGTGAAAGAAGGTAATAAGAACCCTGCCAAATATGCACAGGGCTACTAACTGCTGGTTTTCAATGGCAACAGCTTTCACCTAGTGGTGTGTCACTTTTTGCATGTATTTCTGGCATGATGGGAAGTTTCAGAGCTGACCTGATTGCAAAAAGCAGCAAGAAGTATAGTGAAAAAATGTATCAGTTATTTCAGGCAGGGGATTTTTGAATATCATTCAGTAGTAACAAATTTAACGTTGTTGGTTGTTGTTGTTGTTGTTGTTGTGTGCCTTCCAGTTGTTTCCAACTTATGGCGACTCTAAGGGACCCTATCATGGGATCTTCTAGGGCTGAGAGTGTGTGATGCACCCAGCATCACCCAGCAGATTTCTGTGGCTAAGCAGGAAATCAAACCCTGATCTCCAGGGCTGCAATCCAATGCTCAAATCACTACACCATGCTGGCTCTCAGATTTAACATTAGCACAATCGATAAACTGGGGCGGATATTTTTTCCCCAGTTGGTACCAATATACCAAGCCTGCTTTGTGGGTTGTCTAGTGTGTTTCATGGGTGAGGCTGATATAAATTTAAATTATTTAAATGATTCTGGAATGCAAACCAATATTACCATGAAGAAACATATGATGTCTTTTCTACATTCTGTCCTGCGGTAATACAACGGATGGATGCCACAAATTGTAAAAAATTTTTTTTTAAAAAAACATAATAAGAGAACAGTAATGTATATTCAGTTTTTGTTCAAAACCACAAAACGTCAAAACTGTTAACTACAAAAATAACTCTTGCAGCATAGCTAGTATACTTTGATTCCATTTTTATATGTGTTGTATGCATGAACAGTTACAAGCAGAGCAAATAGCATGAGAGTTTCAATTACACTTTAATGTGTTGCATCAATTGAAACAGATTTACTTGCCTTGAAAACTACACTATAGCTGTCTCAGGTCTCACAGAGTAAGTCTGCAGAACTAGGAGCTCCCCCTGGTGGCTTCGTGGCTTTATATGACTACACTTTCAGTAAATGCTAAATTGAGAGGTAGGGGCATCTTGCATAGGAAGGGCTCTTGATCTCTGCCATTAGATTAGGTGGCTTCCTTGGCTGGGAGATTCTGGTGTCATGAAAAGTCATGAAATAACTAGTTATTAATTTCTTATTGTGGTTTTTTTTACTGGCAAGGACAAGGAGAAGTGTTCTGTGGAATTTTCTGTCTGAGAATAACTTAGCTGAATTGGGGATACTATGGATCTTGCTTCCTGGTGGGGAGGGAATTTTTTATGTCTTTGGCTTGACTTGCTTCTATGTCTTTAAAAAAAAGTGGTAGGGGAAAATGAGGACAGTGATCCCCATCTTGACAACAGGGAATAAGTTCAATGAATACTGACAAACTTCGAAGGGTCCTTTCACTCTACAAAATTATACCACTATGATTCCACTGTAACTGTCATAGCTGCCTGCTATGGCATTCTGGAATATGTAGTTTGTTGAGACACTAATATTTTCTGGCTGACAATTCTAAATACCCTTCTCTATGTAGCTGCAAATGAAAACTGAGATATAGTAATTATTATACATACACATTTGTCTATGCATTTGTTTGTTTGCTTAATTTATATCTCATCTTTATCCCGACAAGGTACCAAAGGTGACCAATGAGCAATAACAATTACTAATGATTACTAATGTGTAAGTATATTAGCCTCAGAGGAAGGCAAAAGCAAACCCTCTCTGAGCAAATCTTAGCAAGAAAACCTTGTGATAGGTTCCTTTTAAAGTCACCGTAAGTCAGAAACAATCTAAAGACACACAAAAACAACAATATCTACACAGAATTATGAGCCAACATTAGACAACAGATTCATGGGTGTTCCTCAGCTCTATGCTGGGTAGGCTTAATACATAAGATACTTAGAATACTGTAAAGGCACCATATCCCATCTGATCTAGAAGGTAAGGAAGATCATACCTGATTAGGACTTGAGTAGAGATTACCAGTGAATACCAGGTGCTCTAAGCTATATTTCAGAGGAAGGAACTGGTAAAACTACCTCTGAATATTCCTTGCCTAATAAAACCTATGAAATTCATGGGGTTATCATACATTGACAGATGACTTGAAGGCCCATTCACCCACAAAAAGATATAGGACTCTTAATGTTACAAATTGAAATTATATTGTGTAACTAGAACCTAGCCTAATGATTTTAAGGCCATTTTCACACTACGCTATTGTACTGCTATTATTCCACTTTCAACATCCTATGGAATCCTGGGGAGCAGTTTAGGGAGGAGATCTTAGAATTCTCGGCCAGAGAGCTCTTTAGCTTCAGTAAATTTTGACTGATTATTAGAAAGAACTTGTTTACAATAAGAGTGGTTTGGCAATGGAACCAATTGCCAAGGAAGTGGGGGGGGATCCTTCTCTGAATGTCTTCAAAAAGAGGCTGCACAGCCACCTCCTGGTGATTCTTTAGCTTGAGCCCCTTCCAACTCTGTGATTCTATGAGTCTATTCGATATTTGCCTCCTTAATGGATTTTACATGGAAAAAAAGACGTGCAGAGAAAAGAGATGAAAGAAGCAGTTGGAAAACAAATGAGCAAGGCTGGCCCTACCATTTGGCAGACTGTGGCAGCCATTGTCACGCAGCAGAATTGATGTGTTTTGAATGGGTAGCAAATTGCTAATTATTTGTTACTATTGCATTTTTACCCAGGGGTAAAAATGCCAAAATAATTTAATGGGATTTGGATACTAGATAACTTCACTGGTGGGCATTGAAGGAAAAGAAGGTTTGATTTTTGTGTACAAGGTTTGATTCTTGTGATTTTTGATTTTGATTTTGCAGCCCGCATCCCTCTTTTCCATCCATTCCCACTTGGCATCAGGGCTTTCTGGCTCAGCATGTGGGTATTTATTATCTGTTTAGATATGAATATCCTGTCCTATATCATATGGTATCAGGACAGAATACAAACAAAATCAATTTGAAACAGTGAGGAGTAATTTGAATAGTTTAATGAAGTCTAAATGCTTATAATTTAAAGCCATATAAGATCTTTAGACCCCAAAGGCTTTTATATGTGACTCAGAAAAAAGCTAGGAGTGTGGAGGTCAGAACTGAGAAGAGAGCAAACAGATGCATGTATGAAAGTTTGTTGTGTCAGTTGGAGTAAGGCAGGGAGCAAAGGGACAGCATCATGAACTGTGAAAATGTTGCATGAACTCTGATAGCAGAGGTATAGGGCCTAAGCAATAAAAAACTTTCTGTCAGCTGTGACAGCAGCATAGGGCTTGGAAGAATTCTCCAAGACTCCCCATGTGTCATGCTTGCTGAAAACATAGTTGTGTGAACTCTTCTAGGAATGGTAGCAAACACTAGAGCTGTGAACATCTTAGCCCACAGCTCCCTGCACATCAAGGATGATTTCTCCTCCGGCTCTGGGTTGCCATATTGCCTGTTTAGTTGTGTTTTACCAGCTTGGGAGTCCATTTACTTGGACTCCATTCATGAACATTTTTACAATCAGTTGGCATATAAGTTGTCCTGTCCAATTACTTCCTCTCTGTTACATCACAAGGAACAGGGCTGAAAGTGAAAGCATGAAAACTAGAAAGAGTTCTTGTACCTTTAATGGTTGTTGGAGAGGTGAGAACCACCATATGTGTGTTAGAGCCTTTCCTTTCCTAGCTTATTTAAAAATGCCAGAGGGGAGACGGGCTGAGTGGGTGCAGAGCCTGGTCAGTGCCTCACTAAAACAAGGCAGAGTTCCAGTATCTCTAAAGGAGGCAGTTGTAAGACCATTGCTGAAAAGCCCTCCCTGGATCCCTCTCTACTGGGCAACTATTGGCCACTTCTAATATTCCAGTTCTGGGCAAGGTGCTGGAGCATGTCGTGGCCTCCCAGCTCCGGGGAAACCTGGGTGAGATGGATTATCTAAATCCATTTCAATCTGGTCTCAGGCCTAGCTATGGGACCAGGATACCTTTGGTTATCTTGGTTGATGACCTACTCTGAGGACAGGGGGAAGTGTGCCCCCTGTTTGTTCTGTTCAACCTCTTGGTGGCTTTCAACACCATTGATCATGGAATCCTTCTGGGCCACCTTATAGGGATGAAACTGGGAACTACTGTTTTACAGTAGCTTTCTTCCTGAAGAAGCTAACCCTGAAGATGGTCCCGGGGAGACTCCAACTTCTTGGCTGCTGGTCTTGAGGTGCACAGGGCTCTGTTTCCCCCAGGCTATTTAAACTACATATGAAGCTGCCAGGAGAGGTTGTCCTGAGTCTGGAAGTCTGATGCCATCAGTGTGCAGATGACATCTGGCTCTATTACTCCTTTCTACCTCAATCTAAGGAAGATGTCTTAGTTCTGAACTAGTGTCTATCATCTGTAATGACTGGATGATGACAAACTGAAACTTGGTCCAGAAAACACAGAAGTGCTTCTGGTCAGTTAAAGGCAGATAAGGGAATAGAAATGCAGTCTGTGTTAGATGGGCTTATACTCAGTTATATGCTGAGCCTGGTTGGTCAGGTCTCAGCAGCGGCCAGAAATGCCTTTGCACAGCTAAGGCTTGCATAACAGTTGCCCCATTCCTAGAGACATTGGATCTGTCCTTGGTGACAGACGTCTTAGTTAAAGCCTGACTAGATTATTGTAACATGGGGCTACCTTTGAAAGAGTGATTTAAACATCAGCTGGTTCAAAGAGCTGGAGCCAGATGGTTAGTTGGGGCAGGCAACAGGCAACATATAACTCCCTTGTTCCATCACCTCCACTGGCTGCCAGTCTTTTTCCAGGCACAATTCAAAGTGCTAGTTATTACAATGCCCTATACAGCTCAGATCGAAAGGACTGGATCTCCCTTATGAGCCTGTCCATGTCTTGAGAGTTTCTAGAGAGGCACTTCTTTGTGTTATAACACTCTTCACAGGAAATATGGAAGAGTCAAATCAGTGGCTGCCCCCAGGGTCTGGAACTCCCTTCCTATAGAGGTCAGGCTGGCACCCTTCTTGCTATCCTTCCTCAAGCAAGTTAAGACAACAGCAACTTCCTCTTCTTCCTCTTCCTCCTCCCCCTCATTGTGGCAGGTCTTTGAAGACTGACTGTTAGTGAGACTGGGCCTTGCAGAATTGTGCTGTGAGGGAAATAGCTGATAACACTCATGAAACAATTTAACACAGGATCGGCTGAAGCATCAAGCATTTATTTAAAAAAAAATACGTTTCTGCAGACACGGTATCTCTAGAGAAGGACACCCTCCCACAAAACAACACACATTTTATCCCCTATGCCAGCTTCCCTCCCCTTGGACAGGACCCAAAAGTTACAATCCTATCAGAATCGCCTAAGAAGTTACATGCCCCCTTCCCCCTATTTACAGCATATATGATCATGCACATAATCACGCTTTAACCTTGTGCTTTCTTAATTCTCATTTGCAATTTCAAAATGCCCATCAAACAGATTCTAACCTCCCATTTTGCTAAACAATGCCAAATTCTTGTCTTGTTTTAATTTATCAGCTTTGTTACCCCTTTCAGCTTTTGCTGACCTTCAGTCTGCATAAGCAGGTGCTTCCAAACAAAAGTACATACATCCCACTGTTGAATCCTTATCTATGTGTCTGGTTCTCTTTGCTCCAAGGCCTTCTCTGGCTCCAAGCTGCCAGTTTCTAAAATTTATGCTTCTTAAGTCTTCATTGTATTTCAAAAGCTCAAATACTAAAATATATGTGTGTAAATATATTTAAAATGTGTTATAAGCTATAAGCTAATATGTTACCAATACTATTAATAATTTTGCAAAACTAAAATATATTTTACTTCTCACAAATTCCCTCATCTTTTCTATTAGAATTTTTTTTGTTTCTGCATTGTTAAAACTGTTGCAACATACTTTTCTCTTTGAAATTATTGTTATTTCACCATGTGTTTTTCTATTACCATTTCTGACCCAAGAACGTGAGAGACACTTTGAGACCTGAGCAAATGGTTCAGGCCTACAGTACTCCCTGCCACTGGCAAAATTTTCAGCTGACAGGGGAATGGGGATGTTTTAGAAAGCCCTTTACCATAATCCCTGGGCATTCTGGCAATGCCCATCCCTCAGCAACTTCTCCTGATAATTTGTCCTTTATATCATGAGACATCCTAATGAATGTATTATCTTCAAGTGTTTGGATCCCAATACTCAAGGCTTGTATGATACAGAATAGGAACTCCATGGTTAATTCATGATTTCCCCCTTCAGGAAAAAGGAAAGTGTTAAAGGTTTTACAGACTCCTTCTGATACCTCTGAAATGTGCTGTTAAAAAATAAGAACCCATATGTAATAAAAAGATTTCTGCCAGCCACTTTTAAAAGAAAGGATGTGGATGCTGTGCAATACATCTAGTTTGTTGTATGAATCAGACATTTAGGACCCTTTGTTTTGGCTTCCCTATAAAAGGATAAAGCAGAGTGTATTTCCATAAGTCCTCAAGCAAACATAACCCAGATATGCATACTAAGATAACTACTAATACTATGATTGAGAAAATTATGAAATCACTATCTTCCATTTAACTCCACCTCAGTGTTCTCAAGTCAGGATAAGGATTTCCAGCATTTACTTCTGTTAATACATAATCAACTTTGTTTTCTCTTCCACCTGATCTAATTTTTACAGTCACTGGAACAACTCAGGTCTCCTTGGATCCCCTGAAATTGGCTGATAAACAGCTGTATGAGTACTTATTTTCGGTCCCACTTCTCCAGTCATTTATTAGTTTTTAGGCAAAATTATACAGTTCAGTCCTCCTTTCTCTCTCAAAGTCAGTTTATGACCAGGTCCTCTCCGAGCCTCCCACTTGTTATCTGGATATGGTATCAAAAGTCCTCGCCTATGGCCTCCCTGTTCTGCAACTTCACTCTACTGTGTTACACCCACGGCTCTACCACTTGTAGTTTCACGCTGCTGGTGTAGTTAACAACACCGTGTAGTAGCTGCTGTCCTTGGGGCCCTCCAGCGGGGCTGCAGTTGTTGTTTTTCCAGGCTTGCATGGTGCCTGGTCTCCAGGCTTGAAGTTGTGTAGAGTCTCGGACAAGGACAGTGGGACCTGCTGCAGAGCTGCTCTGTGTAGAGAACACAAAACTTGGGACAGTTTTTGCACATAACTTCTTGGACTGGCTTCCACAATCTCATGCATACTTTCAATGGAATGTTTTCTCAATAGAAATGATTGCCCATAGAGTACTACCTCCTGAACCCTTTAACCTCCAATCATCCTATTAGTTAGTCTACTATAACCAATAGGTATTTCCACCTCTGTATCAGGGAACTTTTGTGTAATCTACCTGCATACTCTGGAAGGGTCTGAGTGCCCATTCCCTCCCTCCTGGGTGATGTTTTTGCATTTTCTTTTCTGCTCACTTGCTGACAAGTCACAAATCTATCACAAATTTGTTTAGCAACAGTGTATATTCCTATGCATCTATAACGCTGTAACAAAGTATCACATAATGCCTGGGTACCCCAATGATTTTCCTGATGTAAAGTGGCCAAGAGTTCCCCTGCCAGTTCTTCATTGCTAATTGCCTCCCACTCAGGAGAACCCACTTTCCCTCCTGATTTTTTTTCTTCCTTATTTGAATGAATATAGGGATACCAAGGCATTTGAGTGAGGTATCAACACCCTAATATGCATTTTCTCTTGTAAATCTGCCCCTTTTGCAGCCCCACCTGCCAGCCTGTTCCTTATAGCCCTTGGAGAGTATCCACATCAAGTACATGAACTACAGATATCACCAGAGGAAATTATAGTTCATCTATTACTTGAATAATTAATTGCTCATGTGCCAATTCTTTTCCTCTATTGTTAATTAGTCCCCTTTCCTTTCAAAAAAAAATTATTACTATTACTACTACTACTATTATTATTATTATTATTATTATTATTATTATTATTATTATTAACGTGTGCACTTCTCCAAGAGCATATTGGGAATTCTGTGAGCTGTCTCGTTTATTTTTCAGAATTTGCAATGCCTGCTTTAGTGCTTGTGTTGACCATGTGTTTGGTAGTCTTTCAGCTTCTAAGACCTCTTGTGTGATTCCATCAACTACTGCATATGTATGCTCCATCTATAAACAATTCCATCCCCCCTTATAAAGGGGGGGAATCCCCCAAATTGACCTTATTTTTGTTTGGTATTCAAAGATGTCTAAACAATCATGGGTAGGATCTTTTTCCTCTAAATTCAGCTGGATTCACACAAGAGTCTGTAGTTAGCACCAAATCATGTTTTTTTTTTCTTCCTTCAGTAATATAGCCTCATATTTAAGAAAAAAACATATAAAAAAATATCCTTGGATCTGTCAACCATTTTATCCCTTTGTGTTAAGATAGTCCTGGCTGAATGTGGAGTGCTTATTATCAAAGCTCTCCCCCTCCAAATGTCAGTTTCCTATATATTTTTTTCCTGCTTCCTGATACACTTCAGTCCTTGTTCTCCCAGGAATTTTTAAAAGGGCTTATTGTGACTTCAGTTTTCCTCTGATTTCTTTATCCTAATTATCAAAAGATCATCCACATACTGTAATAGAACAATTCCCTGGGGAACTGGGAATTTTCCAAAACCTCCAACACCTGCCCAAATAGGTTTGGGGATGCTCCCACTCAAAGGTAAACAGCTTTCCTCAGCGAGGGGGCATGCCCAAAAGGTATCCTTTAAATCTTTACATAGACCACTCATGATCATGAGGAATTTAAGACCACTGGGTGTCTTAGGTCTTACACAAGATGATGAGTCCCCTCTGGCTTTTTACGGGGATGATGGGAGTATTATAGCTAGACATACAGGGTTTTGTTTTACTAATTTTTCCATCACTGGCTGGAGTCCCATTCTGCTCCTATTTGAAATGGGATACTGTTTTTGACAAATCACCTCTCCCTCCTGTTTCAGCTTAACTTTTAAAGGAGTTACTTTTAGTCCACCCGATTTACCCAAACTTGACTATTTATTTTCTTGTGTTGTTAAAGCCATAAATTTTTCACTACCCTGCCGCCTTGAGACTGGGTGGCAATTCCCCGCTCAAGTTGTAAATCTCTCCCTAGAAGGAATAACAAGATTTCCAAATGCCGTCTGCCTTCACATTGAATGCAGACTCCTTTTTCCTGTGGCACACAGAAAAAAATTCTCCCTTTTTTCCCTGAAGTTTCTTGATATGATGGTTATATTATTTTAACTACTGAAGACCCATCAGCTGCTGTAACAGGGTCTCCTTTTCCTATTAAGCAATTGATCCCCACACACCCCATCCTGTACTTTCACCATAGACCTCAGAATAACAGAGCCAATGTTGCACAGATCCAAGATCAGCCCAAAATTGACAGACTCTCCATTTTTCACTAGACTGCTTAAAAAAGAAGAGACATACAACACCATGTTTTATATATCTCTCCCCTTACACACTTCTCTATATTATTCTTCCCCAGTTCAGTTGTTACTCTCTTTTCCATTATGACTCCTCCATTTTTGTACAAATACATTTTTACCTAATCCTCACATGTGTTTATATTTTTAACCAATCCATTACCCCTTTCCATTCTCTTTCAAAGTTCTGGACAAATTTGGTTCTGTTTTGTTTTAGAGAATATGCCAATTTTCCAGTCTCAACTGTATCCAATACTTTTTGTTTCCATTCTTATAAATTACTTTCTAATTATTGTTGTTATTGTTATTGTTGTTATTATTTTCAATGCTAAGTATAATCCTGGTGACTTTTACAAAGGGTTTTTCCCCCCTCTAGTATTACTTTGATGTCATGTGCTACAAACAGTTTTATTCCTCCCCACACTGAAAACATTTCACTGTCTATTCTACCTTCCCTTCTAACAGCCATTTCTGAAATCTCTCTCTAACCGCTTCCCTTTTCTCATTGCCTAGCCTCCGCTCTCCCTTTGAAATAAGAAACCCTCCAAAAAAACCCTGACTTTTCTCCCTTTCAATACTTTCCTTTGCACTGCACCAACTTTGTATCTCCCAGAGAATTGAGCCTATTCCATCATGGCAAAATTTCCCTTTTTACTTTTTGGGGTTTTAAATGACCAATTTCTCCATCCTGAAAACATTTCTGGATAAAAAAATTGTGGCCAGCTCTAAAGCAGGAGGGTGATAAATCACTCGCTCCTAAAAGTGCCTGGCTATAACTCTTGCAAGCCCCAGCCTTCGCTCACACACCTCCTTCCAAGACTGAAAAAAAATGGGACGCCTGCTAGGCAAACACTACCTCCTTCTCCCACACACACCTCTCTCCTTGCCTGATTTCTTGCAAGACACAGAGAGCGAAAACTTAAAAATCCTGCCTTCTGTAATTTAACCTCCAACTCTCCCCAAATTTTGGGCTTTCTTTTTTTTTCTTACATTGCTCAACTTCCTCCTTAACTTCTGATACAAATCTTTATTTTTCTCCTAGGCTTCTGTTTAACCATTGCTGCCTCAAGATTTCTCCTCCTCTGCGTCTGGTTGATGCAGAGGCTGATTCTGGGTCTCCCTGCCTGTCCTTGCCTGTGGGAACCCCTGAGGTTTGTCTGGTGGTGAATCCAAACCTGGGGGAAAGGGAGGCTGCAGGCAATCAAGAGGATCCCAGTATTTAAGATCAAGCCTCCTCTTTTCCTTTTCTGATCTTAATTCCTCCTCCCTTGAATTTTTAAAGGGGGAGAGATTTACTATTCTCTACCAGCATTTAGCATAACCCTGATCTAAAGGTTTGTTTTCTCATTAGCATGCTTATTTGATTTCTGCTATAGCCAAGCTTGTTTTTCTCCAGCATCAGTCCCTATGGACTATTGGACTGAATGCTAGGGAGTTGGCATTCACCTCTCCCTTCTTTTTTCTCTTGGACGTCCTAGTTTCCCATAGTGAAGCCCCCAGAGGTCACACACTCGATGCTTTATTCCACACGCTTTGTCTGTCTGGCCTCTGATCCCCTCACGGAGAGCCAAAAGCACAAATCAAGACTGCCACTCGCTCCGCACCCTAGGTACGTCTCATTCTCTCACCTCTGACTTCACTATTCCCGGCCACCAAAGGCAGTACTTAATAGTCAATTTTCTTACCTTTTGGGCCCGTATACAGAATTGCTTGGCCCAGCGCTTCCGGTGTGTCCTTTCCCCCCCTCTCTCTCTCTCTCTCTATCCACACACTCTCTCTCATTCTTAATGCTTCATCCGATCCTCTGCCCTTGGGCACAACCAGTCGAAGGGCTGTGGAGAAGACAGAAGATAGGACTGTCTAAAAGAGAGACAGGGCGCGCCTCCCCTCTTCTGTCAACACACACAGGTTCCTCTGATGGATGAAGATCCCGGACGAGCCCCCATCTGAGGTAAATAGCTGATAACACTCATGAACAATTTAACACAGGATCGGCTGAAAGCATCAAGCATTTATTTAAAAAAAATACGTTTCTGCAGACACGGGTGTCCTAGAGAGAAGGACACCCTCCCACAAAACAAACACATTTTATCCCCTATGCCAGCTTCCCTCCCTTGGACAGGACCCAAAAGTTACAATCCTATCAGAATCGCCTAAGAAGTTACATGCCCCCTTCCCCCCATTTACAGCATATATGATCATGCACATAATCACGCTTTAACCTTGTGCTTTCTTAATTCTCATTTGCAATTTCAAAATGCCCATCAAACAGATTCTAACCTCCCATTTTGCTAAACAATGCCAAATTCTTGTCTTGTTTTAATTTATCAGCTTTGTTACCCCTTTCAGCTTTTGCTGACCTTCAGTCTGCATAAGCAGGTGCTTCCAAACAAAAGTACATACATCCCACTGTTGAATCCTTATCTATGTGTCTGGTTCTCTTTGCTCCAAGGCCTTCTTGGCTCCAAGCTGCCAGTTTCTAAAATTTATGCTTCTTCCTTCTTCATTGCATTTCAAAAGCTCAAATACTAAAATATATGTGTGTAAATATATTTAAAATGTGTTATAAGCTATTAAACTAATATGTTACCAATACTATTAATAATATTGCAGAAACTAAAATATATTTTACTTCTCACATGCTGTATTGTCCATTAGCATTTTGTTTTATTAATTGCTTTAACAACTATGTTTTTAGACTTGTTTTAATCTTATGCATAATTTAATGATATTAACTTTTGTAGTTGGTACATTTTCACTACATGTGTTAACTGCCCTAAGATGCTTTAAATCCTAGACAGAGGAAAAGCTGGGATATAAATAAACATAACAGCAGCAGCAACAAATTTTATAGAAGAGGGGAAAATTTTCAGGTGTTGCTTATGAACTGGTTGCATGACAAGCATCACCTGTTGAAATTCCCTCTTCTAACCAACCATTGAATAGACAAGATGCCTCTCCCCTTCGCAGTCTGGTAACACTTCAACAAGGACCCATCTCTTGGTCTCACCTGTTGGCCCTGAGATCTAGGGAATGAAATGCTGCTGACTCACCAATTCTAGGCTTTAGATCTCTTCATAAAATTCCAAGAAAACTCTGAGCAATTTTGCAATTAAAAACCCTTGCTTGGAAGCATTTCCAGTCTCTTGGAGTATCGATACAGCATTAAACTAGTATCTTCCCTTGAAAAATGGTAATCAAACTCTTTTAAAGAGACCTGTATATATTTGCTACATGGAATTCAGTCCTGAAGAAGAAATCTTTCACCCGATGTCTGTGACAGGGTTACTTTACCTCACTTCCTGAAATGTGGACAGCCATATTGTATATTATGCAAACTCTTTGCTAACCATGCCAACCAAATGCATTAACTTTGCTTGTCCATGTGTGTGCGTGTGCGTGTGTACATACATAAATGAAAGAAACACAGAAGGTAAAGAAAAAGATAAGAAAAGATATAGATAAAGAGAAAAAAGGAAAAGAATAAAAAGATTAAAAGTGACTTGCAGTCTTCTCTTCAGCATTTATTATACTCTGCAATAAATCTATACCTCTCTCATTAATGACAGTAATTCCTCATTCTCCTTTCTATAACATATACCTACTAATATCTAAATCCAAACTTATACAATCATATATATATATATATATAGAGAGAGAGAGAGAGAGAGAGAGAGTACAGAAAGTACAAATAGTTTAACAGAAACTATCACTCCCCTAAATTAAACTACACAAATTAACCCTTCTCATTCTAATTTAACAATAATCTAATCAGAATATAAAATATTATTAAATCTATTAAATCTATTAATCTTCATGAAACCAATTTTCCCAGTTCTTTTCCAGCTGTTTGTTCCTCCGTCTCTTTTCCAGCTGTGTCTGCAAGAAACAAAATTCAACCTCCTTATAAAAATTTCTTTCTTCTCTTTAAATTTTCCATAGCTATTTCCACATTCTACCCCTTTCTCATAATAATGCCCTTTATCATTGTGTAACCCTCCAGCTCACATATAAATCAACTTTAATATCATTTTAACAATTTCTTAAATTTCATATCCCCCTAAACAACAGAATAGCATTTCCAGTCCAGTAAACTCAATAGTTATTTCTTTACTCATTCATATTTTAAATTTAACTTTTTTTTGCCAAACTTCTCCAATCGTACAAATTAAACAACACTCATAAAATTCCATAAAACCTGAGGAGAAAACATTCTGCCATGAAACACCCTCCTACTGATCTTACTGTCTTTCTCCTCTTCTTTCTCTCATTCTGACAGTATAGCTGAAAACCAAATACCCTCAATGTCTTTCCAGGATTGACCCCTTGACATTGTTCTCTCCGATGACTTTATTATAGATCTCAGCATTCTTCTTTCCAACATCTCAAATGTCTTTCAAGAAGAACATCCAACTTCTCTTCTGATTTTCCATTATTTTTAATAAATTCAGTACTCTCCTCTGGCTCTTCCAGGATCACTTCTGAATCTCCAAAATCTCTGAATCCTCCAAATTCTCTCCAGATTCCAATATCTCCTCTTTGTCTGATCCTCTGACTTCCATCAGATAATCAAAGAACCTGAAGCTCTTAAGGTCATTTTTCGTAAATTCAAATTCCTTCAAAATCTCCTGCCAAATTGCAGGAACCCATTGGTCTTCTAGGGGTTGAATCATTGCCCTTCTTTCTAATAGGCAACAGCTTGATTAAGGGCTACATTAGTTTTCCAAAACACCTTGAAGAGCCACGCACCCTTACTGCACCACCCCCTGAAAAAAATTAAAATGACCCCCCCTCACCAGTGATCCCAAACACTAGCTGAGGAACATGAGGAGCATATATATTCCCCCCCGGGTATTTTAGGCTCAGAAGTAGGGGGGGCAACAGGAAGTAATCAGACATCACTTCCTGATTTAGAAAAAGACCTCTTCTTGGCCTAAAATAGTCCTGGGCCAAAGGTAGCAGAAATGTCCCCACATTTCCTAATTTGGGGCCAGGTATATGTATGTATGCATTTATATGTGTGTGTGTGTTGCCCCAGATGACACTGGGGGCCTTAGGCAGCCTGCAAGCCATGCTTTGCCAGTCCCTGCTTAGTCAGAGTAAACAAGTTACCTAGGCACGATTTTGGATGTCATAAAAGGGGAATAAATAAATGTTTTTTTGTTGTTCTATTTTTCATTTTTACTTCCAGCAAGAAGCAATTATAAGTTTTTCCATGCAAGTTGCTAAATAATTTGTCCTTCTTTGGGTAAGGTAGCATGCACCTTGAACCACTGAGATGGGATGTGGTGGGGTACCATCTCAGATAGCTAAGTATCTTGGACAAGCCCTTCTTAACATGCTCTGAAAAACCAGATCACTTGTCAGACCAATAGGATACAAAGCAGAGAGTAGGGATGGAAAAAATATTTGAAAATATTCAGAAAACAGCCAAAAAAGTGTTTTTCAAGTGTTGAGGAAACCTTGATGAGAAGGATACTGGATTGATGATAATCTTCGCAGGTCAAGATTTATTTTGCACAAAATTCACACATGATTATTTTGTGCAGAAAATGGTATTCTCCTCACAGGAAATAGCATTTTCTGTGCAGGGAAAAAAAAGGCTATTTCAGAAAGCAGAAGATGCTGCTTTCTCTGCAAAATAACCATGTGTATTTTTTGTGCAGAATAAGTTCCTAACTTTGAATAGGATTCAAAAACTGTGTGGTTTCCCACAGTGGGGGGAAAATGCGAAAATTACTTGTTGCTCCCTTCAGGAAGAAATTTAGTGAAAAAATTGCATCCCTAGCAGAGAGACTGATTCAGTTAGCCCATGCTCAGGGGTTAGCTATAGATTTCAAAACTTCTGTAAACAAAAAGCAGCTATCCCAGAACTTGAAAGTAATTTACTTACGTTTAATTTCTGGAATTGCTTACTTTTGTTTATTGATGTTTTTAAAGCTATGGCTATTCCCCTGGTATAGGCAATGTATCTTTCCTAGTTACTTCCACTTAATTCCTTTTTTCAGTAACAAAGGTGTAACTGCACTGCACTATTGTTGCAATGTAACAAGGAATAACTTAATCCTTTGTGCAGTGTAACTGTGGAACTTTGGCTTTTTAAAACCAACAAAGTCTTGTGGCATCTTGAAGATTAACACATTTTATTTGGTGTAAATTTTTAGGGATTGCCATGGACTTCATCTGATCCAAATTTTAGCAAATAAAATATGTTAGTCTCTAAAGTGTCACAAGACTCTTTGTTGTTTTTGCTGCGACAAGCCAACCCATGCCTGAAGTTGTAACTTTTTAGTCATTTTTGTAGTAATGAGTGTACAACCACTCTAAAGGAGGAATATCACATGGCTTACATGTTGTTTTGTGCTGTGCCACATGTATGTTGTGGGTATTAAGACAACACTGAGGTGGAAAAAACATTCAGGTATGTTTTTGTACAACAGGCTGGCTGACTGTAATGTTCATATTTTCAAAAACAACTCAAGAAACATTTTAATTACTTTTAAGGAATGAAAAAGTACACTTCTTGTTTTAAACTTATACTATACTGGTAAGTAACTATGGTTTTTACCTTGCAATTATATTAGGAATGCAATTTACCTTTGAAAGCAATTTTTCAGTCTTTGGGCAACCCTCTCCTCATTTCAGAACACCCAAGCCCATATGTCTCTTTAGTAAGAACAATATAGCTTTCAGAATTCCACTTGATTTTTGCTTGACAATTAGTAAAATAAAAAAGAACTCTGATGTTATTATGCTGACTAGTAACGTGGATTGGGGCAGACTGCTTTTGGGTAGTTCCACACCCCAATACATGCAGGGGCGACCGGAAGTGGCGGCACTGCGTGCTTTTTGAAAACCACTTTTCAAGTGGTTTTTAAAAAGCACGGGGTGTGCAGCCCCGTGCAGCCCCGTCGCAGAGCCCGGTGTGGATTTGCAGGTGCACGCAAGTGTGTGCCTGCAGACCAGCCGGGGGGCGGGCTTCCGGCTGGCGAGCTTCTCCGGTTGGCGGAGAGCCTCCGCCAGCCAGAAGCTGCCATTTTGGATGCCGCGGGACTCCGCAGGACGCCGCCGCGTGTGGAGCAGCGAACTCGCGCTGCTCCACGTTGCGACGGCTCCAGGTAAGCTCTGTTTTGGCGTGTTTTTGGGCGTGGCTTCCTCTGCGTGTGAAAAGGGCCTTAGACTGGCAGCGAAATCACTTGTAATTTGGAGTAAACACTGAATCGATAATAAAAGCAGGCTTCTCTAACTTAATACCCTCCACATGCACTGATACAAGGCTGATACAAGTTTTAAACTGGACTGGAAAAAAAAAAGCCCTATTGAATCCAGTCACTATGAGTAGATCCGGTCATTAACTAAATGTAGATCTTTTGGAAATTAATAGGAGAATTTCATCATTTAAGCATCTTTGATTTCAGTGCCTAGTAGCCACTGTGCAACTAATAGAATCTAGATCCATATGAACCAGCCCAAACTGTAAGAACTTCCATGGAGGGCTTTCTTATGGTCCCACCATGTTCATAGGTGTGGTTGGTGAGGACATGATAGACAGCCCTCTCAGTGGCTGCTCCTCGGCTGTGGAACTGTCTCCTATGGACTGTTCAGTTAGCTCCCTCCCTGCTTTCTTTCCACCAGCATGTTAAGAACTTTGTATTTAGGTAGACCTTTGACTGATTTTATTCACATGGTAGAGTAGTGTTCAAAGACATGTGATTCCGTTTTTATATTGTAAGTTTTAAACCATGCTTAATAGAACTGATGTTTAATTGTTTTGTAATAGGTCATTTTTAACTAAACCTTTATTTTAAATTTCGGAAACTTCCTTGGGCTCCTTGGCAGGAAAAAGACAGGATATAAATAGATAGATAGATAGATAGATAGATAGATAGATAGATAGATAGATAGAATCATTTCTACATTTTCAGCTGAACCAAAGATGATCTACACAACAGCTCCCATCCTCCTAGCACTCCCAATTAAGGCATATAGGGTCATAGTTCATGGTCACAGTGTGACAGGAACTTACAGCAGATGTTCTAGAGCAAGGCTCCTTCAGAGAAAATACTTCCATATTGCTCCAGGTGTTAGTGCATTATCATTACACAGGCTTGCTCTTATAAGACAAAGAATTGTAACCTAAGAGAATATTGTCACATGCTGTGTCCTTGTGTGCAGAAGTTTCCTTGATTCCAGCACTGAATTCCAGTTTTGGAAGGGTCTCAGACTACCTCCCAGAGGTTGTATGCACTTAAATGTTAAATATGGGGAATCGACCTTATTTACTTACTTACTTGTGTGCATGTACAGGCCAACCCCGCCCCTCTCTCTCCATATATATATACCCTCAGAAGACAGCCAGAGATATTTTTGGGGGAAGGGAGGGAATACAGTTCTGAGCATGTCTACATTGCAAAAAAGAAAATCTAGGTATGGATATTCAGAAGTAAGCAATATACATTGCAAAAACACATCCATTCCTACAGCTCAATGCATGTCTAGACAGAATTAAGGAAATCACCAGCTCAGCTGTATGAATACCTACTCGGATGAGGAAGTTCCTCCCCTTACCATTTTCATAGCAAAAGCATAATACTAAATGTTTAACTTCTTAATAAGAAGGGGAGAGGGCAGAAGATATTGAAACCAGACTAGGCATCTGCCAGGTTCACCAGAGGCTGCAGGAATGTCTTGATTTTTCTTCCTCTATCATGCTTCCATTGAAGTTTCTTTGGAAGCACCTTAAAAAAAAAGCCATTTAATCATGGAGGAAGACAGAATTGAGGGGAGTAATCTTCAACACAGCTTCTTAGAATTTTTTTTTGCAAGATTTAAAAGAGGGAGCAGATGGCAACTCATGAACAAAGACACAAAGGAGAGGAAATGGCAAGTAGGTATGGCCCTGTCCACAACTTACCTATCTCCAGCATCATCCCAGCAGTGGCTTTGCTGGCATGAGAGTGCAGACGCAAACGCTGTCCTTCACACCAGCTAGCTCCCTGCTGAAGGAAGCATGATGGACATGTCTCCTTCTTCCGCAGTGCAGCCAGGCACTTTCCCAGGCTGTGCTGGAGCAGGAATTGCCTCCATTGTGCTTCTCGTGCTTCTGCAGGCCAGGTAAGTATGAGATGGTTGCACAACCATGGGTCATTGATGGGGAAAACTCATCAATGATTTAATCTGTGATTCTGCCTCCTGGCAACAGGAGAAGGACAGGATCCTGATGACATCATGGAGAAGCATTGTCTCAGTCCTGCTCCTCTCCTGTCCCCATGCTGGAATGGGAAGCTCCTGTGGAAAAGGCCTATGTCAGGCAGCTAACATCAGGGAAGAAAGTACAGGAGGACCCCGGATAGATCGAGATCTTTGGAGGTTGGTTAGGCTCATGAGACAACCAATCCATCTTCTATTATATTCCAAAAGCTGATTCTTCTTCTAAATTCAAGGTAACCAGCAGTGCTCCATTCACTAATCAGACTAGACTGATCAGAAGGTGAGGCAGTGCTTACTTCTTACCAGGGATTTAGGTACAATATTATCTGGATGTTTTCCTCTGTATATCTAGAAATAAAACTGGGCTACTGGGAAAATGGCTAGAAGCTAAGACAAACTGAGCTTCCTTGCAGTGTGATAATTTTAATCTCCAATTAAACCAGTGTAATGTAGCTGTAAAAAGGCAAACACAGGTAGCTGAAATAAATCACAGCATTCCTAATCATGAGAAAGAAGCTCAAATATACTATTGAAGAAGGCATAATTAAAGCATGACTTTCTATAGCTGTCATCCAGAATTGTTCAGTGATCTGGTTTTAGTTGTGCATTTGTAATTTTTATTCTGGTGCTTCAATTGTAACCCATTGTGGTCGGAAGAAATTAACTCAAGATTTTGTAAGTATTTGTAGTCTTCAAAGAAAAGCGATAGAAAGAATATGAGAAAACATAATGTGGTTAAAAATCATCATTTTCCAATGTTAGGAAAGGAGAATTATAGACTTGATAGGAATCTTTGCAGTTTGGGACTTATTCCCTGCAAAAATTGCACATGAGGATTTTGCAGAGAAAACAGCATTTCTCTACGGAAAATAATGTTTCCATACAGAAATATTATTTTCTGTAGAGGAAATTGTGTTTTCTGTACAAAACAACCATTTGCAAAGTTTGTGCAGAATAAATCCCAAAAATCTTTAATCTTTAAAAATATCACAGTTTCAAAGATTTTCTGGCAGCTGGAAAAAATTGCTAAAATCAGTTGTTGCTTCCTTTGAGAATAAATTAGTGAAGAATTACATCACTATCAAAGAGTGATTCCATGACTCCATGCCAGGTTTTGGAAAATTTTCCAGACATCTTCTCTTAATACAAGGGTGGTAATCATGAGGCCCTCCAGATATTGTTGGGCTGCCATTCCCATCAAGTCTAACCAACACAAGCAATGATGAGAAATGTTGGGAGCTTTAGCCCAACAACTTATAGACAGCCATAGAATTGCCACCTCCAAATTAAGATAAGACTCCCTTTCCTTAGCCACAGCTTAGACCAAGAAAACTACAAACTTACTGGGCATCCTCCTGACTGAAGGTGACCTTCCGGTCTGGTAATATCAACTTCTTAGTTACTGATGCACACACAGAAGCCAAGTTTTAAAATTGTTCTTTAGCCCTCATATATACCGGTCATCATGTGAGACAGAGTGGCATTATATTGCTTTAGGCAGCATCAAAGAGTAATATCTACAGACAAAAAGTGCTACACATTTCATAATTATTATGGAATGTGACAGGCATTAGAAGAACAGGGCTGTGGCTATGACTCAAGGAAGCAATATCGTATTTTGCATGGAGATAAAATGTAATTGGATTTGTGGTCTGGGGGAAGAATAACATTTCTCAAGAGGAAAATGGAATGCCTTCAGTGTTAAGGAAATGTCGTATTCCTACAAGAAAGAACTTGGGACTGTGGACAGCACAACTCTGTACAGTTATTGCACAAGAATAGTGAAGAAATGCCCTTCATGGATGAATTTTAATATTTTTTATTTAGACATTTTACAAGAACACACACAAAACAAAAAGCAAAAAAAAAAAGGAACAACAGAATAACAGCAAATGGATGAATTTTATGTCATGTTCAGACTCCGAACTTGCTATATCTGAGGATGACTAGCGTTTATTTTCTTAAGTGAAAAGGAAAGTCCCTTTTTAACAGTAGAATGTTTAGTTTTTAAACTATGGGTAGAAATGAGATAGCTGTCCAGTAATTCTTAAGCTGTAACTGTAACAGTCCCAACCAGCATAGCCAATGGTGAAGAATGCTAAAAAAAAGGCAATTCAACAATATCTGGGTTTTCCCACCTCAGCTCTAAAACATTAAAGCAAATTATTAAAACATGGTGTAAATCTAGGTAGAAGGAATTATGTTTCTCACTGGCAAGGCTCACATGGAATAATAGTGGAATATCATATTCCAAATTCAGATTTTTGAAACTACGAATGATTACAGCAGAGTGCAGAGTTGTTATCAATACTGAAAAGCACACAACTACAATGTTCTTTTATAGCACTAAGTACATAAAAGAGGTGATAATAACAAATGTTAACACAGAATGTAAATAACAGTGAGTGGAAAATCAAAGTATTACATGTAAATATATTAGTTAGACTGACAAGAAAACAAAACAATAGCAGAGAACCCCAAAATAATAAACAAGTGGTAAACTAAGTTCAACAATATACCACAGCAGTCAACAAAGATAGAGTCATTATTACAACACTAAGTGAGCAGCCTAACAGGTCTCTGGATAAAATTTCCTGTTTCAACAATATGTTCATCAGAAGAGCTGTGATTTCCTGTTGAGACATTGCTGATGTACATCATTTGCCAAGACATATATCATGTATTTTTTGTCTGAAGAAACTAAGAGATTGACTTTCAGCTTTTTAACAGGACTTCCAGGATATGGAAATCCTATATGATATCAGAACTGGCTGGTGACTGTTTACAAACATGTCATTTTGTCTCACAGTTTTATATTTATTTAGCTGAATCCAATGCAACTTTTAAAAATATTTACATGAAATACGTTAATTTCCTGTTCATTGTTGTTTGTATTACAGGTTCAAATTTATCATTATCATCCCCTTGACTGACTTACTGCTATATGTTTTCATTGCAACTGTGTTTAGCACTCTTTGTGGGTCTATTCAACAACTGCCCTCTAGTATGACCTTTCCATCTGAATGGAAATATCTGTGATAATCGTCAAGTGCATAGAAGCCTCCCCCTGCCAAATTTATTTCACCGCCTGTGTTAACATGTCTTCCTCCTTTAATTCCCCCCCCCCAAGCAATGAGGAATATTCTACTTCGAGACTCAAGGTGGCATCCTGTTAGGCAGTTACGATGCCATAAGCTAGGCTTACAACCTTGTAACTTTTTAGTATTCACCTTTATGTTTGTGGTATCAATGCCATAACCACAAATGTCCAACAAACGCACCTTTAACATCCAGGCACCTGTGTGCTGCTGGTGCATGAGGTGCTGAAGGACAGTGTGATAGGATCTTGCAGAGGTCTCTGCTTCTGCTTGTTGCATCACAGCTCACTGGCAGGAAGGGGTTGGATGTATCAACCTTTAGCACCCTGGTAGGCAGTGCTGCAGAACGTTGTCCCTCAGAATGGCTGCCTGGATTTTTGAGTGGGGTGTGAAGGTCAGATTGGGAGACAGTGAGTACCCGTGATATTGTAGCTACGTGTCCAGTGCAAGATCTCAGCCTAAGAATATAGCTGTACTACATAATTATAGCAGTTTGACACTACTTTTCACTGTCATGCTACAGCTACAGAATCCTAGGTTTTGTAATCTGGTGTGGTGTTTGGAAGTCTCTGCTGAGAGGTTTAGTGCTATAATTCAGGGGTCTGCACTATAGATACCTAGGAGAAACTTCTGAAAGCCTTACCAAAATCAAAATCCCAGGAATCTGTAGGATGCAGCAATGATTGTTGAAGTGGCATCAAGTGTTTATAATTTAGCAATGTAGGTATTCTTCATGTATACTCGCATGAATTCTTTTCTCAAAAGTGTTATCTCTCATTTTGATGCCTGAAAGTTTTCCTCAGTTTATTTACAAACTATTCAAATAATGGCTTTGCTGGCAATTGCTAGTGCCATAAACTTAAATCCTGTTTTGTATTATTTTGCACTAGACCTGTGGGTGCTCTTCTTAAATTATTTCTATTGAAAAATTCAGTGTACATTGAGATTGGAGTCCAGTGCCCATATTCACATGGGTTTGTTGTTATTGTATACCTTCAAGTCATTTGCCGACCAACCCACAAAATGAAGAGACCACACAGAGAGCTTGGGTTGAACTAGGGCAATTTATTATATGCCTATTTAGCATGAACTTGAACTTGAACTTGGGCCTTGAACTTTGTGACATGAGAGAAGGGGGGTCAATGCAATGGGAATTGTTAAGGCAAGGGGTCACCACTTGACCTCTCCCCCAACCTCCCTTTGGTGAGATACCCAGTCCTGAAGCGAACTTCAGCCAACCCCTTTTTCTGGAAGGCAAGCCCCCTACCACACCCTCCTTGCCTCACGAGCCCCGAAGTAAGGGCCAACTGTGGGCCCGCCCCAAGGACAACTCGATCATCGTCCTCCCCCCATAGGTACTCACCAAAGCCTTCAGACCCCCCCCTTTCTTGCCAATGTGCCTATTTAAGTGACCTATTTAAGACACCACCCCGAAAAGCCAATTATCCATTTCCCTTGGCACAGTGTAGGGCAGACGAAAAAAACCCTTGGTGGGGGAAAAAATTCCTATCCGGCCCCGAAGCGACCAGCAAGCTTACACTGAAATCAAAGGGAGGGAGTGTGGGTCACCATGAGTCCAAAGAGGCTGAGGAAGGGGTGGTGTGGCCTTAAAAGGAGGCCCACTGACTCCACCCCCTGTCTACTTACTGTGCAACCCTTGTTGCACAGTAACTGTGTGGTCTCCTCTTGTGAGAGGCCAGCAAAGGCATCTCTCCCCACCAGATGCAGCATGGCGCAGTCGGAGGGGGTAAACGAATTCCAACTTACGGCAACCCTCAGGTGAGCCTATTATGAAGTTTTCTGGGGCTGAAAGTGTGTGAGATGTCCAAAGTCACACAGTGGGTTTCCATGGCCAAATGGGAAGTGAGTCATGATCTCCAGGGTCATAGTCCAATACTACACCACACTAGGGCCCTTTTCGCACAGGCCTTTTCTTGCGCGACAGCCCCGTGAGCCTCGCGGGAGTGGGAGCGTCGCTCCGCACGACGCACTCCCACTTCCGCCGGGCTCATGGGGCTGAAGCGGCACGAGCACGGGTTTTTTGATTTTCGCTTCCAAGCGAAAATCACCCGCGCTCGCGCAACGCTCCCGGCGCCTGTGCGCACTTACCTTTCATGCGGAGCGTCTGGGAGCCGGCCGGGTCGCGCTTCCTTCCCTCCGCCCCTGCGGAAGGAAGGGACGGGGCGGAGCGCTCGCGCGACACGTCCTGCTTCGCGCGCGCGGGGGGCGGACGGGAGGAGCGCCTTTCTCTCTCTCGCACGCGCGGGGGGCGGACGGGAGGAGCGCCTTTCTCTCGCGCGCGGGGGGGCGGACGGGAGGAGCGCCTTTCTCTCTCGCGCGCGTGGGGGGGCGGACGGGAGGAGCACCTTTCTCTCTCGCGCGCGGGGGGGTGGATGGGAGGAGCGCCTTTCTCTCTCACGCGGGGGGGATGGAGGGGACAGGCTCCTTTCTCGCGCGCGCGCGCGGGGGGAATGGACGGATGTGCGAGCTGCTGCCGCCGCCTCCGGGAAGCTGCCGCTTCGCCACTCCTTCCTTCGCCTGCGGAAGGAAGGAGGGGGAAGCGGCAGCCTCCCGGAGAAGGCTTCATGCGCGAGCCACCCTCCCCCGCTCGCGCAAGAAGACTAATGCGAAAAGGGCCTAGCTCTGTGTTTGCTTGCGCTAGCAGTGCCAGTTATGAGCGTCTGCAGAAAACCAAAAATTGCCACCCAGAAAAGTGAAACAAATTTATCTGACTCTACAACAAGCAAAACTTCTACAAACCATCTCCACTGTCAGAGTCTGTCATGAGGAAATATGCAAATTTGTAACTTCTGCTTGTGGTGAAAACCCAAGACAAGTGTGTTTCCTATAAATGAGGAAACAGACACCATGGATTATTTTAATGGCTTCTAGAATAAACAGCATAATAAACAGCATTCAAATAACTGGTGTTGGGTTCTGTCGCTTGTGGCCACCTGTGCTTAAAGGGCTCTTGCAAGATTCACCCTGTTCCTTCTTTGCTCTAAACAAAACAGCCAAAACCCCAAAACCAAAACCAACCCCCATGGCTTTGAATTAATTTAGGGTAGTACTTTCCCCTCTCCACTGTTATTGAAGCAAAAATTACAAGTTACCCTTTACCATCATTGTCATTATGAAGCTCTTGTTTGAAAGCCCAGAGGTCATACCAGAGAAAAGAGCAGAGGGTACCCATTTCTGGGAACAGTCCAAAACACTGCCCCTGTTAAATTCCTATAACCTTGGGAGCTGTAACGTATGCTGTTATTGCTGCTCTAATTATGCGTGCATGCAAAACACCTACCACAATCCTTCCATGGAGGGATCGGAGCAGTAGTCTAAGTAATAGCATTAAAAGCAATTAATTCTGCTTGTTTAAAGAAGAGTTATCCTGGACCCAGATTTATTTTATTCTTTGCAAGCAAGCAATGCATAGATATAAATCCTCTCTGTGTCTCTGTCTGTTCACTTGCAGATCATCATAGCGTGGGAAAGACGCAAGCTGCTGGTATCTAACCTGAGGATTTATGCCACTAATCTGATTACCCCCATATGATGGACATATCCACTTGGAAGGAAATGGAGGTGGCATTGGTTAGTTTTGACAACACGGATGAGGTAGGAGAAGATCCCTGTTTTTCAAATGACCTCCATGCTGCTGGCCAATCACACAAAGGGCGTCCCAGCTGTGCCAGCCTTCTGTCCAACTGGAAAATTCTGATCAACAATGAAAACACTAACAATGAGACTATATTCTCCAAATTGTCTGCGGAATTCTGTGACCACCTGGGGGCAGAGAATGTGGGCATGGATGAGGGCGACCAGAGAATCATCATCAATATTGCTGGGCTTAGGTTTGAGACACAACTGAAGACCCTTAGTCAGTTTCCAGAGACGTTGCTTGGTGACCCTGAGAAGAGGATACATTACTTTGATTCAATGAGGAACGAGTACTTCTTTGACAGAAACAGGCCCAGTTTTGATGGAATACTGTATTACTATCAGTCTGGAGGGAAAATCCGGCGACCGGCCAATGTCCCTATAGATGTCTTTGCTGACGAGATCACTTTCTATGAGCTGGGAGAGGAAGCCATGGACCAGTTCAGAGAAGATGAAGGTTTTATTAAGGACCCTGTCACTCTTTTGCCAACGAATGATTTTCACAGGCAGTTCTGGCTGCTATTTGAGTACCCTGAAAGCTCCAGTGCAGCCAGAGGTGTGGCCCTGGTCTCTGTCCTGGTTATTGTCATCTCTATTATTATTTTCTGTGTGGAGACCTTGCCTGAGTTCAGAGATGAGAGGGAGATTGGTGACTTGAAGGAAGAGGCCAACAATCTTACTGATGCTGCTGCAGTTGCTAATACATTTACAGACCCCTTCTTTGTGATAGAAACAGCCTGCATCATCTGGTTCTCCTTCGAGTTGTTTGTAAGATTCATTGTTTGCCCCAGCAAAGCTGAGTTCTTCAAGAATATTATGAACATCATAGATATTGTATCCATCATTCCTTATTTTGTGACCCTGACCACTGAGCTGATTCAGCACAGTGAGCTAAATGGTCAGCAGAACATGTCCTTGGCCATCCTCAGGATTATCCGACTGGTCAGAGTCTTCCGTATCTTCAAGCTTTCTCGGCATTCAAAGGGGCTACAAATTTTGGGACAGACCCTCAAGGCCAGCATGAGGGAACTGGGATTGCTTATCTTTTTCCTCTTTATTGGGGTCATATTGTTCTCTAGTGCCATCTATTTTGCGGAGGTGGACGAACCACAGTCACATTTCTCCAGCATACCTGATGGCTTCTGGTGGGCTGTGGTCACTATGACGACTGTTGGCTATGGAGACATGTGTCCTACCACCCTGGGAGGAAAGATAGTGGGGACTCTCTGCGCTATAGCAGGGGTGCTCACCATTGCACTTCCTGTGCCAGTCATTGTCTCCAACTTTAACTATTTCTACCACAGGGAGACAGAGAATGAAGAGAGACAAATATTACCTAAGGAGGTAGAGAGAATACTAAGCAGTGTGGTTACAAGGAATGGGAGTATGGACTCCCTGAACAACACAAATGAAAATTATTCTCCAAGACAAGACAAAAAAATATTGAGCAGTCACAGAAGCTAGAAGTCTTGAGGTGTCTGAGGGACTCTGGCTCTGAGTGACTGATCTACCACCCACATTTACACTGTCTAGCTCCCTGTCTCTTTTTTTAAAAAAATAACTTCATTTTGGATTTTCAGTCTTTCTTTTTTGCTATCTGATTTCTTGAGGCTTTTCAAATAAACAGATGATTTCTCATCTCTTCTCCCTGATCTCCTGTTTCTTTTTGTAATTCAATTCTATGCTGTCTAGTTTTGTCTGTTTAACTGCTTTTTAATCTTTTTGTTTTGTATTGTAGTCAGATATGAACATGTATAATCACTGTTTAATTTCTTTTAAAATCTACTTTCTGGAGACTGTTTACCTTAATCCTAGATCTGCACATTGGGCACTACTACAATTTAAATAGGTTTATGGCTGATTGCCTGCAAATTACACATCCAGAGGTGAGCTTTCTTTTAATTGCTGCAAGTCCTTGGTGAACTAACAGGAAGAAAAGAGACGAGCCACTACTGTGCCAAAATGGAGCTGATAGCTGTAATCCCTTCAATTTATTGAAATTCCTCTTCAATAAAATATTTCGTCCTGTGTTTCCCGCCGACCTCCTAAAAGCAGCGATGTGCCTTCATAATAAGGGAGAAGCATTCTTCATATGGTCAGAAATATTCTCTAATTCATTGTTTCCTCCCAGGTTTCAGAGCAAAATCCTGCTATTAACATATGTAGTTATCATGAAAATGCCATGAAATTATTCTACTTGCTAAAACTAGTAATTTCATCAAGAGAAGAGTGTTCACAGATTATAAAATTAGAAGGATAACTGTTAATGATTTCACTGAGGCTGGAAAGAAAATGAGACTCAAAAATAGGAATGAGAACAAAAAATCCCCAACAACAGTTTCTCTATAATTATAATAACTTTCCCTAAATATTCTTTCATGATGCATTATGAGTCACTTCGTAATCATGATGCAGCCAGAAGCCTCTAAGAAGACGTCCAGCTGCAAAAAAGTTTGATTCAGCTATGTAATTGTCACTTAATTTACCTACATGCTTTTTTTCTTTTTGTTTATTTTGAGAAATTAACAATTACATCAGCATTCCTAATCTGTATCTAGAAAACTGAACTGCTAAAATAGGTTTTAGAAATGGCAGTGTGTAAACCCATATTAATCTAAAACTTGCCAAAGGGGGTATAATAAGCAGAGAAAAACTAGCATCAGTGGGTCAAAGCTGAATTTAGCCATGCTTCAAGGAGAAATGCTGAAAACTGAGAGAGAAGTTAATTGTTACGGATTAAAGTTCCGTGAATTTCGAAGGATTTACTCAAAGTAGGACATAGTGGAATCACCCCAGTATGTTCCGGTGGTTCCACCCTGTCTTGTATCATCAACTGGAGTATACGGGAAGGGTTCTAATTTCTAACATGTGCCCAAGCTCACATAATATAGCACAAGATTAGGCCATTTTAACTAGGGTAAATTAATGTTTCATTGTCTTTTCAAATGGATTTCTTCCTCCATTTGAACCACAAGTGATTATTCTGCAGAGTCACAATATATCTGCTTATTCTGCATTTTAAAAATGAGTAACCATAAGATATGCTCTTAAAATAAACTTTTTTTTTTTGCAATTGGGTTTTAGAATATACCCAAGTTTATTCAACAGATCTGTCTCATAAAAGACATTATTTGAGACTTGCCATGAATTTCTGACCATTGTCACTGCATTGTTCCATTGTCTCATTATTGAAACCTGAAATGGCTTCCCTGAAGCTCTTATGTATGTATATATGTGTGTATGTGTATATACATACATACACACATACACACACACATATATATATACATATACATGTATACATATCTACACACACACACACACACACATATCCATCTTCCAGTTTGTTAATAAAGTAGAAAAAGGAATTGTATATGAAACAAATTATGTTAGCAATCTTGTGCATACTGATCTGGAAGTAAGCCCAACTGAATTCAATGGGACTTGCTGCTGAGTAGCTATGTATAGTAGTGCAGTTAACAGATCATAAACAGCAGTGTTGGTTTCAAGTGGGAATTAAATATAGTAAATTCTGTCAGCACATCATTTGACTATGTATGCATTTAAAAGAAAGAAAGGAAGAAAATATTGCTAGTTTATTTGAAAAATAATTTTACAGTGATTAATGAGAAAATAACCATTAGGACCTCTCTTGTATTTCAGTCTTGGATAACATTATTTTCCAGTATTTTCTCACTTACGTCCATCCCCATTCTTCCTGACTTTCCTAGTTCTGTTTTCATCTCTGCTCCTGCCCATTGTCATCTGGCTCATCATGTTTTCCCAACTCATTTGTTCTTGCTTCCTCTGGCAGCAATCCAATACATTGTATAGACTCCTATCTGTGGGAGTAAGTCCCGCTGTATTCAGTGGGAGTTTACCTCTGATTAAACAAGTACAAAATTGTCCTGTCACTTACTTGGAGACACTCTCTCACTCTTTGCAATTCTTTCCCTTGGAGTTGGGAGATTGATGCTTGTTGCATTACATTTCATTTCATTTCATTTTTTTTAAACTGCTCATTTTCTTGGAATTAATCTACATGAGCTTTCCATAAATATATGCCCCCTTTCTCCACAGAACTTCAGGCATGGGGAATCTAACTGAACTAACCACAAAAGCATATATGTGCTTTTGTGCAAGTCTTCCCACAAACTGTCATCAGTCACGATGCACTGCCCAGATTCTTGAATGACTCATATTGTGTCTCTTTTTTCCTTTGCATCTGGTTGAACAGCATTAGTAATTTTTGTAAAAGACATGCATACACACAAACAGATGTGGGTAACTTACTTCTGAACCATTCACATTCATATTTGATATGCAGGAGGTTCCTTATGAGGAGCAAAATATTCAGTAAAGTAAAATAAACACACACCACAGATGTAGCAAGGGATAAATCCTCTACAATGGACAAATGCACCCTCAGAAGGGGAGGGGAGAACATTTCAGAAGAAGAAGTATTTGCTCTTGTCTCCTTTCTTTACCTCATCTCTTTGGCCAAGAACATTCAATTTCACTTATCATTTAATATGCTTTCATGCAGTCCATTCTTATACAGAACCTATTTTCACATAACCACTGAGTTGCATGCTAACTCCTTCACAATTCTGTGCATGTAAATTCTGGCCTTCTCATAGGCATCTGGTGGTGTACAGCTATGTTCGTGCACGCATAGGATAGAACTGCTGAATGTCCTTTTTAAAAGAACACGGCCAGGACCTGAGTCTTGCAGTATGGTGCAAGAACCTGTGTGGTACACCACTGGCAGCTGCAGGTAAATCAGTCCATGATAGATTTTTTTAAATGGTCACTAATATGCCCATTGGTCATGTGTACTGACCTTGGAAGATAAGTTAAAAATGGAGGGAGCAGGAATATGGATTCCTCTCTAAAGGAGTAAACATACCTCTAGTCCTGAAATGTGAGCCTTGAAAACAGTAGGAGGCTGAAGCATGCAAACATAGCCCACGCTGCTATCAAAAATAGAAAACAGGTAGATAGTTGTGGCTCCCAAGTCTTTCTCCTATGAAGGAGGGAACTGTGCTGCAACCGCTGGTTTGTCTCTTTAATATTTCTTTGCCAACTATAACCAGAAATCCTCTGCTTCCCATATGATAGCATTTTCCCTAGTTCTCTGAGAATCCAGTTTTTTCCCTCCTCCCAGTTACTATGACAACCATGAGAAGGTCAATTAGATAAGGACATGTATCTAGGGATTAAAGTCAGATTGTTAGCAGCTTGAGTTGATAGATAGATTTTCCTCAATTTTAACAACTTTGCTGTCCTAGTAACTGATTGTACTTGATTGCAAAAGATAGTTAAAAGCCTTCTATAATTCAGCTTCCTTAATAAGCAGGTAACACTGTTTTACGCATCTGGTCATTCAAATAATCTAACCCTTTCCTAATTTTTTTTTAGTGTGTAATCAATTATTTGAAAAGGGCTTCTTAAAACAAAACAGAACAAAACAAAAATCCACTCCTGACTGAATGCCAGGTTTTAACTGAAAGCAAAGATACAAAGGTCAAACTAACACTGAAAGCTGAATGAATATCTTTGAAAGCAGGGTTCTGCAAATGCAGGGCTGCCTTTACTATTTTGGGATCCTGAATTTAAGCTGCTCTGCTGATTATAGAATTATAGGAGTAGACAAGGCCTGATCAAATCCCACCACCGGCCACAAAAACGCTGCACATGTATGCTACATGCGGACAGTTTACGGTCCAGTTTGTCACCCAATATAATCCAGAGAACGGGGAGAATTAATTTTAGAATGTATGCCTGCAGCCCAAAGAATAGGTGCAGCTTCCATGTCAGAAATAGCCCAATGAGAGCAAAAAATACCCCTGTCTTCAAATTCAAGGTAGGGGCAGGTAGCATTTATTACTCTTATCCCTAGCCATGTTTACCTACCCACGCTTCAGGTGTTTTGTTCTATGACTCAGCACCAAAAGTTGAAGGTATGTTAGAGTAAACTTTAAACACTCACATGATGAAGCAAACTGTCTCAGGCAATACACGCTGGGGGCAGCAGTGGTAGTTCCCTAGTTGCTTCTTTTGAATCCCTTTACTTTACTTCTCTTCTGGAGGACAAAGCTCTGTTTACCAAGCAGCCTGTCTTCCATCATCCCTTCAACTTGCCTGCTGCCCTGAGTTGTGGTTGAGGACCCTATCCTATTGCTAGTTGCTGGAAAACGTTTGAACCGCCAGTCCTAGCCAGCTTCTGTGCAGTCCTAGCCAGTTTCTGTGCAAAATATCTTGGACTCTCCATGGGACTCTTTGACCACCTTGCCTCTCTACTATCCTATGTATACTCTACCAATACCATACTGAAGAGAGAGCATTTGATGAAAGCTCTGCAAATCAAAATTAACAAATAAGAATGTATTAACCATCATGAATGAGCCAATAGCATTTCACAGACAAGATTACCTGTCACAGAACTATTAACAATCAGTCAAAGAGCAGAAACACAGTAGGTCAACTGGAGTAGAAAATAAGCAAGTAGACTAGGAGAATATTGGATTAAACAAGAAGGGCCCACACAGTCTTTCAGCTCTGGGCTTGTTGACCTGCTTTCCAGGTGACAGTAGTGATGGTGGCCTCAGCCTCAGCCTGGAGAAAGATTTTGAAAATCAAATGAGGGGGCTGGGAGCAGGATGCTCATACATCAAGTTGTTGAACCTTGTGCACCTAGCTGCTGTCCTCATACTTGCTCCCTCAGACTGGGAAGGATAGTTTGTCTCTTTTTCTAAGGTGACTCTTCGGTGGACTCAGCTGTTGGCTGTCCCTCGGACCACCCTTCAGAAACACCATAGACTTCCGAACTGAATACAGGTATAGGCTAACTTCAATTTCTGTGTGGTGAATCACATCATCAACATAAGATGGCACAACCTGGTGTGCTATGGGGTACTCACATAATGTTTAGCAGTGGCAAAAAAAGTGGCAGAATGAAAGCTTAAAATATTTCATCTTTGACTTTTGATGTTTTGGCCTCTATGCTATTGAATTCCACGTTTGCTGCATTCTCTTGGAGAGCACTAATGCTACCACCCCACTGATTTCTGAGGGTCTTTCTGCATTACACTGTTAAGTGCTATTATTCCACTTTCAACATCCTATGGACTCCTGGGGTTTGCAGTTCAGGGAGGGGCATTTAGAATTCTCAGCCAAAGAGCTCTTAGGACTCAGTAAACTACAAACCCCAGAATTCCTCAGGATGTTGGAAGTGGAACAATAGCACTATAACAGTGTAGTGCAGAAAGGCTCTGAATCAGTAGGTTTAGGCCTGCAATGGGAGCTATGGTATCTGCCTTAGAATTATACCTCCTCAATTACATTTGTTGATACAGGCTCAAATTATTCAGTTTAAAAGCTAAAAGTGCGTGTTTGGCATGTGGTTAACGACACTTTCTGGTCACATACTTTGCTGTCTACAGTCTAGAGAAGTGCTGCCACAATTTTCCTCTGCAGACTGAGGCCCTTTTCATACCTTACCTGGTGCCGCTGGCATCACATGGGGATCGCATGAAAAGCCTTGTCCGGGAGGCACTCACGTCCCCTCTGTTTCTCCTCTGCACCAGCTCCATGCTGGCTGGAAGGAAGCGTGAGCGCTCCGCCCCTTCCTTCTGCAGTGCAGCGAGGTACTTTCCCAGGCTGCACTGCGGGAGGAAGTGTGATGGCTGTGTGTCCGGAGCCTCTGCACACAAGGTAAGTGCGTGTGGGGCCCGGGAGGGACGCACAATGGTGCATCATTTTCAGCAACAAGCCGAAAATGATATAATGCACGATCGCCCCCTAATGGCCTCGTGAGCATTGCACAATTGTGAGGACATCATGTGGAATGGTGCTCGAAATTGCGCAACACTCCCGAGGCCATTTCGCAACAGAACTGGTGTGAGAAAAGGGCCTGAGTCACTGCCTGCCACACGTCTCCCTTTGCTTGTGTGTGGGTTTTTTTTTAATATTTAGTTTGTTTGTTTGTTTATTAAAAGAAGCAGAGTCAAGGTTGGGAGGGGCCATGGTTATCAAGGGAGAACAGGACCGAAAAAAGCAAGAACTCGAAGACATTCCATAACCCCACCCCTCCACACATGCACCTATGTTGCTCAGAGATGTGTGGGATAGAAAATCAGGAAATATAGATGTTGTGACATCTTTGTAAGGAAATATAGATGTCATGACATCTGTGTAAATGAAATCCAAAATCCAAAGTACACAATGGCAATACCCTTATTAGGCCAACCAGAAAGTGCCAAAATCATGCCATGAGATTTCAAAGCCCCACTGGCTTTCTCATCAGGCAAAGATGATTTTAAATATCATGCAGAGGAAGAAAGGTGATATTATAAGAGTCACAGGTCTCCATCTTGTTTCTCCCCTTTCCTCAGAAAGATGGCTTTGGCTCACTGCCTTTTCCCCTCAAAGTCTTAAGTCGTATTATTTCACCACAAAAAGCTTTCTGACCCAAAAGTCCCTATGAGTGCATCTAGACTAGGAATAGGCAACCCGACTTACCCTCTGACCACAGCATCATTCCCAGTGTGACCAAAAGTGATATAATGTAACTTGTGATTTCGGTTTTGGGGCTGATAAATGCCCTGCAAAGACTGAATTTTGCTTTCCATGCAGTTTTGAATAAAACAGAGTTCTGCTTTATTGCTAGGAAGACTGTTTCATTGGGACTTTTTCCTGCATCAATGTACACAGAATGGAACAGTGCTTTGGCAGAAAAATACCAAGACTGGTAAAACTGCAGCCAGATTTGCTAATATATATGTAGAGATGCAAATTTAAAAATATACATTTTATAATTTAAATAGAAATACATTACAGCTCACTATAGGAGGAGATTATTGTGGCCTGGTGACATATGTACTTGCTCAGCCTACTGTTGACTGCTTATTATTTTGGAGCAAGGGCACTGCGCTCCATTCTTATGGTTTATTATCTTTAAACTGATCTTGGCTTGGAAAATAAAAACAGGTAACACTGTAAAACAAAGAACTGTACTCAGTACAACAGGGCACATCACTCCCTTATTCCCTGTCCTCCAACATTTCACACATGTGGCCAAGAATGGTCAAAAATGGCAAAAGCTATTATTGAGGAAGAACACACAACCTAGGAGAGACTGCAACAGTTTTGCTTTTGCCTGAGCCTCCTGGAAAGGGCAAGCTTGCACTCTCATCTCCTCTTCCCCCATGCTGAGTTAATGGAGTGCAAACTGCTTTCACACTTTGAACTCAATTTGGAACAACTAAACCAAGTTGAGGACAAAGAGGGAAAGTGGGAGGAGAAAAGAGAAACTGGGTCATTTTAAAAGAAGCTGAAAAAGTAGGATGCAGAGGATTTAATCAGGACTATATCTGCCAAATCAGGACAGATGAAAGGTATGTTATTCTGTCCTTAGACTGCCATAGTTTCTAACCATCAATTTCCTATCTTCCAGTATTCCATTCTCTTTGGCCTTCAGTGCCCAGATCTGTGCTCTCCTGGCCATTCTTTTCCTTTACTTCACAATGGGCTTGAGAAACAGGAAAACATCTTCTCAACACATTTAAAAATAATGTCACTTACCTTGTAGCAAAACATTACAAACCAGTAAAAGAGAGTAATGCAATCATGGAAAAGTTTATCTGAATTCTGATTCATTATGACATGGAAATGTGTAGTCTACCTCCATGCACAATTTGCTTCACTGATAAAGTTTCACTAGTAGACTTTCCCTAGCTGTTTTTTTGCTGAATTTGCTCAGAAATTCACACTGAACTCAGGCAGATCAGACATCTTTAATGGTGGTGATTGCTTGCTATTGTAATGGTCAAATCCATACAATCAAACCAAGGATACAGTTGGCTAAAGGCTGTAATTTCTTTCACAAAAGGAGACAGAGTTGCAGAAAGTATGCTTTCCAAGGTAGCTGCACTGGCTTGATGTACTGCCAAGTGTGATATGATGATCTAAGCCCATTCCGCAGCATCCTTCCATCCCACAGTAGGGACAAGAGAAGGATGGGACAGCAATGTGGCTTCTGCATGATGTCACAGTTCCATTGTTCTCCTGCCCCCAGGTGGTGCTACCACGGATTAAATCATTGACAGTTTTTCCCTGTCAATGACATGCAATCATGCCACCATCCTGCACTTACCTGTCCTGCGGAAGCAGCAGAAACGTGATGGCTATACTTCCTGCCCCAGCGCAGCCTGGGAAAGTACTTGGATGTGCTACAGAAGGAAAAGGTGTGGCCATTGTGCTCCCTTCCACAGGGAGCCAGCTGGTGCAGAAGAGAGCACTCCTGACACATTCCCCTCCCAGCAGAGCTGCTGCCGGGATACCCCACCAGACGTTGCAATTTTAGGAAAAAGCCTGGCCCAGCGGTTCTTAACCTTTTCTCTATCAGAAACTCCCTTTAAAAATGTCTTTAAATATGCTGTCCAACTGCCCTTCCTTCCCCTCTTCCTCCTCTCCCTCTGTTCTCCATTCCTTTTCCCAAAGGCGTGGTACCTGCCATTGCTGCAGTTAGCTGGCACTATGGTTAAGCTCACATTCCAATTATTTCCTTCAGTTATATACTTTAAAGTGACATTTTTGTGTATTTGTAAATGCAAGGAGAAACTCACATCATCAATAAATAGCAATCTATTTCAAAACGAACAAACAAACAAATAAACAAACAAATATCTTTTGGTGCCTCGGACCACGAAGATTTTACTCAAGATTTAAAATCCTAATGTACATTAAATATTTATTTAAAGTTGCTCCTCAAGGGTCTTCAAATCTGTAGAGAAGCAAGAAATAAGTAAATGCATGCACTCCTATTACATTTTTTTTAATTGGAATGATTCTATACAAATCTTTGTTTCTTTCTTAACTGTAAAAGCTCATAAGATTGCTTCAAGCTTTCACAGACACCCTGTGAGGACATGGCAGACCCCTGGGTGTTCATGGCCCACAGGTTAAGAATTGCTAGCCTAGCCTGCTTGCAAAACTGACTGCAAATAGTGCATAAAAAGCAGCAGAGACAAGGGGAGAGGGGGAAAGCTTTTCAGCAAATCAAAGTACCCACGTAAAGCAGAATAAAAGCTAAAACTCCTGGTATTTAAGATGTCATGGATTCTTTTGTTTTTATCTCAGTGGACTTGACAAAATAATATGTTGAGGGGGAAAAATCAATTTCCATTTTATCTTTCACAGCTTTTTGTTAGCTGAGCTATCTGCTGTCTGGAGAAAAGCAAAGTTGGGAGGAGCAGGTGGGTAGACAGATGCTAACTGAGGAAGGTACCATCTGAGAATCTTCAGTACCATGGATTCTTTCTTAGATTTGCTCCAGAGCAACTCTCTACTGACTCTGACAACCCAGGGAGATGTGGTAGCATTATGCATCCTTACCCGGTTTCTAGGAAAAAGAAACAAACAAATAAACAAAACAACCACAAGTCCAATTTTATCATTCACAGGCTTCTGGGAACTGGAGCTGATCGGAGTGCTACTTGCAGGAAAGGAGAAGACAAACAATTTGCTTTCTTAATCAGAAGCATACTCACAATGAAGTCCTTGTTTTATCCCTATATATTCCTGCAGTTGAGCCAGTATGGTATAACTTCAGGAGGTGAGAGTTCAAATTCCCACTTAGCCATCTACTGGGTGACCTTGGGCAAATCACTCTCTCACCTTAAGAATAAGGCAATGGCAAACTTCCTCTGAGTAAATCTTCCCACAAATGCCCTATAACAGGGTTGCCATGAGTTGAAGTTGATTTGGACACATATAATAATAAATTCCTCTAACTATTTTATGTTGTGTCTTTTGGCCACTAGAGGCCACTGGAGTGTTTAATATTACACATAACAAGTGTAAAGGCAAAAACTGGAAAAGGAAGAAAGCCAAAAATTTTCAAAAAATAAAAATACTGCAAAGCTGTGGTATTTTTCCCTCTTTAATGGATTTTTGTGATGGAAAAGGGGGGTAAAAGCTGAAAGGTTACAAGTGAGTGAAGTTATAGTCTTTTGTCATCAGGCCAACCACCTCTTGTTGGCTACCAATAAAATTCGGGAAATGAGGTAGGGAGTTGCACAATTGAGTCTTGATCAGCAAGAACTTTTGGTAACAAAGGGAATAGGAACTAGATTTATTAGCATGCAAATCCTGTTCCCAGAATAGCCCTATTGTTAGATGACAGAGTTTCATCGTTTTAATCATGGAGGCAAGAGATAGTCCAGCCAGCCTGACATGTCACAACAGTCTAGACCTCTGCTGAATTCCAACCTACTGGGGAAAAGCCTCTGTGTTGACTCCTGCTAATGGACCACTCCCACAGCAAATCAAACAATTAATGCTTGGTCTGCGGACTGCTTTTCTATAAATAAATCAGGAGCTGTGTATATGATTAGTCTCACTCACAGCAAGCCAAAGATATAGCCCAGGGGTTGTTCTGTATCTTGTCAGAGGACAGAGAATCCAGAGAGCTCCCTGAGTGCTGGGTTTAAATTTTTTGACAAAGAAACCACAGATCCAAAGTTTGTGGTGTGCTTAGGCACTTCTACTGCAAATTAGGGTGACTAGGTGGTGGGACCATTTTTTTAAAGTATTCATATCATATCCTTTATCATGCAATTTCAGAGCAGTGCACTGATAAAATATAAACATTGTGTCACTATGTTTTATCAGCTTGTCTGAATGTGTCATCAATGTCCAATTATCCTTCTTCCTCACAGAAGCAAACAAGATGAAGTTTGTACTTCAACTGTCATGGCAAAGAGTGTGTAGAGTGTATGCTTTGGATGCAAAAGGGCCTAGATTCAGCACCCAGCATATACAGTCAGCTCTCCACATCCATAGGCTTAATGTTCACGTATTTGAGTATTTGTGGATTATTTGCTACTGCCTCTGCTGCTGCTGCCCTACAATATGTGTAATAATTATTTATAAGTCTTGCCTCTCTGTCAGCCTTACAAGACGGACAGGCCCTTTCTGCGCCTTCCCTTTTTCTAGCGCTGGGTGCAGGGATCATGTGAGCAGCCTCCGGCAAGAGGCTCTCGCGTCCCTGCTGCTTCAGCTCTGCACGAGCTGCCTGCTCACATGAGAGCCCAGCCTCTTCCTTCCGCAGTGCAGCCGGAGAGTTTCCCAGGTTGTACTGGGGCAAGAACTGCGACCAGTGTGGCTCTGGAGGCTGCGCATGCCAGGTAAGTGCACTTGAGGCCTGGGAGCAATGCGTGATTGCGCACCATTTTCAGCTTCCAGCCGAAAATGAAAAGGTGCGTGATCGGCACCTGCCGGCACCTGGAGCATCACACGATTGTAAGTGCATTGTGCAGATTGCTCCTCACAATCGCGCGACACTCCAGGCGCCCTTTCGCATGGCAAATGCAGTGCAGAAAGGGCCTGAGAGAGGCAATGACCACAAGGTGAGGGTTGTAAGTCCCTATTCAAAATGGCTTAGGGCAACAGCAGAGACACCAGCTGCCTGCTCTATCCTGCAAAGGAACCCTGCTGCCCTGAAAGTAGAACCAACCAGTTGGTATGCTCCCCACCATGTATTCAAATACATTTTGTACTGTACATGTGAATCTGCGGTGGGTTGAACCTGCAGATCATATTGTACATATTTGTGTACTAAATATGGTTGGGGGGAGACTGTAGATATTCATGCTTTTCCCACTTTCCTGGGGGTTCTGTGCCCCTAACCCCCACAAATGTGGAGGGAGGACTGTATTTTGCATGCATTATGTTCACTAATTATCATCTTGACTAGTGTCTTAGGCAACAGTGCTGGAATATATCTGTTGCATGCAACTTTGGAGAGTCAACTGCAGTTAAAATAGAGAAGTTGGTCTGAATCAGTATGTGCATGTTATATCCCCAACAAATGTATAAAGGATATATGCTAAATTGGAACAGACTTCTGATGAATATTAATTCTCTCTTCCTCTTGATTTTAGGAAGTTTAGTGCAGGGCAATGACATGTTCAAAGAAGCTGCTGTTAGCACTTTGTAGTTCCTTTATACTTAACTCTGAATCATCAGTGTGAAGTAAACCATTCATTAGCTCAGTACAAACAGGACCATGAGGAGCACACTAAACTGCCTTATTCTGGGTGAGTAGAAAATGCCTAACATATTCAAGGTGTAGTGTGGAGATGTTTCCAGGCTCAGCCATTTATTTTCGCTTAGAAGGCTAATGTGATGGGAAAGGCTTTTCTGCCAGAAACCCTGGAGAACTTGTAAGAATAAACTATACAGAGCTAGATGAAAACAAAGCCAGATACAGTTTCCTATCTAGGTACAGAAAAGTAAGCAATCCCTGGGAAACTCAGTCCCAGAGGAAGTTGTAGGAAGTTATAATAGCAACAACAAATTATAAAGGGCAATGTAATTCCTTAAAGACACTTTAAATTCTGACACTGAAGATTATGCAACAAAATTATTTTATCATTAGAATATATTGCCAGTGGTTCTTATCCTGAGGTCTGGGGACTCCTGGGGTTCACAGAGCCCTCACGGGGGGTCCACGAAGCCCTGCTCCTGGATATAAACAGCTTCAAAAATAACAAGGACTTGCCTAAAGTCATCCAGTGTCTGAACAAGGATTTGAATCCTAGTCTCCAGAATCCTTTAATAAATAAATGAATATTTAAATTTTGAATTAAGTCTTGGGGGTCCCTGGCAACAAATTATATTTACAGTGGGCCCCTGGTAAAGAACAGTTTAAGAATCACTGTCCTAATAGAACAAGTCTATGTATTTTACATGAAAAAAAGGTCAATACTATGGTTTGGAGTAGACAAACCAGATGTGCTAACCTGATGCATCATTCTGATTCCACAAGTGATGCAGACTCTGAGGTTACTTTTTTTCAGACCCCCAGAATGGCCAGTGCAGGAACTGTGTTATGCATATAACCTAATTGGCAGTGCAGAATTTTTTTCATGCTCTCTGCTACCTTCTGTTTCCTCTAATTCCTGAGAGAATGTTGGGTGGGGAGATTTCTGTGCATACTTGAAACCACAATTACATATTTTTATAAAGTATATGGAAGCTTTCAGTCTATATCAAACTCACAGTGGCACAACAAGCTTCTTTGATGATCATCTAGCCAGAACCTCAGACACATATTGTTTTCAATGAAAGCAGCAGATGCTGGGGATTTTGTAATTAGAATTATAAATATTATGAAAAATAAATGATAAGGAAATAAAGACAGTGGGACACCCAAGTGCATGACAGAATGGCCCAACTGTTAGATGAAATAACTTTTAGCAAAAGAGCAGATTCTCTGACATTTCGAAGATTAATGCACACATTTTTAGAGGAAAACTGTACTGCTTTTTTGTGTCTTTTTGCTTAATTTCCAGCCTATGCTGAAATAGTAAAAAAATTAATAACAGGATTTATAACGCAATGTTTTCTTTTTGATATCTCTCTTAGGTCTTGGATTGGTCATTTTCTGCACAGATGGAAGATTTAGAGGTAGACGCTTTTTCAGTTCTAGGGGTTGGAGTGCGAAAGAGTTGTTATGCATCTTCAAGTTGACTTCAACTTATGGCCAACCTATCATAGGGTTTTCTTGGCAAGGTTTATTCAGAGGAGGCTTGCCATTGCCTTCCTCTAAAGACTGAGAAAGTGTGACTTGTCCAAGGTCACCCAGTAGATTTTCATGCCTGGACAGGGATTTGGACCCTGGCCTCTGAGAGTCTAACTCTCAAACCACTACGACGCATGAACTCCGGGATGGAGTTACTAAGTAATGGCTCCTGTTTGTTTTATCCATGACAGCTTGTTTTCTTTAAGGGAACGTGTGTTTTCCATGGCACCATCCCTTTTTAATATTTGTCCGTGACCGTTGTTGTTGTGTGCCTTCAAGTTGTTTTCTGACTTATGGCAACCCTAAGATGATTGTATCACTGGGTTGTCTGGGGGCTAAGAGTGTGTGAGGTGCCCAGAGTCACCCAGTGGGTTTCCATGGTTGAGCAGGACATCAAACTCTAATCTCCTGGATTGTAGTCTAAAACCCAGTGCTGCGCCACACTGCCTCTCAAATTGCTTTTGTTGTGCACCTGCAAATCATTTCTGACTTATGATGACCCTAAGGTGAAACTATCTTGGGGTTTTCTGGGACTGAGAGTGTGTGAGGTCCCCAAGGTCAGCCAGTGGGCTTCCATGGCCAAGTGGGGAATCAAACCCTGGTCTCCAGGGTCATAGTCCAATGCTCAAACCACTATACTGCACTGTAGCATTTAAATAAGGGGTGAGCAACTGCCTCAAGTCTGAGGGCCAATTTTCTGCCTTTGCAGAAAGCATGAGCTTTGATCATACTGAAGGGTGCAACTTTGTGGCCTGAATTCCTGATCACTTTAAAGTTGGAGATGCTTCAGTCTAGCAGTTGCAATCCAGGACAGGAGTAATGTTATTAAACAAAGACAGGCAACTATGGTGGGGCCAGGGGCCAGGTTCCATTCCTTGGGAAACACCACAAACAGGGCAGACTTCCAAAAATGCTAAAAGCAGAAACAACCAGAAATGTCTGGAAGTCCCCTTCTGTTTTGTTAAATATCCTTTTTTTAAAAAAAACATATTAAATAGGACTGCGGAGGCGGGGGGCTGCAACTTATTTAAAAGATGAATGGCTGCTTCTGGAAACTTCCAGAAGACGCAATCCACCTTTCTACATTTTTCTAAAGCAAGAGAAAGGGTAGTTGGAGGAATCTGGAGGGGCTGTAGGCCACAAAAGCAGTGGTGAGGACCACACTGTGTCCACCTCTCTTTTGAATAATTAAAAAAAAATCTGCATGCAGAGTGCTACCTAGAAAGGAAGTTGTTCTTATGCTATATAGACTTTGCTACAGTTCAGTGAGATGGGCAATGCAGTCTTAACTGTGTTTACACTGAGGTATGTCCCTCTGAGTTGGAAGGAACTTTCCCACAAATGCACCCATAGGTCTGCAGGCCTAAGCTATAGATTTAGGTACAACTGCCCAGGAGGAAAGACCAAAAATCCTCTGAACAGAATAAGACTTCCTTCTCAGTAAATATACATGAGATTAAGTGATAGTGGCCAATCCAGACATTTGTCTTCCTTGTAATAATTTTCACATGATGGAGAATAGGAAAAGGTCTTGGGATTACATATATGTATTACTGTATATTAGAAGCATTGTGTGTAACCCAGGTGTCTGGGCAAACCAATGAAGTGGAAATAGTGAAGAGTGGGAAATTTCTGACTTATAGAGACTCTAAGGCGAACCTATCACAGGATTTTCTGGGAGGTGAAGAGTTGTGTGACATGCTCATGGTTGCACAGTGGGATTCTGTGGCTGAGTGGGGAATTTTCAGCAAGGAACAAAATAGTTTAGAATAGTGCAGAAGGTGAAGGAAAATAGCCTCAACATTGTGTGATTGGCAAAATGTCACCTGAGACTTTTTTTTTAAGTGGGATATACGGTAACAAATACCACCACTTCACAACACATTTGGTTTTGAACAACTTTTCCTTTCCAATGTTGTTGTTATGTGCCTTCAAGTCATTTCTGACTTATGGTGACCCTAAAGTGAGCCTCTCAGGAGTTTTTGTTGGGTGAGAGTGTGTGACATACCCACAGTCATCCAATTGCCAAGGAGACAATGGCTGTAGTCCAATTCTCAAACCACTACATCATGCTGGCTCTCTATCAAAACCTTGATCCATAGTAAGTCTTAGAATCCTGCCTACAACAGACTCAGCTACACTGAACTACACTACTGTAGTTCTACTACACTGAAATGTGTGGCTACTGATAAGAGTCAGCCAATAATTGTATTTTTAATTGTGTGCAAATGGCCTCTCCTGTTTTCTCACAGTTTATTATAGAAAATACTCACAAATACCAATGCTTTAATAGTTTCTTTCTTAATTCCCAAAGCTTCATCTATTTGAACCACCATTTTGCATTTTCCACAGACCCTATGACTTGCATTGTCCTGGGGTATTGTGTATGGTGGTAAGATGAAGAAAATCACCTGGGAGGGGTAACTGATCAAAATCCTGTAAAGTGCCCTCGTAAAGTGCCCTGGGAAGGTACCTGACTGCACTGAAGAAGGAAGGGGCGGAGTGCTCACGCTTCCTTCCGGCCAGCACATGCGGTGCCAGTGGCACCAGGTAAGGTGCGAAAAGGGCCTAGGACAAAGAGCAATGGATTCAAGCTGCAGGAAAGGAGATTCCACCTGAACCTCAGGAAGAACTTCCTGACAGTCAGAGCTGTCCAGCAGTGGAATTTTAATCAATAATATTTTGCACATTAGGGACAGATCTAACTGTTTCCAGCCCTCTAGTTTTCCCTGAATGTGTTTCCACGATCTTAAATAATTGTTTTGGAATAATTGATCATTATTTTTGCAACTTGAATTCCCAACTATTTAATTCTGTTAATACACTGAATTGCAGATATTCCCTCAAGTTGGTTTTTTTCTTGATTTTTAATATTCTTAGTAAGCATTTTAGTTTTAGATTTGTTCATTTTGAACCCTGCTATTTGACTTAACAAGTAGCAGTAGCAGTAGCAGTAGCAAGTTAACGCTCTATTCATTTTGGAAATTGAGGCTGCAGGTCTTCCAAGAAAAGAACCACATTGTCCACAAAAGACCTAATCTTAGGCCATTTCCGCACTAGACTGTTATAGCACTATTATTCCACTTGCAACATCCTATGGAATCCTGGGGTTTACAGTTTCGGGAGGGGCCAAGTGGCCCCTCCCAAAACTGCAAACCCCAGGATTCCATAGGATGTTAAAAGTGGAACAATAGCGCTATAATAGTCTAATGCGGAAATGGCCTTATCTTTGCTGATCTTAACACTTTTAATATCCTCCTGATTTCAGAGATCTCTTAGGAGAACTTCCAGTGCCAAGATGAATAATAACAGGGACAATGGGCATCCTTGCCTCATTCTTTTTTCTATGAGAAAACCTTCAGTTTGATCAGAATTAATAATCAGGCATTCTTTTCTTGGTTTGTATACAAGGGCTCTTTACCTTTTCATTCCTTGTGGCTCTGAATTTGGCCATTTCTGCACTAGCTTGTTATGGTGCCATGATTCCACTTTCAACATCCTATGGAATCCTGGGGTTTGCAGTTTTGAGAGGGGCCGGCTGCCCCCCGAAACGGCAAACCCCAGGATTTCAGAGGATGTTGAAAGTGGAATCATAGCACCATAACAGGCTAGTGCAGAAATGGCCTTTGTTTGTGGCTGGCTGATTTCAATAGTTGAGGCTTTTGCTGTTTAAGCATTGGAATTAGTTGTTTCATTTGATTTCCTTGTTAGATTCACTAACAACAAGACCCCCTATGACAGACACAGAATGGACAAGTACTTCTGGCACATATGATTCATTCACTTCTTCTTCTGGAGAACCTGAACCCTCTTCTACCCAAACTGAAGAACAAGTGTCGGGTAAGGGACTGTTACCACGGTTATCTGACCCCAGCCGAAGGTCTACAATTTCATATTAGTTATGGATAATATTTCCACATGGCACTCATAAGATGAACTCCACGTGTCTGAAAGGGTCACAGAAAGCCTGTGTAGGCAGGCATGGCCACATGGCCTTAATTATGCAAGCTAGGTCTAGGCCAGTAAACAACTATCTGTCGCACAGCCGGTAGTGCCCTCCAGACACAGCCGACCATTAAGCAAATGCAAGGGCTCTCAGCCCTGAACTGCTTACTCTATACAAACACTAAGCGCTCCTCATCTGCATACTGTTCTAACAATTGGCAATGCTGACTAAATCTCATCAATTCTGATTTTGACCTTTCGGAGGCGTTGTCTCCACTAAAAACGCTATTGTTCTCCTTGGGAGAGGGCTAGCCTCCAGGTACAATCTTCCCTATAAAAACCCCAAGTTTGAGCTCCTTGTCGGAACGCTCGTGCCTTGCATCCCGAACTGCTGCTGCTCTGTTTGGCGAGCCTCCCCTCAGCCTCCACGTGCTGGGAAACCATGAACCCAAGCCTCGATCTCTATCTTCTCTTTCACCAGACTGCAGGATCAGGTGGAGTATCACCCCAGAAATCCTCTGAAAACCCCTATCAATTTTCCTCACTTTTTGCTTCCATAGTTCTTGGATGAGTGTGTGAGTGTGTGTGTCGTTGTTTGCGTAATTAATTAAAGTTTAATAAAATCTTTTAATTGAACAACTTGCTTAGTTCTTGTTGCGGCGTGACCCCTTAAACATAGGGTTAAAGATCTCGCTACGTTACCCTGCCTCTCGTAGTGCTAGCTTGTAATTCCCCACCTTTGTAATATTTGGAGCGCATTTAGGTGTCCTTCCTGGGACCTACAGAAATCAGGGTAACAGAGTGGTGGAGTAACGCGGGCAGTCCTTGTACCCCTAATTTGACCAGGAGTCATGAACCTTCTCAAATCAGGCTGGTATAGACTTAGGCAACGGCCCGTCAAGACAATAGAGCTTTTGTTAGGAAGGAACACGTGTGCGTGTAATCTGTGCACTTGAGCTCCAGGAGCTACTCTGTCTGGGTGGAATCTGTGCCCCCTTTTTCTCTTGGTTTGTGTGTGTCAGCCGCCCCAGCTTGGTCACTAGCTCACTGGGCAGTGAATCAAGACCGATCACTAATTCCCCACTTTTGTAATATTTGGAGCGCATTTAGGTGTCCTCCCAGGACCTACAGAAATCAGGGTAACAGACTACTTCCTGAACAGTTAAACACAGGTGAATCATGCTGTGTTAGTGACACAGCAAGGAACTTCAGCCTGGCTTTGGGAACACTGGAGCCAGTAGGTGGATTTACCAGTGGGTGTGGTATCTTTGATTCAACCCATATGCAGAACACTATAGTAAATATGTTAGGTTTTAAAAAAAAAAAAAAAAACTTCTGGTTTTTATTTGTTAGCCATAGGAGTCTTGGTTGTTTCTGTTGCCACAGACTACCCTTTTGAGAAGTAATGCTGGCTTATTTAACTCTGTTCTTTGACACTGGGTAGTTTTCAGGCCCATCGCTGTACAGCAAAGTCCAGCTGGAGAGAAGTGATGGTATTGCTGGTCCAAAAAGAACTCAGGCCAAGGGGAAGAAATAACCCAGAGTCTTGCTGGGTGAATGCCAAGGTGCAGTGACACAGAATGGAAGCTTTATTACCCATCTCTGTTTCCCACTTTCCTTCTTTTAGAGATTTTTTTGTATTGGGAAAAATTGGCCAGCATTCTGTGCACCCTGATTTCAAACTTACTATGTGAGGACAGTGAGTTGACAGAACTGAGTAAGCTCAGGACATGGCAGATGAAAGAGGCAGGAAGAGCTTGCTGGCTGTACTTTTCTTTGACAGAGGATGGGTGGCCCTTGGAAGAGCAAATATCCAAGGATGAAGATAGTTAGTGTGGGCCCAGGACTTCCCATTTGTCTGGGAAAGTGTTCAGATAGGGTTTCCCTCCCTTTCTGCAGTTCAGACTTGCATCAGACACAGAGAAAAAAATCTCATCCCCCTTTCTAATTTTTAATTTACATTTTAATTGGGTATAGCAAGGTGGGTAGAAGCATTTGCCCCTCTCCTTACAGTGGATCTGGTAGGATCCTCCAATTCTGTTTTCTCCAGTGTTTAGATACAAAAGGAATCATCTGAAAGTGGTTTGCTTAGCATGGCTACCCACACTGAGGATGAGAAAATGGGATCGGCTGCTGGTGTGTTTTTTGTGCCTGCTTTCAATCCACATCTGCCCTTCTCCCTCTTATCAACAGTTGCTGCTTTTGAATCTTGCCATCTTACACCAGTTGGTTTCCTTTTCCTTGTTACTTCTCTGTTACCAGTAGCCTATGGTCTCTTGTATTTATTTTGACCATTACATATTTGGGTGGTTTTTGTTACTTATTACCAGTTTTATCAGCTCTCACATAGAGTTGGGTTAGCTTTAGTTGTGTTATAAAAGCAACTGTTGGTTGTTATCTATTTTTCCTTTCTTCCTTTCTCCAGAAGGACAGGCCCTCCAATAAAGGAAAGATCAGTTTGTTTATGTAATATTAATCCTGGGCTCCTTTGCAGTTACTGCTTTACATTGCTTGCAGAAGATTCCAGGCATTCCTTCTGGCATTTGAGCTCTGTTTAATAACAGGGGCCATTTCTGCATGATATTGCTGTCCCTGGATGGGTATGTGTTGCTGATGATCTGCGAGTTGTGCTTTCACATGACATTGGCCATTTCTGCACTACACTCTTATAGCGCGATTATTCCACTTTCAGTATCCTATGGAATCCCGGGGTTTGCAGTTTTGGGAGGGGCCAGCCAGCCCCTCCCGAAACTGCAAACCCCAGGATTCCATAGGATATTGAAAGTGGAATCATAGTGTTATAACAGTCTAGTGCGGAAATGGCCATAGTCATATGCTGTTTTATTCATTCTCAGCTGACTTTTTTATTATAGAAATACCCTTTTCCCCTGCCCCCAGCCTTTATCAACTATGATGTCAGCATGAACGATGATGGTATATTCTGTGGTCTCAACGCTATTCCTCACAATTCATCCACTTGCATCTGTGAAGAAGGATACAAGAAAGTACCTAGGAAAGTGACAGTTAATGGAGACAATGATTTCAGTTGTGAGAGTAAGTACATTTGTTTTCACTTCTTTTAGATGGCGTCTTTTTGAATTAAATTGTAATTAGTAGTGATGTAATTTTCAGCCCTGTTGGGAGCCGTTCCATTCTTGCTGTTGTTGTATGTAGTTTGTCAAACTCAGCCAGGCTTCCAGGCACATCCCAGGAGAGGAAGAGGAGGAAAATAAAAGTTCAGTTCTTTTAGTGAAAGACAGTGTGATTAGCAGCAAAAAACTTGTAGATACAACTAACATGGCTACTAGTGAATGAGAGCTACATGTTCTTTCCCCCTATGGCTATCGTCCCTTAAATCAAGGATGAGCTACTTGAAGCCCTCCAGATGTAAGACTGCAGGTACCATTATCCCATAGTAAGTAGGACTGACAGAGTGCAGCAATAACTGGAGAATCACAGGTCATCTAGCCCTAATTTAAAGATATCAAGGGTATATAGGAAAAGAACATATATTAGTCTTGTAAACCTGTGAGAAATAACAGTACATTTTAACTGAGTTTCCCCCCTGCAGTTTTCACTGAAATTATGACAGACTGAAAGGGATATGAAGATGTTATTCCTGAATCTGCATACAAATATGTTTTTCTTGCATATTAACAAATTCTCAATGCCCTTACTAGGATTTAAATTTCACTGAATACAACTTGACTTATTTCTGCATAAACCCTCATAACAATGTGCAGCCTCTCCCTCCCAAATTTTGAGCTAGCACGCTGTCATTTAGGGATATAGATTCTTGACTCTTTCACAATTGCATGTGAGGACCAAAAAAAAGTCATAGTTTTCTTCCCCCTATGGAGCAAAATGGATATTTCTCTATGGTTTTTGTCTCATATTTGAACATTAGAAAGTGCTGTAGAGGAATTATTCTGCACAGATTAACATGTAATTTTTTTGTGGTGACCCCCATTTTCCAAGCAGAGAACAGATTTTTTTTCTACACAGAAAACAGTTTTCTGCACTGGAAACAGGTTCTTACACAAAAATCTACATGGTTTTCTCCACAGAATAATTTCTCTGCAACACTTCAGGATATTGGAATACCAGGACAAAAATAAGCAGAATTCTCATTGGTTTACTATTCTTCCTGATGGAGTCTTTCCAGCAGTTTTTTTTTAAACTTGGGAACAATGGAGGTATTGAGGCCCATTAGCTTTGAAAAAAATTCTCCTTGTGGGATGACAATTTCTACAACTACAGTCATTCCTTCACATTCGCTAGGGTTAGGTGCACAGGACCCCCCATGAAAGTGATTCAGGCCCTCCTGAATCATATTTAAGACACACACAAAAATATGATCACCAAATTCAACTCACTGTGTATTCCTTTGAGACATCAGGGTTCCTTCACAAGGCAGAAGTGGGGGGCTTGTGGGGCTTCCTGCCACCTCCATTGCTACCCCGCACCATTTTTAATAGAGACTTAAAAGCCTCATTCACAGTTTCTCAGTTTCACAAGGCTTGCAGTCCCTATTAAAAACTGGCATAGAGAGGTAGAAGAAGTGACAGCAAAAAATCCATGAATAATCAAATCCGCAAAAGTAAAACCCACAAATGTGAAGGGCTGACTGTAGTGTGTTGACTTTGAGATAAAATGTGATGTTGGAAAAAGAAACTCTTGGAAAAATATGAACTATTATTCTTACGTTGTTTGGGGACAAGTTGAATGTATCCCTCACTTTCCATTTTTCATGTAGTTTCTTGTATCACAAGCAAAGGTCCATTATATTGATCAATATATTTGTGTTTTGCTGGCTCTCTATTTTTGATTGTCAGCAGAACCTAATAGGCAGAATATTTTGTGCTTCTGCTTTTTGGCATGAGTGTGCATTTATTAATGTGTGCATATGTATCAACACAGCTGTTTATATTTCTGTGCCATCTTTGGGGATGTAAATATGGGGCTCTCAGGGAGAGCACCTGTACTTCAAAATGTGCTATTGCACCATGGGTTTTTGCTCATTAGCAAAGTACTAAGATCAGGTAGATCTCTGAAATAAACACAAATATTGGGAAGTCAACATAAAATTACCTTTTTCTGTCAAGAACAAGTGATTATTTCTACTTTTTTTAAAAAAAAAACTTTGAATATGCATTTCCAGTTCCATATTAAAATGAAAGGGTTGGATCCAGACTTAGTCAAAGAGTGAAACCATTGAAATCAATAGTATACGTTTATTACAGCTGACTGAAGCCTTTTAATTCCAGTAGGTTTATTCTTAACATGACCAAGTTCACTTACAGCCTAGTGAATACTGGGAAGCCAAAACACATTATGGCCCCATTCTAAGCAGAAGTAATTGAAGGAGTAGAATCCAATTTCTTTTAACTTTGAATCAAGCCATAACCATTGAGAAAAATCTGTCTGTGTAGCAATTTTGTTCATAGCCAACACGCTAACAGGCTAATTTATCAGTTTTACATAGACAATTTATGCTGTGTCATAAATTTACATATTTTCTTCACAGAAATTCCTCCGCGCTGCCAAACAGATGTACTGACGGAGAATGATAATGTAGAAATGTGTTTAAATCCAACAGTAAGTGTGTTGTTCTATGTGTGAAACGAGCAGTAGTTTTGGATCAAGGTGTCCATAATGCTGAATTTTTAAATCAAAGTGTTCACAGAGTAAAACATAGGTTAATTGGGTAATTTAGAAACACTGTCACCATCTGAGCATGGTAACAACGGAACCAGATATACCTATTCCTTTCGTATTCTCTAGTTCTCCGAATTTAGTCAGAATAGGCCTGTATTCACACACACACAGCAAATATTTCCCTCCTACTTTACTTTATTGTTTTAGTCATTATTTGACATCAAGTTGGCTTCAATTTATGGTGACTCTATAAATGGCAGATGTCCAAGAACCCCTGTTGTTAACCATCTTGCTCATATCTTGTAAGCTTAGGGCTGTGGTTTCCTTGATTGACTCAAGCCAGCTGAAGTGTGTTCTTTCTCTTTTCTACTGCCTTACGTTATCATCTTTTCAAATGAGTCACATCATATTATGATATACCCAAAGTACAACAGCCTCATTTTAGTCAGAGAAGAGAAGATTGAGAGGGAACATGATAGCCATGTTTAAATATTTGAAGGGATGTCATGTTGAGGAGGGAGCGGGCTTGTTTTCTGCTGCTCCAGAGACTAGGGCCCTTTCCACACCTTACTTTCTTCTGGCGCTGGGGTGTGGGGATCATGCGAGCAACCTCCAGTGAGAGGCTCTCGCATGTGGGGTCCTTCGACTCCGCACGAGCTGCCTGCTCACGTGAGAGCCCCACTTCTTCCTTCTGCAGTGCAGCCTGGGACTTTTCCAGGCTGCCCTGGGACAGGAAGCATGACTGGCGCAGCTCTGGAGGCTCCACATGCCAAGTAAGTGCATGCAGGGCCTGGGAGCAATGCGTGATTGCGCACTATTTTCGACTTCTAGCCGAAAATGAAAAGGTGCACGATCGGTGCCTGCTGGCCCCTGGAGTGTTGCACAATTGTGAGTGCATCATGCAGATTGATCCTCACAATCGCACAACGCTCCAGGCCCTCTTTCACATGGAAAATGCCGTGCGGAAAGGGCCTAGGACAAGGAGCAATGGATTCAAGCTGCAGGAAAGGAGATTCCACTTGAACCTCAGGAAGAACTTTCTGACAGAGCTGTCCAGCAGTGGAATATACTGCCTCAGGAGTGTGGTAGAGTCTCCTTCTTTGGAGGTTTTTAAGCAGAGGCTAGATGGCCATCTGTTGGGAATGAAATATGAAATATGCTCCATGCACACCTAGATTAGCCAGTGCTGAAACCCTGGGATCAGGCCACATAAAGTAACTTGAAGCTGTGGATAAGTGTGGTATTAACGGCGTTGTTGAGCACGTGACCATATGATCTTATGGAAGGAGCAGAACTGTCAATATTTATTTTTGAATGCAAATGCTGCATTTTAAATGACAATTGGTGATTCTTTTCTCTGTGAATTTTCCTCTCCAAAAGCCCCACCACTAAATGCCAATTAATATCTTCTGCTGTTATCTACTTCTTACTGCCTCCCCTAGCCAACTGATCTTGAGGAACAATAGAGGCCAAAATGAGTTGGGTCCAGGGAGTTGGGTCAGGCTGTGCTTCTTTTTTATTTTATAGATAGAAAGCATCAGTAAATATCACAATTAAAAAATGAAAAAAGTGTTCTCTTCCACTCTTTTGGAAAGTTATTTGTAAAAATCAATGGGGGCATCTTGCAAGTGGGAGAAGACATAGGATTGGATTTCTTTATGGAGTAAGGTAGTGCTTCTCAAGCTGTCTGATGTGAGGGACTGGCAATTATTTTTTCCCAATGTGCGTGGGATGAGTTCTGAATTAGGGCCCAATGTGTACAATTCATTCTTTTTTTTCTCGGAAACTCAATAGGGACTGACAGCGGATAGCTCAGGGACAAGCAATGGTCCAGGGACCACCACTTTGAGTAGGACTGGAGTAAGAAACTGAGGGCTTAGATGCTGGACTGAAAATAAAATCCCTGAGCTAAGCATGTGGTGGGAGGCAATTAAAGAGGAAGCTGCTCTGTCCATGCTCAGAAGGTTTTCTTCTAATATTCCAGAAGTCCCAGTGGTATTGAAAACAGACTTCTAGAGAACTAGGAAATTTGCCTTTATCAAGAAAGAGTAGAGATGGAGACACTATATATGTTAAGAGTTCCTGGAAGAAAAGTGAGGGAATGGGAACTGGGAGGCGAACAGGAAAAAAAGAGACACACTACTGAATAATATTTAATAATCTTATAGTTAAAGCTGCTTCCAGAAGGAGGTTGTTTGGGAAGCAGGATGTGCTGATGGACCAATCCTGTGCTACTTCTGATTATCTGCAGTGGTCCTGCTTATCTGAACCAGGGACTAGCAGGATCAATGCAGCTGGCAGAGTTTGAAAGAGGAACTGTAATTCAAAATCTCCTGAGACACTTCTCAATGTTTTCCCTTCTTAGGGAAGGCGCCCCTGGCACAAGCTGTTTTCCCACCACAAGCTGAAGCAACCGCACAGAGTAAACTGTATTCCCTAAAACTTAAGCAAATTCATTTTCCCTTTAAGAATACTTACCCTTGTAAGAACACTAACAGAATTATGACACTTACAAAATGTTTGCAGCAGTGGGTTTTATTGATTTACTTATTATGCTAATACCACTTGTTTCCTCCAAAGAGGTCAAGGTGGCTTACACCGTTCTCTTCCTTTCCATGTTATCTCTAACTTATAGGGAAAGTTGAGAGAAGAGGTAGTGATTGGTCCAAAATTATAATGTGAATCTGGGCATCTCCAGCCCCAGTTTAACTGTTTTAACTATTGTACGGATTGACAGAGCAAAAGATTTTCTGCTCATCCATGCGACAAGATGAAATTTATGCACACCTGGACAACTATGGATAGTTTGCTTTTCTCTTTTCCAGATGATATTTGCCAATAACATCAGATTCCTTTCTTTTCTTCTTTTAGAATAATTTAAATAACGTCAGCAGTTCCTACTGTGCATTCATAGAAGACATTCTGAAATCTGCTTGTGATAATAACAGTTCTGTAACAAACAGTTCTGTTTCCTTAGAGGTGAGGCTTCTTAAGAATTTCAAACATTTGACCACAACTTCTCCTTCTTGAGAAGCCACTGTGTTTGTCTGACTCAAAGGTGTGTGGTTTTCTCTTTCATACTATGGTGATGAAAGGATGGAAATAAAATGGGGAGAGCAATTTTAAAGGTCAGGTTTGAAACAATTTACTTACATGAGACTTCTGAAGCAGTTTTGAATTATTGAGCTAGGTGCCTTGTAAGTAATCAGGTTCTTTCTCCACTCCAGCTCAGTATTATCTATTTTGATTGGTCAAATGTTCTCAGAGTTGCAATCAGACAGCTTTGCATATTTGATCATTTTAATTGAAAATATCATGGACTGAACCAAGTATCAATATAGAAAGCATGTGCTCCTCTTCTGTTTTGTTTGTAGCTTACATGTTAAATTGGCCTAGGTTGAGTAGAAATGTACTAGGAATAGACAGGCAGGTATCATTTCTGTAGTGATTTCCGCACTAGACTGTTATAGCGCTATGATTCCACTTTCAACATCCTATGGAATCCTGGGGTTTGCAGTTTCTGGAGGGGCCAGCTGGCATTTTTCAGCTAGGAAATTCAGAACCACACAGGAGAAGGTAAATGCTGGATTGGTCAAGAACTAAAAGAAGACTTTTCCATAAGTTGTGGAAATGAGGTAAAGTGAGTAAATACTAGAGAAAGCTGGTGGCAATTATTAAAGAAATCTTTTTTTGGATATCTTACTCTTTGCCTTTTAAATTTTATGACTTTCATATTTCTTTTGATAAATAGAATCAAGTTTTACACATACATTGAGGAGAAGCATTGTAAAGTGACCAAGTAAAACAGAATAAGTAAAGAAAATCTAGTAACAATTTGACTTAGTGAAGTTGATGCTTACTGAGAAACCCATAAAACTTGCAAATGTGTTTTAAAGAACCAGTCATGTAATATATTAAGAGGAAGTAGCTATTACAGCTAAAGAATACATGATGTTGTGAGATACATAAAGAGATGGCATAAAAAATTAAAACAGGAAATGATACATGGAATTTCTATTTTTAAATGGACTATGATGATTATTTGTTTTGTTTGGCTTTGCTTTTTACAATTAAGGTAAGTAGGTAGGTATTTTCCAGTGTTCTAGGAAAATACAAGATCTCTTTCATCTATTTATACCGGTATGTATACAAATGGAAATATATTGTACAGTAGGAGTGGTCAACTGTCAAGGGATAGGAGACCACATTGACTCCCCAGTAGATCTTGGGGGGTTGTATTCATGCCATACTCATTACAATAAAAATAATAAAAAAATCACCCCCCTCAATGCCCTTAAACCCCTCTCTAGGAGGTGATTTGTTTTTTTAATAACAGGATGTGGCCAAGAAGTCAACTTCTAGGTCAATTCCTATCAGGGAAAGAAAAGGTTTTCCTGAGCTTAAAATGGCTGGAGAAGATGTGGAAAGACTGACCTCCACAGACAGCATTTTGAGTGCAAATAAGAGGTTGGGGAATGGATCCAATGGCTACTTAAATAGCTGTGGGGAGGGTGTTCACATGCACCCTGTGGATTGCCTTTTCCTCAACCCCTGCAATTCACTGATGACTATGTGCTATGTATATTCTCAAAATTCCTCTGTTAATTTAATGTAAATTAAATTTTGAAATGTTCTGAGGTCTGTTTTGTTCTTTATATACTGCAGAACGAAGCAACCATCTTTGAAAAGCACTTCAGCGGTTCCCTCCAGACAATTAAAGCAAAACAGGACCGTATATCAAATGTAACCTCTGCTCTGGAAACACTGGCCTCAACTGCACTAAAAAGAGCTCTCAAATCTCCAAATGAACAACTACCAGCTGTGGTTATAAACTTAACAGGTGAGGGAAAGAAAGAGTGCTTACATTTTATCAGGCAAGAAGGGACGGGAAGGCAGGCCAGCCAGCCAGCCTAGGAGTTCCTCTTATTTTTGCTTTCCTTCCTCACATCTATCACCATGTGTTTTTGTTGTGATGCACATGGCCACATTGGCAAGTTGCACATTAGACTCATTGCTCACAGCTGGCCTAGGTGCAGGTTTGTCTTACCAACCTTTTTGTCTTAATACTCAGGTTTGTCTTAATGCTCTTTTCTTGAATAAATCATTGTACAGTAAAAGCACAGATTCTTGTTGTGCATGGACTCTGGCTGGTGTGCTTAGTGGTACAGTGCACCTACTGTATATGCAGGGATTTTGTTCCAGAAAACCCTGCATAAAACAAAAAAGCACAAAAATGTTGCATCCATTATAGTCAATGGACGCAACACACACATGCCTATGGCAGCACAGGTAAATACCTGCCACATCCATGGACTATAATGGGACATGACACTTTGCACAACCTCACATTCATGTGTGCAGAGATTGTGCAAGAGGAGAGCCCACTGTACTGAAGAAGAGTAGAATTAAGGAGACTGATCAATTCATTTGATTTCCAAAATTCTTGTTTCTCTTAATGATTTCCTGGTAAACTTCTGGAACAGAGTTCAATTTGGAAAATGGATTCAGAAGTGTCCTTTGTTAATGTTTATGGCATCTTAGGGTTGCTAGATAACTAAGCCAAAGTACAGTGCACAGAAAGCATATGCAGTATCTGAGGAACAGAGTTGTGGTGGAACTGATAGTGTGTTATTCATTGCTCCCTCAGCAGAAATTGTGGGGCCTATCAAACCTATTAAAATAACTAAATCTATGAGCAGATGATTTATGAACAGAAGAGTTTGAAAGTCAGAAGCAAAAGAGATAAAAGCAAAAAGGTTGGCAAATATGAAAAGGGCATCTGTTTAAAATGCAGAAATGTAGATTATATTTTATAAACATTTAACATGCTCAGATAAAATTGTTAAGAAAATTCCTAAAACCAAACTCAAAAATAAGACTAAAAATAGCATGATGCTTAAGTCAGGGCAGCAAGGCAAGGCAGATAATGCAACGACAAAATGAGCTCTTGGGTCACTTCCTTCCTTCCTTGTGTGAAGACACTAGTACACATAAAGGTGTACATGACCATATCCATTTCTGCACTAGCCTGTTATAGCGCGATGATTCCACTTTCAACATCCTCTGGAATCCTGGGGTTTGCAATTTCAGGAGGGGCCAGTCAGTTGAGATACTGGAGAAACATTGTATCTCTTCACCAGAAGTGTTGCCTTGAGGACAGGGCTCTAGTTTTACCATAATAAATGGGTAAAAACATCATATTCATTGTGGCATAAACTGAACATTGCTAAAAAATCATGGTAGTTCTCATTATGTAGTAAAGTAATATGTCTATCATGTGTATGCGGGAACTCACATTTCACCTTTACTCATTTTAGTAATCCAAACAGGTCTTATCACTGAAAAATCAATTTCTGAAAACAAAGCATTCCGTTTAGAAGCCCAAGGAGACCAAATGAGTATTCATCCCAGAGCAATAGCTGACCATGGCATTGAAGGTATGCACAATGCTCATCTTCATTGGGTATAAGATCCAGGGCTTCTCCCTCTCTCCATCCTGAATTAGCCCTTAATTCTGGAAAGAAACCTCAAGGTGGTACACTTATGCCAGATGCATTTTCCATAGGTATCTTAGTCTTTCGTTTTTAAATGTCTTACATTTCTTATAAATTATCAATTTTTTAATTATGTTCTCTGCACTTTGTCTTTCTTTCTCCTTTAACAAAGTACATAAATTCATGGTACAAGTATTTTGTGTTATATAAAACCTTGATTTGAATCCCCACACTTCCTGTCCATACAGTCTCTTTTACTCTTGGCAAAGGTATGGTTTTTGCTAATTTATGTTTGTGCAAGTATTTAAGATAACAAGTGAGAAAGTCGCTCGACCTTCTTAAGCCTTGGAGAATGCTACACTGGCATGAAGGCACTGATTTTTGTAGAGTTAAACTGGAGGAAGAATCCATTTTGCTCAAAAGGTCTTCTTGAGACCTTTGGCCAAAAAAAAAAAAAGCAACCAAATCAATCCTGCAAAAGGGAAATGAATACAAAAGTATTTTGGGATCTTGAAGGGGAGCAGTGCCCAATCTGTTTCAGCTGCTTCCTCACATTTGCTTCTTCCAGGTTAGCATTCAAACTGAACTCCATTGCAATAGGCTTCAGGTTGCTTTTACAGGCACTAAATCCAATCCATCCCAGCTCTGCATTAGCATCTTTTTCTCCCAAAATACACATTTTAACTGTACTTTGATATCATTTTTGAGCTAATGCAAGACCTACATTTTAATCAGAAAAGTGCAGAACAGGTCTGTTCAAGTTGTATTAGAATCTACTGATGCTGAATTCTTCTAGCAGAGCTCCACATTCATCCCATCTGCCATGAAGACAGGTAAAAGCTTCCAGCAATTCAAGTAGCTTTGCCAGGAATGAATGTACTTGACTCAAACAGAATTCTGCAAGGAGGTCCAAGTGGGTGTCTTTGCACCAATTGTAGCACTTTCTGGTAGCAAAGACGCAATGTTCTTACCAGGCTGTTGCCAATTTAGCTATCCTGGAAAAAAAATGTACACCATTGATATATCTGTTCCTTTCTTTCAGTATGGATGGGAAACAATACAGGGAGAAGTGCATGCATTGCTATAGTATCGCTTAAGGGATTCCTTCATGTATTTTAGCCCAGAAAAGTTTGGTTGGTTGGTTGGTTGGTTGGTTGGTTGTTGGTTGTTTTATTCATTTGTATGTCACTTTTCTGCCAGAGTGGGACTTACGATGTTTCCAGGAGACAGACAATTAAAAAACCTTCACAATAAAATTTAAAAACAGTTTTTAGTATAAATTTTATTAAATGAAAAGAAATTATAGGCAATCATACAGGTTTATACACACATTAAGAATATTCTCATATTAAAAGCTCATAATAGAAAAGAAAATAGAAAAATAACCTTATCACATTCATCCTACTTCTCATTGTAACACATACCTACTGAGAAGCAAGAAAACTAAAGATAAACTTCATATATCATAAAAAAGAAGCAAATATATATATAAATTAGGTCAGGTAAAGCCTGAAATTAATAACAAATTTAAAAGCAATTAATTTAAAAACAATTAAGATCACCTTGTAAAATAGTATAAAGTCACTTAAAAATATACAAAAGTTAAAGAACATAAATAAAACATCCTAATAAGAAGTTGTGCTTACACATTGAAAAACCTACTCAAACAAAAAGGTCTTTGCTTGTCAATGAAAGAAAAGCAGGGAGGGAACCAGCCTAGCCTCCCACAGAAGGGAGTTCAGAGAGCGAGAGCAGCCACTGAGAAGGCTCACTCCTGTGGCATCACCAAGCAAGTCCGTGATGGTGGCAGGAGCAAGAGAAAGCCATCCTTTGTAGACCTTAGAACTCTGGCAGGTTCGTATGTGGAGATACAGGGCATTTCTGCACTACACTGTGATCGTGCTATTATTCCACTTTCAACATCCTGAGATTTGCAGTTTAGGGAGGAGCATTTAGAATTCCCAACCAGAGAGCTCTTTGGCCTCAGTAAACTACAAACCCAAGAATTCCACAGGATGTTGAAAGCAGAATAATAGCACTATAACAGTGTAGTGTGGAAATGGCCTCAGTCTTTCAGATAGTCTGGACCAGAGTCGTATAAGGCTTTATAGGCCATGACCAGCACTTTGAATTGTGCCTGGGGGAAAAACCAGAAGCCGGCGAAGCTATTTCAACAAGGAAATTATATACTCTCTGTAACTTGCTGTGGTCAGCATTCTGGTTGGTGCATTTTGGGCCTGCTGAAGCTTCTGAACAGTTTCCAAAGGCAGACCACATAGAGTGTATACTGTCCTATGTCAATCCAGGCAGCAAGCCAGAACTTGTGGCTGCACCACTGATAGCCAGGAGACAATGCAGGGAAAGTAACAAACCAAGAAATAGAACAGCTCAAAATCAGTCACTTACTTTTACTCAGTAAGCAAATTGTCAAAGGCACAAATAGAGCCCAACTGAATCCAAATGCAGAATAAAGTAAGTCCAGAGTCAATATAATCCAAGAAATACAATAGGCAGGCAGGAAGGTCAGATAAGCTCCAATAACTCCTGGAGGGGAAGAGCAGTGCTTATATTGGTCAGCAGCTCAATACAGCTGCTACCTAACTAATTGCTGTCTCCTATAAATCCTTTGAGACTGGTACAAGTTCTCCTTTTGCTGTCTACACTCGGCGAAGGTAGATATAGGTAAGTTGTCTTCTGTGTCTAATGGGGCAGAACTCTTTGCTGGAGCTGGCATTGTACTCTGTTCTGTCTCTGGGATTTGTGGCTCTGTACTTTCCTCCTGTTCAGCAGGTCATGGCATGTCCCCTGTTTAAGTCTCTGAGTCCATTTCTATGTTCTGGAAGCAGGGCATGACAATTACAGTGATCCAAAAGGGATGAAATAGAGCCATATGTCACCTTAGCCAGTTCTGAAATATCAAAGAATGGGTGCAGCTGGCACACTAATTTTAGCCTGTGCAAATGCACTCCTAGAAACTGCTGAAACTTGGGCATTCAGGCTCAGAGCTGAGTCCAAACTGCGATCCTGAGATTTCAGGGGGAGTGAGATCCCACCCAGAACAAGTGGAGTCCTTATTCCAGATCTGCCTTTCAACTGACTTGGAGCATATCTGTCTTGTCTGGATTAAATTTCAATTTGTTTGCCCTCATCCAGTCAATTATTTACAACAGACATACCACTCTATTTTGCATTGGTTAGACATCATTTGGAATATTGTGTCCAGTTCTGGGCATTTCAATTCAAGAACGATATCAACAAGCTGGAGCGTGTCCAGAGGAGGGCGACCAAAATGGTGAAGGGTCTGGAAGCCATGCCCGATGAGAAGTGGCTTAGGGAGCTGAGTATGTTTAGTCTGCAGAAGAGAAGGTTAAGAGGGGACATGATAGCCATGTTTAAATATTTGAAGGGATGTCATGTCGAGGAGGAGCGGGCTTGTTTTCCACTGCTCCAGAGACTAGGACAAGGAGTAATGGATTCAAACTGCAGGAAAGGAGATTCCACCTGAACCTTAAGAAGAACATCCTGATGGTCAGAGCTGTCCAGCAATGGAATATGCTGTCTCAGAGTGTAGTGGAGTTTCCTTCTTTGGAGGTTTTTAAGCAGAGGCTGGATGGCCATCTGTTGGGAATGCTTTGGTGGGTGTTCTTGCATAGCAGCGGGTTGGACTCAATGGCCCTTGTGGTCACTTCCAGTTCTATGACTCAATGATTCTATGGTTCATTACCAAGACAGCTTCCTTAGAATCACATGGAAAGCAAAAATAGAGTTGGATGTCATCGGCATATTGGTGACACTGAAACTCCAAGCTCTGGATGACCTCTCCCAGCATTTTTCGTATAAATGTTAAACAGCATGGAGAATAAAATGAAACCTTGAAGGACCGCACAAGCTGATGGTGAGGACATTGGACAGAAGCCCTCCAGCAGCACCTTCTGAGTTCATCTCTCCAAGAAAGACCACAAGCACTGCGTAACAGTACCCCAAGTTCCAGAGAGCCAGCCCAGAAGGACACCGTGGTCAATGCTATCAAAAGTCCCTGAGAGGTCCATCAGAACCAACAGGAACACACTGCCCCTGTCCAGTCTCCTGCATAAGTCATCCACCAAGGCAACCAAAGCTGTCTCTGTCCCAATCTGTCTGAAGCCAGATTGAAATGGATTTTGATAAACCATCTCATCCAGAAACCCCTGGAGCTGGGAGGTCATCACACATTCCAGAACCTTGTCCAAAAATGGAATGTTAGAAAGTGGCCAATTCAGAATTGTGGGATCCAGGGAAGCAATTTTTAGTAACATCCTCACCACAGCCTCTTTTAGGCAGGAAAGAAACCTCTCTTGCTGCAGTGAGGCATTCATCACTCCCCTTGCCCAGTTAGCCAGTTCTCCACTAGCTGCTTTCAGAAGTAAATGTGGACATCTCTACTCTGTTGCTTTAGTTACCAAAATGTAGCTAGCATTTGGAAAATAACGTATACCTTCTCTTTTCTGTCCTTGATCTTCCACAGGTCCTATTGCTGTGGCTTTTATATCATTTGGTGGGCTGGGGCCACTCAGGCAGAAGGGACTTTCTTGCAGAATGAGATTCTGCCAAGCGACAAAGAGCTGGAAAGCATTCATATGAACTCCAGGATAGTAAGCACTTCCACCAGCAGCTTGATGAGGAACATTTCCATCCCTGTCAATGTCACTTTTAATCACCTTAAGGTGTGTAAATGAAGCCTGTGGAGGAGATCGGGAAATGTCAAATCAAGGAACTGTCAAACTAATAGAAAACCTGAACAAAAATTTATAGCTGGACAAATGTCCTCAGCTGAACTCCTTCTTGTGGTCCAAGCTTTTCTCTCTGACTGTTAGAGCTATAACAGAAGTCAGCTGCTCTGGAGTGTCATGAGACATATAGTTCTTTCATTCACCTTTCATTTGTTTCCTATTAATGTTAATATTAATATTAATAAATTAGACCCTATTTAGAGCGAACATGGTATGGTAGTTTGAGCATTGAACTATGACTCTCAAGACCGGAGTTTGAATCCCTGCTTGGCCATGGAAACCCACTGGGTAAACTTGGTCAAGCCACACTGTCTCAGCCTCAGAGGAAGGCAAGGGCAAACCCCTTCTGAACAAATCTTGCCAAGAAAACCCCATATAGGTTTGCCTTAGGGTCAACATAAGTCAGAAATAACTTGAAGGCGCATGACAACAACACAACAACGTTGGAGTGCTGATTTGGACATTGAGAGCAGGCATGGTATAGTGGTGTGAGTGTTGGACTAGAACACCGGGAGACCGGAGTTTGAATCCCTGCTCAGCTATGGAAACCCATTGCTGATCTTGGGCAAGTCACACTCTCTCACCCTCAGAGGAAGGAATGGGCAAACCCCTCTGAACAAATTTTACCAAAAAAAACCCTGTGATAGGTTCACCTTAGGGTAGCCATAAAACTTGAAGGCACACAGCTACAACAATTGTGACATTAATGGAAAACATATGCACATGGACTTTCTACTTTTTCCATTCAACTTTTCTGTTCGCCTTACAGGATAAAACTCCACAGGAAATGATTATTTGTGTCCACTGGAACTCTGCAAGCAAGAGTCGCACCTGGTCCCCTCAGGGCTGCCATCATCTATATTCTAACACCACTCATTCAGAATGTAGCTGTCAGTACCTGTCCAATTTTGCTGTGCTGATGGCTACTGTTCCTATCCAGGTATGTGAGATTTTGCTTAGAAAATGCCTTGATTCTCCAGTTGCAGAAAACAAGGACAGCTCAGCCCATGTCTGAACTGATCTTGTATATTCTTTCATTTTTTCTCCTGCATTTTTGCATCCACAGCTTAAGTCTACATTTCTGGAACTAATCCAGAGGTTAGAAGTGGAAAAATAGATCACAAACCAACAAAGAGTCCTGTGCATCTTGAAGACTAACAACTTTGTGGCAGGATATGCTTTCTTTGACTGATAAGGTGGACTGCGGTCCACAAAATCCTGCTATTGCATGCCTTCAAGACATTTCTGGCCTATGGAAGCCCAAAACCTATCAAGAGATTTTCTTGAGAAGATTTGTTCAGAAGAGATTTGTCATTGCCTTCTTCTGAGGCTGAGAGAACATGATTTGCCCAAGGTCACCCAGTGGGTTCCATGTCTGAGTGGGGATTTGAATCCTGGCTTCTCATAATTCTAGCCCAGTACTGAAACCACTACAGCACACTGGTTCTCCATAAAATCCTATGCCAGACTAAATTTGTTAGTCTTGCCACATGATTCCTTTCTGGGGTTTTTTCCTGCAACAGACCAATATGATTACTCTTCTGGAAATTTTCCATTTGTACAATTCTCATTGAAATGCTTCAGATTTTTCTCCCTTCCTTATTTATGACCCAGAAATGACTAAGCTGATGAAAGTGTGGATATATTGAGATTCCACTAGAAATCAGTGGAGGATAGAGTCTAAAGCAGAGGTACACAACTTGCATTAGCCAATGGCTATTCTCTGGACAACGTCTGAAGCCAGCAAAACCTCATTTGCTTTCCCCTGCAGTCCAGATGATCAAAAGAGCTGCAGAGGAAAAACTGCTGTTTCCTGGCTTCTGAAACTGCCATTTCTGAAATGCTAGTCATGACGGACATACAGCAATCTTGGTGAAGCTTACTATTGCGGGCAAAAGCCTTTCCCATCCCTCAATGAGCTTGCTTTCATTTCCCCACTACTTATAGCAGTAGCAGTGATCTTGATAGCAATTGCAGGGAGAATGAGTGAATTTATGTCCATGTGTCAAGTGGAATGCTTGTGTGCCTACATGTACACTTATGTGCCACCCAGCCAATTTGACAGGGACATTCCTGATTGGTCCTTTGTCATCTCATATTTTCAGTTGTCTTTAAAATATCCCACTTTTTTCTTCTTCCACCTTTCCCTTCATCCTCAGCTAACTTCAGCTGCTGTAAACTGAGTTCAAAGTGCAAAAGTAACTCAGCAGTGAGGAGAGGAGAGAAGAGAGGAGGGGACAGAGTCTTTCTAGGAAGCTCACAGAAATAGCAAATTGCTGCAGCCCCTTCTAGCTTGTGTGTTCTACTTCATTAATAACTTTTCCCCATCTTGACCACATGCTGATGTTGCTCTCTGAAATCTTGGTGGGTATGCACTTATTGCGGTCTCTCTGCACCTCCTTCCCCCACTACTGATATAGGATGTGACCACCAGTGCTGAAAAGGTTGATATGGTTCATATGGTGGAAAGTATGGGTATAGGAAATGTGAAATAAAATGCCTATCTTATCTAATCTCATTTGGTTGCCCTCAAAATTCTTCAGATGCAGTTTTTAAAGTGGAACTCTTGCATTCACTTTGAATTTTGCTTGAAGGGAAATCCAGGGGCATTTGGGATCTACAGAACTTGGGTAAATGTGTTAACAATGCAAATAAATTTTAGCCTCAAAGACTGGAGGTCTTCCGAAAATCAATCTGTGATGGCTCAGGATTCAGTCCTGTCGTTCATTTCATGTTGTATGTTATTCAGAAATATTAACATAATAATGTGTTTGTGACATTTCAGCAAGTAGCTCAGCATTTTTATTTCCAATCTTAGAACCATTAGAGAGATTTAAAACAGCTGAGGATATTTTCTTTGTCTGTAGCCAAATTGGGTAGATCAGGTCTTCTTAAGCTATCTAATTTTTTTTCCCAGTGTGCCAGGCACTGGCATCATATATGCCCATTGGCTATGGTTGTTTCTCTTTAGGAAGCTCTTCAGGGACTAGTAGCAGATGGATCATGGACTAATACATGTTCATAGATTCCCACTTTGAATAGCACTGAGCTGGATAAAGGGTTAAATAACTTGCTTATCAAAGGGCATTTTGTGTTCTGAGAAGACTTGTTCTGTGTTACAGGGAGATCTAATCCTCTTCATGATTAGCTACATCGGATTGATCATCTCAATCATCTGCCTCTTCCTGTCCATTGTCACATTTTTCCTTTGCCACTCCGTCCAGAACAGAAGCACATTTATTCACCTACAGCTGAGTCTGTGCCTTTTCTTTGCTGACCTCCTCTTCATAGTTGGCATAGACAAAACGTATAACAAGGTATTTAGCACCTTTTGGAAGAAGGTTTGTGGTACTCAGCCCACCAAAGAGTTTAAGTCTTTATCCTTCCAAGATCCAGTTATCTTTACAACCCCTGTTAGGCTTCGTTCTTATCAGTGACCCAGGGGGACTCAAATTTTCCTGCAGAGCCAGCTTTTGCCCCAAATTCTTTCCCCTTGTGGGATAACTATGTTGAACATTTTATGGATAATCCCAATATATACATGTAGTGACACAGAAGGGGATTGGAAGTCTCTTTATGATGGGAATATAAAGAATTTTCATAGATGTTCTTACTTTGTTAAGAAAACATATCTTGATACTTGAAAACATTTGTCAAAATATTGTCAACTGCAGGAGATTTTTTTTTACCCTACCAATAGAAAAAACAATCAAACTGCTACCTATTTCATCAGCAGCCCTACTAGCGCAAAATTTTGGGGGTTTCCATGATAACATATTTGGCACAAAAATAATGTATTTCTCACAAAAACAATTGCTGGGTTTGAAGAACTATTTTGTACAAAAGAGTAAATTTTCATTAAACGTCTTAAAATAAAAAAATAAAAAAGTGTACAAAGCACATTCATTCCCACATGTAAGAATTAAAGAAGCAAAGATACCAGCCAGAATCCTGTTGGGAAGTTATGAATATGTAACCTAGAGTTACTCAAAGGTGACTGTTTCATATTCATTATACCTGTGTAGCCTCCAGGGACTGTGATGATCCCTGTGTAGCCTCCAGTTTAGGGGATGCACAGGGACTGTGAAAGTCCCTCAGTCCCTACTTAGTGGGGACTGCAATTGATGGAGGTCTACTCCCCTTTCAATTGGAAAGCAGCTAGTTGATGGTCCCATCTCTCCTCTTGTGAGCGATCTCCAGCATGAGAAGAAATTGTGACAGGGATCCTACTTTGCCTGTTGTACCAGAAATTACTCATGGGAGGGAGTGAGACTGTCAGCTAGTTCCTGATCAACTCAGGTACAGAGCTCCATTGATTGCAGTGAGTGGTGCCCAGTAAGTGGGGTTTGGAGGGATCAGATCAGGAGTCACTGTGTAGCACTATAACTACAGTGTGTAGGCAATTGTAATTCCCCAACAGGATTCTAGCCTACCTCCCTAATTTGTACATTATACCTGCTGTAGTGTGTGAGGTAGAGTACACTTGTTTGGAGCATATGTACTGCATGAGCACATCTGATCTGAGCAAATCAAAAACCTCCAAACTGTGAAGCTGATCATTCAAATCATTCAGGATAAAATTCTGATACACAATTCTTTATATTTCTTTATATTTCTTTCAGATTAGGTAATCAGTTGCTAACTCAGAGGGTCACATAGGCATCCTTTTCAATTTACTGAAGTTATGGGGGGAAGAGAAAGTACACTGATGCAGTCCTGGGTTTTTCAATTCTCCAATAGATCCGGAGGCATTTCTACATGTTTCTTCCAGTTGCAGCCCTCCTCCCAAATTATTTAAACTGTTAAGAAAGAGGCCCTTTCTGCAACTTACCTGTGTCCAGTGTGGTCGCGCGGGGGGGGGGTCACGTGAGCAGCCTCTTCCATGAGACTCTCACGTCCCCGCTGCTTCTGCTCTGCAGGAGCTGCCTGCTGGCTGGCTGGCAGGCAGCATTAGGGCTCTGCCTCTTCCTTCCACAGCGCAGCTGGGTATTTTCTCAGGCTGCGCTGGGGGAGGAAGCACGAGGGCCACAGCTCCAGAGGCTCCGCACACAAGGTAAGTGCATGTGGGGCCCCGGAGCAATGTGCGATCATGCACCATTTTCAGCTAAAAGCTGAAAATGATATAGTGTGCAATCAGCGCCTGCTGGCCCTGGCAGCGTCGCACGATTGCAGGGACGTTGTCTGAAAAGCTCCTCACAATCGCACGATGCTCCGGAGGCCCTTTCGCATGATTAATGACATGCAAAAAGGGCCAGAGAGGAAGCGTTGCTGCCTAAGAAGTAGGGAGTGAGTAGAGAGAAGAGCTGAATGAGCCGCAGGATGAGGGCGGAAAGACCAGCAAAAATGAAAGGAAGGTGGCAGGAGAGGTGAAAGAGCAAGAGAACCCTTGCAAGAGAACCCGTATTTCTAGTAATAACAACATAATGTGTTATGACCGTTACTGAATGAGGAATAGGGCCTTCATACATCCTGGGTCAGGGTTTTCCAATTGTGTGCCTTCCAGAAGTTTTGGGTTGCAGTATGGTTACATCTCCAGTCACAAAGTGTGGTCCAGTGCATCTGGAAGGCACTAAGTTGAGGAAGACTCCTCAGTTGTGATCAAGATCATTATATCTTCTTTTGAAAAGGTAGAGACATGAATTTCTGACAAATCTGATCTCCTTTCGTTTAAATTATGCTTTTTGTAGATCTATGCCTTGTGTGGTAGAGTTACTTTGTTCTGATTCTTCTATAGGGCTTAAGATATTTTGTTGCTCTGATGGGTCTGGTTGAAGTACTGAATCGGTCCACTCCAGTGGTCTTTTGTAGAATTTCAACAACCATTCAAAAGCTATTTTTTATTCTTCTATTTCTGATCCAGATCCTGTGCTCTGTCATAGCTGGGATATTGCAGTATCTTTTCCTGGCTTGCTTTGTGTGGATGTTCTTGGAAGGTGTGAATCTCTACCTCATTGTCAGAAATCTGAAAGTTGCAAATTATAGTGGTGCAAGCAAGAAAATGAAGATATCTATGTATTTCTGTGGCTATGGGCTCCCTGCTCTCATAGTAGCCATTTCTGCAGCAACTGTTCCTGAAGGGTATGGGACTCATAAACAGTAAGTGTGAGTTTTTATATAACTATTTAGTAAGAGACAGAAAAAGTAGCCCCAAATCTATACAGATAATTGGTTGAAAATCTATTGTTTGAAGTATCTGGAGCAGTTGGAGAAGCTGCTGTTTGGACTAACAGCTTCCAGATCCCACTGCCAGCATAGCCAGCGGCCATTCTAGCAAGAAGATTCTAGTAGTCCAAAACAGTAAGCTGCCCAAGCTGTGATCTGAAATGCATATATCCTATACCTCACTTCTAGCAGAATTTTAAACACATTGGCCTCAATCCAATTGTTAGTCATAGAATCAGAGAGGTGGTTCTATGGGCCATCACATCCAACCTCTTGCTCAGTGCAGGATCTCCAGTTACAGGCTGCTCAACAAATAGCTCTCCAGTCTCTTTTTGAAGACATCCAGAAAACTAGACCTCACCAGCTCTCTAGACAATTAGTTCCATTGCCAAACCACTTTCCCTGTCTAGAAGTTCCTTTTAATGTTCAATCAAAATCTACTCTCCTTTAACTTAAAGCCATTAGACTTAGTTCTAACCTCTGAGGCAGAAAAAGAAAAAAGCTTGAACCCTCCTCTTTGTGGTAGCCCTTGAGGAATTTAGAGTGTGACCATGTGACCATGTTACCCCTCAGCCTTCTCTTTCTTCAAGTATAATTACATAAGTATTAAGTCCCATTAATTTAAGCTGAATTTATTCCTAAAAATGTTTATTCAGATCAAGGTCATTTCCACACGGGGAAAGGGAATCACCCTGTGATGCTACTCACTAGACTTTTGGGCTCCCCGGTCTGGTCCACGCTGCTCCGGAGAAGCGCATGGCTGCCGCTCCGCACTGCTCTGGGGCCGAAAATGGCAGCTTCCGGTTGGTCGAGGGTCTCAACCAACCGCTGAAGCTCGCCAGCCTAAAGCCCACCCCCGGCAGATTGCAGGCTCGCACCAATGCAAGCCTGAAAATCTGCATAAGGGAGCAGGCTCGCAGTGGTGCACTCCGTGCTTTTGAAAGACCTGTTTTTAGCACTCTTTCAAAAGCATGCTGGATGACCACTTGGGGTCGTTCTGGAGTGGGCTTGGGTGCAGATCTACGTTAAGTAAGTCTGACCCATTCCACTCCCAGGTGCAGACGTCCTCCCTGGAGGATGCTCTGCCCTGTTTTAAAAACTCCATGTGGAAATGGCCCAGGTTACACCTATGTAAGGACTCTATAATTAAAACTGGAATACATCCTTTATCGCAGTCATCCCCAATGATTGTCTGAATGACTGCCAGTGTGTAAGAGACCAGGATGCAGGAAGTCATTGATGAGGCAGTGTGGTACAATGAGACTGAGTAAGCCTGGCTGATTAAAATTTCAGTAATTAAGCATATTGTTACATTATGCTGTTTATTTCAGGGTGATAAAGAGCTATAACCATCTGAAGTTAAATGTCATGTTTAATCCAATGTTCATTGCATTTTTAAGGCTCTGAAATAAAGTTTTGTCAAAATAAAGGCCACTTGTGGCTGACCAAGGTATCAAGAGCTAACTTTCAAGAAAAAATAGGAGAAAAGTGCAGTACAAATATACAGTTTCATTATTTTTTAGTCAAAATAATGTGCACCATTGATATTAATCCAGTCCCTACCCTATTAGCAGTCATCAAGCTAGATTTCTGTTCAAAATACAGTGTCTCAGCCTAGTAGGGTATTCTGATGATTTAAAAGACTGTAACCACATATCTCAGTAGGGTGACTATTGTTGGCTTTCCAGTTCTGTTAAGTCCTGTCAAGGACCTAGAAATATCATTCTGTTTCAAATTTAGAATTCTCTTTTTAAAAACAAAAACAAAAAACCAAGCCTCAAGATGCCAAATATCCTCCTAATCTGCATTCAGAACAATTCCCATTCTGAGTTTTCACTTGATTTACCCCAAATTTCTATAATATGAATGGAGAGACTGAAAAATTAATGTAGACCTGTGTGAATCTTCATGAGTACAAATACTGGACATACATAGGGAAGCTGATTTTGCTGTTTTTGTAGATTTTCTTAAAGTTCTGCTAATGATATTTCTTTCCTCTTAGCTGTTGGCTTCACATTGAAAAAGGTTTTATCTGGAGCTTCATGGGACCTGTTTGTGCCATAATTGCAGTGAGTAAATATTGGCTCTCATTCTGAACCAGCAGCAAAGTGATAGGATTTTTTATTGCAGCTACTCTGCATTACAAAAGGAAACGTAAACTCAGTACAAATAGATGCATTATTCTTTTTGTGCTGGTAGTTTTCTCTAAGATGATATATCCTTCACATTTACCTTATTTGAATTTTTTTTTTCAGAAGCAACAAGTTATTTAAAAAGGTACAGGAAAAAGCTGCAACTTCCTCTATTCAGAGCTAAATTTTACAGGGCGGGGGGGAAGGAAGGGAAGCAGCCAATGATGTTTCTGTTGCCCCCATCCTGGTCTTGCTGAACATCTCTCTGTTGTATAACTGTCTAAAGGAGTTGTGGGGGGCAGGGAGCCGAATTCTGGCTAGAATGAAAAATCCGGGTCCAATTCACAGACCAACAAGCTCCCCAAAAGTGTTGGATCTGAGAGATCCAGAGTTCAGACTTAGAGCAGTAGTAACCACTCTCATCTCATGTTTCTCTCGGGTCCTAAGAGTTAGTTTAATATTTTTTTCTTGTGTCATTGTGCAGGATTTTCTTTTCTCTGTGCGTAAAGGGGAGAATTTTATTTGGTTTGCATTTTGATAAGAATTCTCCAACTTTATACTTCCCAAGTTAATTCTTAAACCAGAATACAGTTTTCTTTGGCATTTACACCTCTCAAAATATCCTCCATTAAAAATGCCTACAAAAAGGCATATATTGGTAAAAAATATGCCTTAGTGGAAAATACAAAAAGTATTACATAAGGTGAACTGCCAAAATAATGTATGTCATGCAAAAATACATATAAAACTCAATGTGAAAGTATAATCACATAGAGTTCTAATAAAACAAGTGTCTTATACCTTCTATCTACCAATAATTAATTACTATCATGATACAGCAAACAGAATCAAGAAATGCATGACAGGGCCTAAATCTAATTGTTAGTCTCAAAGAGAGTAGATCCATTGAATCAAGAGAATTTACATACATGCTGAATTATCAATTTCCTGTTGATAAACAGGTCTACTCTGAATACACCTTACAATTGAATTTATAGCAAGGTCTCCTAATAATAGATCTCCTGTAAAATTGGCTTTTACTTACAGAATAATGGCCTGAATCCACTTGTTGGTTCCAGTTAAAGTACATCAGTGGGAATTTGGCATGGATTCATTGGCAAGTACTTGGCAGATCAATTTTTCTGTAAATTTCATTGATTCAGTGGACTTACTCTAGATAGGACTAAAAAAAATATCCTGAATTCTGGGAGTATTCTAGTGATTAGACACATATTTGTATATGTGATGATCTTTCTCAAAAACTAAACATTGTGCGAAGCCAGTAAAATTACAAAAAAAAAAAATTACCTTTATCTTATTATCAGCATTTGATGGTGAAAATAAAACCCAACATCATAAAGAACTGGTGCAGAAATAGGACAAAATGATCTAAAATATAGAACAAGAGGCAACTGGGTGAAACAAAAACTGGCAGATAATATTCATTTCTATTCTTACATTAGTATGGGTTAGAAATCATTATGCTAATAACACTAGAAAATCTGTGAAGCTAGTTCCTGCCTTTCTACACGATGAGGAATCTTTATCACCCCACTAAAAGCTGAATCAGGTTAATATGTTACTCCATAGTTTCCACTGAAGCATCTATCACCATTTCCTGAAACTGTTATTTTTTATTTATTAGATCAACTTAGTACTTTTCTGCCTGATTCTGATGAATTTGCGTAAAAAAGTTGCATCTCTCAATACAGAGGTATCCACTCTCAGAAATACCAGGTAAGACAAACCACAAAGCAGATTTTTGCAAAAATCTAGGTGGCCAGTTGCTATTGATGATTTTATAATAGCCGAACAACTAGCACAAAGGTTGTTGAAAAAATTCAGAGCCTTTTCACTCCTAAAGCTTAGCTCTGGAAGATGTTAATATTTAGAAGAAGGGTTTCTGGTAGCATATGCAGATTGCTTTTTTTATAAAATACAGATTATTCAGAAGATAATATATCAGCAGTACTTCATTCTGTGAGAGGCACCACTTTCTAGGTATTGTTTTGTGTTCTTGTGGAATTTAAATGAGGAAAAGGAGGCAATTCTTCACTAAGGAAGAATTTTAGTAGTTTTGTTTCCACTGTGAGAACATCTTTGACAACTATGTAGCTTTTGAAGACTATTTGCAGTTTGGGACTTTTTCTGTGCAAAATTCACACATTACATTTTTGTGCAGAAAATTTCACAAAATGTGCAGGAACTATTTCTACACTGAAATATTGTTTCTGTATATTTTGTTTCATGCACAGAAAATACTGTAATTGGGGTGTTACTCTGCACAAAATTTGCACAAGATATTTTTGCGCAGAAAATAACACTTGCAGCACAACAAGTAATATTGTCATGTGCATAACATGCTGTTTTCTGAACAGAGCGTATGGTTTTCTGTGCGGAAAAACCATGTGCAAATTTAGTATAGAATAATTCCCAAACTATGAAGATTCTTATGAGTCCAGTTTTCTTCTGATCAGGGTTTCTTGACACTCAAGAAATACATTTTCTACAATTTTTTCAAATATCTTCAAATATCATTTCCATCCTTAGCAAGAAAGTGTGGGTAGGGAAAGTATCCATGGTGCTCTCTTTCCCCTCACTCATTTAAGCCAAAATCCCTCCTTTTCCTCAATTTGGTTCCTGTACAATCTGACTGGTGCCTACATTTTGCAAAAATATCACATACTTGGGCAAACAAACTACTTCACGTGTTCGGGTGACTTAAAATACAGAGATACAGGCATAACTCTGTTAACAAAGCCTCCAACAAAGAAACTTCTCTTTACAAAGTCTTTTTATGTCTGTCCAGCTCTACTGTTTTCCTCCTAGTCTTCTATCTAGCTGGATTTTTTGGGAAGCATCAGCATTGAGCAGATGATGAAGGAGGGCTGGTCAAACAGACTTTCAGTATCAAATTGCAGGAGTGTGTCTGGAGTAAAGAATGCAATGAAGATTGAGCTGGGAAAGAAAGGAATTCTGCTCTAGCTAATCCCACTGTAGCTGTGTGTGTTAACAGGCAAGTTAACATCAGCCACCTCCACAATTCCTTGCTGAGCATGCGTGAACAGCAAAACAGAAAGAAAAGGAGAGGCCATGCTGCCTCTCCAGATATTCTCTAGAATGATTTTAAAAAGTATAGATCTGTATATTTGGTCACCAAAACAGAAATAATAATAAAGTGGAGAGTGATGAAAGCAAAAGCCATGTTGGAAGCATTTTGGTAGAAGCCTTCAAGTAGCCTCAAGGAGATTCAAAATATTTTTGTTTACTTAGGCAAGGCTCATCTGATATGGTTGTTTCATTTCACAAGTATATGTTGTTAGTTTCAAGTTAAAAGTCAGCTGAAGCGGAGTGCTTTTGAACTGCTCTTTTTAGTGATGGAGGAATGTATCCCTGGTTTTTTTCATGCTATTTTTGCCTCTGGTGCCAAAGTTTCTGCTGAAGAAGTAATGCCCAGGGACATATCTACTTTCTTAAACTGAGGTATACCTGTGTTGGCTAACAGCAAGCAGAGGAAAATCCTCTCCCAGGTTCCAGTTTCTTGAAATCCTGGCTCTCTTCACAATAATATTTAACACACATCAGTGCCTTTAGTCTTTGGGATTGTTACCCGTTTTTAGGAAGACTATTTCAGGAATGGAAAATTTCAAGCACATTGATGAAGTCTGTCACCAAGCTAGATATAAAATTTAGTTTTGGTAAATTGTTCCCCAAAGATAAAGCCACTCTTAACATTTCTCACCAGTAAGCCTATCTTTTCCACATCCTTTCCTGCTAACAAAGGAATTTTTGGTTTCCTTCTACAAACATGGGTGAGGAGGGTATAAAATTTCAGGGATCGTTGTTGAATAAGGAGCAGTCTCTTATTGGCTCAAACACACTCTTCACTTCCCTCTAGTACTGATATCCACCCCATTGCTTTTCTTTGTTGTAGGTCACTGATGCTTAAGGCTGTAGCCCATGTGTTCATCCTGGGTGTGACTTGGTGCCTAGGCCTCTTTCAGTATGGTCCAATGGCTGCTGTTATGACTTACCTTTTCACAATCACCAACAGTGTTCAGGGAATCTTCATCTTCCTTGTGCACTGCTTGCTCAACAAAAAGGTAATGTATGGAACATGAGAGAGCAGCAATTAAAGCAGCAACATCCATTATAATGTAAGATTATAGGTAAAGATAAAATGGAGTAAGATTGTCAGGGTTGGTTCCCTAGATTTTTGTGTGCCCCTGACAAAAAGATAGTGCCTCTCCCATCTCTGTCCCATAAGAAAGGTGGGATACAAATTAAATAAATAAATAAATCCCCCCCCCTATGCATTCAAACAGAGTGAAGCAGTTGGTGTGCTTTTGCCAACATAGCCAGGCAGCTCAAGCACTGTAAGAGCATATTGACTCCAAAATGTCCTGCAGCTAACAGACAACTTATTTTGCAAGAACAACAGTTCAGAGTTAAATTCCAAAATCCCACTTTGATGGTGTTTGTTCTTTTGATTCATTAACTGGGGCAAAAGAATGGTTGTTGGTACAATTTAATCACATGTGTAAGTCATATTGAACTATCTGTTTCTGATTCACTGGTCATTCATTGTAGAATAGGCTTTTTTTTAGTGACAGCAAAATACAGTGGGAATTAGAGACTATGGCCAGCTGGCCCCTCCCTAAACTGCAAACCTCAGGATTCCATAAGATGTTGAAAGTGGAATAATCACGCTATAAGAGTGTAGTGCAGAAATGGCCTATGACAAAACTTTAGTAGGTATGTGGGGTGCTGTCTCAATTCTTCATTGCAGTGTCACTTGCTGGTGGGCTGCACAGATCCCCATCGCTCCAGACAACTGACTGGCTTTTAAGGTGGGTTTCAGGAGTCAGATGAGGAGTTATATCATTGTGGATATGTGTTTGATGCAAGATCTCAGCCCTAGGTAGGAGAAAGGAAAGTGAGTAGAAGTGTATGGAATACAAGAAAAAGGAAATAAGCAATAATAGATAATGGAAAGAGATTCGAGAAGGAGGAATAACATGGGGGCAGGAAAGGGGCTGCACTGACACAAAGGTCACCAGAAGAAGTCAATAGAGGCCTATGTGCAAAGAAGCAGGTACAGTAGCAGAACAGAGATGTTTTCTAGAGGTGATTTTGTATTTTGGATCTTCAGGTAAGAGAGACATACCAGCGCTGGATTTGTTGTGGCAGAGATATGAAGCCTCCTGTTTCTGACATGACTTTGTCTAGTGTTCCTATTTCCAGTCCTATGGTAAGGGAGATACATGATCTAAAAATTTTATCAAACAAGCAATGATATGAGTAACCTGCTGCTGCAGTCCCTAATATTGATGTTGCCCAATATTTTTAGGATGTGTATGGCCAAATCATTTTTTGGGATCAGATTTGCTTCATATTTGAACTTCATAGCACAAATGCCATTTTTAAAGAGGTTGCACACTGGAGGAAATAGCTGAGCCATCATGGGTTTACCATAAGCATGGCCAGAAAGAACAATGCTGGTACACTACACTGTGGGTATACTTTTCTATGTATGTGAAGACTTCTTTCCACCTTTATTTCATCATTGAAATAATAATCGGATTCCTGTTAATTAATTACAAAGGTATAAGTCAGACAAATCATCTTTTTGGTTGTTTTGGAGGCCAGAATTCTGTTTTAACCACACAGCAACAAAATCCACTCCCCAACTCATTTTGTGTAGCCTCTCCAACATACCCATTTCCATGTTATCAGAGAGCAAAAGGATCAGCAGGAATGTGCCCAGGTATTTTCCTATAGTTATATGCACTGCAAGGATGTCATCTTTAGGGATACTCCAATGGTTCCTGAAGGCCCCTATGGATGCTGTTGCAGAGCATCCAGCTACAGGAAGATATTTGGGCATGTTCTCACAGATCCCCTTGCTCTCTGACAACATGACAATGGCCATGTTGGGGGACACCTATGCTGCTTACAAAGTGGGTTTCAGGAGAGCTATAAAAATGTAGATATATGATGCACCTATATCTTCCACTTTTGGATTCCAGCCAATGAGCCAGGAAGACATGAAATTCCAGTAAGAGTCAGAGTTTGGCACAAGAGAAGTCAACTAAAGAACCCAAATCTGAAACCATAATAAAATCATTTAAGGCTCATGCCTTATATACTTTGTGGAAGTATCTTAGAGACCCATGGAAAGTTCTGTAACCGTCAGATTTGGATATTTGGAGATGAGCATTGGTGTAGTTCTGGTCTGATTAGAGCTGTCAGTTTTCATGGATATTGTGGCTTTGTAACATGCTTGTTTTCATTAAATATTGAAAGTGTCTCAGTATCTTTCTTTTTTTTATACATGGAGGCAGCTGGTACAATTTTAAGTTAAAACTATGCAGTCTCTACCACTAGAATTCTATCTTGTGAGGTTTACAGCTAACTCATGGCATGTTGCAAACATTAAGGTGTTTTTTTTTCTGTTTTTTTTGTTTTGTTTTTTGTTTCTTTTGCAGAAAACTGAACAAACTACTAGTTCAGCGCAGCAACAGTCAGTGGAATGGGGAAAAGAATCTTGATCCAATATTCCTCCAGATTAATTTTCTTGTGCCCAAATACAAGTGTGAAACTGGACAGAATTCAGCCATTTTTCATATCTGACAGTTCTTTTTCCCCCTGATATCTCATTGTTCTTTAAAGGAGTTTCAACTGACATATTGAACCACAGAGATTATGATTTTTAAGCATTCCCTATCAATATAGACATTTTCTCCTTTCAAGTTAAAAATAGTGGAGATTGGATCTTCTCCTTCACCAAGGTTGGAAATCTGGTGGCCCTCCATCACCTGCTTCCCTTCAACAGGAGATGTACAGATGAGCCTAAGCGAAGTTATGGTGTGTGTGTATGTGCGTGTGTTTAAGAAAAATCTTAGGATGGATGGTACATAATTAAGAACAAATGAAGAGTGTGGAGGTATCTATCTTGACTTCAGAGGTCAGCCCCTTCAATCTGATGAGCTATTCAGCAACTCAGCATGTCAACTGTGGTTTGCCCAGGGCCAAAATGCAGTTTGTGAGTCTCCTTGGAGACAGAATATTTTCCAGTCCAGAATTAAAGTGTTTCAAGTACTAATTACATGCTTTACTTTTGAAACCATAATGCCCTTTCAACAGTATTGTTATAAGATCACTAGAAGTATACAAAATAGTGGTAATACTTAACATTTATTGACATCACCATTGTGTTTTCCATGATGCCTAACATTAAAGCTTATGATTCACATTGCAATTAGATTGGCATTGAAATGATTGTCTGAGGAAAAGCTGACCAAAAGGCAAAGCACATGGTGCAAGAATTAGAAGACTAACCAAGAGCCTAACTGCAATATGAACAGACGTTCAAATCCACATTTCAGCATATAGCACCATAAAATCCTAAACATACCTGATATTATCTGACTATATAAGCTAAGTGGGGTCAGACCTAGTTTGCATTTGATGGGAAACCACAAAGAAATATCAGAGATCTCTGGACTAAGAGAAAAATTATATCTGAAACCCTAGAGATACACTGTTAGTCAGAGTTGCTAAGGCTGAGATAGATACACCAATGGGCTGATTCAGTATAGGCAGATTCTTATGTGCTTCCTATATTAAATAAATCGCTTTTCAGGGATGACATATTTCAGTTTTTAAGTGTGTAAACCAAAGGAGAGGGGGAGAAATGTATCAGGTAGACCAAAAGGGGAGTTGTGGGAACAGTTCTGTTTTCTACTTTGCACACAAAATGTAATTATATGTTAGAAGTACCTGATTCTTTTTATTATTCCTTCCCAATCTGATACTATACATGTATTAGACTTGAAATCCTATCATCTGCAGCTAGCATGGCCATGTCTTCTGGTTGAGGATGATAGGTAATATGGTCCAACATATCCTAAGAAAGACTTCTGTAATGTCTTTCTTAGGTGGGTGCTTGTCTGAACCATTACCACCATGACTAACCCACATATTGTGCCTCAGCAAGTCCAGGTAGACATCCTTTGTTCAAAGAAATCCCTTTGTCTGAGAGAAATTCTGATGCCATACTTAGGCCTGAGGTGCTTTAAAAAGAATTCCAAATTCAGTGCAATCTATTTTGAGGTTGGGGCTACTGGAACTAAAAATTTGAGCTACCTGCTTCATCCAGGAGGGCACCTTTTTATTTTTTTTAGTAGAAATCATTCTTTCAGGCCCCCAGAATCCATGATTTTGGCCAGAGAATCTTGTTAATTTATTCCCTTTGTCAAACTTGTGGCTCTGATACAGAGGACCTTGGTTAGCTTGTCCTCCTCTTCTTGTACTGGTCCTGCTAGGAGGGCTCTCTAGCATTTCACAAGTTCAATGGAACCAAGGCAAGGTCATCTCTCAATCTCTTAAATCTATCTCTCAGGGAATATTTCCCCTGCACAAAATTGCCCCCTCTTACTTGTGCATGTGTGTGTGTTAGAGAAAGCATTATGTTTATTTTTCAACGTCTTTTTCTTTACCTCAATTAGCAACTCCTATAGCTTCAAACTGCCATTAATTCCAAACCCTCACAGCCTTGTTAGTTTGCTTTCTGCTTGTACCTCTGTCGTTTGTAAACGTTTACCATAATATTTTGCTATTCCCCAATGCAACTATTGTGTTTGATTACTTGATTATTGTATGTTTAATAGAACTTCCCCTGTTAGAGAGTTCTGTGTGAATACAGGTTTTTGAGTCCTATTTACCTGATTCACTACTTGCCAAAGTTACAAGATCTCTGATAGCCATATGTACTCAGAACATATATGATTTCATTCATATGTTCGGAGGGCATCTCTGCTCATGCCCTCACTGTCCACCAATGTGGAAATAGCTTTATTGGGATGGGGGTTGCACTGCTTACAGGGTGGATTTTGCGAAATGTATCTAGAGAAACATAACTAAGTGTCCCAGTGCAGGAATTTCAGCTGATTGCATCCAACAGTTGGCTCTTAGATCTTGCTTGAATTCCTTACTCATTCCTTCAATGAACTATGAAATGACACCTTACTTTATTCTCATTAATGATAGACTACTGTAGAAACTGCAGTTTGCAGACAATTTATTTGATTTTTTTGCAGACAAATAAGCTCAGAAACACTGCTACTAACAACAGCTTGTCTTTGAAGCCATCGGACAGATAAGTGTTTTTAAAAGAACATAATTAAAGTTGCTTTCATCAGCTGAAAATCATTCCTGTAAAATTAAAATGCAATCTGAGTAAGTTGATTAGTTGAGCAATTAACAACACTTGTTATTGTTTAAAGTTATTCTAGACTGCTTTTGCCAATCCAACTTTGTTGTTTGCCCTGTCAAAAATGCTGTAGTATTCTCTTATGAACACATCTCCTAGGATCCAGAGGCCTGCAGATGTACTTTCGAAGCCACTAATACAATCTCCTTGTGACTCCTAAAAGGAAGGAAAGGAGAACCATTAGATGCAGTGACTGCACATGTTATCAACTAAGAAATCAATTTTGCTAAAAATGGATTGGGTAACATTCATACAGAAATACATTCAATTGAATTGACTTCTTGATACTATGGAAGGCCTTTGATGGTGGGACTGGTCAAAGATCAATGCATGCTTTTAGACATTCCAGTTAAACATGGGTTTTAAGAAGGTTTATCATTGATTGCTTTTCTTTTTTGTGTTATAGTAACACAACAGTTTGGTGTTAATAATGTTAAGCATTACCATGATTGTTATTTTTGTACTGTTAACACAAAAGACATAGATATTGTTTGTTCTTCTTATTACTGTAAGCCATCTAGAATTGTTTGGAGGGAAAGATTTTTTTAAAAAAGAATTATTATGTATATTTGTAATACTTTAATGAAACCCAAGTCCTTCTCCTGGGAGCACTGACACCAATGGGCTTCAGATGCACACTGGGCCATGGAAAGTCCTGGTAGAAGAGACACTGAGCTGTTTGTAGAAGCCGACCTGTGGTGGGTGATGCCGTGGCCAGAGTAGACCCACTGAATCTGTAAGATTTACATGTGTGTTGAATCACAATGGATGGAGGGGGCCTCTTCTATTTGCGACCCAATGATTGAATATATATGTGTTTATACGTGCATTACTGATGCTTTTTTACTCTGTACAGATCTTTCAAATTTGGGAAAGAGAAAGGGCAGGATATAAGTGAATAAAATAGTAGTAGTGGTAGTGGTATTATTATTATTATTATTATTATTATTATTATTATTATTCAGTCTATAGGAGTGGTGGGAATAGTGGCTCCAATGTCAGTGTCTGTGGAATGTGATTCCACTGCAGCTTTTAGTTTAAACTGCACAGGAGCTATCCAAGGTGATGACAACAGGCTCTGGCCCTCGGATAACCCAGAATAAAACCCGGAGTAGATTCATCATCCCAATGACAGTGGAGTCATGAGCTCCCCCTGATGGTGAGATTGATTTTGTAATGTTGTCACAGCATTCTGACTGCTGCTATCTGTTCATGAATGGATAAGGAAGGACATTATCAACAAGCATCATCATGCTTAGCAGGTCCATGGCAAAGATGCCAGGAATACAAGGGCTCTCAACAGTTTTGCATTAGGTTTTGTTTCTACTCCTGTTCTTATAGCTTCTGGCTATGTGCGTACAGGGTTGTGTACAATGTTGAAACAAAACTCATTTGCCTGGTATCATGCTTTTACTGTATTGAATACGTGCAATATATGTTTGCATTTATGTTGCTGTTGC